>JAUIRK010000934.1:0-622500 GCA_030549495.1 Nectonema munidae | reverse complement strand
TAGTTGTATCTAACGCTATTAACTTAACTTTTTAGATGATTCTTGACAAATAATTGAAAAGTCTTGATTGGGAATCTCGGCTGAGATGGATGGTGTGCAAACTTTGGCAAAGTTAAAGAATTTGTCGGAAGTCTACCAAAAACTGAACATAATCAAGGATGCTAAAGATATCACCGATTTGATAGAGTCTTTTGAGTTTTTGTTCTACGAGCACAGATACCTCAAGATTTACGCCAACATCGTCTTAATAGTTTGCCTAATTGGCACGCTGATAAATGGCGTGACTTTCATGTCCATGACAACCCTCATGAAAACCGATATCGGCTACAAGTACTTACGCTTTTTCTCCGTCACAAACTTCTTAACGTCCTTGGTCATTTTGTTGGACAGCTCGTACATAACGGTTTACCAAATATTTAAAAATAGCTACGCCTTCAGCTGCCCCCTCTTATATGTGAAGTACAACGTTTTGCAGTACTTCAAAACGATTTTGATCGGTCTATCGCGCTATTTCCTCATTTTCTTCATTGCGGACCGCTACATCCAGACCAAGGCCATTTCGAAGCACAAAGTTTGGCGCCAATCCTTCATTTTTCGCAAAGGATACACTCTGATACTGATCCTCATGTTCTTCATCAGTTTGCCGATTTTCACGATCAAGAAGCACTACCCTATTGAAGGAAGTGACTTATGCATTTTCATTCGCGTTAACTTCAAAGTCTATGAAATGATCATTGAAACGGTGATCTTCATCATGCCATCTTCAGTCATTCTTTTCATCAGCATCACGATAGGCTTCGAAATCCGAAAGTTCATTCAGAAGAGGCAGCGAATTTTCCCATCCAAAGTCAAGAGTCGTAACGTGTTAACCATCAACTTTTCCAAGAACAAAAATGGCAAAAACTGCGACACCGCCAACGAAAGTGATAAGAAGACACACACCAAGGTCTTCAATTTGAACACTTCCAAATCTTGGCACATCTTCTTCTTCTCAGCTTTGTACATCACCATGATATTTCCCGTGGCTATCATCAACCTTAAGTACGGCACATTCAGGCTCATCAGCGAGGTGGACTCCAAACCCTCCGTCATGTTTTCCTCCTTTTTCGAAATCCTCAACTACACCTTTGGCATCATCCCTTACTACTTTGTCGACATCAACTTCAAGAATCAAGTGAAAAAGTGGTGCGCACACAAGAAACGCGTATTCCTAATCACATGCACCTTTTTCTCCAACATCTTCTCCATTTTCAAAAAGACGTAGTTGTTTTCAACTACTCGAGAGGTTTTCAAACACATTTCCATCATTTCCAATGAAGTGACAAAGTTTCCACAAGTCAACTTTTTTAATTTGAAAGACTATAATAATAATAATCATCATCATTTCAGAAGGCAAAACACGTCAGCTTTAAGAGATTTTAATGTTTAAGCAGTGACTTTACTCTTTGATTTTTTCTTTCAACCATCTAAATAAGGAGTGTATTATATGTATATCATTTATATACTATATGATTTTCGTGATGAAATAAATTTCCACTTTCATGTTATTTGCATATATGATGATAATAATACTCTTAGAGTATATTTATCACCAGGTGAGAAATTATTCTTCAATTTATACAGTATTTATGCTAATTATAATTTAAGTTGAAATATACTATATGCATTTCAAACAAAAGTATAGTATTTGCCATACTTCATGTGATATAAATACAAGGCCGTGGCCATGGAGGGGTAAGAAACACTTCTAGCCCCCCCCCCCCCCCCCTCCCCCTTAAATAACTAAATAAAAACTTTTAACGCTTCTCAACAGTCTTTTCTACTTTAATGATGAAAGAAATATTAATAAAGAGATACGATAGGATATAGAGATTTCAGAACACTTTTACTAACATTTTTTTGATTTTAGAACACCCAAATTTTTTTCTCGCAGCACCACGCAGGTTTCAGGGCACTCGAAAATGAGGGCACCCACAAAAAAATAATTTGGCTGGGTGAGCGGGTGCGGGTAGAAGGATTTTGAGGTGCGGATAATATTTGAGAAGATTTAGAAGTTTTCCTATTTCTCAGCAATCAAATTGAAGTATTAAAAAGATTGAGAGATGAATCAGTAAACGTCATGAGCATGCTTTACTATCATAGTCATTAGTTAGAGTCTGTTATGCCGAATTTGCCCCAAAATAGGAGGATGCATAAGAAGAAGAAGATTGCACAAAACACACAAACTAAGATAACACTCGTTTGCTGTTTTGTCGTTTTTCAATGAATCTTTAAAAGAAGGAACGCAATCCAGTGTGTTGTGTTAGTTAGCATGTGTGAGAAAATAATTTTAAATGATATAAAACTCTTTCCTACTTCATTACCTTACTCACATTACTATAATTTAAAGTAGTATAACGTAACTTGTTAATTCGATTTTTTCTTTAAATTAAATTTTATCGTTATCTAAGAAAACCTTGCCAGACCGACCACTGATACTTTTAACGTTTGATATACTTTCTATACATTTTGTTCTTCCATTTTGTTGTCTCCCATTATTCTTGCCAGACCACAGATATTTCAAAGTGAAAATTTAATATAGTATTTTAAATCGGCTACAATACGAAAAAAAGTATGGCATAAAAGATCGCCCAAAATCTTTTTATTCACGAAGCGTGGAACATTCGTCCATAACTAGATAAATATCACAAGAATCGAACGAACGATGATGGGAAGAAGATAGAGTTCGCGGTTCAGCATTCGCTGTTTTTTGCAGAGATATAACTACTTGCGGAAAAATTACCTATTTGCCAAATTTACAATTTTTTTTCTTTTTTTACAAACTAAAAAACAGCAATCTCAACTTCCTATCATTATGTTTTTACACCTTGTAAAAAAGACTAGGAATTCAATTCTTGAAGAAGATAAAAAGGAAGATGTAGCATCATAGAAGATTAAATCTTCTATTTTGTATCCAATCTATATTTTCATCAAACCTTAAAAGCACGAGAACATCAGCTTGCCTACCAATATTATTCTAAAGTATTTACAATAGTTTCACTATAGCATAAAAGCAAATGATTTATAAAAGGAATGTTTTATTTAAACACACAATCTCAACAGAGTAGTTTTAACATAATAACTTTCCCTATTTTTCCAATACCTTTTTGAAGAATTCAATCAATTCATACTTCATTTTGTGTCACAAAACAAATATAGTTGATCGAAGATGCCAAAAATGATTTGAAAACAAAAAATGCAAGATTACAATCATTTTTGTTTTTTTTGTTATTTGTGGAGGGCATGGATCGGAAAGATATTTGTTAAAAATCTTAGGTTAAAAATGAATATCTTACAATTAAAGAGCTTTATAGTTCCTACCTGTCTTTCAAAATTTCAGTCTATTTTAGTTAATATTAATTTCCGATTTTTGTAGTAATATTTACTTATATAATATAAATATTAAATAAATTAAACGCAATTGCACAGGGCACTCCTTGTGTTCTCGTGGCCCTATGCAAAATGGATTGCGCGGGCCCAGTGTAGGTAGGAAAAAAGATTAAAAGTGGAAAATAAGATTTTGAAAAAAGAAAAGGGATTTGTTTTATTACTTTTTCATTAACACAAAATGACGATCAAAGTAACTTTACTTTGCGAACCTTGTGTTTAGCGAAATCATACAAATGAAAAATGAGAAGCGCGGGGCCCACTGCGGCCGCATAGGTTGCAGTGGCCTAAGGCCGGCCCTGAATGTTGCATTATGCATTGATAATGAACATTTCAAAAAGTTCCATACCCTGAAAAATTGTTAATTTTGTTCAATGTGTTAATAAATTTCCATACTTGACAGTTTCATTTAACTTTATAGCGTACAAATACGTATACGAGTCTTTTTCGAGAACATGTAGAAGAAAAAAAGAAGTTATTACCTGGAGGTTGATATTCAATGTAAATAGATGAATAAAACAATAGTTTTTCATTTTTTATCAGGTGGAATCATAGGCTGGGCATTAATGGGTTAAAGCTAGTTTTTATTTGTTTGCAATTTTTAATTGCAAAAAAAATTTGTATAAAAATGATTTTATAAATCTATTTTTTATCATTTAACTTTTGAAAAATATTATTAGACTTAATTTTACACACACACACACGTCCTGAAATTATATGCAAAATGGAAAAAATTGATTGAAAAGGTCATTTATAGGCAACATTTTTACATAATTAAAAATGCAAATTTATACAAACTATGCGGAATAATTCAAAACGAAAGATTAATAAAAAAAAACTTAGCCTTTCAAAAAAAATCATAAAATAAAAAATTAGTTTACTTTTGAATTATGGCGAAAAGTTATAAGAAAATGGTAAAAATGAATTGTCAATGAATTTTCCTTAGATGATTTGACTGTTGACTAACTCTAGCGAATCAATATTTTTATTACAAGCATGTTCAATCTCACCTCCTGATAAAAATGTCTCATCTAATATGATAGGAAGCCGTTGTCTGTGCACTGAAAATAAAAATACGTTAGTTACAAACAATAAATGCAATTCTTTCCTTCTCATAATAATTAAAACCCTATACTATAGGTTAACTATTCTTGATAGTAAATTTACTTTCAACGGATTGAAACAGCAGATTCAATGTATCATCTTAAAAGATAACTGCCAAGATTCTCCATATATGATCAACATATTATGCAGAAGATATTGCCGACAAAATAGAAAAAAGGAATAAAACCTTACCCTCGCAAGACTGATCAATTATTATTATTTGCCCTTGCAAGGACGGATAATGAAAGTTTTACTCCTATCATTAAAAATCTTTTTTTTCTTATTTTTTCAATTTTTTTTCAAAACATCAATAAGAGTATACAAGAAGAAATAATTCATGCATCCATACCGCGATAGATAAAGGCCTAAAATTGATGATTCACATAAATTCATGTGTTTACTATTTTTCATAGATGGCGTTAATAATCATCTAATATAAGAATTATAAAATAAATATTTTAAAATTGAACGCTGGTAAATAAATTATTCGGTATCATTTTAAAAACATTACGTTTACAATAAGTCGCCTTTCACAGCGTTGAATGAAATTTCACCAACATATAGACAACGAGTCTATAAAACTAGAAAGTGGAGCATATTATATAGAATATAGGGACTAATATGAAGATCATATTATATAGGGACTAATATTATCAAAATATTTTACACATTTTATTAGGGAAGAAATTTGAAAACGTATGTAAAATAAATGATTAAAATTATATTACAAAGTCTTTTCTTCTTTCTTTTTGCTTTGAAAATCGACCAATGACTTCATCAATTTTGATTTCTATTTTAGGGTGGAGGTTTTTCTTGAATAGATTGCTGGTGGGGGGGGGGTATGCATCCCCCTATCCCCCCCCCCCCCCCCCTCTCGGTCCATCCCTGGCCTCTGTGACTATTCAATTAAAATTGAATTTTCGAGTTAAAGCGTACACTAAGCATAAATCACTCGTTTTAATATAATTTTCACTCGTTATGACATTTTTACCACAAGTAGTAGCGAGAGGCAAGACGATCAATCAGATTTTCTCGTAGCACCTGACGGAACAAAGTATTCCTGGGAACCTAATAGAGAAGTTCGTGGAAGAGGATTATCTGTGAATATCCGTAACGTGGCTTTATCTCCTCCTGGTCCTCAAGGTGATGCTAAAAATATGACGGATTCTGTTGGAGTTTTTAGCCTCTTTTTTACTCAAAGTTGGATAAGACATATATATGAATGCAGCAAAGCAAAACTTGAAGAAAATTACAGGTAAAAAATTAATTCCTTTACATAAGTAGTTTTTAATATTTTATTTTTATAGTTTGACGGAATCTTCTTTTGAAAATTTGCATTATTGTTATGACAAGTTCTCTATAGAGGATATCCTAGCATATTTTCACTGTCTATTTCACATTGGCCAGTCTAAAAACCAACAGATCGATTTAAAGTATTTATTCTCAGAAAAAAATGGAGAACCTCTTTTGAAGGCTGCTATCAGCCGAGATATGTTCTTACCCGTAAATGCTTTCATACGTTTTGATGTTAAAAAAGAGAGAAACCCACTAGACAAATTAAACCCAGTTAGGCATATATACGATGAGTTTATCAATAATTGCTACAAATATTGGTGCTTGACAGACACCGAAACAATAGACGAACAATTGGTAAAGTATAAGGGTAGATCAATGAAAGTATATGATCCTTCAAAACCCGGGCGGAATGGTATGAAAGTTTATCTTTGTAATGATTCAAGAAGTTTTTATGTCCTTGCCAGTGAAGTGCATGTAACCGGTGTGCCAGACAAGGAATATTTTAAATCAGCTAACATCGAAAACGCTTGGTCACTAGTTCCAAGGTACCTTCAGGTTGTGAAATTTATGTAGACCGTTTTTTATGGCACATGAACTTTGCATTTGGCTAAAAACCAAGGGTTAACTATATGTGGCACCATCAGAAGTGGTCGTAGATTTATACCATATTGTTACGACCTGAAGATTTAAAAAATTTGAAGCTGGCGAAATGTGAAATTAACTTTTTGTATACAGAATATGCTTCTCTGAGTATATATATACATTCCCGAAAACACGCAAAAAAAATGTTAAGCCTGTTTACATTATGTCTAGTCAACATGTTTCGGAAATAAATACACTTGGTAATAAGAAAAAACCTCAAACTGTTCTAGACTATAATGCTTACAAAACAGGCGTAAACACATTCAACCGAATGGTTACAAACTTCACTTGCTACAGGGCATCAAGGAGATGGCCTATGACAATTTTTACCAATTTTCCTGATATTGCGGCCAGCAATAGTTGGGTGATAGTAAAAGCCAACATGCCAAGTTTATATGCTAGTATTTCAAAGGGTGGGAGAAAATACTTTATCAGGAATTTAGCCTTATCTCTCACGGAAAGTTCTATGCGAATCAGATGTGATAAGGCCTCTACTCGTATCACGACTAGAAACCTTTTGACATTTTACGGATTCAATAAAACATATGATACAGTCCCCTCACCAAGTCGTCGTCGTCATTGTTTTGTGTCAAATTGCCACCCAAGAAAAAGAGGGACGAGGAAGTGTGAAAAATGTCGAAGGTCGATATGTCAAAGTCATACCATACTTTTATGTACTGAATGTATGACCTTTTTATATATAATGTTCTCTATTTTTGGTTTTGTTTTGTAAATACTATTATTGTTTATCTTATTTTGTTTCATAAACTAATAAATATTTTTGTTCAATTTTTAAATTTTTGAAAGGTGGCGTTAATAAATTCAGCCCTTTGAGCACCTAACCCATTTTTCCGCCAATTTTTTCAAGTATATATTTTTGAGAAAGCAGAAAAAAATTATATATTAGTTTCAATATTACTTACATATTAACTTCCTTGTGTAAATTGGCTAGATTATAAAAATATCCACTGATAAAAACATTAGGATGAAGATATAAAATCAAGGAGAAGATATAAGAGAGAATGTAAAATATTAGAGTAATTTAATAAGGAAAAGCATGATTATAAATAAAGAATAATACATTTTTTTGATCCCCACTTACCACTAAAATGTAAAAGTGTTCTTATATTTTTTAAATAGCCTATTTGTTAACTTAAAGTATATGAGAAAAATTTTTTTTAATTAACGATGTAAAATCGGGAAGTTTATTTCGGGTTTTTCTTTAAAATAAATAAGTGGACTGACCCTACAAATACTCCAATATCAAATAACAGAGTAATTTTTTAAAAGTAAATTGAATATCAAAAAAAAACAATCAAATTCAAAATCAATTCAAACAAGATTTGAAACGACAGTATTCAGGCAGGAAATTCAAACTTCGCCGAACTGTTTAAGGTCTTTCAGTTAATTAGTTTACCATCATATATATAAATAAAGAATTCATTAGTGAAGTGAAAATGTTATTTCAACACACGGATAAAATGCATAAAAAGAAATTAGTGCAATTTCATCATATTTACTATCATGTTGAATATTAGGGCGTGCTAGTTATTTTTCGCATACAAGTTGAAAGTGGGGTGTGAGAAATAAGCTCAAGCGATTTTCTAAATAATTCCCCCTAGATAACAAACATATGTGTAGTAGATGTTAATTTGATTTTTTAATTTTGAAAAGTATATTATTATTTGTATCATTATTTTTAGGCTTGAAACCATAAGGATACAAAGATCGTTGTGGTTAGAAAATTCATAACATATCGCATACCAAACCGAATCCAAATGTTAAGAGATGGCAGCGTGGAAATCTGCTCATGTTCTCAATGGTCTAAATTAGAGCTTCTGATTTCTCGATAAAATTTAATTCTCGAGAAACGAGAAAAAAAATATATGATTCTCGAGACTCAAAAAAAGTTTCGAGAAGTTAAAAAATATTAAAAATATTTTACGAATTTTATTAGTAAAATAACTTTTTAAAAAAACAAGAGCATTTAAAGTTTCGTTTTTCAAACTCAATCGTTTGGAGATAAAATTCTTCCGCATTGACAAGAAGTTGGTTGGATGCATAAAAGAAAATTTTCTAACAATTGCATCGATTCTGATAAATCAAAATTTTTGTTTTGTTTGAACATCTTCTTTTTTATCATACATGAATTCTATAATTTCTCTATTTAAACTTTGAGTTAGAGATTCTTCTTCAAACTCATCAACAGATGAGACTTGAATTTGGCTTTCTTGTATAACAGTTCCATGCTCCCAATAATGAGAAAAAATTTTATCTAATATATTTTTTTGCACATTCTAAAATTTCTTCAAAATTTGAATATTCAAATGTTGATTGTGCATTACACATAATTATTTATTTTTTATTAATATTTATTCAAAATTTAACATGTTTTCAGTAATAAAAATATTTTTTAATTCTTGAGTCTCGACAAAAATTTCTCGAGAATCAAGTAATAAAAAAATTCTAAAATTCTCCAGAAATCTCTAGACAGAAGCTCTAGTCTACATCATCACCGCTTCCCAACTGCTATAATTAACATCAAGCTGGGTACTTTTCGTTCAGTCAAACAAGAAGATAAATGATCTTGCTTACTTAAAATTAAACACACTTTATGTACACGTAGTGTGAGACTATTTTTCGGATTAAGTTCATTAACCCTTTAAGTACCAGGCCAAGGCGACGACTTTTCTGAATTTTTATTAATTCCCAGTCAAAAACTGGACATCGTATGCTGTCCATTTTTGGGACATTGGTATTAAATTGGCTAATTTACTTTTGGGGCGTAATTTGGCCAAGAGCATTCCATCCTGTAAAAGGCATAACAGCACATCTCCACTTGTATGATTAGTGAATTCGCATAAAATCAAAAGATGCTATCATTGTTCATTTACTTGTGACTTTTACAAAAGGAAATCTTTATTTGCGAAATGCGAGAAACGCTCGCAGGTGATTTTACATGAAACAGGGAAAGCGAGGAGATTGTTTTGCTGATAATAATGGAAAGTATGTATGTAATGTATACACACTCAATAGTAATAATAATAATAATTTGTAAGGCAAGGAAGGTGAAAGACTACTTCAGTACATTTTTTTAACTAAAGATCTTCCATTTTGTTTCTCTCCTAGAAAAGAAGATAAGATAGCAGCAAATCAATGCCTTCCTAAAAGAGTAGAGATTTATAATTTAATAAAATGCATGTTAAGAGGAGCAAAAGAAATAATTAATGTTATCCTTTGCGATCGCTCACTTTTTTAATTAAGTTCTACTCTCTCTCTCTCTCTCCCTCTCCCTCTTCCTATATTGTGATGAAAAGCATTGTGTTAAATTTTATTTTAATTCATTGATTCCATTTTCGCTTGTGCAGGTAGCTTTCTTGGCCTTTCTTCTTTATATATTTTCCTCGCTAAATCTTCAAAAGTTTTCACTTTACAAGTAGTTCCAGGAGCATTTAACGTGCTGCTATAAAGGTTAGCACATTGCTTACTTCGCTACACAATAGATCCTCTATAACGCGGATGGAGGTGTCCAACGGAGTCAAGTTATAAATCCTCAACATTGGATCCAATGGAATAAGTCTCGTACTTTCGTTCTGCATATTTTACCAAGGTCTGCTTAATTCCAACTTCAGAAAACACCTTTAAAAGTTTTATTATGTTAGATCAGGGTTAAATTTAATTTGTATTTACAAATTTTAATTAAATTTTAATATACAATTTTCAATATATTGACAATAGAAAAACGGATGTCGAAAATAGCTCATTTTATACTTTTCCGTATGTCAAATGTCATACTTGATTTTTTAATTAATTTAAATTACTTTCTCTCTATCTTTACTGCTTATTTAGAAAAAAAATCAATTCGCCAGATGTGCCGCATCCATAAAAACAGTTGACGTTTACTCATGCATACTTTTAAAGCATACACCCTGGCATCTACAATAGAGCTCTGGTCGGTGGGAATATCCGGCTTGGATTGCACAAACTTACAACTTTTTGGGGGGATCCATTATTGTTAAGTGTTAAATTTTTTTTTTAGAAATTTTAGTGTCCATCTGGTCAAATAGCGAATGAAAAATTGACACTTTTGAAACTTTTTCCTGTGAAAAATATTTTATTGATAAATCGTGACATAATTGAGAAAAATATATCTATATTTTACGCATGCTTCTTTTTATTTCTTGTTAAAATTCTTTAATTTATTTAAATTCCAGTCAGTGAGGACGGAGATACATAAATTAAATTGTACATATTCAAACCACTCTGTTATTTTATTATTGACTAAAAAAATTTTTTAGTAATTGTAATTGCAAAATTATATGTTTTTTAAGTTTTGGTCTGTAAAATAGATTTAATTCCTCGCAGTAAAACAAGACACTTTAGGTAGGCTTATTCAGCAGGATTCATTGACTGAATCTAACGCAACATCCGTTATTGACATTTCTATCCAACAGAATTTTAATTAATACTAACATAAACTTCAATAGAACGCGAGGTTGAAAATTAGTGTCCTCCTGGATTATAGCACTTCCTTATTATTTATTGCAAAGGGATGTAAAGAAATTGTTTTTATTTAGAAGATATGAGCATAAAGATTTTCATATGGGAAAATTCAGAATTTGCCGTAAACGATACCCTAGAGAGGCAGGAGGTATACCTAGACACGATGAAATTTCCATACGAGTACAGCCTCTTCATCAAATCAATGATTTCTCTGACTCTGCTAGGAGTACTGATAAATGGTTGGTCGTGCAAATTTTTGACAGATATCGTGAAAAAGGACGTTGGCTACAAGTTCCTGGAATACTTCATCTTATCCAGCACAATCCTCTCTCTAAATCTTTTCTCGAAGTACACGATGTATTTGATACTGGATTTGAAGAGCACTGCTCTGAACTTTTCCTGCTACACCTTCTACGTGGACTTGGCAGTGTTCAAAGCAATCGAAATATTCTTCTTGATCATCTCACGCTACTCGTATGTGCTCTTTGTGTTAGACAGATACGTTCAACTCTTGCATGTCAACAAAGTGACCGCATGGCGAAACAGCTTCGTCTTCAAGTATCTCTCCTACTTTATCCCGTGCATAGGATTGGCCTATTCGATCCCAATCTTGTTTCTCAAGCAGTACGTAATGACAGAGCATAGTTGCATCGTTGTTCACTTTCTGAACGACAATATATATGGAATTTTCGTAGAACTCTTCATTTTCATCATTCCTTCCATCATGATCTTGGCAATCAGTTACAAGATCCACTTCTTCATCAAAAACTTCTTCATTATGCGTAAGAAAATTCATAACATATCGCATTCCGGACCAAACCCAAATGTTAAGAGAAGGCAGCGTGGAAATCTGCTCATGTTCTCAATGGTCTACATCATCACCGTGTTCCCAACTGCTATAATTAACATCAGGCTGGGCACTTTTCGTTCAGTCAAACAAGAAGATAAATCATACGAGTTGATAATCGCTTCTTTTTGCGAAATTGCGAACTACACCTTCGCAATCATCCTCTACTTTTTTATCGATGCCAACTTTAAAGTCGTTCTGAAAAATATTTTTAAAAGAAACTGATTCTTCGCTTCCCACTCCCATGTCTATATAACATTAGTTTCGTATGTGTCGCGTTCACTAAATTTATACTGAATAAAGTTTAAGTATAGAAGATGCACGCATCTGTGTTTGCATATACCATTTTCATTCCACCCTTTTGCAATTCTAAGATGCACTTTGCAATTATTCCTAAAATTTTTGTATATGATGAAATTTCATTCATTCAAAGACAAATCATTTTAAACAACAAATTTATTCACCAAAAAAATATTTAAACAAATTAAACTCTTTTGCATGTTCGTGACTGCGTGAGAGAAATAATTCTGAAGGTCGTTAGTATTTATTGAGTCGGTCAGTCGAGGTAAACGATTTTCTTACATCCTTTGGCTTAAAATTTTTTTGACATTATATTAATTTTGAAAAACGCGTATCCCACTGTTTATCTTCTTCTTCTTCCTTTTCTTCATCTTTTCCCATTTTCTATGGCTTTGATGTTTCTAATTTTCTTTCTCCATTCTCGTCTATCCCAGACATCATTTCCATCCTTTCTTAAACATGCAACCTTAAAACAGCTTTGAAATCCTTTCTTAAACAATGCAACCATCTGAGTCCATATTCATCACTCTTTTCCTATATGATCCTGATCTTTTCTCATCCATTCATCTGAGATGTAATCCTCATGTCCACCTGAGTCTACTTTCTCTGATACTTTATCGACTTTTGTTACCTTTCTGATCGTATTGTTTTCAATTTTACACTGTTTATCTCATTAGTGATTAATACAAATAGACAATATCCAAGAAAATATGTACTGATGAAACCCACTTATTTTTTTTCTATATAATTTGATTTTGACTAACTAAGGCTTCTTTTAAATAAGTAAATTTTGAAAAATACAAAATATATTAAAAAAACGTAACGGAATTGCAAAAGGTGCGACGGAAGTGAGAATGGTGTAACTTATAACAGTTTCATAACTAATTTTAGATGTTCAATTTGATTCTTGAGGAATCATTTAAGGATATAAACAGAGACTGAAGTGTGCGTTACCAGAGTTCCAAAATTAGTGTGAAAAATTTGCATTTTCATTATTACTATTTTTCAGTAAAAAATACCAATACTAAATTTACTGTAGCTCATTTAGGCTTCTTCAAACAAAGTGCATTTTATATCATATTTTTATTATAGCAATTATTGTTATTGTATTATGCCATATTTAAAGTACAATATTGCAAAGCTTTGCGTATGATATACTCATAATTTTTAAATTAAAATAAAAAAATAACTCAAATTTTTGTTTTTTTTCATTTTTATATTAATCACTAATTCTTTCTACTTCATTAGTTTTTTACATTGGTGAGTGTTTGGCTAATACTCCATGATGATATTGAATTTTCATTATAGTGAATTGGCGTTGTCGTTATTTACGACATTACTTCTCTGCCAGTAAGATCCTAACTCTGGAATCGCTTCCAGCCTCTCAGACCACGTGGCTAGAAATTTCGCTACTTTAACCGGGTTTCCCTAGAGATCTTTCAGAGTAGTGTGAATGTGTGGGAATGTAAATAGGTAGTGTGTGTGTGATATTGACAGAGTGGGCATTCTTGTGTCTTCCAGGGTTGCTGAGATTTTGTGGGGGTATGCGTTGAGTAGAGGTGATTTGTTTGGGGAAGTGCTTCTTTGGTGTAGAATGTAGATGGTCTTGAACTATTTGTGTGAGTATTCTTGACATGTTATGTTTAATGGTTGGTTACGTTTGGAGTTGTGTTTACAAGTTTAGTGCATAATTGATGTTAGCGAATTCTTTGTTTTTTGAATCGAGTTGTGTTGTAAGGTGATGTATAGGATGTAGTGTTTTATCGTTTGTGAACGATTCCTTATCATATATCAATTATTTTTTCAGACACACTAAGCGTGTAAAAAGCTTTCTCAGAAAAAATGACAAGAATGTATTTTGTTTTTATTAAACTCTAATATTTTATCAATGCCAAAAGGTTTTTTTAATTTAAGCCCAAAGCCATTTTTCCTTCGTGTGGATGATACAAAAGACTTACTATTTGGGTTGTTTCCATCCACGTATTTAGTTAAGATAGACTTTTGCCCTTCTTTGTAGCACAGAAACCAGTTGAAAGTAAATAAAACTGGAGACCAAGAAAATTATGAAGCATCAAGTTCAGAGAGGCCATTGATATAGATAAATAAATATACTCTTGGTTAATTTTTTTGATAAATATAATTTGCTAACACTTTTTTATGCTGTAAAAAATTTTCATTTTATTTTATATTCATGGGCAGTAAAGTAAACTTTTTATTTAACCCATTTACGGCCAATGTTCCTATTTTGGAACATAAGTAATTTCATCTTCGTCTGCTTTTTTCAATGACTTTGAATATAAATCGTCTGCGTTTTTTTAGATATCGTCTGCTTTGCTTGGCCTTAAATGCGTTAAAATGGGCGTTGAGAAAACAAAGGATTGGAAGCATTGTTTTAGAGGTAGTATTTGAGTTGCATTGTGTAAGTGTTGAGTATTTGTGTCCGTTGAACATCCTGTTATTGTTCAGAGGGCTGTGCTTTGAATTATTTGCAATTTTTATTTACTGCTTGTAGATGTTATGGGAGACCATGTACTGCTTCCATTTTGAATGTAGTTAGCAGGGCTTCTTTATTTATAGCATCGTTGTTTGAGAAGTATTTGTTGAATAGAGTAGCTTTTTCTTAGAACAAAAGTTCTGAATATGCAATAATATCGTCAGATGAGTAAAAGTGTTTGTGATGTCTGTGTCTTCAGTATACAATGGTCTGAGTTTGTAGTGTTTTTTAGGAGTTAGGTGTATTTTGATTGTGTGTGGTTCTATTTTCTGTTGGTTGTTAATGGCGTGAAAGTGATATCTTTATGAATGTAAGTATTCCGCCTTCTTATTTGGGTTGTTGGTTGTACCAAATTTTAAATAAATAATAATCTTTGGAATTTTTTGTCTGGTAGTTGGTTTTGTTTTTTGATGTCTATTTCGTGTTAGTTCTTGTCACTTGAGTGTTGATTTGTAGAATCTTCAGTGTTATGTGATGCTTATTTTTGAGTTGTGATTGGGTAGTATCCTTTGTGGTGTGTATGTTTTGTCGTTAATGCGTTATGTGATTTTGCTTTGTCTTTGGCACAGTTGTTGAATAGGAATTTTCATTCATTGTGATTTTGCTGGATTGTAATGTGGAGTAGATGAGTTGCAGAGTAGAGAAGTATGACGGCGTGTTTTATGTTTGTTGCAGGTTTCACACATCCATATTTTTGGCCCTGGGTCTTTCTCACGTCCCCAGACAGAAGTCATCCAACCACTTGGCCAGGATCGAAGTTGGATCTTCCTTTTGGGAGACAGAATGATTTCTCTCCGATGTGTTTCGAAATTACGAAAGCGTTACAACACGTCAAGGCTGGAGAGATTTGAAAGCAACATCTGAGTTGAGAATAATGGTGCTTTTGATTTTATAATGTACAATAATCAAAATCACCTTGCATAATTTGTATTGGAAATAGTCATTTGATTGTTAGCTAATGATAATTGGCAAATGTGGTGATATGGTTTTTAATTTTAGTGGATTGATTGAATATAATTTATCACTATACAGTTTTTTAAATATTGTTATGCTTGATTTTAAAGAGATGGGAGTTATTTGAATAATCAAAAATAGCGATGATGCAAACAATCTTTCCTTTATTATTTTAGCGACAAAAGGTCTCTAACCCAAGAAACATATGGTTGAAAATAGGTTTTTCTAAAAGGCGTGCTTCTGTGTATTATTGCACGCATGATAAATATGTTTTATACAAATGTTCTTATTCCTTTGATTTAGCATATTTATATAAAGTTTTCTATGGGAGGCGCAACAACAGAGTAATTTTTATTTTATTTTATTATTCATAACTTCTATACACAAATTGTGATGAATAATTTTATCTACTAGAAGTTACATCACAAAAGCTCCATTCGGTGAAATGTCGGTTTAGTAAAAAAAGTTTCGGGAAAATCTCCCGCTACCCTAAAAAAGTAAAAAGTAAAAAGTAGAAAAAAGAAATTCAAGTTGCTTTATTTTTTGAAATCACTTTTCGTCGGACTGACCAAATACAATGGTGTGGTGGCATTTACCGCAGTACTGTCTGTTATAGTGCTGAGCCATGAAAACTCCTGCAAGACACTTCCCACCACTGCATTCTTTTCGTAGTCTGTTGACTTGTCCATTCTCATCAACCTACATTTAAAACACAGTATATTACCATCAACAATGAATGGATTCCGCTTATTATTTCCAACCAAAAATCAAGGTGTATCGTCAAAGATCAAACTATAGCCAAAAACCGGGATAAATGTATAATGAATGGCCAATAAAAATTCGGCTTCTTCCCCCAAATTTTTATATTATTGTCAATTGATTGAAATAAATTTTATATAGGCGGACGAAAACGTTTGATGAAATCCAAAAAAATAATAAAAAAAATAATGAAAAAATAAATAAGTAAATTTCGTTGTCAAAAAAAATTGTAAAAGAAAAGGAATGTCAGAAATGCAATTAAATTTATTTGAATAAAGTTTTATATTTCATTTTGAATAACAGATCACCATAATTGAAATCCACAAAAGGTACTTATTATTCAGAATTGGTCCATCAGATAAAAAGATTGAACACCCAATCTGTGGTAAAACTGTAATTTAGAAATATTTGAACTAATACAATAAGATCAGAGGTGGCAGTCATGATATTTGTTTAAATGAGCAAAAGTTCCGATATTCATGTAGTGTAAAACTTTCACTTAATTTCTCAGATTATTATCCAAAAAATAAACCAGTTATAAAACAAGTAAAGTTGAAAATAGTAGCCTACATTTTAACATCTTAATTTATTCTGGTGAACTGATGTAGCATCGTTATTGCGAACTTTAATTGAGCCCATAGCGAATCGTTTCTTAGTCTGGATGCTACGAAGCCCAAGGAAGTTATCCCATATTTTTCAGGGGGTCACAAGGAGTTGAAAAGCATAGAACATTTGTACATATTCGAAAATACATTAAAAACTTTCACACTAAATTTATTTTCGCGAAAATGCTAAGTGTGCACATATGTGCTTAGTTAAGATGGCTAAAGTTATGAGGAAGCACAATTCTTTTTTGCGTTTCGTTTTATATAGGGTTTCGGAGTAATTTTTAAAAATGGAGGCAGAGCCAGTAACATCATAAATGTCGCTCATATGTCTGGAATTAAAATAATTAGTTTATTCTGTTTTTATTGCACAACGTTCAATATTAGGTTGGGGTGACCGAACATGGTTTTTTTGTGAAAAAAAGAAGGATTTAATATCAAAATAGATGATTTTAAAATATTTGATCAATTTCTGTGCTTTGAATGATAAAAAGAACATACTAATGTTCAACCATACTATCAAAAAATAAAAGAAAACGTACGATTGAACTAAAATATTGCAGGATTTTAAAATTTTCAATTTTCTTAATTGATATGGCGAAGTCGGTACTTTTCATAGTTGAAGATGAAAACAAAATAATACACAGGAAGTGAGTATTTAGAAAACACGACTTTTCAAAAGCAAATTTATTATTTACTTCAAATTTTCGACCTTACGGTCATTGTCAAGAAGCTTAGATAGAAAAGCGAAACAAAATGCATTGTGTATATGTGTATAATATGATTAAATGTTAAAGAAATGTAATAAAATAAAATCTTTTTTTATTAATAAACACATTTTTTGCATTTGCAAAATTAAATTAGTCCGGATTATTAGGATTTCTTTCAAATTTTAATGACTAAAAAAAAATTTCAAAGTGTTATATTATGACCCAAAAATATAAGTTTAAAATTTGAAAAAGTACTTCACACTAATCCACTTTACTTCCGTAGAGTCAAAACTCAAAACATAAAAATAGGTGTCCGAATTTTACTTCTAGAAGAATATACATTTATATATATTATATATAAATTTTGTTTATATAAAAAAAAATGAGGATTTATATGGTTTATCATTTTTATCTAATTTTTCAAAATATGAATTTCATATATTGGTTATGAACTAAGTACAATAAACTTTATAAAACTTGAGAAAAAAATTGACAAAGCCGGAGCCAGACACTGAAATATTTGTGTTCTGGAACTGAATCCATGGTTTTATATTCCAACTTTTTGGGATACCGTATATATCTATATCACTATTATAAACCCATTAAAGCGAAATGTTCGTTTTAACGAAAAGAAAAATCATTAATTTGATTTTCTTTATTTCATTGATTACTGATATTTTCATCATGTGACATATAAATTTTAATAAACCATTCTTCAGTTATCTCTACGTCGTTTACAATCCTCAACATATCTTGGTAGATTTTTTCATTTCGATTTCAACACCAATGATGAAATCAAGCAAGAATGCGCTTTCAATTACAATCTCTCATTTTAGCTGAAATTATATTGGAGTAATGTAATATTTAGAGCATTAAAAATTAAACGCTATGCGATTAGTTTTATTTATAGATTACGTGTTTTGAAACACATTGTTCTTTATAACGAACGTTACGCGTTCATTGAATTGTATATCACTTTTGTTTTAGACAATATGAATATATATTCATAATTATAATATAATATCTTATATAACATCAAGACGTTGGATAACTCTTCTAAACCAGTGGTTCCCAAACTTTTTCTGATCGTTACCCACTTTTCATACATGATCCTTGTCTATGGTCCCCACAACAATCATAGCCGGTGAATACCTACGCTGTGATTAAATCTTTGAATCTTACAAATTTGATAACATTGTGACAATTAGGTGCTCTAGTTGGCAAACAATTCTACTCACAATTCATAGGTATCATAGTATTCACAGGTGGGATAAGAAGCCTTCCCTCGACCGGCTATCTACTCGCTAAACTCCTCTGGTTTTATTTATGCATAGCCTCAGATTATGGCCCCTTAAATTTTGCTTTACGGCCCCCAGGGCACCATGGCCCAGAGTTTGGGAACCAATGTACTAAACTCATAAAAGAATGAAGAAATCGAATAAATTCTTATGTTATCTAGTATCATCTTCTGTACCCTCAAAAGTATAAAAACATTAAATAACTTTCCATAATTTGATCCACTATAGAGATTCCTGGGTTGGAATCTCGTTCGGGAATTCAATCTGTTACATCCATGTACTCATCTGTACAATCACGGAGAATAATTCTTTCCTTGCACGCGACACCGCAAATAAAAAACCTAAAATTCGAGTAGCTTTATATTTTATTTTTGATTGGTTTAACTTCAAAAAATTGAAATCAGTCTAAAAGTGCTGTATGATTAAATATATTCGAGTGAACAAATAATAACAAGAGTAAACACTCGCGTTTAAACCACGCAGACTAAAAATGGGGGTGCGGGTTACCTACGCAAACAAGATAAAACCGAAGTAGAAAAAAGTTGAGATAGTAAAGTGTGTGAACGAAAATAGACAAAACACATATACATAGTGTCTACAAAATTCCCATTTTAAAATTCCATGAATATGCAGTTTCTAAATAGCTTTACCTTGATAGAGATAAATCACCCCAAAAAATGTGTGTGTGAAAGTTCTGATTGGTTACATGTAACACCGCGATGTTATATGTAAATATTCAACAGTGCAACATTCACCTCATTCATCAAATCACCATCAATCCTACTGGACATTCAATCATTCAACCACACAGTACATCACAACTTTCACACATATGCAAAACATCCAAGGTTATCCAATTCACGATGTACACTACATGAAGCCCCAATTTCTGTAGTTTGACATTGACTACACATCACATTGGCAACACAACATATATAACACAAACATCCTGAAGATGGGCACTAATCGAAGATCTCAACTCAAGCCCAGCATCACCACCACTCTGCAATAGCTCTCGCTACTACGGCTCACTCCAAGACATACGGAGATAACGCCAAAGAGCTTCCAATCCTAGCTCAGAGTTGGTGTCTGGCAATCCTTTGGAGATCCACGATTGTCATCAATAAATTTTCTTATTAACATTTTGTTACACCAACCTACCTTGGTGGTGTAAAACCTACAAAGAAAGCGATGCGAGCTGGAGACTGAGGGCTGCTAAGCCCATTGAACTGAATAGGTATCAGTCCTTTCCAGGTTTCCCTGACCTGTAGGGAAATTTTTACTTCTAAATTCTATTTTTTTAGTTTGAAAATGTATTTCTTCAATTATAATTTGTCTTTTTTCAATTTTATTTTGTGTTTAAGAAAGAGCGCTTAGAATTAAAAAGAACATTTTAGAAGTAAAAAAAGAAGTAAAAATAATAGATTAATCCCTTGAAAATTATTTCATTTTCAGAAAATTATCAATTTGAATTTAGCTCAATGTTTGACGTGGATTATTCACACATACTAGGTCAAAATAATAGCTTATAAATGGGATGCGAATTATCCGTGTTTGCGCGTTAACACGAATGTGTACGGTAGTTAGGTGATTAATTTACGGTAGTAAAAATTAACAAAACTTGTGTTAATTAGTTAACTAATTAACATTATAATTATAATGTAAATTTTATTATAAAAAAAAAGTAAATTTAAGATAATATCTGAATTAAATACAAGAACAAAATCATGGGAAATTAGATAACTACACAAACCAAAATTGAAAATTTATCATTTTAACAAATATTTTTTGAAAAGGCACATTTTGAATTTTTGAGAGAAGAGGGCTTGCACATGAAAATTTTAGAGTATCAGGACATTTTAATGGATACATCATTCATTCTATCTAAATTAAAATTATTATTTAAAATTAATATTTAAATTTCTATTTATAATTAAAACTATAATTAATTATTAGTGTTTCAAATTGACCAGTTTCTGCGAGCTATATAGTAGTCGTGTAACGGACCTCCTTTTCTGTGACCGAATTTTGGTACCTTTTATTGCGAAAATCCTCTATTACCTTAAATTAGGATGCGCGTTAAACACTAGTTTTATAGTTGAATTTAGTCAATTTTAAAAACATTTACTTCAAGTTTCAGGCATAGTGAATGAGAAGAAAGTCATACGTTTAACAGACAAAAAAACTCACTCGTGAACCAAATAGATAGATTTATACAAAACATGCGCTTATATGGGAAGTTGACATTTCCAGGTCGCTTCAATCGAGATGTGCGTGCCTGCAATGATGCATTTCTTCATTTCTATGCTCGTACAACCAAATTTTAAAGCTCTTATATTTTTTCGAGTTTTAAACCTTCATTTGAAATACATAATAAAAGTTTAAAAAATGTATAGATGCTTTGCAAAATTAACGGTGTATAAAGAGAGATTCATTTAGTGAAGAATCATCATTATCTCGTTTCTCATTGAAGATTTTTTTTCTCACTCCATATACAAGTGATGTATCGATTAGATCGGAATCGACTTTTTTAGTTTGATCGATTTTATCAGCCGAACAAAGGTTTATAATAGTAAACAAACCTTTCATGAGGGTCCACTGAATATTTTCTAGAAAGTGTCAAAAATTTCACATTAGTGATCAATCATAAATATATGAAGCACAAGCAAAAAGCATCTGGAAGAATTATAATTCATGAAATAGTAATGATACGCTTTTAAAAGTAATTCTTTCCACCTTTCAAATGACAAACAAAAGCTTTGTACATAAAATAACGTTTTAATGAAAGCTGCGCGTTTGCTCACAATTTGATGTAAAAAACATACTAAATTCATAAATATGGTTAAGGAGCGTTCACAAATACGCCAACCTATTTTCTTTCATTTTTGATCCTTCTCCTGGACTTTTTAATTTCTTCATTCACAGTAGGCCAGTTTTGTTTCACCTTCCTCCAATTTTAATTTTAAAAAGTATTTTTTCACACGAAAATAGATATATTAAAAAAGTGGTGGCATACACGATAGAATTTCAAAACAGGAAGTTTAACTTTTTTCTTTTTATGTTTGATCTTTTTAGGGGTTGTGTAATTTTTTCTCTTTCGCTTCTTTTTACCACCGCCCAGAATTTTACAACCTAAAAATTGAAAAAATGAGAAGATAAGAATGCTAAAGTATATATTTAAAATGCGCAATCTAAATTCAACGTATGAATTCTTTCCAACTCAAAGTTTAAAAAACTCCAAAGCAGTATACCAAATATTTTTGAAAATTAGACGTTTGCTTTGAAATCAATCAATCAAGGAGCAAACTTTATTTTGTTCATATTTCGGCAAAAGCGATGTTTGTGGTGAGACTGTTTTTTAAACTGCCATAACTCTTGACCACGGGCTATCGTTCAAATTAAATCAAAAAGTGTTAAATATAAAAATTGACTTTATTGACCTAAACTCGAAAAATTGATTTTGATTGACTTAAAAATTTGAAATTAGTTCAAAATTTGGTACTTATGGGTTATCTCCCCCCCCCCCCACTCTAAAAATTTTTTTAAAAATTTTTGTTTTAATTTAAATGATGAGTAAAAATAATAAATGAATAAATATAAAAATATTTTATATATAAAAAAACTTACTAAAAAATATTATATAGTATAACTAATGAAAATCATACAGCAAAAAAAGTAATAATTAGTTTAATTTATTTTCATAAATTAAATATATATATATATTATATATTTAAAATTATTAATCAATTAGTATTTTAAAATTATTAAGTTGGAAAATTTTTTTAAAATTTAACTAATTTACAATTAGTTTAATTTATTTTCATAAATTAAATATATATATTTAATTATATATTTAAAATTATTAATCAATTAGTATTTTAAAATTATTAAGTTGGAAAAAAAATTTAAAAAAATTTTTAGAATGGGGGGGGGGGAGATAACCCATAAGTACCCAAAAATTTTTAGACTAAAAAAGTAAAGATCTTCTTCAAAGAGTTTTTGCTAAACGGAAATAAAAGTTGACTTTATTGACTTTTACTCGCCCTGCTAATGAAAGTCAATAAAGTTCTTCTAAGTCCAGCCAAATTTCCATCGAAATCTTTAATTAAATTATGAACTTTCTTTACTACGCTATTCTTCAAAATGGTGAATAGTTTTTTCTTTAAGGGTTTAAGATTGAATAAAATAAGAATATCCTTAAATCAGATTAGTTTACTTGCTAGTTAGGAACAGTTACTAATACTTGAAAAACGTTAAAAATTAACTGTCAGGGCGAGATGCCTCTGAAAAACTTTCAAATTCAGGCATTAAAAGGGGCAATCCAGTCTAGTCCAGTGCCGGTCACAAGCCTGGATAAATAGAGAGGGTTAGCGGCAGGAAAAGCCTCCCTCTGTATAACATATGCAAATAAATAAACAATTCACATAAATCAGACAGGGCGTGCCCGGTAGGCGGAGGGGTGGGATAGAGTTGGGCAGATTCTTTCGAAATGTAAAAAAAGAATAGGAAAATGAAAATTTGGTACAAGCTAGAATGCTAAATGTTAGACAAAGACTCGGAAAGAAAGAGAGCTGACTGATTTGATGGTAAGGCGAAAAATTGGTGTTAAGTGTTCAAGAAACAAGGTGGAAGGGCAACAGAGCAAATGGGTTATTTGGGTGAAGGGTACAAACTATTCTATAGCGGAGCGAGTGTAGGAGTAGTATTATGTAAGGCATTTATAGGAAGCTTACATGAGGTAAATAGAAGTGGCGAGAGGATAAAAACCTCTACAGCTGTAGTTAACGTTATATGGGCGTATGCACCTCAAACTGGATTTTAGAGAACGAAAAGGATGTTTTTGTACCATGATGTTTGAGGTGCTTGGCAAAGTTTCCAAAGAAGAAAGAGCAATTATAGGAAAAAGTAGATGTGAGTTTGAGAGGATAAATGGAGGTTAGGGTGTAAATCGATAGAAACCATGAAGGAGAAAGTGTTTTTCAAACTAGAAAACAAAATTTAATGACGTACTGTGAGCACAATATCAATTGGTATTGATAGATTGCAACCTTAACCCATTTAAGGCCAAGCAAAGCAGACGATATCAAAAAAAACGCAGGCGATTTATATTCAAGGTCATTGAAAAAAGCAGACGAAGATGAAAATACTTATGTTCCAAAATAGGAACATTGGCCGTAAATGGGTTAAAGTTAGAAAGAATATGCAAGAGAACAAAAATAAAATAAAAGATAAAATATTGAAAGATACAGATGCGAGAACTACGTTTATGGATAAAATAATAAGAGAAGTAAGATACCCAGTGGCTGTGCAAAAATGGGGGAAGGAGAATGGTAATGTAATCTTGAAAATAGGAAAAGAAATACTTGGAAAGACATCTGGTAGAAAACCAGTAAATGATAAAGGGTCATGGCGGTGGAATAAAGAAGAAAAAGCTTTTAAAGAAACTAACCGATTTGACAGGTCTAATGACTATAGCAAAGAATATAAAAAGTCGAAAAAAGCTGTGGCAAAAGCAAATGCACAGAGCTAAATGAAGTCGAAACATCGTCAGTAGTGAAGAAAATACTACAAACTACATAGAAATGGAATTCATCAACGAAAGACTTCAAACAATAAAAGAAATAAAAGATAAAGATGGTAGAGTACTTACTGAAGGAGAGGATATTTAGATGGGAAACGTACTTCAAATATTTATTAAATGAAGAAAATACTGGGTGTGTGTAAGAAGAGGTTGATTGATATTAAACTTCACAGCAAGCAGTATTTCTTTAAATTTATTTCTGCTGTTTTACTGAATATATAAAAATACGCCATTTTTTGGCCAAAGTTCTATTTAGTTCAGATACATGCTCTGGTGTAAATATTCCTCTTTCATAAAACAATGCATTAAAATTTTCCAAGTCTTCCAAAGAAATCTGTCTTTAGCATACAAACCGTTTCCTTCTATCAATGTGTATTTAACCTTTTATGTAGCGTTGTTCCCATGTGGGAACATTTTTTTAAAGAGTTTTAAAAGCTTTTAGTCAGATATTTTCTTCCTATTATTTCATTTTATCAAAATAAAAAAAGCTAAAAAAAAAGTTTGGAACCACAAAAATTGTAATCGAAAATTAAATTGTTTTTATATTTTATGCTTTAAAAAACAAAAGAAGATTACTTTTTAACACCCCGAAAAAAAAATGAAAAAACAAACATTAAATTCAGAATTATTTAAAATATTTTTTGTTCTAGAAATTTTTGTTTTGTTTCAATCTAATTTCCAAGCGACTTCAAAAATGTATGTCTTATTTTTTTTTCTTTATTCATCAGTTAAGTATTTATGTTCCCATGTGGGAACAATGCCTAGATATGAACTTTTCGATTCATATTTTTATGATATACTTTGCTTGTTTTTACAACTTAAATTTTAATTTAAGAATAACTGTATTTTTGGAATATTCTAAAATGTATAATGCATCAAAAGATAGATCGTTACACTTCAGGAAGTTGATGAACAAACCCTTAAAAAATGTTGTAATTCTTCCTCCTTCTGCTAATATTGATCTTGATAGCGACACTGAAAATGTTCCTGATCAATATGCTGACGAGAACTATGAAGAGCTTTTCAAACCTGCTGGTGAATTAGAGCTAAACAATTACCATTCATAAAGCCAAAAAAACTATAACCCATGAACCAGTATGGAAAAAACAATCGAATTTCATCAAGAGTATTCCTTCAGACGAAATTGATAATCTTGCCCTTGTTTATCCAAAGCTTGTTTTAAAAACTCCTTTTGAGATATGGAAGCTATTAATTACTGGTGCCTTGATTGAATTTTTTTAGAAGAAACTTTATTGTATGCGAGGCGGATAAAAATAATATACATTTTGACCTTTGTAAAGGAGAAATACAGAGATTTTTTGGAGTAATTATACTATCTGGATATCATTCTCTACTTTCGGAAAAAGATTATTGGTCGAATCAAACAGATCTTGGTATCTCTATTGTTTTTGAAGCCTTGAGTTCTAAGCGTTTTTAACAAATAAAGCCTATGTTCCATCTTACTGATAACTCAAAGCTAGAAAATAATAAAAATAAAATGGCAAAAGTTTCGTTGTTGTATGAAAGCTTGAATAAGTCTTTCACAAATTTCTGAGTATTGGCGAATCTATTATTCGATACTTTGGTAAACATAGTTGCAAGATGTTTATTCGTGGTAAACCTATTAGGTTTGATTACAAAGCGTGGTATCTTTGTGGAGAAGATGGGTACCCTTATCAAATGAGCTTGTATTCAGGCAAAAGTGAAGGCCAAGCGGAACCTTTGGGAAGTCGTGTGGTGAATGAAAAAATCGATGTAATAAAGCAGTTCTCGAGTCCATCAAACATGATTTATTTTTCGATAATTTTTTCACAAGTTATAATCTTCTTGCAGATTTATCTACAAAGAACTTCAAAGCTTTTGGAACCCTCCGTGAAAACAGAACTAAAGGTGCTTATAAAAAATATCTGTTTCGGATATGAAAAAAACTCCCAGAGGAACTTTTGATTTTTGTACTGATGGAATCGTTTATTTTTGCAGATGGAACGATAATTCTATCGTCAACATTAGTAGTAACTTCATTACTCATATACCAACTAGCACGACAAAATTTAAAAAAAGCCGCGGACATTATTCAACTTCAATTGGTGAAGCAATACAAACTTGTTAGATAGACTGTTGAGTGCTTATCGTCCTATGATACGAGGGAAAAAATGGTATTGGCCATTGATTACAAATGCAATAAACATTTCAATTGTAACAGCATGGAGGTTGTACTCTAAAGTCAACATAAATATGATGTCTAATCTTCAGTTTAGACGAGAAGTTGCAATATGTCTTCTGAAGTGTCAGATAAACTTGTGAAAAAAACTGATGGAGGCACAAAACCGAATCTTCCTGATGATGTAGGGTTTGACGGATTTGCTCATTTCAAAGTTTCGACAAGTCAAGGAAGATGTAAAGTGTGCCAAAAAAACACGCGTTACATGTGTGTAAAATGTAAAGTGAGACTGCATTCAAATAAAAGTGCAAAATGTTTTGAATTTTATCACAATAAATAATTCTTCTTTAAAAAGTTTTTTAAAAGAGTATCCAATCTTTTTGTATACTTTTTTTATAATATTTCTAAAATATTGTCAGACAAGCTAAAAATAAAGTATTACAACAAAACCTATTGGCTTTAAGTAAGTGCCACGAAAAAGGTTAAGGGGAAGCTTCAAAATTTTTATATCAAAAATAAGATTCCAGCTGGATTTAAAACTGTACAAAGGTGGAAGCAAAAGAAGTGGAGCCTTGTTTATTTCTTACGATGTTTTGATCATCAGAAGATATTTTAGAATATTTAAAACTATAATCGGATTCATCTTCCACGCAAATATTAGAATTTAATAACGATTCATAAAATTTTGATTTTAATTTTGATGTCATCATTAGAAATGAGATGTAAAAGAAAGCTTAAAAATTAAATTAGTAAGTACTTAAATCAACAGTAGAATCTTTGGTGATGCCTTGACTTGCTAACGTGTTTTCATCACCACACAATACTCTAGCACCAAAAACCAAGCTTTGGAAAGAAGGAGCTATGCCAAACTGGAGAAAAATCTTTTTCTTTAGCGAAAAAACACTTTCCTCTTTACTTATCTGAATAGCAACCAAAAGCCATTACAAATGAAAAATATGATAGAGAAAGAAAAAAATTACATCCAACGCATGAGCACCGTTGATCGAGTTAATGAAAATTTGAGTCATGTTAAAGGCACTTCTAAAATCAATCAAAAAATCTATGAAAAAAGTTTTTAAAGGCAAAAGATCTTTATGAAGAAGGCTCCGATTTTAGCAATAGTAGACTGGATTATCAAACAGAAGATCCAGCCATTTTCAGTCACATTAACCCATCATTATTGAGAGATTTATTTTGATCAATTTAGTTTGAGAATAAGATAATAAGGAGCAAAAACTGATGAAGAGAATTAGTAAGCTTGATTTGTATAATAATAATCTATAATCTATATAATAGACCTATGGGTGGTATAGCAGGTTGGTTTAGATGATGGACTCAGCACGGAAGCCTCTGGATTCGATTCCTCATCGATACCAATTTGTTCAGTTTGACATAAGCGGTACATCAGTTCTTATGAAAATAATGGGGCGAAATGTCCGAGGACCAAACAAACATAAATCAAAGTATACGAGAAAAGAAAATCGAGTTTTTTTGAAAATTTGTCTACAAATAAAATTCTGACAGCTGTCATAAATAGATCAAGTACATTTTTAACAACTGAAACATTTTGTTTCGATATATTTTTATTATAATAATCAACAAATTTTCTTAAAAAAAAGTTATTTGATTATGTAGTGTTACTTATAAAATTTAACAATTGAACATTATAAAACATATCTCCGCTCATAAACAAATAGTATTTTTGCTTTTAAACTGAATAGCTAGTCAAAATAGTCATTCCTAAATAGCTATTGGATAAAAATTTCTTAACTTGAAAAAATTAAGGTTTTCAAATGTTACAAAACGTACTGATAAAGATTAATTATATTGTTTTGAATATAATTAAATATAGATTACTGAAGTCATTTATGTTCTTGAGAACATTTGTACTAAATGGTTTAAGTTCTGTATCAAATTAATATGTTTTAAAAATTTAGTTTGAAAACCAAAATTATATATTATAAATATGGTTAATTAAAATTTACAAAAATTAATATAAATGAAATTTACAAGTAAATATTTAATATAGCAAAGAGGACATTTTCAAGAAAGTTTGATGATTCAACATATAAAAATATTAATTAAAAAATTTTTTAAAGTTTGGTTGTTTGAAATTGACACAACTAGTAAGACGCATAGGGTTGAAAACTAGCTTTTTAGAGCTTAAATATTTAAAAGATAAGAAAAGTGCATGCTTGCAAGAAGGTTTATATAATAATTTTCGTTTAATTTTCTTGGAATCATATGGACAGCAGAAAATAGATATTGCAGTGTTTTGTTTTAAAAGTAATAGTATGGAAGCTAGTGTGTAAACAATGTATGGAATTTTATTTAGTAAACAAACGTGACGAATTGAATTTTGAGAATCTGAGAAAGAAATGTAAAGATAAGAACTTGGATATTTTGTTAAAGAGATGGTTGCACCTGAAAAGTAGGGCAATATTTTTGGCTTCAGAAGTAGAATAGAGAGGGTTGAGAGCAGATTGGGATGTTTGAAAATTTGAATTAGTAAAGGTTGAAAAATGGCGAAAGTAACTGCCCGTTTTTTTAGCTGTTATAGGGGCGTCTGTAAAAATGAGTACGTTTTTATGGATCATTCGTGAAGATGGTATTAATGAAGCAGCATATTTCTTGTTTAGGTGAAGATAATTAATAGAGAATAAAATTAGGGTTATTTTAATATGCAGTGTTGGGCAAAATTTTTACCCCACAACTAAAAACTATATTGTTTTGGTTTTTATTATTTTTTAAATATTTTTTTGGAATTAAATGCTTATAAGTATTAATTTTTATATTTGAAAAATATAACTTAATTATTTTATATTGAAAAATTCATTTATATAGTTGACGTATTAAAAAAGCCTTGGAAATGTATTGGGCCAGAGAACTTTATTCCTTTAAATATTTTTTATTTTTATAATACATTCTTTATTTATATTCAGGTTTTAATAATAAAATTTTGACAATCCTATATTTATTGAGTTTTTCGATTTAAAAACCTAAAGTCTTATCTCTTTTAATAAATTAATCTCTATTGAAATTTAAAAATACAGCAACTATTGTAAAAACTGTACTTCTTAAGATTTGATTTAAAAAAATGTACAAAAAATATTAAGAACATTCTAATAATTAAAATAATTAATAATAAAATTTTTCAATATATACAAAAAAAATTTTGAAAAGTAGTATTTCTATGTACATACAGCTTTCACTAACATTCAATTCAAAAAAGATTAGAGTAATTTATAGTATGTCTGATAGGCTAAAAACTATTTTTAGCCATGAAAGAACATAGAGTTTTGTTCATAAGGATGCAAATATGTTATAAGATCTAAAGGAATGAGGTATAATAAACATTACTTTAAAAACATTTAATTATAAAAGATAAGAATTTTTTTCAAAGGATTTTTTCTCAGTAGCAGGAATAGGATAGCGAAAACTTTTGCACAGCATTGAATAATTGTTTTAAATGCTCTGCTCATTTTAAATTAGACTGAAATAAAGCCCAAGATATTTGACAATTTTAGAGGTGGGAAGTTAAGTAGAAGGGATATTCACAATTGATGTCAACCAGGGAGGGAGAGGGGTGTAGATAAGTTAACAAATGAAGAAATTGTAAACTAAATAAATGGTCAAAAGTTAACAATAGGGGGGGGGGGGGGTGAAATTATAATTAAGGAAATAGATTGATGTCAATTGTGTATGAACTAATGATGTATCGGATATCCGCATCCGCAAAAAATTCAAATCCGCTTCGCATCCTTATCTGGGGATTTTTATTATCTCAAAATGTCGTCAAAATGAGTCGCACACGAGCAATTCATACCATTCCACATCATATTGCAATAATTACAAGATAAGAAGGAGATAACAGAGAGATACGAAAAAAAAGCCACATATGCCTGATATGCAATACTAATAGCATTCTGAAGAAAGAGAGAGAGGGGAAGACAGAAACAGACATAAACAGAAGCACATTGTGCAAGTCATAGACAACACAATGTTTAAAAATATAATGCCTAATGAAACTTTTCTTGATCCAAGATTTAAAAGTTAAATTTTTTACCGATTTTGAAGTAACAAATTTTCTTTTAAATTTATATAATGGCAATGAAAGTAAGGTATCAAGCTGCAAAAAAATGAGGAAAAGTGCTGATGAAGTTTATGCTTCCTTGAACGAAGTATTGGATTCTATTTTAAATTCTAACAGTGAAGAAGAAAACAAGCAAGAAAATGAAGATAATGAGGTTTGTAATGAAGAAATAATGAGGTATCAAAAAGAAAAAAGAATCAATGGCACAACTATTCAAAGCTTGGATTGGTGGAAAATCAAAGAATAACAATTTCCCTTTTTATCCAAAATTGCATGTCAATATCTAACTTATCCTCCTAGCACTGTTCAAAGCGAACAGCTTTTCAGTACGGCTGGAAATATTTAGAAGGACAAAAGAATAAGGCTACTAGGAGAAAAAGTTGAAAAACTTTTATTTATTAAAAAAAACATACCCGTCTTAAACTATAATTATTGTAAATAAATTTTTTTATTTAGTGTGATTTCTATTTTTCTTTATTCTTAAATTAAAAAAATAGAAAAATGAAATCAAATAGTGAAAAAATTTGAAAACTTATAATTTTTGAAACATTTAATATCCTCATCTGCATAAAAAATTTTTTTTCCATTCACATCCGATATATCTCTAGTATGAACCCTAACAGAAGAGGTAAGTGAGGTGAAAAGTTTCTTGTAAAGTGGATAAGAGTAGATTTGGATGTATTGAAAAAGCCTTTATATGTATTTACGAAGTTAATAAGAGAATGAAAGAAAAGGACAGCTTTACTAATATTAGTTTTACGCAAATTTTAAATTTTTTTATCAATTGCATGCAGCATTCATGCCTGCCATATCTAAATAATTACTAAAAACAGCCATTGTCCACATGAAATTTATACGATATGTTGAGTACATATTCATCATTTGATTGGCTTTGTCAACGTCACACTTATACTTATTATAAGTCAGCATAGTTTCAGGTTTTTTTTATGGCCCAGCAGTTGAAGGTTTGTATAGTGTTGGATATACAGCCTTGAAGTTTCGAGCTGAATGACGAGTTGGAACATAGGCAGTGAGACTAGCACTGCATGAATACAAGGTTTAAGACTCAGATTCTTGCATCCTCTTTCTTTTTCCATTATAGGAGGTATAAATTTTCTTGTACCAATGCAGGTGTCCAAAATGGATAAGTTCTTTGTTTTGGCCCAAATGCATAAATCTCATAATACATAATACATAAATGCATAATGTTTTTACACAATCTTTGAACAATAGCCTCCCCGCTGAAATACTTTTGAGTAGGATGAGACGAATAATATATCTGAGGAGAAAGTTATAGAAACTGTTCGCATCATTGAGATGATAAAACTTGATACCGTATTTACCTGGCTTGCTTGGATCGTATACTTTAACAGGGCAATTACCACGATACTTTAGAAGTTGCTGATCAACACAAACATAGTCCCTAACATTCCAGTATCTAAAAAGTTGTAGTAAACGGAACTATAAACTTATAATGTTTTATACAAATACATACACACATATATATATACACACATACATATACACGCACACACATACATACACACACACACACAGGGACAAACACGCAAATACGCACAAAGAAAAAAAAGTATGTATAAACAGATATTGACCCATAGAAGAAACAAATTCACGCTCAACAAAAATACAAAATTATCTGACATAAATATGACCAGGTGGATGCCTAAAGACATTTCTCACATTTGCCGTACTTCTACCACTCTAGTTGATGTTGGAAGGCTTTTTTGAGTAAAATAAACGACGCCCCTTTTTGACACAAACTCTTCAGAAGACATAGGAAAATCCTTTAGGATGATTGCTAAAGAAAATTAGGAGCAAGAATTACAAAAACAACCAACGAAATGAAGCAAGACGCGTAAAAAAAGTTTGGAAAAAGGAAGAGAATAATATGCGATGCTAAAAGATAGAAAATCAAAGAGCTTAAAAAAACCTTTAGGATGATTGCCAAAGAAGAAACAAAGCAAGACAGAAAAATTAACAATTAGAAAACCAGATATGGAAATAATTTGTGATGCAATCAACCGATAGATCAATGGAAAACTTAGAAAGATCTTTCGAATGATTGCCAAAGAGAAAACGAAGGAAGACGCAAGTAAACAACTACAAAACCAATAGAGAAATAATACGCGATGCAATGAATCGATAGATAGAAAATGATGAATGGAAGGCTTAGGATGAGAAACCAGCCATGATGAGAAAAACGAAACATGCAAAATGAAACGATGCAAGAAGTAAATAATAAGAAAACTATAGAGGGATATAAAATGTGATTCAATGCCGCAATAAAAAATCTATTAAATGCTTTGCTACTTACTCCCACATGTAATCAGAAACCTCAGCATTTTTCAAGGGAACGAGTGTAGCGATAGGCGATGAAATGCGCCGTGGGTGGCTACATAGTAGGAACCGTTTTTATCATCTAATGGTGAACCAAATTATCTTTACTGCATAAAAAATTATTCACTCAATATTATATATATTACAAGAAGCAAATGAAAAAATAAGTGATTGTAGATGGCGTTAAAAATATTTTTTAAAAAGTAAAATAAAAAATCCAAGAAAAGAAAAAAATGTAAAAATGAATGCTTTATTTAAATTCTAATACTGAAAATATGTATAAAAAATTGGCATTTTTGATAAAAATGAAACAAGACCTCATCGGCCCTTCAAGACCATCCTAAGTAATTAAATCTCCAACCATGCGAGGGTTGCAGATCTTTGAGTAATTCTTTTATTCTTGAATCAAAAAAAATTTCTTGAATCGTATGAGTGTATTTCAATTGAAACACAGCAATAAGTATTTTTCGTCTTCTAAAGGCAATAGGAAGATTTATTATTAGAAAGAAATTATTAGCTAATATGATTTAACTTTCTCAAGCGATTAAGTCCGAGCGAAAAGCAATTTGAAATCCAAGAGCTACAAAATTATTATAAAACAAAATTTATTAAAACTGTCAAATTTTAACCTGTATATAAATGAATAAACAAGAAAATAAAATAAATAATGAGTCAATAAATGTTAATGCAAATATACATCAATTTTAGACACAGAAAAGAGGCATAACAAGATAACAGACAAATAATTTTGATGGCAATACAAAATGACGAATTAACAGAATAAAAAGACACTTATATTTTATCATAAACATAAAGCAAGATAGTGATGACATAGTGGATTTTTGTAAAAGCGTGTTGTTAAGAATCGTAATATTCATTCAGATGACTATTTTACTGATGTAGTGCTGTTCGGTAGGTTGTTTAGATTTAAGAAAGGATTTTTGGGTGATAATAAGGATAATGGAGCAGGATTCCTAAAGGAAAACTCTTCGCTATGTGTTGCTTTGAATAAATAGGGAGGAGGTGGCTTGAACTGATGATCGATATCATCTTTTAGAGTATCGTCTAAAATAGATAGTAAGTAAGTGTAAAAATTGAACGCATTATACACGTACTATTACCTCTTCAATGAGGAATACTAATTTTAACATATGGGAAATAGAAAATTGTTGAAACGAAGCTGTCTGTTTTAACTTTAATTGAACAAAATGAGAAACCTTTTCAAATTATACGAAGAAAAACCCTCCCTTTTCTGGTCAATAACTATAGAATATTCTTAAACTGTCAGAAATGCAAGTGACTTATATTAAGTTGAAAGAAATCCAGATGTTTTTTTTCTTGATTTGAGTATCTTTAGGGGATATAATTGATTTTTAAAATCAGATAAACATGTCATATGTATGTAATTAAATTGATGAGTGTAGCAATGGGGTGTACAAATAATCTAAAAATTAAAACTATTTTTATTCATTAAATTTGTTCGGCAGGTGAAGGATACAACAATCCAGGGTTGCATAGTCGGCATAATTAATTAAATTAATAATTACATTAATTATTATTTATTTAATAGCAATAATTAATAATATTTGAAACTAACAATTACTTCTGAATTCGAATAGGGAAATAAATTAAAATAAATTTTAATCTCGCACTCTATCAAAAAACGATTTTGACTTTATAAAAATATAATTTTATATACCTGTAAGAAAAGGATTGCAAGTTGAAGTCAAGGCTAAGGAAGGATTTTTTTTAGGTGAGGGTGTGATTTTTGGGTCTTTATCTGCAAAATAAATAGTACTAATATTAAGAGAAAATCGATGTACTCTTTACATATTTTCCAATCAAATTCATTAAGATAAGGATAAAGTAGTTGGCATTATATTCTAAATAATTGGATTAAAAAATATTGTAAGAAGGAAAAGAACAAATAGAAAGGATTAATCAGTATTGCTATCAAACAATATCATTCAAAGAAATATTGCAAGAAAATCATATACTAATGCATGAATAATCAGAAGATTCGCTGAAATGATTAACCAAAAAAAGTACATTATATATTCCTTTACTTACACATATAGATACAAATAATAATAATAATAAGAAAATAATGACATAAGATTTATAACAAAAGTGTTTTTGAAAATTACAAGCATAACAATTCTTACAGCACATTGAATCTCGTCATTATAATTTTTATTTGTGCTTTGAATATGCTATAAGGATGGTAAAAAATGTTAAAAAATTTCAAAAAGCGTTCCATAGTTTGCAAAGCAGAAATCTCCTCAAACGATTATCATGAGCGAATCGCAGTCTATAAAAAGGCTTAGTATCGATATCAATCAAAAGATAAGACGTGCATTTGTGGATCGATCAATAAATAGAAATTACAACTTAAATTACCTGAAAAGTTTTGATATATATCATTGCAGAGCTTAGATATTCCTTCGTCGTTCTCGGCTACAGGCACATCATCCAAGTTTTGGCGGTTGCTTTCTTCGGGTATTTTATGCATGGCTGGCATGTAAACAAAAAAGGAATAAAGATAGCATACGGGCAACGTGCGCTTATTCTATGCGTTAGGGTTAGGCCCCTTGTAAAAGAGAGCGGAGACTCTTTCTCTTTTTGCCGCCATTTATATTACTACGATGATGAGGACTGGTCAAGCGCAGATTTTAAACGGTTCGTCGGGAGATTTATTTTTTTTAAATAAAGGAAAAAATGATTAAATCGTTGTAAGAAAAGGGAGCGTTCCTTCTTTGGTGAAAGTGGGAAGCGAAATGTTGCAGTTAAATTTATTAGGTTTTTAAGTATTTAGAGTCGGAGTGGGATTTTGTAATTACTAGGAGTCTGAATCGGAGTCGCATATTTTCCCTTCGATTCCCCAGCCTTGGCGAACGACGCAAATTTTGTCTACTGATGCCCATAAAAAAGGCCTTTTAAAGGAATCTAAAACTCTTTTTTTCATAGTTTACAATATTTTTAACACGTTTAATACAGACAATGATCCAAAAATGGAGAGCAGACAATGATCACTTTTTAAGTGAAATCAATAGAAATTCAATAAAGTCGCTTGCTTGGCTGAGAATTAGCGGGTCAGGAGAATTTAAGATTAATCGCAGAGAAGAAGAAGACGTGTTGCGTATGCCTTGTGTTAGAAATAAAGCCGGACTTTTAATGAATAAAATACCTAAGATGCTGAGGACATGGAAAAATTATGCTCAAGATGTTTTTAATAAAGAAAATGAGCTTGAAAAGCTAGAAATAGCGGTAAGAGTTGAAGGACCATTAAAAGCTGAAACTGTTGAAGAAGTTATTTTGTGTTTTGATCAATTAAAATCAAAGAAGTCGGCAGGGTACAGTGAATGCTCATTAGAAATATTAGAAGTATTCAAAGATGAAGTAATCAATGTTCTAAAAGTCCTAATTAAAAACATTTTTAATGAGGCACCCATCTCAGAGTCATGGAATAAAAGTCTAATCATGCCAATGAATAAAGGCAAAGGCCAAACTACTGATTGTTCAAATTACAGAACTATAAAACTTTTAGAGCACGATATGAAAATCATGGAAAGAGTAATACTGAATAGATTGAAAAAAAATTGTTGAGATAAGTAAAGTTCAGTTTGGTTTTAAGCCAGGAAAAAGTACAAAAGACGCACTTTTCATCATTAGACAGCTAATAGAAAAAAAGCGAGAAACGGACATAGTCTTTATTTGCTTTCATTGATTTGGAAAAAGCTTTTGATTCTGTTTGTAGAATTCTCATTGAATGGTCTTTAAGAAGAAAGCGTGTAAATGAAGATTTTAAGGCGGTAATGGCTTTGTATACAAGCCAGGATACTTGTACAAAATTTGAAAAAGCAATTTCTGATGAATTTAAAATAAGAATAGGGTTGCATCAAATTAATCCTTGGCAATATTAAATATTGACGAAATCCTTAAAGATGCTAGCAAGGAAGATATGAACGAAATTTTATATACTGATGTTATCATTTTAATTGCAGATTCTCTTGAAGATTTAGGTAAGAAAATAAGTTTTTGGGAAGCAACTTTGAAAAATAAAGGTTTTTTAGAATTAACTTTAGTAAATCTAAATGGATGAAAATAGGTGATTCTTCAAATATACAAAATGTAGTCTCAAAAATAGATCCATGTGTGTTTGTGGGATAAGAGTTAAAAGAAATTCTATATTTTGTACATCTTGTAGTAAATGGAAACATAAAAGGTGTTCTGTTATTAAAGGTAGGTTAGGAATTTGGAAGTTAACTAGTTGTTAAAATTTTTAAAAAGTTGAAATTAGTAAAGAAAAGTTAGTAATAAAGGATATAGAACTGGAAAAATTTTTGTTACTTGGGAGAGGTTATAGATCAAATAGGTAGTGTTAGTAACTCAGTAGAACACAGAAAAAACTATCTTGGAAGAAATTTAAATCTTTAAATAGTGTCCTTTTTCTTTAAAAATAAAGGGTTATCTTTATAAAAGCTGCATTAGATCTAGTTTAGTATACAGTAGTCAAAAGTGGGCATTAAAAGAAATTGAGAAAATTAGGCTAAACACAACTGAGATGAGAATGTTAAGAATTATTTGTAAATCTAATAGGGAAGACAAATTAAGCAATGTAAAAATAAGAAGCTTATGTAATGTAAATGAAATCAATAAAATTATAGAGAGGCAGAGATTAAGGTGGTTTGGGCATGTAAACAGAAGAAGAGTTAATTAATATAGCGTAAAAACAGCAAACTACGGGTAAATCTAATTGACCTAATCGGGCTTTTGTTTTTATTATTCTAATGCTTGCTATTATCACTTATTTAATTAAATATACATTTTAAGCAGCACTGAGCATTAATGTATATTTGATTCAAATGAAACTTTGCTTATCACATCATATCTAAAATTTATGTTTAAACAATAAATTTTCCTTCTTTTTTTAAGCCAAAATTAACACGGAAAGAAGTAGTTCTTGAGGATAAGAAAAAAAGAAATTTAAAAATAGGGGATGAACAAAATAGGGAATTTTGGAAACGTGAAATTTCCAAGCCTTGTTTTCTAGTTTTCTGTGTTTTCATTGTTGCAACACCGGCCAGACCCTAGCTTGATGGGAAAGTAGCCGTAAAATCGATTTATTATAAAAAAAATAGTACATACTTTGGTGCAAATTTAGCGTTGTTTGCTGTGCGTTATGGCCGTATTGGATATTCTGATTTTTACGCCTCAAATTTGAAGGAAGTGAAGAGAGTCTCAGGGAGAGTTGTTTTTTGAAAGGAGATGAAATTTGATTTAATTGGGAAAAAGCGCGAAAAGAAGCCTGCCTTTGCAAAACATCCAGCGGTGCTTGCGGACGTTCTCGAGCAATCACTTCAGGGCTCTCACTCTCCATCGCTTTTGTTGACACGGGTTCTATGAATTTTGAAAAAGAAAGAAGTTAAAGAAATGTAATTTTTATAAACAAGGGATTTGGAGCAAAGGACTTTTGCGATCATTTAAAACTTGCTTTGTATAAAAATACGGTGTAATATTAATAGATAAGGATGTATGATGTATGGTGGGTGTTTTTTCGAGGAGACAAATTGAAATCTTGCTTAGAATTATGAGCAAAACGATTTGGTCCTGGATTACAAGGATCTTGTAGTACCAAAGCAAAGTATCACGCAATCTTTCTCAAACAGCCAATAAGTGATTATTATTGATGCACAGGTGGTACAAAAATAACTCGATGTAATGGAGAAAAGTTTTAGCAATATTGTCAATTATAAAAATTAAAACAAATTTTTTTTATATATTTAATTGTGTTTTAAGCGTTGTATGTGTGTGTGTGTTAGTGAGACCTTTAAGGTTGGTGTATTTTTATGTTAATAAAATTGGGTTAAATCGTTCACAATGAAAAACGTATATCTACTCCTTCACTGAGTTGCCATCTTTTCCTTGAATTCATTACGCTGCTAAATATGTTGATGGAATAGAGGAAAAATATATTTCTGCTCTTACAGAAGTCACTTCTAAAATTGAATAAGTCATCATGTGCGATTATTATCAATTATTTTATGTGCTTATGAATCAATATTTTCATCTCTCTCTCTCCCCTTAAAAATCCCTTTATCACGTCGGGTGGAGCCATATCACTGAGGACAGTACCGAAGCGATAGTACGAGTTCTAAGCGAACAGCGGAACACCTGGATTAAGTACTCGGGATGTTATTACGCTTACCTGCTTTTTTGTACGTTTGCAAGTCGATCATGCGTTCAGTGAGAGAAGTGGCTCTCGCTTTGAAGGAGCCGTACCTGGAGAAGGAACTTTGATTGCTGCCTTCCCACTTAACTTCAACAGCAGCTTTATCCCTCGCTTGTTTCCTTTCCAGGCAGGCAGCGAATGCGGTTCCCACTGCATGACTTAAGCGCTCACCCTAAAATGCAATTCCTTCGGGTATCGTAAAAACGTACAAAGGTGACTTGTCAAAATAAGGTTTTGTAAAAAAGTCTATTGCCCTTCAGTCTTTACATTCATCCATATATGTCAACATATATAGACTATAGCGTAGTTTTTGAGATTATCTATTTCAGTGAAAGAGGTGTCTAAATGGTTTTGTGTCAGACGTGCATTAATACAAATAAATAGGAATGTTTGTGTCAAGGATGTCAAGAAAGTTTGTATGTATGTGTACAGGCCCGTAGCTAGGAGAAAATTTAGGAGGGTCTAAAAACAAAATTTTATTAGCAACAGGGTTGTATAATGTTTCAATTCTATATTTTTTTATAATATTTAAAAAACTTGTTTGGCTTGTGACTAGACTTTCCATATTACTTTTCTTATTTTAGAGTAAAGCCTTAGAATGAATATTTTAAATCTTTTTTATCCATTAATTCCCACTTCATTGATTAGATAATGCGAATTTGAGCTATATTTGATCAGAGGCAGTAATGTAGCCAGTAATTTAAACAAGAGAATTTAGAAGGGGAAAATATTTTATATAGCACATAACTATATAAAAAGGTATTCTCTAAAATTTAAAGCTTAAATGGTTTATCCCTAATAGAGAATACACAAGTTTAAAAAATGGCACTATTATATTTGCTAAATATAACTTAAACAATTAAGTTTTTTATTCCATAAATCAAATATTTTGCGTAGACTTAAGGTTTGTGGCAAATTTCTTCCAAATATTTTAAACCTTTAATTTCTATTTAAAAGGCTTAAATTTAATTTCACGACTTCATACCTGTCAACTCATAGACCTGAGTCCTAGATATATTTTACTAAGGGTAGAATATGAAGGTTATATAAGATGATTCTTTGTTTTTCTGTGTTACAAATCTAGTTTGGTAGCATTTCGTTGCTAAAAATGTTAAGCATAGCTAGCGATAGTAGAAAGGGCAAATGTGATCATTGGTTTCAATGGCTGGTAAATGGGAATAAGTAGGGATAAAGGCTTAACTAAATCAGATGATAATGATTTATCATATATGAATGCTTTTGTTCTCATGTTGAGCTAGTAGAGTGGTTCACAAACTTTGTAAAATTTTCAGCATGGCAGTCTCTTTATCCTTTTTTAATAGGTCGGGATCTCATTTAAAAAAAGAAATCAACATAAAAACTACTGTATAAAAAAATGACTATTCTTTATTCAAAAATTTTCTGAATAATCCAATCAATGTCAATAGGATCGATGCATCTGCTTTGTCTGGACTAGTTTGTCTTTCTTTTGGCCAATGCAACTCTCATATCATTACTAACTTCTAATCTGTTTTGAGATTTGGTTTTTGGGGTTTCAATATCAAGTAGCATGAAAAACGCTTGCCCACGCTCTTATATAGTAGCAAATTGAATCAGAACTTTTAGAGCAGTCTTTGCAACATCAAAATGAGACTGTCCTATTTCAATCGAAAAAGCGCTACAAGACATTTAACAAAAAACATATTTTGCACCTCCTCAATCATTAATCAAAATAATTTGTTCTTGAATTAAGAAGTCTTCTGAGGCCAGATTACTAATCAAAATTATAAACAGATTTTTGATAAATTGATATTGTTTTCAAATTTTTGTAGTTAAGATATGTTACACGGTGATGTCCTGTTACTCTTCCATGATGTCCTCCAGGACATCTTCATTGATATTCAAAATGATATCTTTGCAGTAAGGTAATATAAACTCTTCTCTTATTGACAAGTTAATTTTTTAAACTATATAGAAGGCTTTCAAACATCATTTAATATTTGGCAAAAACATTCCTACGTTATCAAACGTGGATTCGTGCAATCGTTCAGCTTCACTTTTAAATTTAGTAAAATCAGGTGCTTGATTTCCAATTGTCTTTTTAACTTAACGGGCTTTAGAAAAGTGTATGCTAACACTTCAGAAAACAGAAGAAACTTATGTTCTTCTTCTCCACCAGATGTTAATGCAGTAAAACCAATAAAAAAGTAAAAATAGTTTAACGACTTATTGGCAAAAATCACAATGACTCAATATGTTGTGCAAAACGATTAAACTGTGTTACCCGTTTTGGACCCCGTGGAACTGCTTCGCGATCCCCTAAATGACGACGGACTACCGTTTGAGAACCAGTGAACTAGAAGGTAGTGATTCAATCAGAATGACAAATAAGGTCATTTGACTTGGTAAAATCCGTGCCATTATCCGCAATTTTGTGGGGATTGTGAGCTCCGTGCAAGTATAATGTCTTTTATAAAGAAAAAAGTTCACCTTCCCAAATTTTAAGGATATGCACCGCTGATGTAAATATATGTATGTATAATTGCGCTAATGCTAAACATAATCCCAATTCTAACACTAACTTTAGTACTAACACTATTGCTAATTCTACACCAATCCTAACTTGGAGAATAGGTTTCCAAAATTTTACACATTAAGGCCGATTTAGAAATTGGTTGAGCACTTGTCAATCAAATATTATGCAAATAGAGGAAGAAAGTTAAATTGTCTAAATCGGTGGTAGAATGCATGCATATTAAATTTCATATCCACATTATTTATATTTTATCTTTCTTTTAAGCTTAATAAATGACTATAGAGTAGTAATTTATTTCCGCGGATCATTTATTTTTCGACATTCGCAACAACATCCGCCTTCGCTATTTTTCTTTTTTCTATATGCCGCAAAGTTTTTTTGGAATTTTTACTTTATCCAAAATTTTTACGATAACGCATACACATTGACATGTTCTCTCTCTAAATTTTTAGGAAGTATAAAACGTGCGTTTGTTAAGAATAGCAATTATGACGTTCGCATCCGCTAGGATGTCAAATTTGATATCCCCATCCGCATCCGTTCGAATACTTGACGTTCTACTGTACTTTAAACATCTTTTGAAGAGTTTATAATGTCAAAAATAGTTAACTAAGGTTTTCGCTTGTGCGACACATGACCGTATTGAAAAAGCTTTGTGACATCAAAAAAGTAGGCATGTTTGAAAATGTTTTTTAAATTATGGAGACAGCCTAGCCCAGGGAAAAAGACGGGCCCCAAGATAACTTCATCATGCTAGTAGAATGTTTTCTTTCTAAATGTCGGGGTAGAATACGAATCTGGTATGCTTAGCAATTGTACCAATCGAATCACACTAAAGAAAATCTTATCAGAAGATTCAAAGATAAAGAATGAATTAAAAAAAAAATTCCAATAATGAAGTAGTTGAATATATTTTTTTTCATAAGTTTTTTAATTGTAAATATAAAAACAAATGTTTCAATGATGAAAGGATAAAGAATAAAATTGAGTTGATGAAAGAAAAATATCTCCATTTTAAAAATTGATTAGAATTCTCTATAACATGAAATCAAAAAAAGCAAATATGTCAAAATGCATGCAAACAAAAATTGAAAATAGAAGGCATTCTGAAGACATTATTAGCTTACAAAATATAAATGAAGATTTTTATTGGTATGATTACAAATTGTGCGGTTAGAGATAACAATTCTCAATCACCAGATAATCATGTGTATCAGGACAAAAATATATATAATCTGATGTTGACACATAAACAAATCAGTTTCCCAAATTTAATGAAAAAAAGGGAAAATTCATCGCATGCTTGATTATCCTTTCTCTGACAACCTTGATTGAAGAGATAGAAGTAGAAGAAGTATAAATGAAATGTGATATAGCGCTTAAAATGATACTGCCATTGGATAAAATTTTTATCCATTATATGAATTTATCTATGGGAATATTTTATTTCAGTATTTGTTACTTTTTTCCAGTCACTGATTCATTTGTATTCTGAGCTTATGAGAGATGCGCAAAAAAGTTAGTTTAATTCCCTTCTCAACCATGCTATCTCCTGTTTTGTTGAAGTACGCAGAATTAGCTTATACTTCGTGGATTTCAAAAGTCAGACGCTTAAATTTTTTGAAACAATTTGATACGATAGAATTTTTATAAAAAATTTCGATTGGAAATTACGTTCGGAAAAACTAAACTACGAAAAATACCGAAGTTTTGTACAATTTCGATCCGACCTGTGAGATGTAAATAGAATTTTCAAGCTCAAACCCTTTATTTGAGTGATAACATATTCCAGTCAATAAAGTTTTTAAATTTATTTGTTCACCACAAACACATGTAATATAATCCTGGAAGAATATCAGTGATATAAAAGCTAATTATGCAAAATAAATAAATTAATTGATTTACTTAATTTATATACAAGAGAAAAGTAATTATTATTGCAACTGTTTCTGTATTGTGAAATTATGTTTTTTTTCTGATCTAAAATACGTCTTTTTTAAGTGATAAATGGGTGATTCTAAGAGACGGCATCATTGAAAACACTCTTTTTTACGTTGCAATATTTGAATTTTGAATAAACTCGTTCAGCATTTGTCTAATTTTACTTGAATTTGTTATTTATATCAAATTTGATGTTTTTACATCTTGCTTAAAAAAGTATATTATTTCAAATCCTCTCTAAATGAAAAATAAATATAAAAATTAAAAACATTTTTTTATTCTGTAGTGATTTTACGTTACGAAAAAAGTAAAGCTTGAAAATACGAAATTTCTTTTTGAATCCTAGCGCGGGTCATCATGGATCTAACAAGTTTAAACATCCTAAAAATATATATAGCCTCTTTTTAAGGATAAGGATAGCTGGTTAATTTATGGAATAAAATAGGTGTTATTAGAGTTCCTAATATTTTGTTGTCTTTCTTTCAACAAATTTTCCCAACACATCCAAAAAAAGCAGTCTCCCGAATCGTAGAAATGATGTATAATTTCACTTTAAAGCTATAAATGTTATTATATTCAAAATGCCTGATTATCCAAAAATTCTTACTTAAAAATAACACCGCAGAAACGCATGCATAAACAATCGATACATTTGTGGCCGAGTCAAGCTCTGAATTTTGTTATAAATAAGGGAGCAGATGAAAACGCTTTTTCAGACTCAACACAGAAAGCAGGAATAATTTTGAATGCAGTTTCTAGTTGTAAAATTTTTGAAGTTTAATTCTGCGGTGTATCAAATAACGGTAAGTCTTGTTCTAAAATCTTTTTCACCATGATTACTAAAACTCTTGCATATTTTACTTTTAATTTGTTATCTTCAATATCATAGATCGGGAATTCCATTCTTCCGAATCTGTGAATGCGAGAAGATTCAGAGTTCAAATCAATTTCATCGAAAAAAGGTTTTCCAGGGTTGTTTTGCATATTCTAGCATTCTGATTTTGCGAGTGAAGTAAGAACTTAGTGCATTATGAAACATCATGGCAGTACACTTGTTATTCTTCACAGATATTTCACTTCAATTTCATCTTTTTTTCCATTTAGAATAGTGAGGAAAGATAAAATAGAATTCGAATGGTATATATACGATTTCAGAGAGTTTAAAAAACTTTTTCTCATTTATATTTTGTAGTATAATTATAATTGTTTTAATAATGGAAAGAGTTTTTTTACAAGATAGAAAAATGAGTTTTTCAATAATCCCAAATTTCTATCATAAAAATGCTCTCATTTGGAATAATAAATTTTATATATTCAAAAATTTTATTTAGGCTAGTTCTGTTAAAATACCGTGAGGTTGAGAATGTTCTAATCAATAGACAAAAACAGAGGCTGATAAAAAAAAGTGTAGTTTTGTTTTAAAACTCATCTAAATAAATATTTTTTATTTGTACTGTGGAAACATCAAGTAAAACTGTTCGCTGCTTTGAAATAAATTTTAGATTATTTGGTTGTATAAGAAAGAAATAGCATGCAATTTTATAAATAACTATTTTTTTTCAATATGATATAATTTTTATTAAAAGCGATTTCATCCTAAAAAAAGCAGACCAGATTAAAAATGATTGGTTAAATTATAATTTTATAAAAAACTATTTTTAGTTATCAACAATAATCAAAAAAGTATTTTTAAGCAACGAAGCGTGATCAAATCCATTTTATTGGGGCGTGTTCCTCCTTCAGCAATTAAGTATTATGAAGCTTTATAATGGGAAAATAAAGCTACTTACCTTATCAACTTCCTTCTTTCCGAAAATCTGGTAAAACTAAATATTTTTAAAATAAAAAGTTACAAATCACGACCAATTAAAAATATCTAGAGAAATTTTTTCGATGAAGAAAAGAAGAGAAAAGCAGGAGTCAATAGCGAAGTAAGAAGTATAGCAATCAAGAGCGTGAGCAGAAGTATGAGTTTATTTAGTTCCTATTGAAGATGATTATTATTATTACTAGTAGTAGAAGTAGTAGTATTAGTAAAGGAAACTTAAATTTCCCATTTTCTATTGCAGCATTATTACTGGCAGTGAGACCGCAAAGATTAGTGATAGAGAAAGCATGATAAAAAGAAAAGCAAAGTGAAAATGATACTGGATCTTTGAGAGCTAAAAAGCCATGACAGATCCACCTTCTCGTTGTGCCATCACGACAGATGTAGGAGAAGCCTCGATTGTGATTGCGATCTGGCGCACAAAATGAAACCTTTTCGATTGTCTGATCTACGATCAAACCCTGGAAAATATCAACAAATTGCATCTACAAAATGACAGAATATAAGGGGAAGCTTATACTTTTAAAATATGATTAAAGTGCGAATTTTAGACTTAAATGGTAGTGTACTGTTTTGATATACTTTTCATTCCAATTTTCCATACCTATGTACCTGTATTACTTAGCTACGTGCGTTTTGAAGTGTTATTTGAAATTTTTAGAGGCGGCAAAATGAGCACCAACCAAAACTCCTTCTCTCTGTGTGTGTGTGTGTGTGTGTGTGTGTGTGTGTGTGTGTGTGTGTGTGTGTGTGTGTGTGTGTGTGTGTGTGTGTGTGTGTGTGTGTGTGTGTGTGTGTGTGTGTGTGTGTGTGTGTGTGTGTGTGTGTGTGTGTGTGTGTGTGTGTGTGTGTGTGTGTGTGTGTGTGTGTGTGTGTGTGTGTGTGTGTGTGTGTGTGTGTGTGTGTGTGTGTGTGTGTGTGTGTGTGTGTGTGTGTGTGTGTGTGTGTGTGTGTGTGTGTGTGTGTGTGTGTGTGAATTTTAGCGTTAATGGTTTCGACTACACTACTATATATATATATGAGAACCTAATCACACGCATGCTAACAATAATAAATAATTTATCTCAAAATAGGAATAAATGAGTTTATTTTTAAATTTTATTAGTTTTCCCATGTAGAATTTTTTGAACAGATAAAATGCTAAAGATGTACTCTCTCTCTCTCTCTCATAAGAACTATCTTGCATTTTTAAAATAAATCCTATAATGAGAACTAACTATTTAAAGGATAAGAGTAGATATCCCCCTTTAGAAAACAACTTTTTTATGCACCAATAAAATATACTTTGATTCTATCTTTCTAGAAAGACTTCTTATGAAATGTTAATTACGGCCTTGAAATACAACTTAAAATCCATAACGTTTGATGAGTTTGGAATTTCAGTGATACGCAATCTTTGCGTTCGAAAAATGTAAGGAGCAAGATAATGAAGTTTTTAGAACTCTTTGTCAAAGAACGATTGTTAGAAAATCTATTTGATAAAAGAGACATTTCATCGATTCAATAACTTAGAATTATACTGGCAATATTAATCTATACCCCTTTAATTTTATGATATGTTCCTCCCCGTTGCCAGACTTCAAGTACCGAGGGAGGGTGGGAAAAACTTATTTTAATGAGACCAGGAATATAAAAAAAGTGAATATATTGAAGAGAGGTGCAGGAGGATGAATATAAACATAGCAAAACTTTCAGCAATAAATGTCTTATATAGCAAATCTTCAATAAATATCCTAAAAATAACTACAAAAATCTTAACTAATTAAGAAAAAGTCCATTGCACATGCACATCATTTCTTCAAGTGTTACTCAATTTACAAAGTATACTATAGCGAGGTTTTCACAAAGACTCGTTATCCTCGTGGTGGGACAACAAAATTGCAATGAAAAACTATTTACGAAAAAATTATTCTAATACTATATCATTACTAAATAACCAACCGATTGTGCATAATTGGTGAAGATTCTAATTTAACTCTTTCTATTTCATACTTAATATTAGTACAAAAAAAAATTTATTTTTTTAATTCATATATAATAATAAAAAAATATTATTTATTAAAAAAATTACTTATTTATTAAAGTTAATAAAGAGTTTTTTTTAACTTTTTTTTTGTAGAAATCTAACGAAAACGAAAGGACATTCCATCAACGAAAAGTTGGGTAACGAAAATGAGTGTTTTACGAACAAAAAGTGAAAGAGAAGCGAGGAATGAAAGAAAAAGGAATTATTGATCAGTGTTAGAAAGAAGAGACATGCTGAGACGAAACGAATCATGCGGTTTTGTTGACACTCAAAAGCAAAAAGAGGTGCACATAAATCGCAAAAACATTAAAAACCTGTGTCGCGCTATCTATCAATTGTAAGCTAAAGATATTAACTTTAAGTACGGCAAGTATCGGATGTTTACGTTGATTCTAAATAAGCATAAAAAAGGAAATTAGCGACTTGAAGGCATACTTTGGAGTCTTTGTCCACTACACGAATCGTATCGCCACTGATGTGCAGTGTTGCCCTCAGCGGCTTCTTTCTGGATTTCTTGTCCATATTAAAAATAGGATAAATATATAGGATAAATATTCAGTAAAATAAAGGATAGAATAAGCCATATGTCCTATCATGACTTCCCTTAGAGGACAGGGTGCAGAGTTGAACGTAAAAGGCAAATCCATTAATTAACAAAGTTAACTCATTACTCAAATTAATTTCAAAGTGTCAATTAACTTAACCTTACTTTGTAATAATAATTGCAAAATCAATATTTTTATTTTTTTTTCATTTTTTCTTGAATTCTAAATTTTCATTCAATAATTTTTTATGCTCGCTTTATCACAATCAAAGTTTTTGCGGGTGCAAAATTTATATCATTTTTTAGTATTTTTATTAAACATTCAACACTATTTCGCATGTATATATTTTTCTCTTTAATTTGTTAGTGAATAAAAAAAATAGAAATCATAGTCTTCTAATCTTCAGAATTTCTGCTTCTGCCCTTAATCCCAAATGCCGTCTCATTTGGTTGGAAAATTTCGACAGCAATAAAATTTAAAAAATAAAAAAACATCGCAATTTGCGTTGAAGAAGAAGCTATGAGGCGACGCCCTCAGGATATGGGATGCAACCGGGAAGAGAGAACCAAAGAAGATTATTTGGGCCAAATTAGAGAAAGATAGAGCCCAAAATTTTGGGTGAATATTTGGCTGCAAACAAACTCTGAAGACATGATGACAGGTGCGTTTTTTTAATGACAACGTTTTGCTTTATTCATTCACCAAATTCACAACAGCAATTCCATCCAATGAAGCAGTAGAACCCTTTTTTCTATGGGAAAAGATTTTACTGAGAGCTAAAACGCATCGCTTTCTGATTTCAGTATTAAAATGCTCTTTAGCATTAAACAAACATATATTTCAGGTCCATATTTTAAAGCTTTGAATGACAAAAAAAGAAGATTTTTCTTTTTTAAAAACTAAATGTATATAAAAAATCTAAATGTCAAATTGCTTGAATTTTATGTCAGTTATGCAGAAATCACTGGTATTAAATTTGGGTAATTAAGTTTTTGGAATATAAAAACAACTTAATGATGATAATAAAATAAATCGCTTTTTTTGGTTAACGCTTTAACCGTCATCTGTAACTTCCGTTAAACTTCAAGTAAGGGACTAACTAACGTTTAACGAAGTTAACATTTTGAGTTAGGATTTCATAATTAGGGAAGTTAATTCTTTGGTTAACGGGTCAGAGTGAAACCATTGTCCAAAGAAATGAAAAACGCCTGCATTAAGAAGGCTAAGGATTATCCTTTAAAGGTAAGGTACCGTGGGTGTGTTTTCATTGACAAAGCACTGATGTACTGTTTATGTCAAAGTATGAACAAATTGGTATCGATGAGGAATCGAACCCAGAGGCTTCCGTGCTGAGTCCATCATCTCAACCAACCAGCCACTGCCATCCTGGTCCTCAAAGCGTCAAATGACAAGAAGGATTTTTTTAATTGGAATCGCTTTAAGGCACGCGGGATCAAGAGTAGGCCACTAAATAAAGTTAAATGAAACTTCATTAAAAAGAGCAGACGCTTAATTTCCGAAAACCATTGCCTGAAAGAGTTAAGGAAGCTTAAAATATCGAATTACTTAGTGACTCAAAGAGTGGAGGCTTAAGTTTTTCAGAACTAATGGCCTGGCTATCTTTTTTACCTTCCTCATCTAAAGATGTCAGTAGAATCAAATAGATTAACGTCCTAAAGTCAGAGACCAGAAACTAATAATTATAATTTTGAATAAATATTGATAAAAACACCATGAGGCCTCAAAACGATTTCGCTCTAGCGCCACTTATAACAACTCCCCACCCAAACATTACGGTCCAGATCCTCATTTTTATGACGAAAGCTGTAGCTAGTTGAAGGATTAGAGTTTAATAAAATCTGAAAAAGTAATTTTTTCATAAAGTCAAACTTCTTTTGAAGCTATTAAAAAGAATGAAAAATGGAATTTAAAGAAAATAAAACTTGATAATTCAGGAATTTATCAAACCTGATTTTGAACAAGCCCAGACTTTGAGATATTGGATTTGTTTTAACTAAATACGAAAATTTACTTATTTTGGTGAAAATAAGAAATCAAAGATGAAATTTTTTTCAAAAAATTCAAAAAATTATTTCTATAAAGTCAACAATAAATAATCCTGATAATAAGTATGGCATAAATTATTTATTTTAATATGCATCATCATAAGTATCACTTATGGGGCGTGAGTAGGGTTAGTTTGATGCTGGATTCGATAACTCAAGGTCTTGGGTTCGATCCCGCATCAAGCCTGCTTTCCTTATAGTTCGATACAAGCGGCGCAATTGTGCCTTCTCGATGAAAACACCCCGGGATATCTTTACCTTTATCTTATAACTTGAATCAAGGATAATATCAGCGATATCAATAAAATCTGGTTATAGACAGAATGCAACACATAGCCATTATTCAGCCAGGACAATCTACATTCAATCCCCCTGCGAAGTCTTCTTCGTATGTTTTATGGTAATTTTTCCGAGTTCTATTGAAATGTGAATGATAAATGACACATGCTTGATGCAGTGATACGTATTGAAAAAATATACCCATCAGAATGTTTGACTACCATGAAGCCCAAAATCATAATGTTGGGGCAAAGTGATATAAGAGCAAATGATTAAAAAATAATTATGCCTTCTTATTTCTGCAAGAAGAAACAAAAAGATTGTGGGAAAGGAATAAATTAAAATAATTGAACAAACAAAAATATCATTGTGATAATTGGAATAATTAATCATTTTGTCAAGAAGAAGCAGCTGTACATTTCAAGAATTTTATCATTAGAGAGAAAGTTGACATTACTTCTACATGCATAGCATAAGGGTATAAATCAAAACATGTTCATATGTATCGAATAAAAGGGGTCGTTACAAGTGAATTTGCTTGAGTTGTGCATTTCCACATTGAGACAACTCTGGGGGTTTACTTTCTACTTGTTATCTCAATTTTCATTTTTTTAAGATGATTGATTTTTGAGAAAGGTGCAAACGGAACAGGAAACAACTCAACCAAAAGATTCCCCCAAAATACAAAAATTTTTAACCTTATTTTTTTTTAAATTTTTCAATAGATGAAAAGAATACTAATAGAATATTTAATCGAAAAATGACAAAGTCAAATTCAAATTGAAGTAAAACCTCTAGAATTTTTCTCTAGTGAAGTTTACACTCCAGTGTTTCTTACACAAAAGTTTCGTCACGGAAATCTGCTTTCGGTTAAGTAAAGAAATCTTTTTGCAAGCCAATCAAAACTAAATTCCTCAATATTAAAAATTTAGGGATTTATTTTGAAAATTTTAAAATCTAAAAAAATAGCGATATTGATTTTTTTTCAAAAGGTTTTACAAAAATTTACAGACTAATTTTAGCAGAAACAACAAACAGGTTCACAAAGTCAGGTATATCATCAAAATTTACTTAATGAACTAAAGCAAGACATGCAGATATACGAAAGTAGCAATTTAGAGCTTATTAGTGAGCGCAGGCTGATTTATTCACACAAAAATTTAAAAAAACATAATTTTGGCATTAAGCTTGTGATATACTTTTAGAATTTTGTGATCAAATCGAGGATTAGATCTGGGATTATAAATATGTGCTTGTAAAAGGCCTGAGTAAGGAGGAGTAATGGAATTAAGTGAAATTTGATGCTACACAGTTTATTTTACGGTCGTTGAGATTAATACGACAAGGTCTCGGGTTTGATCCAGCACGAATCGTTTTCTAACACCGAGTGTATATTCTATCAGAAAAATTCATCCGCGTAGATAACACATATATTTGAAAAGATTAAAAAAATATTACTTTCATAACTTTGAATGCTTCTTCGCATACTTGCATTCCACGCGATTCAAAAACTTCTATACATCCTAAATACTGTGGCATAAAATATCTATAGCATTGAGAAGAAGAAAGGAGAATTATTAAATTTGCTCCAATTTAGCAGCAATATAGTTATTGTAAAATGTATACTAATAAAATATTTCCAACTCCTGAAAAGTGTTTCGAAAACATTATCATTTTTGACTTACACGCAACTAGAGTTTCTGTGTCGAGATTTCTCGAGTCTTCGAGCGTTTTTAAGCTTCTGGATCCTCGAGAAAATCACTCTCTTTATTTTTCCCTTTTTATTCATCAAAAACAAAAAAATCTCCTAAAATTCTTAGTATGATTGAAACTTCTAAGTTTTCCGAATCTTTACAAACATTTCATGATACTTAGTTATCCAAACAACCCAACTATTGTGAATGTGAGAGACATTTTTCAAGTGTATCTAGCATTTTATTTCAGAAAAGATTAGCTTTAAAAAACGAGTCAGTGATTAAACGTTTTAGCTTTTTTTGAAAAGTTATTTTCAAATAAAGATAACGTCTACTTTTTATGTACCATTGTTGTTTATAGCTTATACACCATTTTATCGAGTCTCGAGAAGTCTTAATTTAATTTCTCATATCCCGAGACAATTTTTCTATTGCTACATCAGAAACTCTACATGCAATCAGTGTTTTCCTCGGAAGCTTTCTGTGGGCGCCGATGGGTCATTTAAAAAAAGAGCATACTTGAATGATAAGCAGCCAGTTAACATATGTTTATATATTTTTATAAACATTGATATAAAAAATATATGCGAAATAGACGTTTCTGCGACGCGGATTCTCGTTATGAAATTCTTACTTATAAGCATGATTGAATATTGAGAAGAAAACGTTATTTTCATCAATTTTACTTATATTCACATTTTATTTTGTAGAAAAAAATATCTTCCTGACTACAAGTTAAAAAGAGTGTATAAATAGACCTATTTACCGATTGCAACTACAACAGAGTGTATAATGCAAGCAGCAAGTGACTTATGACGCAAGAAAGCCCATTTGTCTGGAAGAATCAGTCTTTCAGTAAGTCCAGTAGCGTGGAGAAGAGAATAATTTGAGAGAACATAATAACACAGATAAATGGGAATGCTAGCGACACGTGGTAACATCTGGATGTTGTTTCGTTTTTAGAAGCTCCTAAAAGAAATAGTTGTTTTTCTAACTGAAGATAGTTTTAATAATGCACTTCTGAAAGATCCAAATTCAAAGTCAAAGTTATCATTTTTGGTCAACATCACATCCCACATAAAAACTTAACTTGAAACTTAAGATCTGTGATCTCAACAGAATTACCAAATGATTTTGCAGAAAGTGCTCATTGTTTAAAGCCGAACTGGAAGGTGAAAACTTCTCTTAATTCAAAAGTGTCAAAGAGTTTTGAGGTATAATCGGTGAAGATGTGATCTTGAGTTTCTGAAAAAGATTATTCATACCTAGAAGAAGCATGGAGAGAATTTATAGAGACATTCTTCTGTTCCACTATGCGTTCGATTGTAACCTTGATGTACCAGTTAAACTATAGTTAGAGCAAATTGATTTACAAGCAATTTGCTTTTTGAAGGAAAAGCACAGAGAATTGAAACTTATTGAATTTTAACACCGTGTTAAATTTCCAGAATGGAAGAAATTTGTCTCAGTATTTGGAACATGTCTGTGAACAAACATTTTAAAAATGAAGAATGTAAAGTGAGCGCATTGAGCAAAATTGACTAATGAATATTAGAAATCATTTCTTTTCATTGAATGTGACAATTCCAAACCAACCTTCAAAGCCAAAAGCTAATGATAGTATAGGAACTATTTGTCTTAGGACATGCATTAGAAATATTTTAAACTTGAAATCACTATGCCAGCTTCTTGAAATGCAATTGATACTAATTTTGAAAGGCATATTCTTGTTAAAAAGTTTTGTATAAGCAAGGGGTTAGATGTAAGATGCATCAATGAAGAATTGAATAATATTTCAGGTAAAAAAAGATTTGGTTCAAAATGTAATAAAAATTTTGAAATTAGGGTGTTTGATATCTGGAAAGAAGGGGAAGACCTTGCAAAAGGAACGCTGGGCTCTTGGAAAAAATACACATTCTCGGGTTAGAACAAGATGATGTTGAGGATAGAGGAAAATGGGGGCTCAAGATCATGGCCACAGACCCCCAACATGGGGACAAGGTGTAAAAGAAGAAGAATATCTGGAAAGAACTCTTCAAGTGAAACGACATTTTTATTCCTGAACAGAATAACGAGAAGCCAAAGATCGACGATGTTATGCAAAATAAAAAAGTTTCTTAACCAATGATATCCTTTTTATTTAATTTTAACTTTGCCGGGCTCATAGTTGGACGGGACAAGAGGTGCAAGTGTGCATTCTTGATGAAAACACACGAAGGCAGACCTTGAACTTTGCTTGTTTTTGTCAAAATTGGGTAGTTTTTATCAAACCACTGCTTTGTTATTCTTCACAAATCTACTTTTTATATAAATAAAGAAGGGATCAATTTATTGAGGTGATTTCAAAAATGGAGAAAGATTTTCAACTAGTTTTGGAGGGATATTGGAATTAGGAGAATAAAACAGCTTTGTTTTATATTAGAAAAGACTCTTTGTTCATGTGGTGTTCATTGATTGATCATTTTTAAAAGTATTTCTTACACGCATTTGATATTTCCTTTTCCTGAAGAAGGCAGACAGACATGCCGAAACTTGTTGAAAACTTTTTTTCCCATTTTTCAAATCACTTCATTAAATTGATTCTTTCTTTATTTTTTTAACATTAATTGATGGGTGACAACATCAAAAATTCTACTATGACCCAAAATCGGTAGCTGATGGCTAATCAGACATGTGGTAAAGATATAGTTGAAGCGGACTTCATGTATCTTACTGAAAAAGGAAGGAAAAAGGCCAAAAATGTTATTTATTTCTTAATATGTATGCTACTTTTCTCAAATGAAATAATTGAAAAAGGTTGACAAAAATTTTTACAATAAGCAACATTTGCTCCTCCTAAAATCCTTTCTTGCCAACCCAACTTGCAAACGCAATCGGAGTAATTTTCAAACATGAAGCTCGAGCATGCAATACCATAAATCTTGCTCCGGCCACTAATTTGTAAGTTACTCAGCTTATTCTGTTTTTATTGCTTAATACAAAGTTCAACAATACTAGGATTTCCGGTAAACTTTAATGACTAGGATAAAATTCTAAATCGTTATTATGAACGAAAATATAAGTTTAAAATTTGAAAACAGTAGATCACACAAATCCAATTTACTTTCGTTGAGTCAAAACTTGCAAAGAATTTTATTTATATGAGAATAAATATTGTTTTAAAATGTTTTCATTTTATTGCTAAAAATAGTAAAAGAATTGTTCCATGAATGCACTAAGCTACTTTAAAAATAATTTTTATCTCTTCCTTTGTCCAACGGGTTATTAATATTCATCAATAAGCAAACATCTTTTAGTAAAAATGATGGTCTTTTCAAATTATAAATATAGTTCTTCACACAGCATGAATTTCATATATTGGTTATATACCAAGGAGTAGGTTACAACAAACTTTTCAAAATATGAGAAAAAAATTGACTAAACCGGAGCTGGAATCGGAGCCAGAGGAATTCTTAAAATATTTTGATAAATGAAACAATGTTTCAATTGAATCATCTTGGAAAATAAGCGTACACATTTGAAAACTAAGATTTCACATCATCTTAATTTAGGAAACAATAACTTGGATCCCATCATATATCTTCATTCAATACACTACTTATTTCCAAAGTAGTAACCAAATTTTGGGCGCCAAAAAATTTTTATGGCACTAAAAGCTGCAAAATATTAAATCAAAGATCGAAACAGACTTCATTTATATTTATAACAGTTGTTAATAATATTATAAACAAAAATAAATGTTTATTTTTTGAAATTTGTTCAATGCAAGCCTTTTTTATGTAAATGGAAAAGGATTCTCCATTTTTGGCATTGTGCTCCTATTTTTTTGCTTACCTTTTGAATAAAAACATGAATGCTTTTATGAGATAGTGCTGCATTTTTGTTTTTGAAGAAATATTATTTTATCTACTCCCAACCTTCGCCTGTCTTTTCACACACACGATGTACAAAAAGATAATGAAGAGTCAACAAACACATAGAGTTCATTTTGAAAAGATTTAAATATACTGTATAAAACACCTTAATTATCAAAATTAGATAGTAACCTTTAAATATTTTTCTTCATGGAAGAGGGGAGAGAGTTGAGATAAAAAAAAATACGTGCTAATCACTCTATTTCAAAAATGATAATATCAAGAGTGCAACTCACTGGGTATCATCATCATCATCCTCGACAAGAAGAAAAATATGCGAAATAAATACACTACCCAGATCGGTCAAAGCAAAAGTATTCTTTTACGGGGAATAAATAGGTTATGGTTTAAATAAATTAGACCAGGTGGAGTCGGCAACCTGTGAAGTGCCACATTTATCTGACAAGGACAGTGGACGTGCCAACCCCGATAATACCAATTACAGAGATTTTCACTTTTGAAATATAACAGAAGATTACATCTTCATTTTGTCTTCCAAAACCACTTTTCTTTCCATCTCAATATAAAATTTGTGCAAAAGGAGATACGTTTTTAAGGAGTCTGCTTATATAACAGATGATCTCAAAAATATAAACTGATTTCTAAGAGTCTCCTTCTGGCTGTTAACGGGTTAAATAATTTTAACATGTTATGATCTGTAGTGGTAAAAATACAACTCAAAAAAATTTTGCAAAGTCCCTTTAAAGATAACAAATTCAATTTTGCCAGCATTTATAATTTCGCCAGTGGTGTTTTAATTGAAATGTAAGACTAACTTCAAATAGTTTGAATATATCGTTAAAATCATGTAAGGATGTAAGTTATTTATTTTATTGTCTCATTTTGAAATATGGTTATCACCAAAATGTTCGTATATTTTTTGATATCATAATAATAATATCGAACAAAGCAAATACAGAACACAAAAAAATGGGGAAAGATGAAAAAAAAGATTTTTGATTGGACTCTCAAAAGAAAAAATCTTTTAGTTATGGAGTTATGCAAACATCTGTAACATTTACAGACTCGTACGTAATTCAGGGTTTTCTATTTTTCCATATCCTCGTCAAACCAAAATACAAAGAAATTAAACACTTATACAATTGAAATATGAATACGAATACGAATGTAGTTGGTCCATGCACCCCGCCCTAGACGAAGAATAGGAACGCTGAAAGAGAATAATTACTTTGACTTGAAAATTGCAGGTGCTATTCCTAACAGCAAGTTCATCTTCCAGCCATTCTTGAGGCTTTGATGACGCTCTGCTCGTAGAATGGGTCGCTTGTCCTAGTGCTTCGTGCAGACTCTTTTCTTTTTTGAAGCGCAAACTTTGGCGTAGACTCCTCCTAAACTTCTCCATTTAACAGTTGTTGCTGTCAATCAATCAGAGAGCGTGAGAACAACAACAGCATGAGAGAAAGCGCGCTAAAATAGACACACGTCCATGAAAAAACCGACGCATAAAAACAAGCGGTTCACAGAGATTTCAATCGCACACCAATTTACTACTTACTGTGGTAAAAAGAATAATATTGATGATCAGTGAATGTAGTTAATCTTATATATCATATACCAATCGATAATAATCAAAACGTGTCTATCAACGCCATCATCATATTTATACGATGAATCTTGACGAACCATATGTCATATCTTCGTTGTTATTAATATGCGGTTGTAAATAACCAGATAAACCCCAATGCCATTTCCACAACACCAACGGTTACTTTTTTGTCCATATAACAAAAAGTGCACATTTTAAAAATTTTTTAACAACATAAAAAAGAACAAAAATAAGTTTTAGAGTATTATTTTGAACTCGGACGCAAAAATTAGTTTTATACATTAGGGAAACCTCTTTTCCAGCTACTTGTGAAAAAAAGCAGAGATAAACACTTTTTTGTTTAGGCTTTTGTCATGTAACTATGGCAAACATATTCAAAATTCTAGAGGTTTTCCAAAATTGACTAATTTATAAAATTTGAACTTTTGAAGAGTATGAGAGTCTTTTTTGACTTGGGATTCCTATCATAAGGAAACACTGCGCTCATTGTTCTAAGGGTATGAAAAACTTTCATAAAAATATAAAGCCTTAGCTTTGCATAAACAAATTAAATTGGATTTCTTTTTTTGAATTTATTTTGTTACATCCATCCAATTCATTATTTTTCAAAATGGAAAAAATAAAACCACAAATTATATTTTGTCCTTTTGAAATTCTATCTGAAATTAATTTTTGATTTTGTTGTTTTAATATTATTTTGACATCTGTCATTCTTATCTAAATTTTTTTTAAATATTTTAACATTATTTTTAGATTAAATTTTAATTAAAATTCTAAATTAAGTTTAAATCTAATTTAGAAAATTTTAACGAAATATAATGTGGGAATATTAAGGAAAAATTTTTTAAATAGGAATGACATGTGTCAAAACAATATAAGCATAACAAAATAAAAAATTTTAAGTCAGATAGAATTGCAAAAAGTCAAAATAAAACTAAAAATAGTATAGTTTAGGTTAGAAGAGATAGTATAGAAGATTCAATAATGTAACATAATTTTTATGCTGGCGCATTTTGGAATATAGCTAGCTATAACTTAAAATTTACGTTTATTTAGGGTCAGTGCCATTGAGAATTGGTTCGCTTTCTGTAGGTTTGCTTTGATGTCTGGTTCAAGAAATGAAAGAAGCCTCTACAAATTGAGAGTTTGAAAAGGGAAAAGAAGTTTTGGATAAAAAAATAGCGAAGCATATTTTTTACAGTACTACAGCATAGATCGATAACCAGTGTTCGGGCGCTTACTCAAAATAATCAAATCCGGTAGCAATTTTTAATCACTTATTAGCATCAACTACTCGCTTCAAACTTTGATTAAAAAGGGGACTCTATATGAAACTTATAAAAATTTAATTTTTTTTTAAGGGTAATGGTATTATTGTTCATTGTAACAGCTCTATTTGGAGTCCAGATATCAGAAAAAAACTTTATAAAAATGGTCATGGATCTTTCTAAATAAAATTTTTTTTTTTTACCCCCCCCCCCCCCCCCCCCCCCCCCCCCCCCCCCCCCCAACATTTGAAAACCCCCCCCCCTAAAAAAACTTTTTTTTTTCGTCCAAAAAATTATAAATTTTTTTTTCTCCACAAAAAACCCCAAAAAAAAACAAAAAAAATTTCCAAAAAAAAAGAAAAGAAAAGGAGTAGGAAAGCTAGAAAACAACATTTCGTCCCAAGAAGACATTGGATTGTATACGACCCCAACATAAAAGTTAGCAAAGACAAAAATAGAACACTTTTAAAAGTTTGCCATTGAATGGATGCAAAACTTCAATTTACTTCAAAAAAGTAAACATTAAAGTTTTTACGCACACAAATCGAAAACTATTTATTTTTAAGACTTGATCTTTGGGCTTCCATAAAACGTGTGTAGTAGACACTCTGGAGGTAAAAAATTGAATAATCTCAATTAAAAAAGTTTTATTAGATTTAACTTAAATTTTAATGTCTGGGATACACAGCGCCACGAAAATATTTCAACTTAAAAAAACTTTTAAAATGAGTTAGGGGTTGTATGCGACCCTATGGCTTCTCTAGCGATAAAATGTTTAGGAGAGCCGTCCATTAACCCATTTACGGCCAATGTTCCTATTTTGGAACATAAGTAATTTCATCTTCGTCTGCTTTTTTCAATGACTTTGAATATAAATCGTCTGCTTTGCTTGGCCTTAAATGGGTTAATTTACCCATTTGGTCTCAACGTCATTGTTAAAGGACACAAACGATTTCTTTATTTAAACACTTTCAAGCTCAGCTTTTTGATAACTATTTGTTCGCCTATCTTTTTCAAAGAGTTTTTGTAGATGAACTTTATTTTTACAATGAAAGAGTAAAAGAGTTTTATATCAATTTATTAAATACGGTCGGTTTTTTCCTGGAATCAAATGGGACACGCTCGTAAACAATGCTTGTTATAGGTGAGTTGGAAAAAGAATTTTCACTTAACCCATTTAAGACCAAGCAAAGCAGACGATATCTAAAAAAACGCAGACGATTTATATTCAAAGTCATTGAAAAAAGCAGACGAAGATGAAATTACTTATGTTCCAAAATAGGAACATTGGTCCAAATGGGTTAAAGTGAAAAATAAAATGGTGAATATCCAAAGTTTTTGTTAAGAGTGCAATATCAAAGCATTTAATATAAACTTCAAAAGTGATGCATAACCCATATACTTGTCGATAGCTTATCCTAAGGATTCAATAGCGGATTTGGCATTTAGAGGATATTTGAGTGGAGATTGGTAAAAATGAGAGGAGTTAAAAAAATTGGAAGGCGCTTTCCAAAAGAGTGTGCGTTAGTTATACGCGGTTATAATCGCATAGTGAACTTGCTATTACCATCCTTAGGCATTACCTTCAGATATTTACAAGCTTTTTGACTTAAATGCTTCTATTAGCTTGACTTACGTCTAAATTTGAATGGTAATATTAGACGAGTTCTCGGATCTACTCTGTTACCTATAGAGGATATCAGTAAATCAAGAATGGAGCTGAATGAAATGTTAACAGATGGAGAAGGAGTTAAATTAAATTTTAGCATAATACGAATAAATCAGACCTAGGGAGGAAGCTAGATCAAGCAAAAAGAGTATTGGCTAAGAGCATGACGTCCGACTTCGAGTCCAAGTACTCGCACAAATGCGACACCGTTCTACAGAAGTGTCAATTCCACCCTCATTCTCATAAAAATATGACGCCCATTCTATTTTCATTACTTGTATCCAGATAACCTTTCAAAAATTGAAATTAGAGCCAAGTAACGCCATTCTTATTATTATGATGATGAAGAACAAATTTTGCAACTTAATACTTACAATACTTTTTTGAAAATAAGGAGAGTAAAATTGGAGAACACTATTTTTTAATAAAACAAAAATTTTTAAGGAATTAAAAAAAAATTAAATTTGAAAACATTTTTGCACATAATATATTGCCAAAATGTATTTTTCGGATAATGGCCATATTTTCAGAAAACTCTGATATACAGACAATAATGAAAGAAAAGGTATCAATTATATCACCGGTGATGTAAAAAATCATTTGCTTCATAAAGTTATGCTAATTCTTGATAAAAAAAATTGCTCAAAACCCTTGCCAATGGCATCCTTTCTTAGTCAACGTGGGAAGAGAATAGTTGTTTAATTGCAAAGCACAAGTGATAAAATTACTCATAAACACTTTTGCTATTTTAAAATTTTTCATTTTCTTTAATTAGCGTCCATCTCTTTCTCGCAATTACTTTATTTTTATCAGTCTTGCTCTATAAATTTTATTGGGAATCATCATTTTATAAAAGATTATAATGATTATAATTGATCATTTGCACAGAAAATCAAAGTTATTATTTGTCATTATTTCTATTAACTATAAAAGTGGTATTCCAAATCGCTATGCTGGGTTTAGAAACATGCAATAGTTACTTTGGCATTCTAGCGTCAATAATAATATACGGAAAAAGTTTTTTATTATATAATGGATTTTTTCACAAAAAAAAGTTAGTAAAAAGAGCTATAGCTAAAATAAATTTGAAATTGCACGTGTGGTGAATGTTTCGGCAGAGGGATGGAGAGAAGGGTGACAAAAAATGTATGGTAAAAATTTAAAAATTCACTTTCTTAGCCTCTTATTTTTTTCCTTTAGGTCTTTAAACTTCCGTGCAAAAAAACTTTTTAATTTGCTATGATTAAAGGGTTGCGCACGCTCAATAAAATAGGCCAGTAGAATTTCCATCTCAATTTTTTCATTTAAATATTTTTGTTCTGTTTCAATTCAATTTTTTAATGCTCTAGAAATGAATTTTTTACATGAAAGAACAAACATTTTATGGTTAGTCGGCCAAACATACGAATCGGTTTCTGCAAGCAAGCTGCCATCCAATAGAATTGTTGTATTAGGTAGATTTTTGCATCTTCATCGAATCGAAGGAAAAACACTCACAGAAAGTGCAAAAATAACTGTCGAAGAACTTCTTTCGAATTGGAATAAAGCAAAAATACCCACTAAACAAAGCTATAATATTATTAAAAAGCTAAAAGAGTTTTATTCGCAGTGGCAAAATCTTCGAAAAAGCGTGAATAGAAAATCTGAAACTCAAAAAAAGAAAGAAGAAAAGTTTTTGAACATTCTTGATGATTTATTTGATGTTGCACATCAAGATGCTTTGAAATTAATACTTTGTAAAGAAGACAAAGAGTTTTTGCTTGCTCAAAGGAAAAAAGGTAGGAGAGAATCGATGGATAAAGTTGATAGAAAGCTTGCGGGTTTAGAAAAAAAGGAAAGAAAAGAGTAGAAGATGAAGAAAAAGGAAAGAAAAAGAAGTGAAAAGAAGAAAAGAAACAGAACGTGTTTTGCAAAATGAAACAAATTCGGATTTCACTGTTGAGGAAAATGAAAATGATGATACTACTACAGTAAAACTATCCAAAAGTCAAAACAGAGTAGTAAAAACCAGGAACATAATGACATCCGAACTATCATCGGCTTGCACATACTTTTCGCTACTCTAAGGGCTTTTAATCATGAACCCAACCAATACACTCTCAATAGAGAGTCTTTGAAGCAAGCTAGAAGATCAAATCGAGAAAGTTCAAGTAAGACAATCATGGAAATTTTCAATCCGAGAGTACCTCTTACAGTTCATTGGGATGGTAAGTTGTTACCATCTTTGACCTTGAAGGAAAAAGTGGACCGCATTGCTGTTATCGTTTCTGGCATAGGCATTACAAAGCTTCTTGGTGTTCCTTTAATTGAAAACAGTAGTGGTTTTTCTCAAGCTAAAGCTGTTTTAGAAATTTTACTGAAATGGAATTTGCTTGATAAAGTTACAAGCATGTCATTCGACACTACAAGCAGCAACACGGGTAAAAACCTGGGAGCTTGTATGATTTTGCAGAAAAAAATCGGAAGGAAATTGTTACCTCTAGCTTGCAGACATCATGTACATGAACTGATTGTTAAACATGTTTTTGACGCTTTACTAGAAGAAAAATCATCTAGTCCAAACATCAAGCTCTTCGAAGAGTTTCGTGAGTCTTGGAAAAAGATTGATAAGTCATCCTTAGAGTGCTTACCAACTGAAGAAAAGTGGGAAGTTTTTGATTCTGATGAATATGAAAATCTGATCGACTTCATCAAAGAACAGTTGTCCAGATTTCAACCAAGAGATGACTATAAAGAACTTCTCAATCTTAGTTTAATATTTCTTGGAGAACAAAGAACAGATGTTAAAATCTATGCCCCTGGTGCTCATCACAGGGCAAGATGGATGTCAAAGTTAATATATTGCTTGAAGATATATTTGTTTAAATCACAACTAAACATAAACTTAAATCATAGTGAGGCCTTAAAGAAATTCAATATATTCATAGTCAAAATATATTTAAAAAAATGGTTCATGAGCTCTTGTTCTAGCTTTGCACCATTAAATGATCTTCAACTACTTCAAAGTTTCATAAAATATAAAAAAGTAAGTAACAAAGTAGCAACAACAGCTTTAAAGGTTTTTGGTAGGCATCTTTGGTATTTAAACGAAGTTCTTGTTCCCTTGGCTTTATTCGATTCAAGAATAAACAAACAAGAAAAACTTAACATAGTCCAATCAATCCAAAAACCACGAAATCTTTATCATCCTTTAAACCATTTCGGTAATCCAATTTTGAAAGAAAAAGATATTGAAAAAAGTACACTGTCAAACTTTATCACAGAAAACACAATGAAATTTTTTGATATTTTATCATCAAATTTTTTGAAAAAAGACCCAGACGGGAAAGCGACAAGAATTATAATATTGCAAAACAAGTTGTGTGCAATCTTAAAGTTGTTAATGATGCTGCAGAACGTGGAATAGCTCTTATTAAGAATTTTAACAGCATTTTGACTGATCAAGAAGATCAAAAACAGTATTTAATTCAAGTTGTAGAAAATCATAGGAAGAACTTTCCTTGTGTTAACAAAGAATCTTACTTTACTAATGATATTTAACAAATATTTTGTGTTTTAATTAATATTTTCAAGTTCAACTTATTTCTTATAAAATAAAATTGTTTTATAGAGAACTAAACTTAGTTTTATTGAATATACATAATTTTTTGTTTATTTTTACAGTATTTTTACATGTTAAATATTCCGAAGCTATGCGCAACCTCTCAACATTAATTTTCCAGGCCAATTTTTTTTAATTCTATTTATTATACTAAATGAAAAAAAAATGAGGGGTAAGAATTGATAATTTACAAAAATTAAAAAAAATTGGCACCCTAGGAGAGCTTATCTTTACTTTTTTATAATGAACATCTTTATCTAAGATGTCTCTGATAAACGCCCAAATAAACTAGTGGGATCCAATACAAATCAATAACAATTTTTTGTTCTGGGAGTAACATTTGCGTCCCGGGATTTATAAAATTTTTAATTTGATTGTGCCAAAAGTAAAATGTAATTTTATTTCTTCTTTTATCGTTAAAGCTGTATTAATCTAAGAAAATGGTTTCTGCATCTCTATGCTACATCATCTATAAGAAGTGGGTAGCATAAAGAAAGCCTTCATAGTATTTTTCTCAATTAAAATTGTTTGGATCGATATTTATAAAAATTAGCTTTAATCAAAATTAATATTTGACACAATCAAAAATGCCTGTTTCATCAAATAAATCATTGGAATTTTTTTCCCAACGTCTACGTTAACTTTTAGTCATAAAAAGTATAAGGATCAATTTAAAAATCTTTCAGATTGATATTACTTTGTAAGCCTAATATATTTTTTTATGGGAAACTTGCTTTTGTCTGATCACACAAATAGAAGGATAAGTTAGAGAAAGACAAATTATGTTGAATTTAATTAAAGTGTCAAAGGAACTATTTGTTATAAAATTGCATTCTTAATTTGTAAAAACACGTGTATGCCTTTTGAAAAATTTTTGTAGGGCATATCACTTAGTTCTTACATTTAAAGCAAAATAAAATCGAGTTACCAGAAAACAGAAGTGCATCCTCTCCACCCTTCAGATATGTGAATTCATCAGCTTAAATATATCAGAAACAACTAAACTTTCATCCTTGAAATCAGAGCTTTCCCCCTGTGCTTAGAGTTTCGGAACGGACTGGAAGATGGTAAACGTCTGTGTGTTTGTTTGCTCACTCACTTAACTAGTATGATCTTTGTAGTGTATTATTGACAAAAAATCTCCAAAAAAAAGCTGAAAAACACTAACATTTAATAAGAGGGACCACGACCAGTCTAGTATCAAAACGAAATCTAGACGCCTACATAAGAAAGATGATATTTTTCAGTGTTTGCTGTTATAACTAAAAAAAAATGGCTACCATAACACAAGATAGCTAGCTAAGGAGTCACAATATTCCATCTTAGCATTAGCAATAAGAAACTTCAACACGTCATATCTTTGATAGTCAGTCTTGGCTTCTTTGCCTATGATAGTTCATTTCTACACCTTCTCTTGTATCTTTTTATCTCTCTGTGTGTGTGTGCATACTATGGGTATAGAAAGTAATTTCCATTTTATAAAGGTGGTGGTGGTGGTGTCGAAAACGTAAAGTGAAAATTTTAATTAGATTCAACATGCTGTTTTGTCTTGCTTTTCATCCAAACGTATCAAAAATATTTTGTTTAAAAGCATTTCATTCGCGCGTCGTCGTAACACACACACACACACACACATCGCTTGAAGCTGAGATTTTTGAAGTTAGGGCGGCAAGCATTCATATTTGAAAAAGCTTGAGCGCTTACAAAAGTTAAACCACATTGAATAAAATTGATAATAATCATCATCAGTTCAATTTACAATAAAAATGCATATTAAAAATTTTAGAGGAATCAATTTTGATTTTTTTTAATCATCTCAGATTTACAAAATAAGCCATAGCCTTTTCAAGTTTGTTTAGGGTGAAACGAGGAAGACACACACACCGAGAGGTAAAATTGCTATTATTTTTGCACGCTCAATTAACCTTTTTTATGTTACTAATAATAAAATGAGATTTATTTTGCAAAACAATATTTTATTTTTAAGCTATAATAAAAAAAAGCTAAAAAATTTTTTCTTCTAAGACTCCTATCAAAATATGAAGACTTTTCGATATGGAAACATCTATTTTGAAATTTTTTTTTGATTTTTTTTCTTTTTAACATTTCGTATGTTTATTGAATGCTTTTAGTTTAATAAATATATTTTTTCAATTTTTTAAAAATAAAATTGAAAAAATTTAATGACACCAAAAAAAGTATAAAAAAAGCAAAAATCACCCCTCATTTATGAAAATAAAAGTCAATATTATTTGAAAAAAAAACGTTTTTTTTAAGTCTAAACTTTGCCAAGTTTTTCAAATCATAAAAGCCTACAATAAATGTGTCGCATATCAATCAGCTAAAATGTGTTCCCAAATGGCAACATTGGCATGATAAAGGTTAATATGGGAAAGATTGGAAGAAATAAATGAAAAAAGGTGTTGGTTCAGTGCAATTTATTGAATATACTTAATCAATCTTAATAATGAATACGTTTAATTGTTTTTTTGTGGAATGTACCTGAAATCCCATCTATTTGTATTGATTATGTTGGGATAAATTTTATATATTCGGTGCTCGATAAGAGGTATATTGCCTTCGTTTTTAGATCTCTGTAATTTGATCTAAATGTTTTTAAATAAAATCCATTTTATTATCATCAAACAATTTTTATAAGGAAGCAATGAAAGGCTAAAGAGAATTACACCTTTTTTTATATATAAGCATACCATTTTCTGGATCAGGCCTCAGGTTGCTAAGGGAGGAGGGCTTTTTTAGTTCTCAAGTTATTTATGCGGTTGCTTTGCTTTTTCTATAATTTTCAAAAGTTATTATAAAAGAAATTTGTCCAATGAACACACCACCATTATTACCCGACATCATACTTGCACTGTAAGCTCTCAATCCCACCACAACTGAACTACTTTATTAAGTCAAATTACCTTGTTTGTAATTTTGATTGAAGCCCTACCTTTTAACTCAGTGATTATCAAACTGGCATATGCGATGCCATAGGCGATCGCGAAGAAGTTCCATGGGGACGAAGAAGAGGGCACTGGTGGATCGTTTTGCGAAACATATGGGTCACATTTGCCATTTTTGCCAATAAGTCAAATTTAAGAGAATAAATAATTTAGTATTTGAATTGAGTTAAACTATTTTTTATTGCTTTTCAGGCCTGATTTTATGCGCATTTTTCTTATGGCTTAAAAAATGAAATATGACGACTCACACTTGAAATTTGGTTTTACTGCATTAAGGTCTGGTGGGGAAGAAGAACGTAAATGTCTTTTGGGTTTTGAAGTGTTAGCATCGACTTTTCAAAACCCGTCAATTGAAGCATGCACTGGAAGTAAAGCATTGGAGTTCAGTAAACAAAACTATTGACTATTTTAAACGTCAAGCTGAAAGATTGCACAAATCCAGGTTTAATAACATAGGAATGCTTTTGCAAAATATTAAGTATGCTTTGAAAAGTTTAAAAAATATCTGTTATCAAAAAGTCCGCCAACATAGGAGAACAGTTGATATTACCTTGATGCGAAGAAATTATATTGAATGTGCTAAGAAGTTCTGAATACCATTAGAAGGCTAATAGGAGAGATGTCTGATGACATATCAGAGGTGGTTTTATTGATTCGGAATTCAATTTTCAACTTTTTTGCAATTAAGCTTGATGAAACGACGGATGTTGAAGACATAAATGGATACCTGGTAGACATTTTTTTGTTTTACAAAACTCTCAGCAGAAGAACCCCTGCAAAGAAATATTTGACAAGGTGGACAATTTTTTACTGCAATTTTTTTTAAGCCAGAACATCCACTTGGAGTGTGTAGTGACCTGTGTTTTAGCAATTTCTGGTTGTAGTTTTCAGATTCTAAATAAGCTAAAATCTCTAGATGTAATTGGTAGGCAGTTCGTTATTCATTGCAAAGTCTTAACAGTGTAAACTTTTACGCCCCCCCCCCTTGAAATCACATTAGAGCAGGCCGTCGTCCCTCTCGCCCCCCCCCATGTGCGCCCTGAATCCTAGGTAATTATTGTCACTACATCCTTCTTGTATCTTGTATGATTATTATATATATTGTAAGGCATAATTTTATATCCAACTCTATATTTATAATACAGTTTGCACTATATATATTCAACTATGTATCCTTTATCTTTGTATGTATATAATCTTATATTTTATAATTATATTCCATTTAAAACCTCTATTTTTTAAATAATGAAAGAAGAATGTGGAATATCAAAGAGTAACGGTATGAAAGTAACTTGGTGGTGCAATAATTATATTGTCAAAAAGGCATTGAAGGAAAAGAAAGAAAACTATAAAATGTGGAGAAAAGAAAGAAGTTTAAGAGCAAAAGAAAGATATGTCAAGTACAGAAACATGGCTAAGAGCATGATAGTGAAGACTATGCATGCAGAAGCTGGAAAAGAAACAAAGCAGAAGGAAAGAATGAGAGTCTAAGAGAAGATGAGACACATCATTCGTATGGCCAAGACAAGCAAGAAAAACAAACAAGATGTTATTGGAAATCCGTGTATGAGAGACAAAAATGGAGAGCTGAAGTTGAAGCTAGAAGAAAGATTAGAACTCTGGAAGGATCACTGTCGCAAATCTTTGAATAGAGAGAATATCTGGAATAGGAATTTAGAAGTTCTGCCAAACGAGCGCCCTGTGCCTGAAATTTCCAGAGAAGAGGTGAATCAAGCGATGATGTAGATGAAAACTAACAAAGCAGCTGGTCCAAGCGGTGTGCCTATAGAAGTAATACAACTTTGTGGACTTGAGGGTTCTTTGGCAAAAATAGGAAATGACATAATGATGGGGAGAATAGTTTTTTTGTTACTTCTTTATAAAGGCAAAGGCGACTCAAAAGAATGTTCTAACTATAGAAGTATAAATTTTCTTGAACATGCGATGAAGGTATTCGAGAGAGTTTGAAAAAAGAATTAGGAAACGTGTTTAGATAAATGACATTCAAATGGGTTTCATGCCCGGTAAAAGCATGATCGATGCAATTATTGCAGCAAGGCAATTGATTGAAAAACACAAAATAGTGGATAAGGACTTGTACGCTGTATTTGTCGACCTTGAGAAAGCTTTTGATTGCATTCCAAGAGAAGTCATTTGGTGGGCTCTGTGAAAAAAAGGTGTGCCAGAGTACGAAGTAAAAGCAATAATGGAAATGTACAGCGATGCAAAAACTGTATTGCACGTTGAAGGACAAATATCAGAGTGGTTCAAAGTTGAAGTCCGTGTTCATCAGGGATCTGTGCTTAGCCCGATACTTTTTGCAATTGTTATGAATGTACTTTCTGATGATGTTGAAAAGTGTAAGAGAGAGTTTCTCTATGCAGATGATTTGGTGATTGTTGGAAGCGGTTGGGACGACGTTGGAAAAAGATATGTTAGTTGGAGAGAAGCATTGAGTAGCAAAGGGTTGAAGATAAACCTTTCAAAAACGAAAGCAATGAAATTTAAATCTCGATGTTTAGATGAAGTTATTAGAAATATCGATCCATGTGCAAAATGCGGGAAAAGAGTTATGAGAAATGCCATTCAGTGTAGTTTATGCAAGATGTGGGTCCATAAAAGATGTTCGTGGTGCGCTTATAAAGGTTAAAAAATTTGTTTGTTGTAGTTGCACAGAAGAGAAAATTGATAAAGAAAATGAAAATACGGTCATATTTGGAGGAGACAAAATTAATGCTTTTAAGGAAATTCGGTACTTAAGAGACGTACTTAGCAGAGATGGAGATGTTGTAAAATCTGTGACATCACGAATAAGACTCGCTTGGAAAAAATTCAACGACATATCTGTAGTAATTTGTAAGAGCTAAAAGGAAGACTATAAAGCATGTGTGAGAAGTGTTGTGAGTTATGGGTGTGAATGTTGGACAATGAAAAAATCAGATATCAGGCGTATGCAATCAACGGAAATGAGAATGTTGCGAATGATTTGTGGAAAAACGCTCTTAGACAAAGTTCCAAATGCTGTTCTCAGGAAAATGACAGAAGTTGAAGACATAAATGGGTATCTCGAGGAGCAAAGACTGCGTTGGCTGGGCCATCTTGAGAGAATGGATGAACAAAGTTTGCTTAGGAGGGTGAGAGAAGAAGTTGTGACTGTAAAAGCGAAGAAAGGGCGCCCGAAGAAATCATGGGAAGAGGTGGTGAAAGCAGATATGGAGAAAAGGGGACTCTCTCTGGAAGATGCACAACTGAGAAAGCAATGGAGACGACGCTGCAAAAAAATGAAATAGGTCGACCCTGGCTAGCCAGGATATAAGAGCTTGTTCTCCTCCTGGAGACAAATGGATGATGATAATGATGATGATTTATCCTAGTTTATTTTGACGCCTGTTGAAGGATATTTAATCCGAAAATTTGCGAACATAATATTGTTTTTAAATAATAATTAATTTTGAAGTTTTTTTCTAAAATAATCAATCAGTTAGTATGGGGAATAATTCGAACAATATTTATTTATGTAAGAATTGATTAAATTAACATAAAAAAATCATACAAATTTGATTTCCAACAATTATTTTCTACACCAAAATTCATTTAAATGAATTTTGTATAATTTGATTCAAAATCCGCCATATTGAGCTTCCAATTCGGATACTCAATTTTTTAAAACATAGAGATAATAATTTCTCTTATACAAAAAATAATAATGGAAAAAGAGTAATTTTTATTATATTACGTAATTTCCCTTTTCACACGCTAAAACGATACTCGTTATGCAGAATGGAGTGTTGAAAAAATTGCGTTTTTTCAGTCAACCTAATGAGATGATCAAATATGATATTAATTAAAATTAAAAGCATTAGTTGTAAATAGAATTGAAGCTCTTCTTTTTTAATCAAGAAATCGTGTACTCAATCATTCAATATGCTTTCACGATCTTGTGAAATCACCTGTATCTTTTGTTCAATACTCGAAATTCAATTTTGTTTTTTTATTTCTATGTCTCAGCGATAGAGAATTCAATCCCTCTACATACTAAAATCAGACATCATTTTATCCAAAAACAATGTGGCAGATTAATCAATCATGCCTACATACCTAAAGAAGTATAGAACATCCTAAATAAACAAATTACTAGGAAAATATATGTTCTGGTACAAATGAGAATATATTCACAACTTGTCATCGGAACCAGGACATTTGCCAACCATAGCACCAAAAAAATTTCATACGTGTTTTACGAACTAATCATTTCCCAAAAATGACTTCTTTTTTCCTTTTCCTTGTTTGATTATTTATTCAGTCTGCATTTTGTTCAACAGTTAACTACAGTTTATATACCCTACATTGGGATTAGAAATGAATTTTCTTATTGATAAACTTGGCAAAGAAAAATTTATCTTTCATTTATTTGTGCGTAAAAATATAAAACTTTTTAAATTCTTTATTGACAATTTTTGTCATTTAAATCTTTTCTTTTAAAATACTATTATTATTACTCCAAAAGTTGAAATCCAAATGATAGATTTTAAAAATGTATTTATTATTATAATTATACTTTTATAGAATTCATTATAGAAGCACACATTTTGGAATAAAATTTAATTTGAACATTGGCTTTGAAACTTCTAAGTTATTTAGGAATAATTAATACAGTTAAAGTAAATCAAAATTTGCATTTATTTTATTTTTTATGTTTATATGGGGTTTTCATCGAGAAGGCACAATTGCGCAGCTTGTATCGAACTATAAGGAAAATAGGCTTGATGCGGGATCGAACCCAAGACCTTGAGTTATCAAACCCAGTATCTAACCAACTTTACTCACTCCCGCACCTTATTAAGTACATTGAATCACAGTGGCTTATAATATTTTAAAAAAATTTCAAATAGGCAATAGCATGAAAAATATAGGTAAAAAGATGCTTTTTAAGATAGGTATGGTTTTTAAAATGTTTTTAAAAAAATATCTCGCATAAAGTTTACTTTCAAAGTTGGTTGGTTGGAGATATCAAAGCACTTTCAGCCGTAAGGCTATATGCTCGCATTATGCTTAAAGATGGTTAGTCACAGTTTTTTGTGAATTTGTTTTTAGAGTTGGGAGCCTTGGGGATCGAACCCCTGACCTTCAACTGTTAAGGTGCGAGGTACACCCTAACAACCATTGAGGCTCATCTTTCAAAGTTAAAATTTTATAAATTTTCACACAAAAATATAGAAAAATGATTAAAAGTAAAAAAATAAATAATTTTATTCTAAATTATAATGGTTGCCAACATATCCAAATTAAAAAAAGATCATTTTGAACTTAAAAAAGGTTATTTTAAATTAAAAAGAACATTTTGAAATTAAAAAAGACAATTTTGAACTAAAAATGGCATATATACCTTATATCGTATTGGTTAATGAAATCCTTGAAATACACAACTACAATTGGAAAATTTCTAGTGATTTTTAAAGGTTACTCGCATCGCATGTTTAAATGAAGATGCAGATGGGATTTATTAAGTTTTACTGCTTTCTATGTTTATGGAAGAGCCGAGATACAGATGAACACTATATTAAATCAGAATGGCCAACTCGCAACGCATATGAGCTATGTGCATTTAATGTTCAAAATGATCCCCTTGTGAATCCAAAAGATATTTTTCTTCCCTCTCTTCATATAAAGTTAAGTCTCATGAAGGAATATGTAAAGAAATTGGCCTGTAGAAATCTTAAAGCGTCATTAAAAAAAATCTTTATAATTTTTAAATTGAACAGCAAAATATTTATCTTTTTAATAAAAAGATAAATTTAATGTTTTTGTTGATTCTTTAAACAAAGCTTAAAAACGCCTTACTTCAAATGCCATCAGCACCAATCAGCACCCACATTTAATATTATTAGACAAAAATTAAAAATTGATCCCGACTCCCTATTGATGGGTATTATAAGCATTTTTTTGTATTTAGTGCCGCTACACAACAATTATCACCTGCTACCCTTCAAAAATTTGCCACCGTGAGATTCGATTGAAATGAAAGTTTATATTTTTTTTCAATAGTTTATATAAAATATAACACAACTATTTATTCCATTCTACAAATTATAATGGAAAAACAGCTAAAACAAAAAATTCATAATAGGGATAAATATATCATTCATAACTTAATTAACATGTATTTTTAATGAATTAGAAATATGGTTCAGATGCTATCATGTGTTGAGAATGAACAAATGAAATGGATAGGATCGAATATATTTAAGAGGTTCTTCATCAAATTTGATATAGTGAGTATAAACAATGAGTTAAAGACATTTGGTACCTACCCAAGTCATTTCATACACGTACTGAAAAGCTTAAAATAAATTAGATACGAAATGACTTGGGTAAGAAACGTCTTAGGTATGAAATATCCTGAAGGGTGTACAATAGATGTAGTTGAAAAGAGATTGATATCTCTAGAAATAACCTCTGTAACATATATGATGTATTTCTTATATAAAAATGTCCAGTGGTACGATGATCAACTTAAATCATCCACGTAGACTTGTTTTTAAAATACTACATAGACTAGATTCTGAGTTCATAAACAGGTTTAAAGACTATAATATAAAACTTTAGAAATATCTTGAAACTCTAAGATAGTGTAACACCGACTTTCTTAACGCTGAAAATCTAGAACTTGTATTATGCTTTATGAACGATATCCTTGACTATAAAAAAAACCATGCTTAACATCATACGAACTTAGACATAAGTGGAGCGTATTTCGCCCAATTATAAAAAATTTTACCAAAATTATTTAAATTCAAAAATAAAAACTAATTTAATATTAAAAATAACGAGTTTTGTTTGAACATTGGTATGGTGGACATTTTAATAGATATTTTTATAATAGTTATGAAGGAAGGCTCTGCCATTAAACGAGTTGATCCTTGTCATCGAAGAATAACACGGTATAGAGAATCTTATATAACTCTACAACACTTTAAAAATAAATTTGACAAAAAGAATTACATTTGATGAATTTGTTGATAAATGGGTTTTGAAAAAAAACCCTAAAAGATTGTCAATATTTTGTACCTAAGTTTTAAATAACAAGTTTGCTAAAAATTCCACTATTTTTTCAATAAATATAGTATTAAATTTACGGTATATAATTTTTTATATTTCAAATGAAAATTTAACTTTATTTATATTTATAATTCATAGATAACGCCTTAAAAAGTTGTAAATTCAAGCGTCCAACTGAAAATTTTTCGCCCCTCTGTGTCAAATTCCCAACAACGCGACTGGAAATAGACGTAAATTTGATTCTAGTTTCAGATCTTCCTTCCGTTTGACACAAGCAAAACAAAGGTATGGATACCGTACGAGTTTTCATCGAAAAGGCACAATTGCACCGCTTGTATCAAATTATGAGGAAAGTATTGATGCGGGATTGAAACCAAAGCTTTGAGTTATCGAAACCCAGTATCTAACCAATCTTACTCACGCCCTTACAACCTTACTCAAGCCGAAAAAGAATAACCCTACAGGGTAAATATCTCCTATCTATTGCTAAATAATAACAATGCGAGATCTTATATATTTATGAAAATTGATACTACGAATTAAATCAAAATATACTTTTCGACAAATTATAATATTTTACTAGAACAAACAGAAGATAAAAAAGCAAAAAAATATTAAAAAAAAATTTAGAATCAAACTTTATACGCAATCAATCAATACCTTGTGCTTAAAAGGCCACTTTACTATATCTTGACATTTATTTAAATATATATAATGTACAAATATTAAAACAAGTTTCAATTGTAAAAATATTATATAAACTTGAGAGAAAGAAAAAAAATATTTATTAGCGTACACATGTTTGTTCAATCAAAATATTTCACAAAATTACAAATTATTATAAAAAATAGGTAAAAACAGTTTGTGTAGCTTGGCCCACAGAAAAACTAATCAAAGTTACCATTTCATACTCATTTTAGAAAATTCTAACATTTATTTACATAAAACAACTAGAATTTGTTAAAAATTTAATAGTCTATTCATGAATTTTTTTGACAGTGATTCAATCAATATGTTAAACACTCATAAATCTACTCATCAATCATATAATGATTCTTTTTCGAAAGATATTTTTAGCTTCATTTTTTTCCACGAAAACTTTCATAATCCATCTTCCTCTTCAACATGTGATCTTTCTCGATCTTTGAGCCTTTACAATTTAAATATTGTTAGCCTTAACATTCAATCCCTCAGAGCTAAGTTTGAAATTTTAAATTCCAATTCAACTCTCTTAATCATTCCCCTCTACATGTAGTTTGTCTCCAAGAAACTTGGCTAAATGATGTACGTTCGAGTTCCTTTGAAATACCAGGTTATGATTTCATTTTTGTGCCTCCTAGTATTAGCTCACATGCTGGCCTTGCTTTTTATGTTCACAAGTCAATAACTTATAAAGTTTGTACTTTAAACAATGCGAGTAACTGTTTTGAGATATTTACAATTTCTCTTACTTTATCTAATTCTAAACTACTGTCTCTTAATAATATTTATAGGAAACCATCTTCATCTAATCAAGATATTGAGTCATTTTTTTCTGAGTTTGAAAAACTTTTATCTGATTATAAACTTTGTATAGCAAATCTGCAATTTTTTAGGAGATTTTAATTTTGATCTTTTCAAACATGATAAATGCAAAAATGTCAAAACCTTTCTCAATATTTTTTCTTTAAATGCCCTATCACCTTTAATTTCGAAATTAACTCGACCTACTAGTAGTTGGCTTATAGATAATATCTTTTTTTCTGATTGCTCAATAAGGAAAAAAGCTTTTAACTTGTTATATGATATTTCAGATCATATCCCAATTTTAGTAACCTTAGATGTCTACCCATTGATGAAAAACTTTTTTTTCAAATCTAAGTTTAATGCTGCATCATATGTTAGGGATGTAAGTTCATTTAATTGGCACAATTTACTTGACAATTACATTAATTTCTTAAATCTTTACTTCCATAAACTAAACTCTAAGCTTGTTGACTTTATTAACATTAATACACGTTATATTATGTTTAAAAGAAATTCCAATTTTTATTATAATAACCCAATTAAATCATGGTTGAACAAGGAAATTTTGGATTTAATTAAAGAAAGAAATAGTGTGTATAGGAGGTTAAAGAACTCATATTCTGATACATATTCTGAGCTAAAATTGAAATATAATTTGCTTAGGAATAGTATAAAGTATAAATGTAAAACACAAAAAAATAAATTTGTACATAATTTATTAATGAATCAAACGAACACAAAAGTTATTTGACGAGAAGTAAAAAATAGATTAAATATTAATAAATCAACAAACATAAATTTGAATTTTGGTGGGGAGTTAATTGAAGATGAACAAACTGTTTGTTCAATTTTCAATGATAAGTTTAGTATGAAATTACCCTACTCTCAACCGGAAAAAAACTCTACCAAATACATAGCACAAGTTCACACTAAATTTGAATTTAAAAATTTTTCTTATAGTGATGTTATTCTAGGTGTCAAGGAATGTGATCAAAGTAATTGTAATGTATGCTTATGGGCTTTCTATTTCCCACATCAAGCCTATACTTAATGTTATTTATCCATTTTTAAGATTGGGTTATAATATTTGTTTAAAGTATTGTGTTTTTCCGGGCGATTTTAAACTCAGTGCAGTACATCCTGTTTTTAAAAAAGGCGCTAGAGAAGACATTAATAACTATCGCCCGATATCAATTATTCCGGTTCTGTCTAAAATTTTTGAAAAGCTACTTAATATTCAATTGCAATCATACTTTAATTCTAATAATCTATTTTATCCTCTTCAGTTCGGTTTTCGTAAGAATTACAACACCCAGTCTCTACTTACACATTATATAGATAACATTTTGAATACTCTTGAGTCCAATGAAGGAATGCTTTCACTGCTCTTAGATTTTAGTAAAGCTTTTGCAATCTTTCAGACCAAATTTTATTTGATAAACTGTCTCTCTATGGAGTGCAAGGAAATTCCTTGCTTCTAATCAAATCTTATTTGCTTAATCGTCAGCAGTATGTAACTTTGAATTAATTCAAGTCTAACGTTTCTACCATTAATATGGGGGTTCCTCAGGGTTCTATTCTGGGCCCTCTATTATTGCTAATTTTTATAAATGATATACATGTATCTAATTGCTCGCTGAAGTTTTATTGTTTTGCTAATGATGTGCCAATAAACATCCCGTTTTCTTTGGCAAATCCACCCAAAAGTATGGACTTTTTAAACGATTATCTTGGGCCATTCTTTGAATGGTGTACTCAAAATTGCATGCATATAAATGTATCTAAGACTAAAGCCATGCTCTTTGGAAGTATGGATAGAAAAATTCCTACTGAGAATTTCAAGTTCGAAGTTGTTGAATATTATAAATTACTTGGTGTCATCATCGACTGCAAATTGAAGTGGAAACGACATATCTCTTATGTCAATTCTATTCTGTGTAGTAATTTAGGCATTCTAAAACACAATAAGTTTTTGTTCCCGACCAAAATCAAATTATTATTGTATAACTCCTTTTTTCTCCCTTATCTTAATTACTGCATAGTTCTATGGGGTCATCAAAACCTTGAGCTATTGATAAAAACACAAAAACGAATTATACGCTATATAACTGGAAGTCATTACTTATCTCATACTACCCCCTTATTTTTTAGAGAGAACTTACTAAAGGTTAATGACTTGTATGTGTATAATCTATCGATGGTTACCTATAAACTTTTAAATGGATTTCTACCTAACATATTTAATGAGTTTATTGTATTTAACTACATGAACCATGAATATAATCTACGAAATAAATCCAATTTATCACTTCCATCTTATTGTAAAAAATTATCTAAACAATCTATAAAATATAAAATTTCTCATAACTTTAACTTTTTTATGTTTAACTCTCAATGTATTCTTTCTAAAATAAGCACTTGTAAAAATATAATAAAAAAACTTCTTTTAGATAAATATAGTTTAACTTGTCATTCTATTAATTGCTTTGTGTGTAACAACCACCAATAGTTATTTAACAATATATTAACAGCCACTCATTCTAATCATGCGCACTGCACACTATCTGTATTTTATTCCAGCTAATGTGATTATTTTTACTTCATATTTATTTTATGAATATTCTATATGATGCAATTCTAGTTCATTGATGTAATATGGGTTTTATTCATATCAGCGGCTTGTAGGCCTTTTGAATTTTTTTCCCAACTATAAATATGCAATGTTTTTCTTTTTAAATTCTTTATAATTCTTTTTTTATATGTTTAGTGGTGTATTCCAATTTTATTTTATCAATTAATAAATCTTCTTCTTCTTCTTCTATTTAATAATAATTTAATATTTATTTACTATTTTTATTAAATATAAAAACAATCATGGTTGAAATATAAGTTTATTATATTAACAGAAATGAAATAAAGTATATATAAATATTTATAAGAAATACTTTAAAAAAGAAAAAAATATATATAGACAATTTGTATAAACAGATATATAATAAATGATATATGATACATTGACATATTAAATAGAGAAAAATGCTAAAGCCAAAAATAAGGGGAGTTTTGTTTCGTATGTGATGCATTAAATGACATTAAAAAGTGAACAGGAAAAGCAATTTGTTAGAGTGCATGGCTATCATAATGCTCTGATAAATTGTTTTTGATGCAGCTTTTAAAAGAGGTTTTATTTAATTGCGTCAGTTCTATGTTATTAATATTTTCAGTATTTTCTACTAAATATATCATTCTCTGCCTTTGTCTTGTTTGCATTTTTTTGATTTAAGCCTTGGATGAAAGTCAGGGCCGGCCTATTGTTCGCAGGGCCCAATGCAAAATGGATTGCGCGGGGCCCAGTGTGGGTAGGAAAAAAGATTAAAAGTGAGAAATAAAATTTTGAAAAAAAGAAAACGGATTTGTTTTTTTTTCATTTTCATTAACACAAAATAACGATCAACGTAACTTTACTTTGAGAACCTTGCATTTAGCGAAATCATACAATATATCATAAAAATGAAAAATGAAGAGCGCGGAGCCCACTGCGGCCGCATAGGTTGCAGTTACCTAAGGCCGGCCCTGATGAAAGTAATTAAATTTTGTTCTAGTATTATAATTGTGTACTTCATAATTTAACATTAGTTTATTCGAGTAGTCTATTGGAAAGAAACCATGAATAATATCGTTGTAAAAATTCATTAATTTATACTTATAGATGTCCTGTAATTTCAAAACATTAGTTAAATAGAATTTACTGCTGGTATGTGCATTATATTTCAGATTTAAGGCTAATCTCATTTTTTTGCAAAATAAATATTCTATTAAGATTAACGTGTCCCCAATTTACTAGAGAATAATTTAAAACTGGGAAAACAAGGATTTATACCTAATAGTTTTATTTTTACAGGAAGATGATTCCAACTTCTGAATTTGGCAAGTAAATAACTCAATTTATTACAGACTGAGTCAACTTGAACGTTCCAAAGAAATTTATTATCAAATATAATACCTAAAAAATTAAACTTTTCCAACAACACAAGTACATGCTTATAAATTTTTACATTATGAGAAAACGAGATTTTTTTCTCTGATAACAACATTTCTGTTGATTTTTTATTGTTCAGTAATAATTGATGATTATTGAAAAGCTCATTCAAAAAAGACAACTTTTTATTTAATATTTCGATGCTTGAAAAATTTTCAATTTTGAAGATGAGAACTATGTCATCTGCAAATGCTAGAGTTTTAGACATCTCTGTTTATGACTTTGATTGTTTCATATATAGTAAAATCTGTCTACAGCGACACTTTTAATATACGACTCTCTGTTAACAGAGACCTAAATTTTTCCAAAAGTTTGTTTATTAGACTATGAATAGATTTTTTATCTTTATTATACGACCCTGTCTTATGTGAGATGCGACCTCATTAACGTTTTTTTTGGTATTATTTTTACGACTTTTTCAAAAAACCATTTTATTTTACCAAAGTTCTAAAATGGCTACAAGTGGTTTTTCAAATTTTATCTATTAAAAATATTTTTAACTTTAAATAAAAACTTAAAAACTTAAAAACCATTATTTAATTTTTTTATATTTATTAATTATTTTATCTTTATTTTTCAAATTACTGTTATTTTGTTTTAAAAATTTTTTTTATGTAAGGTTTTCTAGGTAAAGGAAAAGGTACCGTGCGGTGTTAATTTGACTAGTCACAGCTTTTTTTTATTACAAAATTTATAGGGCTATAAATTCAATGTATAATATTCAGTGTAATTGTTATTCTATAATTTTAATCAAGTAAAATCTCTTAAAGATTTGAACCTTATTAAATAAATATCATTTTTTTAGGAATTTTATTAGTAAAAAATTTGAGAGATTTTTTAAATTTAAAAAGCGACTTTTTCCTATTTGTTTGAGAATAGAGAAAATGCACATCTATAATTTAAAATTAAAAGTAATGAGTAAACGAGGAATTTTATTTTAATAAATACCTTCTATTTGAAATTACTCTTAGGTTTTTATCTTATCTTAAAATAAATATCTTGTTTATTTTTTAGAGGGAAAAAAAGAAACGCTGTTACCTTAACATCAAGCAAAAAATCGAAGTTATCGATAAAAATGAAAGTGGTGTTCCATGTTATAAGCTAGCTGAAGATTATCATGTTGGAAAGACACAGATTCAAAATATCAAAAATAAAGAAAAAATTAAACAAATGTGGAATACAGGTATCAATTCAAAATGTAAAACATTAACAGTTAGATTATTTCACGAAAAAGTTAATACTTCAATTTACGAGTGGTTTTGTGTAATGAGAGCAAAAAATATTCCTATTTCTGGTGTGATGATTCGAGAGAAGGCTATACAGATTGCAGGAGAAGTTGGTGATGTCAATTTTAAAGCTTCTAATGGTTGGCTAGAGTGTTTTCTTAAAAGAAATTCTATACGACTAGCAAATCTACACGGAGAGTATAGACTTATAAATAAAGTCATATGTGTTTACCTCTTTGTATTATTTTTCTTTAATTAAAATATAGCCTATCTATTTTTGAACCTCTCTCTAACGACCCTCTGTCTACAGCGAATTTTTTTAGCAGCAAAGTCAATTCGCTGTAGACAGGTTTTACTGTATATATCAGAGGCGAAGCGTGCTTCTACACAAAGGGCATGCAAAAACAAAAATGAAGTAAACAGCAATACACATGTTGCATATATACATTTTTAATTGCTTCTATATACGCAATCTCTCTTTCTACATATCTCTTTTTCTAATGCGTTACTTAGAAAGCAATTTTAAAACTGCTTGCCCATCTTCGTATACTTTCCTAGGAAAAACTATCATTTGTTTATTTTTCATCTTCACATATATTTTGTATTGAATAAGTGAAAGCGTAAATAATATTGCTTGCCTTGCATCATGCAGCAGAATATTCATGAAAGCAAAAGAAGATACATTGCTTTCACATACTCTATCTTTCTTGCTATGAAAGCACAACTAATATTGCTTGTCTTGCATCATCTCACACAGTGAGAGAGTATAAATGAAGCAAAACAAATTGCTTCTATACACGCTATCTCTCTTGTTTTAAGCAAAACTAACATTGCTTGCCTATCTTTTCCCCAGGCAGAAAGAGAAAGAGTATGGATGAGAGCAAAACATATATATTAATATTGCCATATGCATACTTTCTCTCTCTTTCGCTACGTCTCCTTTTATAACACTTCGATTACTTGGAAAGCAAGTTCAAGACTGCTTGCTGATCTCCCTTCACTTTAAAAAGCTATAATCTCTTTATTTTAACCATCATATGTATTCTGTTTTGCAAGAGTAATACATCACTACATATTGCTTGTTTTGTTTAGTAGGCATGCAGTGCATGTCTTGCTTGCAATGACGCTTCGCCACTGTCTCCAACATGTATTCTACGATGAATCATCTCCAAACTATATACTACAATGATTCATCTCCAACCTGTATACTATGATGATTCATCTCCAACCTGTATACTACGATGATTCATCTTCAACCTGTATACTACGATGGTTTCTATTCCATGTACAAATAACTAGGGAGACAATAATAATAAACCGCAAATTTGTTTTATATTGATTAGCATTTTCAAATTCTAAATGCAAAAAGAATTTATAAATGAAATTGCGATTGTTGATTTGTTATAATAATGTGTATATTCCATGTAAAATTTGAATGAATGTTTTCAGAGACAGATTTTGCCCGATTTGATATAAAAAATATATTTCATGTAAAATTTGAAGGTATATTTTATTAGATATATTTCTCATTAATCAAAATTTTGATTGACATTTCCCAAAAAGTAACCATGATTTTGAAAAAATTTAAACTATAAAGTGTTGTCTTCAAAACTGTATATATTTATAAATTTTCAAATGAGTATATAATATAGAACCAAGGTTATACGCTTAACTAGAGATACTGTCAGAATTTTGCTGAAAAAGTTTAACTTTTGATTTTGATTGACAGATTTAGACATGAAAAGGTAATTCAACTGCCATGAAAATGGTATCAAAAGATGCAGCTATCAATTTTAGAAAATGTCACGAAGTATGGTAGCAAAAGATAGTCAATTTGGTACAAGAAAATTTTAGTTGAGGGGGGGGGGGGGGCTAAAATAGCCCCCTCGTCACTGATAGGGTTAAAAACTTAATCAGGGTGATTCAGATTTTTCAATATAAGCCTATTTTTTGTGCCCCCCCATGTACTTCGCTCTGGCTACGCCACTGTACTGACCTATACTACTGACCCATAAAAAGTAAAAAATATATACAGTAAAATCTGCCTACAGCGACACCTTTAATATACGACTCTCTGTTAACAGAGACCTAAATTTTTTCAAAAGTTTGTTTATTAGACTATGAATAGATTTTTTACCTTTATTATACGACCCTGTGTTATGCGACATGCTACCTTATTTAACGTTTTTTTGGTATTATTTACCTCTTATTTACGACTTTTTCAAAAAACCATTTTATTTTACCAAAGTTCTAAAATGGCTACAAGTGGTTTTTCAAATTTTATCTATTAAAAATATTTTTAACTATAAATAAATTTTTATATTTATTAATTATTTTATCTTTATTTTTCAAATTACTTCAACTGTATAATTATTTTTTTATATTTTGTTTTAAAAAATTTTTTTATGTAAGGTTTTCTAGGTAAAGGTAAAGGTACCGTGCGGTGTTAATTTGACTAGTCACAGCTTTTTTTTATTACAAAATTTATAGGGGTATAAATTCAGTGTAAATTCTATAATTTTAATCAAGTAAAATCTCTTAAAGATTTGAACCTTATTAAATAAATATCATTTTTTTAAGAATTTTATTAGTAAAAAATTTGAGAGATTTTTTAAATTTAAAAAGCGACTTTTTCCTATTTGTTTGAGAATAGAGAAAATGCACAACTATAATTTAAAATGAAAAGTAATGAGTAAACGAAGAATTTTATTTTAATAAATACCTTCTATTTGAAATTACTCTTAGGTTTTTATCTCACATTAAAATAAACATCTTGTTTATTTTTTAGAGGCAAAAAAAGTAAAACGCTGTTACCTTAACATCAAGCAAAAAATCGAAGTTATCGATAAAAATGAAAGTGGTGTTCCATGTTATAAGCTAGCTGAAGATTATCATGTTGGAAAGACACAGATTTAAAATATTATCAAAAATAAAGAAAAAATTAAACAAATGTGGAATACAGGTATCAATTCAAAATGTAAAACATTAACTGCTAGATTATCTCACGAAAAAGTTAATACTTCAATTTACGAGTGGTTTTGTGTAATGAGAGCAAAAAATATTCCTATTTCTGGTCTGATGATTCGAGAGAAGGCTATACAGATTGCAGGAGAAGTTGGTGATGTCAATTTTAAAGCTTCTAATGGTTGGCTAGAGTGTTTTCTTAAAAGAAATTCTATACGACTAGCAAATCTACACGGAGAGTCGTTTTTCGTGAATCAAGATGTTAATGCTAGGATAAAGTCAATTTGTTATGGATACACCATGGAAAATATTATTAACGCTGACGAAACTGGATTATTTTATAAAGTTTTGCCATCAAAATCAATGGTTTTGAAAAACGATATTTGTAAAAATGGGAAAAAATCCAAACTAGGCTAACTATACTTTTATGTTGTAGTGCCTTGGGAGAAAAACTGTCGCCACTAATAATTGGATTCAATCAAAACCCCCGTTGCTTCAAAAATACATATCTTACCACATTAGGAGTGCAATATTTTGCTAATAAGAAGGCATGGATGACAGGTTAAATTTTTTTTACATGGATACAAAGACTAAATAATAAAATGATCAAACAAAAAAGATCTATTTTACTGATGGTTGATAATGTACCTTCACATACAAACATCACACTTTCTAATATCAAAGTTATTTTTATACCTCCCAACACGACATCGATCACCCAACCTTTTGACATGGGTGTTATAAAAAACTTCAAGCATTTCTATAGAAAAGAGTTTTTGAAAGTTATTTCAAAAATTGAAATTGATCATAATCCTCAAGAAGTTATTAAGAAAATAAATCTTCTAATTGTTTTTATTTGGATTAAAAAAGCCTGGAGTTTAGTTGAGCCTTCTACAGTTATAAATTGCTTTAAAAAGTGTGGTTTTGATATAACAGAAGGAGGCACAATCGCATCAAACTGCTTTGTTCTTCTTGAAAAAATAAGTTGGGATGACTATGCCAATTTTGATGAGAAGTTGGAAACATGTGCTGACAAAGAAGAGTGTATCTTGGATATAGATACATCAAGTGAAAATGAAGCTGATAAATGTTTAGAAGAAGATGAATCAGAAGATGTTGAAATAAAAATTAAAACATCAGAAGTAATTTGTAGTAGCATGAAATAAGTCTAGAAGTAGGATATATATTATTGCCTACCAAACCCTAAAAACACTTTCTTTTCTCATTTTTTTTACATATCTATATTTAAGAAGGCTTAATACATCCTTTAACAAATAACGATTTAAAAACATTCATCTTGAACTAAGTACTTTGAAATTAAAATAAAAATTGAGATAAAATTAGAAAACTAGAAACTTTAAGCTCAATTTGAAAAAATATTTACTTTTGACAAAAATTTTTTGACAACTTTAGTTTATATACCTAACAATAATTAGAAAAAAAATCAAAGAAATTTCTCTTTTTTTGAAAACCTAATTTTAAGCTATAATTAATTATTTGCACAAAAAACCAATAATTTTGGCCTTTTTGTTATAGTGTATACTCAGTGTACATCTCAGACTTCATTTCCTTTGCTTGCCTTCAATTTTTTACACCATATACTCAAAAATTTCTAATGAAAAATAGCAGAAATGGTGAAACTTATTTTCTAAAAAGGATATAATATAAGTGATGCATCAAAAATGACTGCTATCAAATATTCACGAGCCAAATTTTCAAACCGTATGAAGGTAATGGGTTTGTTGGAGTTTGGTTGCAGAAATTTTCCAGGTTTATTTTTTTCAGCCTTCTTGATTTCTATCGGATATTGAGTTTTGAGGAAAAAGTAATGTTGAATGTTACTATGAGAGTTAATTTTCCTTAGTTTTTTTTTAGAGATTTGCGTAATTGTTGTTTGAGGTTGGTTAATGTACAGTTCCAAAAATGGACGTGTTCTCTTATAAGAAGTAGCTTGACAATTTTGTAGATTGTAGTAAGTTGATGGTGATATATTTTTGTTTTCAAGATTCATTGTTTTGAAATCTTTTGTCAATATAATTTTTTAATTGCCAATTATCTTGATTTAATTTCAAATTCATATAGCTTTCATATGCAATCTTTATAGTGAAATGAGATGAAATTGATTTTTTTTACAATTTCAGAGATCTAAAAGTAGTTCGATTTTATATCCAAAGGACTTTTAGCTAAACCTTCATCATATAAAACTTTACGAGCTCTTTTAACAAAAATACTTCCATCGTTTTCAATTTCATCTACTATTTTTCTCACTGTGGGTAAGTGTTCTGAGCAGTGGTTTGTTGCCTTCAGCCAGCTTGCCCATTGGATAATGATGGAACAAGGAGGATATCCAATAGATTTGAACAGGTTTCTTCTCATTTTATTTTTACATGTAAGCTTTTTAATAGAGCCAATCAACGCATCTACATTTTTATAAAACGATTTTACTTTCATTGCGCAGTTAGGCATCAAATGAGCAAAACAAGTGACATGAAACATTTTTGGGAAAAGTAGTTTCAGAGTTTTGCCAGGAGAAGTATTATATTTAGCAGCGTCTGTTAATAGAAGGCGAAAGTCTTTTCCTCCAATTTTAAACTACGTCATCAACTATATGTGTGAGTTTCATGGCATTCAAATGTTGTTCTAACCTTTAACAATCAACACGCCAAGTTAAGTCAGGCTTTCCAATGTCTCCTATCAAAACATTCACAACGATATTTGAAGAAATGTCACTTTGGTCTACAATCAGAAATATCTTTTTTTGATTGTTGATAATTTTTCTTCTGTCAGTTCAACTCTTCTACTTTGTTGAACTGAGGGCAGTGCATAGCCCATATGAAGAAGGATAAGAATTTATTTTCGTATAACAAAGAGAACAATAATAATGTTCATATATCATTTCATCAACATTATGAAGTATTTATGAAGAAGAAGATGTATTACAATTTTACGTTTTATGATATATTTCTTATATGGGTTAAAGCTTTGAAATGAATATACAGTTACAGTAAAATACATAACTATGTATATAATTTTGAATAATAGTATAAAAAGAAGAAAATGCGATGAAACTCAAAAGGCCATTTCAAGCTTTTGATTGATTATCCAGAACTTGATAGAAAAGTTATCAATATTTGTAAAAAATCTATTCGAAAATAATGTATCATAAAATAAATAATAACATCTGGAACAATTGTTATAATAGAAAAGAATGACGAATAAATAACTAAATAGTAAAAAATTAAAATGAGCTTGTGAAGAGGAATATTTGCTTCCAAAAATGATGTAACAACTTTTTTTGAGAAGCATTTTTTAATTGGAATAACGTATGTTCTCACCCTTTGATTTTCTTGATGTTCCATCTCCCATAGGTGAAATAGTGCAGACTCATTAGGATAATTCTTTACATAAGTGCTCATTTTGAACAAGTCACTTTTGGCTGATTTAGTATTTATAATTTTTGAGCAGATTTGATGGAAATTGATCTAATGTAATGAGAAACTATTATTATTTTGAAAATTAGACTATTATTATTCGACTAAAAACTATAATTTGAAAACATTACATATAAAAATTCTAGCTTCGCAAAAAAATAATAATGTATATCAATATGTCTAAATTATTTAGAGATAATATATTGAAATTAGAGAGATTTTGGGTTGAGTGCATAAGTTGATATATTTCTGGGTTACTTGGGAGCCAGTTTTTCCAAGTTGTCTGGGATCTTCGAGTTTACCTATAGCGTTAAGATGTGGATTTTGTTCCTCTATTAGTTTTATGACTTGAGCTATTTCGAGTATATCGATAGAGATGCCACGTAATATAAATTTTGTTTTTTTCGGGGATAAATCATTTGAGTGTAACCCATTTTTATGAGGGTTCTTTTAGAAGTAATTTTTTGGTCTAAAATTTTGAATTCGAAGTAGATGGTGCCGTAGGGGGATGATCTTGTTTTTATTGTCTATCACTACAAAAAAAGAAAGATTTGTCTAGGTCATCAAATTCATTATTTAACAAAATTTAAATCTATAGTTCCTTCTTATAATTGTTTGTTTCAAATGTCTTGCACATAAAACGCTATTTGCCTTAGGAAAAGTTGTCGTGACCTCTTTTATGAGGGCATTTTCTTCATCGCAACAAAAGACTATGTTTCTATCGCCTATTTTCATTGCCAAATGGCTGAAAAACAAGAAGAAAATTTCATATGTAACGTTCCAGTGTAAAAATTAGTGAATTATGGAGAGTATGTTTTCTTTTGATTTTTTTTTCTTGCAAGACAATTATTGTTAGATAACAAGGAGACAAGTTAAGTGTACTTATAATATATTTCAATTATTCACGGCCGAAATCAGATGTTCCATTTGAAAGTCTGTGTCAAGAATGAAGCAAGGAGGATTATTAGACGTATTAACAGAGATTCTAATATATTCATCACCAAGTGATATTTCATTTAAAACATTCTGTATATCGTCAGCCATGTTTTTTCTTGCGTAAGGAGTAGAATCTTTTTCTAGATTATATTTCATATGTATAGCGTCTCTAATTACAAACTCCTTCAACAATAACTCTATGTTGTTGTTGTTAGCCCCTAGATTATACTATCTTTATATGAGTATAATCTATCAGTTCAAAACAAGGCATTGTTTAAACTGAGAGAGTACTACCATAAAAGCAAATACTCTCAGGGAAAAGTGTAGAATTTTGTGAATGGGTTTGAGTGTCGTGAAAATATGTGGGCAGTTAAATAAATGATGAGTGTTGTATGGATGTTGATTGCAAACTGGACAGAGTGGATTTGTATGTGTTTTTGGATTTATCTTGTGAGATATTCACGGAGCAATGGTGACTTGTTGGCTCTAAGTTGAGCAAGTGTATGTCTTAAACAATAACTCTATTTATTTTCCTAACTGTTTTTTCTTTAGATAATAATTCACGTATAATTTTATTTTTGTTTCCAACGCTATTTTGATATATACTTTATTTATTTTTGCGTTTCCATGAAGAGAACCACCAGGATATGTATGTACTAATATACAGGGTGTCCACAAAGTCCTAGACAATTTAAAAAATATGTTTAAATATTAAGTAAATAGTCAATCCAAATTAAGTAATCAAATTAAATAAGTCAATATAAGTTTAAATAGTCAAGTTTTTATTCAAAACATTAATAAATTTCTATATGAGCCCCATTTGTAGCACAGAGGACATCTAAACGATATTCTATTTCAGTCCATGTTCTTAACATTTTTTTATCAATTGTCTCCAACAGCTTGAGAAAGTCACCATTCTTTTCGATTTTTTTCAAAATGTTAAGAGCAAATTCTTTTCGGTTCGGTTTGTCATCTGGCTTTAGTGCTTGCAATAACCTCAAATTGTTATGAAGAACTTTATGAATTGTTGATCTAGCTAATTGCAGCTGAACGGAAGCAGTGCGGATGAACTTAATTCCGCTCCGAATAAATGATTGACGAATACGCTCCATGTCTTCTTCAGAAATTCTTAGCCTCCCACTTTTCGGTTTATGTAGCAACGTTCCAGTTTCCATAAAGTGTTTATGCCAATTGCGAATCGACTGACGTGCTGGAGCTTGTTTTGCATATTTAGTTGTTTAATTTCTTTGTGTTTGAATATCAGATTTTGTTTCGATAAACCAAGAAACAATACATTGTGCTTTTTCTTGGGGAGTAGTCATTTTTAAAAGGGTTTGGAAATCAATTATTTTATTTATCTCAGAAATAAAAAAAAGTAATACTATTATTAAAAACTTTAATTACAACTCATTAATATGGAAAAAGAATTAATTTGATAGCACTTCTTGAAATTTTTTAATGAATTTATAAATTTGTCTAAAGACTTTGTGGAATTAACACGGGCGCAATGCCTTTGCCACGAACTCATACAAAATTTCGCTTTCATCTAGGAAATAAGTGGTGTACTTTGAACGGTTAGATTGCCAACTTCCACGCTCGTCGTGATAGTATATTCTCGATTTAAAGTATTTAGGTGTAACTAAGAAGGCCATGTGTTTTTGGGACCTTTTGTTGTTTCTTGTAATCGAGATACAGAACCTGTGACAAAAGAATTCTTTTGTGGATAGAAACTTATTTTTCAAAGCTTAATAAGGAAGATTGCAAGATGAAGAGTCTGCCAAGCAATATGTGTGATCAAGAGAAATATGATTGGACCTGCAGTTCAGCGCATTAATTTTCTCAAATTTAGATTCTTCAACATCATTTTTTTCAAAGCAATTATCTTTAATTTCAATACAATCATTATACACATCAGCAGGTTGATAATTATCAGGGGTACAAAGTGATTTGGTCTAATGTTTCGATTTTCTGAAAAATTGGAACAGGTAAATAGTATGTATATGTACTCCTCAGCAACCATCTGTCCATGAGGTAAAAATATCTTATTAAAAATCTCATGTGAAAACTTGAAAGTGGATTCATAAAGCGGATAAAGAATTTTTATCGGAGTTTTACAAGCGCATTAATTTTTTTTCTATTCACCAAAACGTTTTTTACTTCTTCATCTAAGTTTCCAATTTTGTTTCAAGAATCATTTTTTGAATAAAAATCCATTCTTGACAATTTGTATTCCTGTTAGAACTCTAATTTTCGCTGAAAGGGATTCGTTGTCAAAAAAACAAAGACACTGCATTAAAAAGACAGTTTCCATCGCCACTTGTAAGAGGGATATTTTCATCATAAGTCCATAAAAATTGATTGAATGATTTAGTTCTATAATATTTTACGTTCTTTTGAAAAACTAAACTTTCATTTCTGAGAAATATTGACTCTAGATCAACAGCTCTTTTCAACTCCATTAAAAAAAAGAAGTATCAAGAAATTCTCTCTTAATATTGGTTACCTTTTTCGTTAAACATTTCAAGAGCCTTTTCATAAGAACAAACTCTATTTTGATCAAGATTACTATTGATACGCAAAAAATGAAATGATAACTTCTAATGAAATTAAATTCTGGGTTGTTATATTTTGTCATTTTAAAAGGTACTTTCCTTTACAAAGATAACAGAAAATAAACAAATTAATGATTGCTTTACAACATTAAAAAAATGCGTTCATCTGAAAAAGAAAAGTTTGGACAAAGTAAGATTGGCATATTTGAGATTTATAAGGAAATAATATTGAAGTAAAAATGTTTTGTTTTTAAAGCTAAACTATTATACTTATTGTAACAAACGTAGGTTATACTCATGTCCACTCGAATGATATAATGAGATGAGTCTGCAATTTTGCAAAACAAAAAAATTATAATGAAAAAATGCATCAAACGACGTCAGATCAGTTACGCAAGAACTTCCATCTCTGCAAACCTGAGAAACCGAAAGCCAAGGAATGCTAAATTTTTACTGAATTCTTTTTAACTTTAAGTGCATCAAGTCCTTCTTGTTATCTTCTAACTTCTCAGCATGTTTTTTACTTTCTTAATTTTTGCAGCTAACAAGTTTTTAATTTTTAATTTATGTAAATTTACTTTCACAAAAATATTAACTAATCTTTTTACTTATTGGGCGGAAAATGAACTTTATTGTATATGTAAAGTTATTACTTATTACAAAAAAAGTAAAATAGAGACTTTAAAAAACAAAAGGTTTGAAAATTTTTAGTGTTAATTAATAATAAGAGTTTGGATTATATACTTTCCTATCCATTGCCAGATTATGGTTGAAGAACATATATCGATAAAAGTTATTTAAATCAATCTTGTTGATTGAAAAAACACTTTCTTTGATGACTTCGTTAAGTTCTTGTATCGACTTTCTGGACAAAAGCTGCATACACTTACTTTTTATCTTTGAGAAGCAGTCTTCAACAGGATTTAACATATGTGAATATGGAGAAAGAAATTGAACTTTAATATTCGAGCACTGTTTTTATCAAAAAAATCTCTTATTTTTTGTGTCTTGTGTATTGCAGCATTATCCATAATTATCCAAAAAACTTCATTACTTTCAGGAATTTCTTCTAAAAGTTCTTTTAAAAAGATCAGAAACTTCTCGGCAAAACTTTTGTACAATTAATAGCCAAACGAAGCCTAGTGTTTCTAAATCCTTTATTCAGATTCACAATTATGGCTCTCTTTCCTTTTTTTGATCGCGCATAAGATCTTGTTAGATAAAAATTGAACCCAGATTCATCCAATAAGATGTAAAAGTTGTGATCTTTTGGCGCGTTTCTCGTCATGAACAAAGCATATTCTTGTCTCAACTTTATGCTTCTTTCCATGTTAACTGCTTTGATTTCCGTGCACGACATTTTCAAATTTAATTTAATTTTTTTACTATTTGAAAAAACAGATGAAGGTAAAATTGTTTATGTATCATATGTGATACACTGATCACGAAAGGGTTGTAAACCATCTTCTAACACCAAATCCAAAAGTTTTTTCTTTTTTTCTGTTTGAAATACTTTCATGCATGACCAGTGAAGAAAAGAATCAAAAAGATGAGAAAAAGCGAGTAAGAAGATACAAAAGCAGAAAAATGATTCAAACCACAAACATCCGCGTATATCATTTATTCAGGAGAACCGATACTAATACACTTCTTGATGTTAAACTTTACAGAATTAAAAAAAATTTGTGCTCGTTTCAAAATTTTGATTTGCTACTGTGATAATCAAACGCATTTTTTTGAAATTCTTTTTTTGATTCTGTATAACTAGGTTTTACACTTAGATTTAGATGAAATTTAAGTAAATATATCTTTATTAGTGTTTTTTTAGGTCATAAAACATTAAAATTGTTCTATAGCTAAAAATATTCTGAAAATATAACGAGACGCACTTGAAATAAAAGTAAATGGCTGAAAAACTAGTAAATTATCTAATCAAAATTACTATTAATAACAATTCAGCTTCAAACTTTAATATAAATGTTTTCAAAAACAATAACAAGTTTTTTCTAACATACTATATATAATTTCTATCATATTCAAAAGGAAAAATTTTTCCGTTCTATTAAAATTTTTAACCTAAATTTATCAAATCTTTTTAATTGATTTTTCAAGCATAAAAGTTTACTCATTGGAAGAATTATAGAGAAGTGAAAAAGAAAATCATAGCACAAGCTAGTTTGGCGCAGACTTTAAAAGCTGCAGACTTTAAAAATTATTGGCTTACAAACAATATCAAGAGTAAAGTAACGGGTTCAAAAAATGACATGGAAAAATGTTAATCGAGAATCAAACAAAACTGTATTTGCAATTTTGATTATAGATTTAAAAGTGTACATTTTCGTGGGCCATTTAGGTGTACATTTTAATTTTTATATTGACCCTTCTCAGATGATGCTATTTGATTATTATTATTATTATAACAATATCATTTATTATTATTGATATGTATTTTATTTTTAGATGAAATGAGCCAAAGATCATAACCATTGCGTTTGAAAATATGCGCCTGGTTTGCATAAAAAACTTCAGAATTCAGAAAAATTGGAAGTAGGTGACAGAAGAAAATTGCTTGATTGCCTCTACATCCACTACACTCAATTTTTAAAGGAATTGTAATCTACTATTCTTTGCTTTCAATTTGCATTCACTTTCATTTATGATGCCCAACACCTGAAATGGATTCCCAGCTTGTAGAAGGAATTTTCGAGAATCCGAGTTACCCTTGTCTTCTGACAAAGTATTTCCCATATTTTTATTTTGTATTTTATGATGAATTTGAGGATTTTATTTTAAGCTTCATTGGAAAGAAAAATTAAAGCAGAAATGGCAAAACGAAAGAAAGCAGCGTGACAAATTTTTACCACTAGTCTGTGTAAAGAAAAGTTATACAAGTTCGTCAAAAATTATGGAATGTGAAGAAGCAAGTGAAAACTGGGGATTGATATATTTTCTTCCTGAAATTTTGCCTTCTGAAGATGATGCTAGTATTTTTAAGCGTAAAAAATGGTTTAAAAATGAATTAAAAAAATCTCAGTGGAATCTCACTGGTTAACTTGAACATTTTAATTACCTTCCCAGTTAGACGAAGAGAAGTTATAATTGAAAAGATTTCAACCTCAAATTTTTTGAAGAATAACCAAATTTATCAACAGAAAAAACACTTTTTTTCACTATTGTTAAATGTTTAATATCATCATTTTTTATCGCTTAGATTTTGCTTGAGTTTCAGAGGCCTGGACCTCAAATTTTAGATGCCAGTTTAAATCAACTTATTATACAAAGTAAGCTAGAAGAAAACTTTGAAGTTATACTTAGAATGATAAATAAAAAGGACATCACAGAAGTTTGACATTGAAATGATCACTTGCAAAAAAAGCGCGTAAAATCCTTTCATTACTTAAAATATATTTTTTCAATTGTTTTTTAAGAAATGAAAAATGTCTGACTTTATTCTCTATCTCAAATTTTTTTAAAGAAAGAATGCAAGATTGAATATTTTTTGAAAAGCAACATATACAAAAAGGAGAACCAATTTTGTTAATTGTAAAAAAACGATATTTTTTTGTTATAAAGAAAATTCCTTGGCTATAAAAATGGAAGAAAAATAATGTGTCATACTAACCATTTTGTCTCTTTTTTTTTGGAATATTGATTTCTATTATTCATATTTAGAACTTATCCTATCCAAAAATACGTTTTTATTCATTCAAAACTTTTATCTAGGTTTGAAAGATACGATGGAAGAAAAGGAATTGAATGTTTTATGTAAACTTAAATGCTTATTATATTTGAAAGTATTTTTAATTTTGTTTTTAAAATGTGCTTTATTCTGCTTTTCTTTCAAATAAATTTTGTTTGTATATTTATTTTTATGAAATCTACCTTATCCAGCTTTAAAAAAGTAAGTACATCTATCATTGTTAGTGAATATTTTATTTAGATTAGCATTGAGTATGGCCTTTTGCAATTTCAACCATTACTGCGGTTGTTAGTAAATATTTTATTTTCTCTGTGATATATATACCTGTAAAATTGGTGAGACGATCAGAGTTTGATTTTATCTCACTCAAATTTAAATGTGCAATATTTCTCTTATATTTATTTGTTGGCTGTAGAAGATTTTATAAACCTTATTTTGTAAAAAAAAAAAAGAAAGATTTATCATTTAAAATCTTATACTTCGTTTGGAGTTTGAAGTTGTCAATGAAATTGGGTAAAAGGATTGAGAGGAAAAACTTTTATACTTTGACTATTATTATTTCATGTTATCTACTGATTACTCTTTCTTAATTGTTGTACTTCATAAACAAAGTTCTATTTTATTTGCCAATGTCTACATATTTTGCCATATGCTTTAATTTTAACGTAAATGTTTTCATCATTATCTGTGTATATATTTTTTAAAAATAATTTTGATTGTGTTTCTTAATAAAATATGAATTTTTGTTCTTTTTTGTTATTTTTACTTTCATACAAAGTCTCCTTCTTGGGACCTTTTTTACTTTAAATTAAGTTCCATGATAAAGGTCATTTTAAACTGTAATATACACACTGCATATGAAAGGTACCGTGGGGTATTTTCATCGAGATTGCACATTTGTGCCGCTTGTATCTTTATCGAAACTCAGTATCTAACCAAACATACTCATTCAATCACGAAATAATTCGCATAAAAGCAAGTTAAGGAATAAACAACCTGCTTTGAAAATTATTTAAAAAAAAACAAAGTATAATTATGTTCTATTATGTAAAATGGTAAGTTCTATTATTCCAATCATCATCCACAAAACAATAATTAACTTTACGACTTAAAAGTTACTTTTAATTGTAAAAAAATTTAGTTTAAAGAATCACTATTCATAATTAATTTTCAATAGAATTTATAATTAGTTAGACAAAAGATGTAAGTGCTTTCTTTGTTAGTAATTATTTTTCCCACGTACTTTGGTATATCAAATTTCCAGATACTCCACTTTCAAGGTCCTATATAAATCGTATGAATCTTTCATAGTACAAGGCGAAGTTTCCATTTTTCGATTATTTTTGTAGATTTAACACAATGTGAAACGAAAGAACTTGCTCTAAACAACTCCAAAAACAATTCTTTCAAATAACTCCTTAGTACTAATTCAATCCTAATTTTTCAACCCAAGTGTCCTCCATCTCCTTTCCATTCCAAAATCTTTTTAGGGACCAATAATTTTTCACAATATAAAACCTCAATCATGCGAAATAATTGCCAATAAATAAACACTTTCGCGGCAAAAATGGTTGAATGAGACAGCATATAGGTATTTTCAATTTACTAATATCTTTTAAACTTTTCATAAAACAGAATTTTATTGACTTCGCTAAACCCTTGGTAGAAGACTTGAATTCAGGCGGCATCTCAAAATGCCCTCTCTAAATTTAAAGGAATGAATTTATTTTCCACTATGAACGACCCAAAAATCTTTACCTATATTAAAATGATTATAGAAATGAAATAATTTATTTTTAGTTGCTTTGTGCATTCTTCAAAATTACACGATTAAAATGTTTTTTTTTTTAAAAAAATTTTTTTCTAATATATATAAGATTGCTAATACTACTTTATTTTATTTAACGCTTTCAATTTTTTTATTCTAGGGCATAGATAACAATATAGCCATTTCAAAATTATTTCCTTTGCTATCTCCTGAAATATTTAGAAAATCTGGATATATAACAAAAAGTGAAGTATCTATTTTAAAAGTTCACTCTTCTTGTTGGACTAATAACTTGAAAAGAAGTGTTATTAGAAAACAAAAGTTAACTTTACTTGATTTTAACTGCCATAATCATCACTAATGGAAGACTCTATTAAAAAGAACGGTTTCGGCTATTGAAGTCTGCTCAGTTTTCCTTTGTGAGTCTATATAAAGACATTTTGCAAATTCTTGATGTTCTTTCCATGAGTTTTAATTGAACTTTTTTTATCTTTATGTTCAACTTGAAAATTTTTATTTATAATTATTTCAATTTGAAATGTATTCTTATTTTCGAACGCCATTTTGTATTCGATTTGAAAATCCTTGATTTTTTTGTGGAAAAAAGAATGGACATCTTTTACAAATTGGACATCTGTTACAAATAAGAGTTTTAGAATAATAAAAATATTAACTACTTAAAAAACTTATTTTTGTTTGAAAATTTTTTCAATTAAAAATATTTGCAGGCTTTTAGTTGTTTAAAAATAAAATTAGTATTAATAAGATTTATTGAAAAACAAAAGCATCTTACTATGAAATTAAAAAGAAAATATAGTAACACACGTATACTCACAAAATTTCAACCCCTCCATCTCTTATTTGTAACAGATGTGGAATGCAATGTTTATCTTCCTCTCCATAAAAAAATTAAGCATTTTCCTAAATCAATAAAAAAAATAGAGTTAAAAATGATGAATGTTTCAAATTCGAATAAAAACATTTCATTTGAAATGCTATATTTGAATCATTTGAGGCATAATGGGTCACACCAGGAAACAAAAATGATCTGCTCTAAGTTAAAGATAAACTCAATAAGCAGAAGAATAATTTTCAAAGCTTCGAATTGTCCATATGACAAATTTGGGAATTCGCACTCATGTATTTTTATTGGTCCTTCTACGCTGAACCCAGGTGGACTTAATCTGTTTTCTGTCTTCATGCCTCAAAAAGCTGTCCTACTACGCCACTAATATTTCTCTCAAACAGCTAAACTCTTCTCTGCATTTCTTTTCCAAATCTCTGCATTTCATTTTACACGGAGATGTTCTCTGTTATAGCGATTTCAACGCTCACACTTTTTGTTTGACATGAAAGTCTGACAGTTGATCTCTAAATTTTACAACTGTTCTTAACTTTCAAGTTAATTTTAAGACACGTAACAACAAAAGTTTCAAAATTTTGTTATTGCAAATAAGAGTGTCTATTTATGTCAAGAAAACACTTTTCTCTTAAATATAGTTTGAGAAGTATAAAATATAAAATTATTTTAGAAAAAAAATGGAACGTTATTTTAAAGACATTGAGAGCCCGAGGTTAAAACATTCTCAACATTTGACAGTTTAAAGACGTTCTGACAGGTGAAATTCAACTCTCGAATAAAAAAAGGTTCTCGTTTTTTTTGTAGCTCATATGCATGACTCTCTGTTTTATCATTTGAAGCCATAATTATACAAAACAAAGATCCAAATCCTTAAATTGTATAGCGTGATATGCGCTAATCAGATTGGATTAAAATTTGATTGACACATTTCTTTTCTTGTCAGGAAAACATCACCGATGTAATAATATGAGATAGGAAAATACACCCCAAGAATGTTTGTCTTTTAGATTATGCAATTTATTATAGAGAGTATTTGGAATTCTTAATAGAGAATTATATCAAAATGGAGCATCAATCATTTATTTAAGAGAAAGATGTGCGTATACATATATAATTCTCAAAGAAAGACTTTTGCTAAAGGCATAGAAATTTTATTAAAACAAAGAATGTGAATATTTATCAAGTGTCTATACAGAAAAATGTTTAATCTTTATGCAATTATTCATCTTGAAACGAAAGTGGAAGCAAATTTAGAGATGATGATGAAGTTAACAAGCATCAAATATAAAGATAACGATTGCAGCTATTTAAGTTTGAAGTAGGAACTTCAGAAAAAGGGATAATTTCATAGCGCATCAATGAATGCGGACGAAGAAGGAAAGGCTGGGAGGGGGTTGTACAAAAAGATCTATGATCAAATGTTAGGACTTGGGTTAAATCCCTGTTCTAATAAAAGACTTGTTCTATATTTATTATTAACAGAATATCAAAATAGTTATCGTGATATATAAAAGATTTAAATTCTTAAGATTTTTTAAGTGGCAAAATTGTTTGAGAAAATTATTCTAGACCGAATTATGTTTAAAATAAAAACGAAGTCTGAAGTTAAACATAATCTAAATTATCACAAAAAAAACTTTTGGCAAAATAGAAAATTTTACCGTTTTTCAAGCCATAAACTTTTTTTTATTTTAATATAATTCTTGTTATTTTTATAATTTACATTAAAAATTGAACAATTTTTTTCAAGTTTTTTTTCTATATAAAAATTATAGATCACATTTCTTTAATAAAATTTCATTTTTAAAATGTTGTATTTATTTTTAGGTCAATTTTTTATTATAAAAAGTCAATTTTGAGCGGCTCTACTGATAACAAAGCATTGGAAATAAATAAAATTAAAATATAGAAAAATCATGGATATCATTGACGGAGAAATAAGCCATATATACCTCAATATCCTTTACTTTTGTTGTTATAATTATGCTACTTAATTTTACACAATGCATCGTTTCAGATTATATCAGATTATCACGTTTCTAGCACTTTCAAAATTTCACCATAAAATTGATCATCTCGTTTTGTTTTCCGTTCAAAATGTTGCGCTTAGAACTAACATTTTATTAATATTTTTGTATTTTAAATAAATATTCTGATTCTTTTTATCCTAATTATTCATTTTAATTGCTCAATTAACGAAAATAAATGTGGAAATTAAAAAAAAATAATAATGTTCCAATGACTAAAAAAAGAAAATCGTTTAAAGGTTTATATCAAAGGCGTTTAGAGGCCGCTTCCTGATAGAACTTACAACAGAGTTTGACAATAAATCGATGAAAAAAGAGCGTAGAAAGTAAAAGAAATGGCGCAAATTTTAAAAAAGAAAAGCAACACTAAAGTATTGTCTTACAAAAATAAGAGTCTGGGACGGTGCACCTTGTAAGTTTTTCATATGAGGCAAAGAAGTCAGATCTCATTGATTTTCGAAAAGAAGATATAAATATTAGTTAACTTATAAAGAATAGCTTGTTTGCAATTATCATATTTATATAATGGATTTATCATCTTACACAAATACCTTGGAGAAGTCCTTGTCTTTTCAAAATTGAATTTTATTCGAAGATTACCCAGAGGAAATGAAATCGAGTGGATGAACTTAAAAGTGAGTAATGCCATTTTTTCAATATCCTTGACTTAAGATGTGAAAATCAATGCTAAGATAAAACACAAAATGTGATCAAAGAAATGGAAACAGACACGCAGATATTCGAACTCATTTGCATAAAGAGCAGCCATCTTTGCTACTTAAATTTCAGACAAACCCGACAAATAAAATTTCTCTCTTCCTTTGTTTTCATTTGAATAAAAAAGGAAAATTTGCCCTTAAAGATTTTCTTTTTACTTAAATAAAATATAATTTAAACCCCCCCCCCCCTTCCTTCTAAAATTTGACTTCTTAGATTTTTCGAGGTATGGCTAAAAATATAGAGTTTAAGCATCGGGGAAATATAATTTATTCTTTAGAAGCGTTTTTTATTTGAAATTTTGCATTTTACATTTACACATATGTAGAAAAGTCATGAATTTAAAGACTTTATTAATACAAAACAGTTTTACGTAATGAGCAAAAATAAGTATTAAACGTCATTACCCTCGCATCGTTAAACAGGGCTGCTGTGGCCTTGAAGTAAATGAAAAGCGCAACTAATTTCATTATGTACTGATTGCGCAAGTTTTGAGACTCTGAAAACTTCAATTAGATAGTTTTCTTTAAAATTTTAGAAAAACTTGAACGAATCTTCGAAATTATTCTTCTTACAAAATAATTGCCTGTCAAATGGGAAAACCTAACTAGTTAGATACTGAGACGGATGGTGTCCGATGAAAATATAACAAAGTTCAAAACAAAAAAAATACAATTTTGAACTTCCTTCATTTAACTTATGGAAGACAACGTAGGCAAACTTTTTTTCGCTTTTTTTGTTGCAGTATTTTATCAACATTTTTCCCATACTTGAAAAACTCTACTTTTACAACGGTACTAAAAACAAGCCTTTCTTTTAGGACTTTCTGAGGAAGAAGCACTTTGTTCTTTTACAAAACCATGAGACTGTAGTATGAGTATTTGATCGCTTTGCACTCTTAGTTTCATAGATGTTTCTGCGAGACTGAATGCCAATTTCCTGAGAACTTGTTTTCTTCCACCCTCTTTAGAGCTATACTGATCCGAAAAAGAAAAAGTTGAGAGCAGCCATATCTAGGTAATTGGAAAATATCGCCATTGGCCTTCTAAAGTTTATTCGATATGTGGAATACATGTTCATCATTTGGTTGGCTTTATCGACTCCGCGCTTGTATTTGTTGTATACGTGCATGGATTCTAGTTTTTTTTTTACCTAAAAGCTGGATATTTGAGTAGTGTTGACTTGGCATCACATGTAAAACCTTGAAATTATGAGTGGCATGTCTTATTGGAACGTAAGCAGCCAAGCTTGCAACTTCTGTAAAGAGCATAAAAGATTCGCACTATTGCATTTTCTTTTTTTCAAATTTTGTTTTTTCATTGCAGGACGACCAAGACTTTCTTTTAGCCCAAACGCAGAGATCGTGAGACATAAAAAATCGATCTACAAAAAGACCAGTCAGTGCCATTAGGAAGTTTTGCATTTTCACACAATCTTCTTACTATTGATTCATCACCAAAATAGTTTTCTTCAGAATGTGCTCGTTTGGGTGATAGAACTTTATTCCGTTTTTCCTGGTTTCCTAAATTATAATCCAATAAGACAGTTTCCACAGTTTTTGAGCAACTGTTCTCATCTATACAAACATAATCTTTTACATTCCAATATCTGAAACATGATTAGTAGTTATGAAGTAAAAGAACCATATTCACATGTAAAAGACAAAGGCAAACACAGATAAACACGAAGGCACCGACATATACAGAGATACACGAACACACATATATACACTAGAGCCCTGTGCGGTTTGTAAAAAGTTGTTTGCACCCGCCCCGGCCTGCCCATCCCGCAATTATTCAATTTGCATCCGCCCCGCCCCGCTTTTATCAATTTGCTCCCGCACCCGACCCGCATTTTATCGAAATAATACAAAGCTAATTAAATGTTATTTATATCCTTAACATGCTTGGAAAAAAAATCTTAGATAAAGTATACTACTTTTAAATATATTATTAATTTTATTTACAAATAAATTTTTGTCTGAAAAAAAATTTCTTTGACAAGTTGTGTAATCTGAATAAACAAATTGTCTCATCAACAATTCTTCTCTTGTACACGCATCAATCACGCTAATCAAACCTTCTCTATCTTTCTATATCAATTACGATTTAACTTCATCACACACCATTTAGTCAATGCAAATCTCTTTCCAAAATACGTAACACATAGCAATAAAAAAGAAGCTATTTCCAAAAAGGCAATTATGCACTCATAAAAACTTGCATAAAAGTGAATGCGGACAACCCACAGATTGTCCGCACTATATTAATAAAACCCGCACCCGCCCCGTAAAAATGTTGCTGTGGACAACCCAAGTCCGCCCCATGGGTGCGGGTCCTGCAAAACCCGCGCGGGTTGTCGGCCACGCGTAGAGCACCAATATACACACACACAGACAAACACACACACATACACACGCACACACACCAACACATGCATACACTCGCATCAACACGTAACCCTCGCGTCAACACGCAACCCTCGCATTAACACACACGGATACGCTCGCATCACAACACACACACGCTCGGACATACTAACACCCACACACACACACAAACTCACACACACACGCACGCATATACCCTAACACCACACACACACATATAGACTAACACCCACAGCGACACACACACTAACACACGCATACGCTCGCATCAACACACAACCCTCACATTACACAAACACATACACAACACACATAAGCATACCAAAAAGTATACACATGGAGGCACAATCACACAAAACATGCGCAATATCCTATGCCAACACATTATATATGATAAAAGAAACAAAAAATAGCAATCCCATTTTATTGAGCATCGAGATTGCAAAAATAGATGGCGTTAAAAAATAATAACTTCAAACTTCGCTATGAAAAATCTTATTTATAAGTAATTTTACCTTCAAAATATTCAAAGGGTGTTTTGCGCTCATTGGTAGAAAAAAAATTTCTTTACTTTGGCCATCCAAGGGAATAATAATTTTGAGCTATGCGAGGGTGAAAAAAATGGAAAAAGAAAAATATATTAAACACTCGAATTAAAGGCATCAAAAGAGTAAAGTTTCAGACAAATTTATAATAAAACGAATTTTCGATTCCAAGAGTTTTCAACTTTATAAAGACTAGTGAGTCCAAAATTCGTTTTATTTAAATAAATGTGGTTGAAACTTTTTACTCTTTTTGCTTCCTCTTTTTATTTCAAAGAAATGATCCTTCATCAATTTACTTATATTTAAAAGGACAAAATTTTAAACAAAGTGAGAATTTGGAGAGAAAAAGAGGATTTGTATTTTGCAGAGCCAAAGTCTGAATGCTTCGATTAGGATACCGCATTGAATAAGCAAGCATAAAGTGATAAATTGGATTGTAAAAATATTTAAAAAAAAATTTAAAAAGATGTCTGCAGGTGAAACAAATTTACTGACGAAAGTGAGTTATAGGAGGAAGGAAAGAATTTTTTCAGATATAGCTTAAAATTAAGATTACAAATCTCTAATTGAAAATCTTTATTGAGGATCTAACTCGGCTATTTAAAAAAATTTTTTTTATGATTTTATAGTGTTAAAAATATTTTAGTAATGGATATAATATGATACTCTTTTTAAAAAACTAATCTTATTCATACAATCTAAATTATACAATATTCCTTCCTTTCTTTCCCATATTCAATATTGTATAATACATCATAAATAATTATTACTTTCATCACACATAACTTACGGAACTGTGTATTTCTTATTTGTCCTGTTTTTACAAATTTTATCCCCATGTTGGCGTCTCCAAGCGGCTGTTTTGGCCTTTGACATCAACTTTCAAAAGTCATCTTTGTGTATTTTCTAAAACATCCTATTATTTTTAAATATCTTTCTGTGTGCTTATTGCGTACACTAACTTCCATCTTTTTTGTCATACTTTTGAAAATAAATTATTATTATTATTATTATTATTCCCATTGAAATCATTAAAAAATTTTTGTTCCATAAAAATTGACGCCAATAATGAGATTGAAGGAACTGCTTGAAGCTTGAAGCAAAAAGGATTTTTTTTTGACAGGGTGTTTCATGCAAGGGAAGAAGAAACTTCCATATCTGCACTGATGAACTTTTTTATGATAAGTCGATGGCATCGCGGGGATTCGAACCCAAAGGCTTTGGATCCGTAGCGACGCCTCTACCTATCAGCCCACCAGAAGCAAAAAGGATCCGATTTCAAGTTGAGTAAATAGTTTAATTATACACGTTAAGTTGAAGATTCACTTCTTCAAATTAGCAAATAATAAGGAGTCTTCCATTTCATCTTGAAGGAAGCGTTGCTTAATAGCTTTTAAAGAACTACTACTTTCATTTCAGGTTCCTATTATTAAAAATGGTACTCGAACCTATATTTATGAAAGCCTTTAAAGAACAGAGCTGTCATTTATTTATTTTTTTAACTTTTCCCATGAAAACAAATTTCTTCAAAGTTTTGTGAGTCGAATTGGCATAAAATTTTCTATAAACGGTATCTTCATGACATTTTTTGATATGTGAGAACGAAGTTTCAAGAAGAAGAATAGGAGGGAAGAAGAATTTATTTTTACATATATATAATTCACAAAGATATCATAAAGATAAAAACATTAAATTATTAAACAAAAATGTGAAGCAAGATCTTTTCCATTGACTAGTAGTTGTGACTTAAGTTCTTTTGCTTTGATAAGAATAACAATTCTTAATTCCAGACTCCTTTTCTTCGTTGCGCGTTCGTTCAGTATTGCTGGTAAAGTTGGTGAATAATCAAGTAATTGTGTTTTGAAGTTTTTTAACAGTGTTTATAAAAATGTGTAGTTTAGTAGTGGAAAAATGAAATTAAAGCGATTACCATTTTTAGATGCTGATGTTATTATAAAAAGACAAAATACATTCTTGACAAAATATTTTTTGAGACATATATATATATATATTTTATTTTCCTCAATCTTTATTATACTTTGTTTTTTATTTTAATAAATTTCGTTCTTCTTCTTCAAAATATTTTTTTGAGACCTAACTCACATCAATTCCTAAGGTTTGATTCATTTTCACCGAATAAAAATATGTCAAACTAAGTTAAATGAATCCTTAATCGAATAGGTTAACTATCTTCAAATAATAATTAGTTAATGATGATATTTTGTTGATTACAAATATCCTAATTAAAAAAGGGTAGAACGAAATTTAGACAATATGATTAGTGATTAGTTAAAAAAAGAGGTGTCGAAAAAGAACTTAACTTTAAGGTTTCAAGGAAAAAGAGTATTTATTCCTCATAGTTCGATACAAGCGGCGCAATTGTGCCTTCTCGATGAAAACACCTGAGGTACCTTTCCTTACCTTTCCTTTATTGGGTTACAATTTATATAGGTGAAAATGAATGTAAGAAGTTTGAGAGCATGTAAAAAGGTGCTTAGGCAAACATTAGCAGCTATAAACTTGCAAAAATTTTATAATGTCAAAAATGTTCCGAAAATTTATAAAACGAACCGATTTCCAAACTTAATAAAAGTCAAGTAATTTGAAGTCATAATTCACATAATAAGATTACAAGATCTTACTTGGAAGAAACATCTAAAAGATTACGGGAACGTTTGGAAGAACACATACCCTTAGTTATAAGAGATCGCAGTAGATGTAAATCTAAAGATGTTTCAAAAATAAAAGTGATGTCTTTGATGGGCAAGCATTTGATTTCTAATGTTGAAGGTCAAAATGAATATGATATTTATAATGTTGATGTTTTGTATAAATGTAAAAATGACATTGAAGTGAAAATTTGGGCATCATGAATATATTAAACAAAAAAGTCCAATTTTATGTCAACAAAAAGAAATGTTATTTAATCTGAAATTATTTTTTTGGATAGGATATTTGTTGAATAAATTTTTTTCTACTTTTATCATGTTTTTGGGTGTAAGTAAGTAGAAACATAAACACAAATATCTCATTATATTTTTATTTTTCTCTGTATTTAGTTGATGAGAATGATGAAAAGATATCGTTCTTATAAAGTTGTCTCTCGTTTGAAATCCCTTTTATTATAAAACAGCTAATAAATTCTTCTTCTTCTAATTGTTCCTTTTGATGGTGTGATCGCCACTAATGCGTGCTTTTAAATTTTAAGTGACAAAATCTGAGGGTTCTTTATGCGCAAATGTTTCTTTTACATGTTACGGTAAATTGCTAAAAGTAGGCCATTTTGCGAAAAATCACACGTTTGACAGCACTAACTTGACACACGGTCCAACAAAAGCTCTTTTGAAGAAGTATAGATAGAACTTATGAGATTGCACATGAAAGTAGAACTTAGTATTCATGTAATTGGAAGGTGTAGAGATATGACGCCATCCTAACACTTAATTTGAATATAAGATTATGTTCACGGTTTAAGAAAGAGTAAAAATCAATACTTCATAGACTTAAAAAAATTATCTATCCTCAATATATTTTCTCTTTCATTTGTATAAGTTTAATCATTTTGAAGAAATTGATGGAAAGATGTAAATATGGTTACTTCGCTAAAAATGAGATAAATCTTTGCAGAAAGGTAGGTATGCAAATTTGTTAGTATATAAAGGTGTGGATTTGACCTAAAGCGCGTTTTTTGCATCATTTAACAATAATGTTCGCTCTTTTCATGTGTTTCCTCCTCTTGGCCCAGACTTATGCTCACATCATTCCTTCTTCTGGAAATTTGAACTTGAGAGGAGGCGGTATTCAAGGAAGTCTTCGTTCAGAATTGGAGAACAAGCTCGCTTCTAGAATTGATGCATCAGGGGGCCTTAATCTTCGAGACCAGCAACAACTTTCTTCTGGATTGCAAGATCTTGGTACTGGATTCGGAGGTCAAGAGGATGGGTACCAAGAAGGCAGTGGGAAAGGCGGACTTGGATTGGGAGGAGGGATGTCTACAGCTGGTGGAAGAGAAAGATTGATAAAGAAGTTGGTGAAAGTGATAAAGCAGGTAAAGGTTCAGGGATCTAAACGTGTTCCCTTCCAAAAAGCGAGGACTGTTTACAAAACTGTTCCCAAGGAAGAAACTGTTGCGTTGAGCAAGAGTATGCCCATCCAGTATGGTGAAGAGAGGTTGAGTGTGAAGGAAAATGTGGTGCCTAGAAAAACACTGGTTCCCGTTGTTAGAGCCATGATGGACACGGTGCAAGTTCCTCGCATTGAAACGCACAACGTTGAAGGCACAGAGCCGAGGTTGGTGAAGAAATACTTCACGTACTTGACCTTGAAATCTAATCCTGTGGAAGTGCCAGATGTGAAGTATGTTCCTAGGTCTTATCAAGTTCCTGCCTACCGATTGGTTCCTTATCAAGAGACCAAGTACATAAACAAGCCTATCATAAAGACTGTTATGGACAAAGTGTTACGCTATGTTCCTACCACTAAGACTGTCAATGTGCCCAGACCTGAAGTTGTTAGGGGCGTGAAGCAAGAGACGAAGATAATTCCTAGAATTGAAATGGACAAAGTGAGGAGAACTCAGACTTTGAGCTTCCCTTATAAATCGCAGAAGTTGATTCGCTTGGCTAGGCCAGTGCAGAGCCAATTGCAAGTGAAGCTTGACCAAGATGCCCTGAAACAACAATCTATGCTTTAATTTAAAAATAAAAAATTACTCTTTCTATCATGTTTGCTTTTCCCTTGTTGCTCTTGGTTTTTCGAGTAAGCGTTTGTTTTTGTGTTGTCAGTTTCGAGTGTAAAAGCCACATTGTTCCAATAGGTGGTTGGCAGTAGATCTCTTGACTACAGCAAGTTGTGCACAAGAAAAGGTAGATTCTTGCTTTCACGTTGTCCTCGATTTCTCGAGCGTATTTTTAGGCTTCTTTGGTATACCGGAGGAGGGCTGTCAAAGGTTTGTTTACTGTTCACCCACTGATGTAGCGACTTTGTCCTGTCCTCCTGGCACCACATTTTCCAATGACTTGAGTCAATGCCGATGGAATCATTTGATAGATCAGAATTGTAACTCATATGAAACAGGTATAACCTTTTTTAGTATAAGATGGTGGTTCCAACTTAGTTCATTTAACAATTGTTAACTTCCAGATTTCTTAGTCAATTAAATGATGTACCTTTAAAATTAATTTTAATCGAAAAGCTCCCTATAAAAATATTTTTTATTTGAGATCATTTTCTATCAAATGTAACTTTACGAGCAAAAAATGCCAAAATGTAGAGTTTTTTTAAGATGTGACGACACCAAGAACTTCCAAGAATCATAAAGTTGGTAGAGATGTTTTTGACTGTAAAGGAAGGCATAACGTCTACGTAGCGAACAAGGCCAGCAACTGCAACACCTACTTTGTGTGCCTGGTTGAGCAAGCGTATGAGTTTACTTGCCCGGAAAACACAAAGTATTCGCAAAATCTGAAAGTTTGTGATAGAGAAGAATTCGTGGACTCTGAATGCCGTTCTACTTCCGAGTACGCTACGCTTATGAAAGTGGGTTCATTTCCAGCGCTGTCTTTTATTTTTTAGTTATGATGAGCTTGAAACTGAAGATAATTCCTATGACGATTTCACACCATTGGAAGTAAGAAGTTCTTAAAATGTACTACTCTCATATGTTTATATAGCCTAATTCTTTGCAAACACCTTTTAAGGTTCAAAATGGTACTAAGCAAATCACAAATTAGTACTAAGAATATTGAAAGATTTTGTTTGCTAATATTTCAAATATTTTACCAATTAATTTATTCAAAAAACAAAATTAATCTTTATTAATCAAGATATAGATGACAAAAACTAAAATTTCCGCTAAAAAATATATAAAATTTTATTCGATAACGTGCTTTTAAAATTCATCTTCCATTAAAAAATATTTGGGAGCAATCCTTAAGTTTTGGCTCTAAATTCATTGCAGTTATTAGGCCTCTTACACTTCCAATGGCTCCAGAAACATTCTTTTCTAATTCACGAAATCTAAACTTATATCTTAAAAAGACAGTTTTTTTTTCTTGTTTCACAATAAATTTGTTGTGTCAACTAATTTCAGTTTTCCTATATATTTTTTTATAATAGCCCGAATGTTTTCAATTAGATTTAACAGTAGCCTAAAAAGTCTAATAGAAGATCCGACTTTTTAAAGAAGGTTGTAGAATAGGATTTTATAAATTTTTTGGTGAAAGCAAAATCTATATTTAATTTCATTTTGTAATGTATAAATCAAATTGGAAAAATTTCCTTTTTTTATTTAATTAAAATTTTTCATCTCTTCATTCAAAAAAATAAATTCTCTGCATTCAAAAAATAAAATTCTACTAACACTAGTCTGCACTATCCATTTATTTTATCATAATTGCACCTTCTTGATATTCTTTCTTGGATTTTTTATTAAATACTTTGTTAGTCGGTTATCGAGTAAGTTAATTTGTCAGACAGTTAGTTAAAGGATTAGTTAGCTTGTTAATTAGGCTATTAGAATGTTATTGAGATAGTAATAAACTTTAATAAACCTTTTATATTTTTATTTTAAAAAGTAACACAAATAGTTAATATTTATGAATAACTATAATTAATCACATTTTATTATGTGTTGACTTTTTTCATCGTAAAATAAATTATTCCATCGTTATGAGAATATAATTTTAATTTAATTAGTTTTAAAAAATATTCTCTCCTTTCTCGTGTTCATTTAACAAAAGTTGACGTCTAAAATGTGATATTTTTATCAACATTTATAAATTCAATTTTTACTATATTTCTTATTTATATACTATTTTTAGTTCTGTGTTGTTTTAACATGTGTCATTTTTACTAAGAAATTATTTTTTGATTTTTTAACATTCTTTTCAAATCAAAATAATTTAATTATTATATTTTTAAATATAAAAAAGGCTAATTATTATTTTTTTTAAGTTAATTATTTTTATTTTTATAGATTTTAATAAAAATATGTAATAATTTAAATTCTTTGTAAAAAATTTGGAAAATTTAACCCGAAAATAATGATAAATGACACGTGGTAAAACACACTATATACACAACAAAGTCAAAATTGAGATAAAAAAATTGGAGCTATGTAAACTGCAAAGTGGAAATAATAATTTGGAATGATAAATTTGAAGGTACTTGTAGAATATTGTATATTGTTTCTATCAACTTGAAGCTTTTGCTCTTAAATATTTGTGGTGAAATGAAGTGAAAGCTACCGGGTTTATATTTATATCAGTGTTTTAAACAGTTGAGAAAGTACAAATCATAAATTTAACATTTTCACTATTTTATCATTTATATATATTTGCTTTGAAAAAAGAGTTTATACTTCGAAACTAGTTTTGTAGTTTTAAGTATATACAAGTGAACTAATTTAGTCATAGAGTTCGATAGACAACCCATTCAGCCTTGGTGAATCTCATTTGTCACTCATGTTTTACTTCAGTCCTTAATTTAGAGAGAGAGTTTGGAGATAAAAAACGAAATTAGTTGTGAAGGAAAATCTACTGGACACTACGCCGTCCTATCTTCGCAATGCAAGATGTACTACACGTGCGTCCAAACAAACGAACCCATTGTGAAGGAGTGTCTCTTTGGAACTCGTTACGCGAGAAACGTGGGCAAATGCGTGTGGAAGGCGTTTATCGACACCGAAACTTGTCTCGCTAATGAGACGCTCCTGTCAAAAGCTTACAGCCATTCAGGTCATCTTTTTAACGGGCGTGTCTTTGATATCCAAACTTGCTCAATACCCAAACCGAATTGGAAGTGATCAGTATTTGTGTAAATTTTGGATAACAAGATTTTAAATTTAAGCCAACTTAATATTTATCCACAGAATATAAGTAAAGTGGTGAAGGCTCAGTTCTTCGAAATAAAAAGAGGAAACAGAAGGTGTAAAGTTTCAAACAAATTTATTTAAATAAAACAAAACTACTTAAAAAGTTTTAATTAAATTAAAATTTGAAACTTTACTCTTTTCGTTTCACCTTTAGAATATTTAGAATTTTTACTTCACTGGTTAAGAAAGGATTCACTCCAATCAAATGGTAGTGGCTTAAAATTTGATTTTAAATAATTTAATTTTTTGTGCAATTAGTGACAAATATATTCTTTCAACTTTCAATAAATTACTTTGCATTTTTAAAATATTATTAAAACTCTTTTTTGTTCTTGTGTTTGTGACAAAAAATATTCATCACAATAAACAAAGGATCTAAGGTTTGTATGATAAGTGGTTAAAACCTATCGTCTTAGACAATAGAAGAGCTTACGAAAAAATTAATAAAAATTTTTAATATAAAAAACACATTAAAATAAAATACGTTGTTTAAAAATAGAAAATAATCCTTATAAATAAATACAAAAAAAGTTTAAAATTATTTAAATTCAAATTTTAAATTGCTATCATATGATTGGAGTGAATTTTGACGTAAAATAATGGAAGCAAAAATTTTAATCTTCTATGAATTTACTTCTATATATCCTTTTTGAAGATGAATATCACTTTTATTTGAATTTCACATGTTATTTTATAAAAATTATTCAAAATTTCCATGAAAAGAAGGAATTGTCAATTCTGTTTGAGTAAGTTTGGGTAAAGAGGGAAGAACCCCTTTTTTGACAAAGGCAGACAGATCCTTTGTGAATTAGAGTTCTCCTCTATAAAACGTATTCCTAGGAATTCAAAATATTCTATATATCGAAACACTTGCTCCGTTTGGCATTTTGTTGTAAAACACCAAATTAGTTTTTCAAAATACTAAATCACAAAAATATCAGAAAATCTGGGCTGAAATTTTGTTTTTTTTATTTATCATCATAAAAATTCAAAGGAAAGGTTAGATTCCCATAAGTGAACATTTGATAGGGATGCCGCGATCTTGAATCTTACGTCCGATAACGGAATCAAGACGCTAGTATTCAAACACCAGTGCTGTTTGCCGAAAGCATTGTTAGTAACACTTCATAAGTAGCTTCGCAAAACTAGCATATTTACTTGAAAGATGTGGGAATTCTTGTATGCTATCTTTTCAAATATGCTAGTATATTGAAGAGAACCTATTTGCATCGTATAAATCGAGCATTTTTGAAGTTAGGATGTCGCGCAGTGCTGATAAATGGACTGTGCGCATGAATAAAGTTTCTTTTCTTTTTTCATTAGAAGAGAGTGTTACTCAAGTGTACCAAGATTTGTGCAACAAAGTTGGAGCGAATGGAGAATTCTTTCCCATCACCAACTCCAAATGCCAAGATTACGTTCTTTGCGGGAATAACAAGGCAATCCAGTTCAAATGTCCGCCAAACACACGTTTCTCAGTAAACTCCAAAACTTGTGTTTGGCAGCATTTGATTGGTGAAGATTGCAGTGAAATTGAAATATGAGCACACGTCACTCAAAATTTCATTTATCCTTCTACTTTTTTAGTTGATTTTAACTTTTAATAAAATTCATGTAATTTGTTATTTGAAGTATCGTGGATAATAATAATTAAAGTGAATACTAATTAAGGCGACACTTTAAAAATCCATTGAAACAAAGAAATTGAAATTGAGCTCAGACATGGAAAAGAAGTCAAAAATAAAAAAAGTCTTTATTCAAAATATTAAATGATAAATTTTGAGCACTCTGGTCATCAACAGATTTTAACTAGCGTACTGAAGAAGGGTATTATTATAAAAATGATAAAAAAAAATGCAAATAAAAAATTTATTAAAAATTCAAATGAGTAGTAATTGAAAATTTTGTAGATGATTCCTTTAAAATCGAAAATTTAAATTTTGTTTGATTTTGATTCGGGTTTTTTTTGGATTTAAGGTAAGGATGCATTGTCTTGAATGAGATGAGTAGGTTTAGGAGTTGTCTTTGAAAGATTTATACGCTTATCATTATCTTTTTCTAAGTTCAAACGAACTCTTTCACTCACCATATGAGGAGTTAACCTGATCTACTTTTGTCACGTCTCTAGCTCAAACATTTCTTCTTCAAGCATGAAAAAGTTTCCTACTTGCCGAATAGCTGTTCTGTCCAATTGAAGATTGAATCTTAATACATTAAAGCACATCGATGAAATAATAAACGTGGAAGTAAGCGTCTCGACTTTATTAAGGCAAAAAGGGAAGATTAATAAATAAGAATACGCGACCGATATTTCGAGCAAAAATAGTTGGTTGGTTGGTCGTGGGTTTGTCAGAGTAAGTGTGGACCAATTGAAAGAACTCAAAGCCATTAGAAATGCCACCTCAATTACCATACGACAAAGGTGTTGAGCTCTGCATATTCGACATTGAAAAGTATATGATATACAAATCATCTCTTATCTACAAAATCCATCACTAACCACCTCAAACCACATTTGATATACAAAATAAATCGCCTGACAAGAAAACTATGAGGGTATTGCAACCAGGGGTGCACATCCGGGGGGGGGGCGTGTTTTTAGAGGGGGCGAAAATGACCTTAGCCCCGTTATTTTCATAAGACATTTCTAAAAAATTAAGAGATAAATTGATTAATTTGAAATAATTTAATAGAGATAAAATAAACAATATAAAATTTTTTAATAATTTTACACATATAATAAGCAAAGATGGATGAAACTAATAGCCTATGAGACAATTTGTCAGGGGGCAAATTGTCTATGGGGCAAAATGTCTGTCGACCGTTATTTAACCCTAGAACGTCAATATAGGTCAAATGACCCATATCAAAAATTGAAAAATATTATTTTTAAATAAAATTCAGTCTTGAGACGTATTTTACTTTTTAAAGACTATTTAACTCAAAAAAAATAAAAAAATTCATTTTTTAATTAAAAAAAATTATATATATACTTATAAAGTCGGATGGGTCATATGACCCATAAACGATTATAATAATAAAAAAAGTTTAAAATAAAAGAAATAAAATTGTAATCATTTTATTGGAGATTTTTTAAAACTTTTAGTCATCTAAACAGTCTAAGCAAACATCATTAGAGCATGTTCCACAGACAGGAGAGCAACATTTATAACATTTAGATCGAGTTTTGTTTTTAGACCACTTTTTGCAATATATGCGTTTTTTCCAGTTTCTTCAGCAGAATTTTGTCTTTTTGAAGATGTTCTTTCAGAATTGCTTTTATTTTGATTATTTTGGCACAAGGTCTCACCTAAAGAAAGCAAAAATTTCCGTCTACTGGAAACTTGAAATTTCAGATCTTTGCTTATTATATCAGGCATATTATCTATTATATTATAATATATATTATTATATTCAGGCATATTTTATCCAACAAATTAAAAAATATGGCGAAAGGCCATTTTCGTGTTCCAGGCTACGTTGAATTGGCCTTTAGCATTTCATCAGCAGTGTCACCCTTTGTAGAGTTGTAAAATAATATAGCTTCGGGTTTCTTTTTTTTATTTACTGAAACTGTGTTTGTATTATGCATTAATGAAAGTAAATAAACCGTTTTACTTGGTTTTGCTTTGTAACTCAGCATCATTATCCCATCAGAACTATATAAAAAATTTGAAGAAAAGATGCAAGTTTTCTTATCAAACTTTAGATAAGGATGAACTTCTTTTTTGTTTGCTCTGAGTGTACCACCTATTGTTGTTTTTTTCTCTAAAAGTTTTTTGCCAAACTAAGACTCGTGAAAAAGTTGTCGGTGGTTAGATTCAAGCCCATGTTGAAATAGTTTTCCATTAGTTTTAACACGGTGTGCTCTTCCAAACTTGTTTCTCTCTTTTCCTTACCTGTATATGGATGCGCATCTAAAATGTAGTATGTACGACTGTCACAAAGCATCCAGAACTTGATGCCAAATCTCTTCGGATTGTTTGGCATATATTGAGTGAAGATGCAACGACTTCTACACACAAACAATTGTTCGTCAATGGTGACTTTGATGAAAGGTGAAAAACACTTTTTGAAATTTGCAGTTACTAATTCCCAAACTTTACGAATGGGAGCAAATTTATCATATTTTTTTCTTGCTTTTCTCGTGTTCAAATCACAAATATTTCAAAATGCGCTCAAACTTTTCTCTTGACATAGTTTTGCCATACTTTTTCTCCCAAAAAGAATCTAAAGGCTCGCCTCTGCCTTTTATAACTTCACGAATTATGCATAAACCTAAAAAAGATTTGAGTTCTCAAATGTCTATATTCAAAGCGTAGTTTTCTTCAACTACTTTATCAATAGTCATCTTTAAAATTAGATTTAGAGTTTCTTGTCCAAACAATTCAAGAAAAACATCAACAGGTTCGTTGCTTCTGTTAGAAATAAACCTTGTTGCACCACCTTTATGGTGAATTATATTTTTTGAATATGTTCTTCCAGGTATCAAGCGACATTTTTTATACCATATAACGTCATCTTTACTTTTAAAACTTTCATTTATTGTGTCTTCACTATCACAATCTGAAGAATAGTTATCAAACATTCAATTCTTTATCAGAATTTAAATTTTCTTCTCCATCTGAGTCTGAATCAAAATCTTCATGAGAAGACATTTTTGATAATTTTAGCTTTTCACTTTCAAGTTTTTTTCACGCCATTTTAAATAGAATAAGAGAAAAAAGCAAAACCTTAAAAATAAAAAATGCAAAAATTCATATATATAAAAAAATAAAAACTTGTAAAAATGACTATAAAAAATAAGGTAATAAAATATTTCAGACTTTCTAGGGTTAAATAATTTTTTAATTATAAGGGCTAGCTACTTAAACGTTGACTTTTGCTGCTTATAAAAACTTGAAAATATCAAATAAACTCTAATTCTTTATGCCTCCTATTATTTTGAAATTATTCTGAGAACAGACGGTTCCATTTTAAAATAGTGAAAATTGCTTTATTAGTTTATTTTGTTTCCTTTCTCTCTTATGTTAATTATGTAGCAAATTTTTCAATTTTAAGTAAAAGATAAAATGCAGCGGATGTATTTTCATTGACAAGGCACTGATGTACCGCTTATGTCAAACTATGAACAAATTTGTATCGATGAGGAATCGAATCCAGAGGCTTCCGTGATATGTCCATCATCTGATTTGATTGGTTTTCCTAAAATAAGAAATATCACCATCAGATTCGCAATCAATTATTTTGCATGTTTCGGCGAGAATTTTTGAAAAAAAGAAGGGCAAAAAACACCCCCCCCCCCGTCACTGAGGAAGCAAAAATAGCATGTCAAGAATATAGTTAAATTTGACTTTTTTTTGAAAATTTGTTAACAATTTTTGCTTAAAATGCAGCATTTCTAAATCGGAGAAACACTTTCACAAACAATCGCATTAATGTCAATCAAATATTTTTTATCAAACTTCATACAAGATTTTACATGACTGAACTGCAAAACAAATATAAATATCATACGATGCCAACTTTTTATTTTTTTATCTTCAATAAAGAGATTGAACTTTTTAAAAAAAGTTTATTTCTTTTTCATACTCCAATTTATCATTTTAATATTTAAGAATCAGTTATAAAATTTATGAAAATTTTTCCTCGAATTTTTTGAATTTTAACAATTTAGTTTTTCTAGGACCAATTTTAGCTTTGACATTAAGTTGAAATCATTGTGCGTTTTTTCATCGATCGAAAAGTGTACCTATAGAAGGTACCCACCCTATCTGGTATTTTCTCCAGTTTTTAACTCAATTTTGCTTTCGGAAAGATTGGCCACACAGCTCAATCACTTAATTTATTTCTGAAGATAGGTCTTTTCACACTAAAATGCAGTAGTACTTAGACTTTTTATATTTATATTTTTTTACTGCACTTCATGCAAAACTTTAACTTTTTGTTTTATTAAATAAGTTGCATTTTTAATCAATACCCCAATTTTTTACTTTACTTCTTTGTAAAAATGGCTTTTTCAAATCACGCTCAGCTAAAAGAGAGGGTACTTTTCTGTTTAATCGAGTATCTCTCTAGATCCATACAATAAAAGCCTTGCAAAAAAGGTAAGGGTGTACTAACACCTCTTCAATCATGCCTAAATGCCTTCGTTTATGCTAATTGAAAAGGGAGCATAACGTTTAACATTTCTTTCTTCATCTTAACAAAAGCCTGCATAGATTGTCAACGAGAAGGTGGCTATCATCAAGTTACACTCTGATGGCTTTTTAATTTTGCCCCTATTGTCAACTTTTGACTATTTGATAAGTTTACAAATTTTTCATTTGTCAACTTACCTACACCCCCCCCCCCCCCCCCCCCTTCCCCTCAGTTTTTGATTGACATCAACTGTAAATGACCTCACCAATAATGTGGAGAAATGCACAAGTTTTTAAGGTGGGATATCGACAGAGGGTCATTGCGTTCCTTTGACAAAAGACAAGATATTCCTCACTAAAATGGATATTGAATCTTTCAAAAAGGAATAAACTTCTCTTTACAATAATTTTATAGATGCAACTTCTCAGGATAGACAAAAATCATAGCATTTTGGATCATGTCCTAATTACTTATGAAAACAATGACGATTTTAAACCTGTTCAAAAAGTTATAACTGAAATGTATTTGTTGCAATTGAAGGAAAAAAATTGAACAATAAGTTTCCTTCCGATTTTTCTTTATTTGAAGAAGTTATGAATAATGGAAAAGAGGTTGTAAAAATGGTGCTTTTAAGATGTAAAAAAAATGCAGAGAAAATATGCAATGAAAAAATGATCAACTACAAAAATCTGGTATATCATGCTCTTACTTTGATAACGTTGGTGATTGGTTTCTGATCGAAGCACAACTCCTATCTCTTATCAAACAAAAATCTTTCATGTGTTTTTATTTGCAAAAGTGATGCATGATTAAAATTGTAATCTGGTTGGTATACTCATATTGATCTCCAAACTTATTCAAAGCTCCGCAGATTTATGCGTTTCTCAAAAAGGATCCAAAATATATTTAAAAAAAAGAAGAGTTAGTTGGTTCGAATCGACTAAACATCTTAATTTAAGAATGTGCTAGTATATTCCCAACTGATAAATCATATCTCCCCACGAAACATCTTGATGCTTTGGATAAATAGCGTAAAAGCAATATACTATAATAGCATCAAGGAAACAAATACTATTATGACATTGAAAGACACTAAAGAAAGTGTCAAAAATTTGAAGAATAGAGAGAAATTAAAAAGAAAGAGTCTTAAAAGAAGCGTTAATTAATTTCGCAGATGAAATCCTAGAAGCAGTGTGCTGCTTACAGGACCTTGCTTCCACTGAAGAGGTCATTCATAGCAAAAACGAACTTAAATCAATTATATGTTATCTAGCAGACCAACTCATCCAACTTGAGCGCTGTATTGATGCTGAAAAAAGTGTTTTGAGTGTTGATAGAACTTTCCATTCGGCAATTTTTTATGTTACCTCATTTGCATATAAAAATCCAAAACTGATAAAAAGAAAAGAAGAAACCTAAGAGAAATCAATATTTTAAGGACACGTTTTTTTACATAAAAACAGATTTCCACAGGTACAATTCATTTTTTTAGCATAGTTAGCATGTTGATTCCAGAGATCGGTATCAGAATCAACCCAGAAATCATTTCAGGAAGCGATGATTACTTTGGCCTTAACAAAAGCGATTGATTTTTTTTTTCCAAAATTGAAAAAAGCTTCTCTGTAGCAAGCATCTCAAAGAAGATGGAAAAATAGCAAAGCTGTTGAGCGAGTGGGTAACAAATGCGATGAATTTGAAAACATGTCTGATCAAATCTAAATAATGCTTCTATATCAAAAAAATTCAGCACCAAATTACGTAATAACGCCCAATGCAGTAAGAGTGCAGAACATATGGACTAACAACAATTGCGAAGGCAAGAATCATGTTATGAAAATAGATGTAAATTGGAAGACTGATCAATGCATGAAATCATAAAAGAAAGGGAGAGTTGTGTCAACTTACAAATCTGCAGTTTGCCTATGCAAAGAGGGCTTTATTTGGGTTGTGAAATCACCAATTACCTCAAGATTACAATGATTATTTTATTCCTCGTTTACAGATACAAATCTTAAAAGATCAACAAAATAAACCGATCTCAGTGAACTTTCTTCACGAGAGCTTATGTTGTAACTTTCCTCAAGATACGGCTGGCTATATATCAATGAAATAAAACTGTGGTATGGAAATGTTACTTTTTACAATTTATTCTAAGCCGATCTAAGAAAATAATTGAGATAATAAAACAATTAACTAATAGCTAAACTAATTTTAAATAAGTGCTTCCAACTTATTTATCTTAGTTAGAGTGATATATGATCTTTCCTATGTAATGTTTCCTATGAATTACTTATGTAGGAAAACTGAGAGATAATAAGGATTGATAAGCTTCTAATAAAACCGACACAACCGTTTTTGTAAAATATAATAAGGAAGAAAAATTTCGAATTTTTAGTTTTCTTCCATCTTCTGTGTTTTTTTATATACAACAGGTCAGATGAGAACAGCTTCCAAAACCTTATTTTACTCCTATGAAAAGAGGAAGCAATATACGTTATAAATTGGATGACGTCTCTTAAACTACAGAAAAGAGAGTGCCGGTGTAGAATTGCTTTGTGTGGAAATGTCAAAATAAAGCGTGCTTAAAGTTTAAATCAACACTTTCAATCAGATATTTTTCATTTTTTCGAGACTAAAGTTCGTCTTTAAAAATGCATTCAAATTACGTATTTTTAGAGTGAGAATAACAAAGGCATTCAGGCAACCGGGATTAAGGGAAAAAACAATGATTGATTGTTTCACTCTTTTTTTTTTAAAGAAGTGGGTGAAAGATATTTTGAAAAGAATCCAGAATAATCCGGAGGTCCTCGCTGTATAATTCAAATAGACGAATCCGTTTTATCACAAAAGCCAAGGTATCACGTTTCGTTTTCTCCTGCAATTGGATATATGGAGATTGTAGAAAAATAGAAAAGCAAAATCTCTCCTTCCTATAATAGAAAAGGTAGGTCAACCAGGGAGAGTTGTTCACAGTGATGAATGGAGAGCATATGCTAAAGTGCAAAGATAGGGATTTGTTCACAATACAAGAAAGTATTCCTTAAATTTTGTTAGCAATCAAAATGGGGTTAAACACCCAAAATATTGAATCCTACTGGAACAAAAAAAGCAAGCATAAGCATGGGTGCAAAAGAGAGCATTTGAAATCCTATTTTTTAAGAGTTTTTGTGGTGAGAAAGATTTTCCAATAATGACAATTTTTTAGTTTATGCGATCATAACAAGAATTTAATGCATGATAGAAAGGTAATTTTCATATTGTATTTCCAATTCCCAATTATTATTCGTTCAATTTATTTTCCAATGAAGATAGACAAATTGTAAAAATATGAATAAAAAGATCAACAAACCATTTAAACCTTAGTCCCTTTTAGCGATTTAAAATAAAAAAAAATGGTTGCAACAACCATTTATAGGGCTTAAATCCATGAGTACTGAAAACATTTTTTATTAGAAGATTTTGGATTTCATTGTATTTATTTGCATGAAATGAATCTTTTAGTTGCTTTTTAGTCGAATCGCCGTTCTTCTGGATAAAATTTTGGGGTGGTTATTCTTCAAGTGGTACAAAAAATTTCATTGAGGTGGTGATCGCTTTTCAGATGCAAAGAAAATTTTTTTATTCTTCCAGGATTGAAAAAGATCAAGTAAAACAAAATTCGTAAAAAGTTCTGATGATTTTTCCAAAAAAGCCAAAAGTATTGCACGTGAACTTAGTCATTACAATTTTTTTCTTTTTTTGCAACCTAAAAAAACATCATTCTCAACTTCCTATCACCAAATTTTTACACCCTGTAAAAAAGACTAATGATTCAGTTCTTGAAGATGATAAAAAAGATGATCAGAAAAGATATAAATAATCCCCTATTTTGTACAATCTCTATTTTCATAAAAGCTTATTTTAAAGTTTTGGTTATCTTTGTTATTTTTATTTAATAAACTTTATTTGCATAAATAAAAAGTGTGTAATTACTTCATTTTATTATCTTAGTTACAAATGTTTTTAAATTTAGTGTTGAGAAAATTTTTCGACTTATGAGAAACTCAAGTAATCAGGGCTTTAATTTTTTTGTTCTGAGCATAATTTTATTCCATTTCTGTACAATTGTTCGCAACTCTGTAAGTAATTTTTTTAAACTTAAGTTAATAAAATAGAACTTCACATTTTCGTAGAGAGAAGTTTGAGTATATGATATCTAAATAAAGTTGTCAAATGGGCTAAAAAATGCTAAAAAGTTCGGGTGAGTCTTGGAACCCAACCCCTGCGAATACTGTATTTTTTATTTATTTTTTGATAAAAAAGTTGGATGAAATCTCAGAAAGTTTTTTTAACACATTTACAGATTTTTGTCCAATATATTGTCATTTAAAAACTTTGAAAGAGAGCAATCTTTTGAATCTACTTGTTTTCTTTCTTTCTATCTATTTAATGCATGCCTTATCACGGCTTTTCGTTTCTATGTGTTTTGCAAAACCTTTTTCTTTATTCTAATGCATGAAGCCAGTTTCCATGCCTGTTTATAACATAATTAACGTTATTTTAACAGAGCTAGAAGCAAAATGGAGTCAGCGAAAACAAAAAGCGTTCTCGATAACAGACTTGATTGTTTAAATTAGCCCGACTTCAAGTACAGGAAGGGGGTGTACATTTCACTATTGGGTACCAGGGGCACACATCCTCAAAATTATTGGAAGGGGGCGAAATTTTTTTAGTAATTTTCAAAATTACTGATCTGAAAATACCACGGGAGACCTCGTGAGTTAGGGGGGTTGAGCATAAATATCTTTAAAATTTTTGCTTAGAAATTTTTTTTTAATTTTAGAATTATTTAAAATAGTTTTTTGGGAATTTGTTTTTAAAATTTTTTAATCGCCGCTAATTCACAACTTTTTTGCTTGATTCTTTTTGTTCAAATTTCACAAAATTTTTGAACAAAAAATTCAAACAAACAAATTAATTAAATTAATTGATTTTTTACATCTTTAAAAAGAAAGCGTTGATGTCATTGTCTTAAAAAATAATTTAAAAAAAATAATGTTGAGCTAAAAAAATCTTAATTAAACATATCATTCTTGGCATAATCCCGCACAATATGAGAAATTTAAAGATAGCACATAATTATTTGTTATATCAAAAATTCCAAAAATATAATTTACAAAAATATGTTGAATTTTTTTTGGCTTAAATGGAAAAAAAGCTTCCAATACAAAAAGATCTCTTTTTTTATATCAAATTTAAGGAAGAATTAAAAATCTTATCAAGAACTGTTTCAAAATGTCAAGGGATTGATAAAAACATGGTAAGGTGGAATAAAAAGGAGTTTGAAAATGTATGGAAAGCACGTATGATTCACAACAGGGACACGCAAATCAAACAACGATTGGTTAACTTGTTCTAAAAATAATTTGTTTTTTTAAAATAACAACTTTTAACGTTTTACAATGATTTGCCTTTTATACTAACTTTTACGGAAAAAAAGCCTATCAGAAAAAGTTATAAAGCTTCAACAGAAGCTAACAATTTTTACAGCATAACTTAAGTTTTTGAAAACGATTTTGACGTATCCACTACAGCATACTCTATGGGCGGCATGGCAGGTTGGTTGAGATGATGGACTAAGCACGGAAGCCTCTGGATTCGATTTCTCATCGATACCAATGTGTTCATAGTTTGACATAAGCGGTACATCAGTGCCTTGTCAATGAAAACACACCCAGTACCTTTACCTTACCTTTTACTCAAAATTGAAAAATTTGCTACATAATTAACATAAGAGAGAAAGGAGACAAAATAAACTAATAAAGCAATTTTCACTATTTTAAAATGAAACTGTCTGTTCTCAGAATAATTTCAAAATAATAGGAGGCATAAAAAATGAGATAGTCTATTTTATATTTTCAAGTTTTTATAAGCAGCAAAAGAACCCTTATAGGGTGATTTGGTAGCACTTGTATTTTTTACATTTTATAAGGAATCATAGTATACAAAAATGGTAGTTTAATCATTTTTCATAAAATTATTTAAGTCTAAGAACACAAAATCATAAAAAAACTATTTAAACTAAGATAAATCATAAAAATTATAGTATACGAGAACAAGAAAATAATTGCGTTTTTGACGATTTCTCTGTCTACAAATAAAATTCTGTCAGATAAATAGATCAAGTACATTTTTAACAACGGAAACATTTTGTTTCGATATTATATTTTTATTATAATAATCAACAAATTTTCTTAAAAAAAAGTTATTTAATTAATTATGTACAGTGTTACTTACAAAATTTTACAATCGAACATTATAAAAAATCTCTGCTCATAAACAAATAGAGCATTTTTGCTTTTAAACTGAATAGCTAGTCAAAATATTCATTCCTAAATAGCTATTGGAAAAAAATTTCTTAACTTGAAAAAATTAAAGTTTTCAAATGTTACAAAATGTAACAAACGTACTTCAAAATTTAAAAAGTTTTTTTGTACTTCAAAAAAATTAAAAGTGACTTTTGTTGAAAATTTTTTTTAACACGAGTCTGACAATATTCATTGATATAAAATTGCAACGATTGATAACTATTTTTCTCTCATTTAAAAACATAAACAAATTTTCATTTTTACAAAATGTTTGATGTATTGATTGAACTAAATTTTTACCAAAAATCTCTGTGATTAATTTGAATAGCTGAACTTTGGTATCATGAAAAATGGTTTTGAAAATAGTGAACTTATATTCCGCTAAAAATTATATTCTAATGAGATAAAATAAAATAATTTTATTTAACTCTAAATACAAATTAGAGAGAAGAGAGCTGAATGAGATAGGAGAGCTTGAGTGAAAGAAGAGAGCTTGAATGAGAGAAGAGAGCTTGAGTGATCGAGTTTTAGTAGAGAAAGCGGAAGAGAAATAGAATCACTCTGATAGATGAGAAAAATCTGGTGGATCATCAACATGTGTTTGTTCAAAAATACTACGAGACACTGTGATAAACATTGCTTACTTATTGTGTGCATATTGAAACAAGGGATTATTATTATTATATAGCTCTCACATCGTTTGTAAAATATTTGTGAAAGGAATTTTAGAGCAGCTTGGCATGACTCTAAAGTCTGCATTCCCTTTTGGGGCAAAAGCTATTTTTGCCCCCCCCCCCTCTTAAAACCCCGGATGTGCGCCCCTGTAATTTTTCAAGCAATTAGCAATGCAATTTTAGAGGGGACGAACATCCGCCAGTGATAATGGCTGTCTTCTTTGATTAGTACACAAAGGAAAAGATAGAGTAATCAAAATAATAGTAATCAAAATAAAAAGCGCCAAACCTAACACACAGTGATATTTTTTACCATGCCATTTTACAAAATTTTTAAAAAAATCGTATGGGTGAATTAATTATTGAAATTATTTGGCGCGCTTTTAGTAAGCATGGTCTCAAGTCGTCTTGAGTAGAAATTTGGTCACATCCAAATTGAGGAGAGGGATAGAAACATTGCTATATCAAAATTATTTTATCGATTGGGGTTAAGTATATAAAATTATCGAATTAACTAAATTTCTTGTGTATAGATTGACACAAATACCATATAATGAAACAGAGAAGGGTTAATTTGCTAAATTGAACGAAAAGTGAACAAATGACCACCCTGAGTTAAACAGTAATCGTAATATAAATCTAGTGGGACAAAAATATTTTCAAGCATGTTCGATTTGCTGTGTATGGTTAAGTTTATTTAAAAATAATGAGAAAAAGTGTTTAGTGTTAGGTCACATGTCAAACTATTTTACTGACAGATGAAATATTTTGAGTGAATTATTCATTAAGACTGATTTATTGAATAAATTAAGACACTATTAGGAAAAAAATCGCGAAAATGGAATCATTAAAGTTTATATATTTGGCATTGATTGATTTTTATAAAAAAATTAATAAATGACATCATAAGATTGGCAATAAATTATTTAGTGGGCTCACGCAAGAATTTTGTAAGGAAGAGAGGAGGGGCCGAAGAGCTCCCCGCCCCCCTCTCCCGTCACTGAAGAAATAAAAACAAGCTCGTTACGAATAGGGTTAATTGATTACAATGCAACCAAGATAAAAAAACAATTTTATCAAAAAAAACATTTAAACTAATTATTATTAAATATTATTCAAATTCAAAGAGAATGTGCTAAGTGTTTTGTAAAAACTATCTATAGGAACAAAGCGAACTCAACTGAAAAAAATTATAATTTAACTTATATAATCAATTGGAATCTAGAAGATAAATACACATGTTCTAAAGCGTAATATTAAAACTCTCAGTGTCAATCTAATAATTTGAGTTACTTTAACTCTAAATAAAAATCAAAAGGCTAACCGGATCATGGATAACGTTAGAAATTTTAGACATGATTAAACTGCGATGTAATCAATTCAAAAAAAATTCTAAAAATTCGGACCTCCTCACAAAATTTTTGTTCTAATATCAATAGAATTTTGAAAGAGAAACTTAAACCTAAATTATAATATAGACTAATAGTGTCTTTTCGTTTTGAGAACACTATCCTATTTCTCGGAATGCGGCGTAGCTTTGAACAGCTAGGGTTGAAGAGTAATAGTTGTGGTAAACAACCATTTCTAGTGTTTGGCTAGTTTTATATATTATAATATAGTATTGATTGAAATTGACGCAGCTTTTATATAATATAGTATAATATTTGCAAGAGGACACAATTTTTTAGAAAAAGACTCTTTTTCTTGGCAAAATAACATTATTTCAATAATAAACTCTCTGAATACAGAAGACGCTTCGAATATTAACTTTGTTACTGTTTACGCAGAGTCTCTTAATGTTTTTAAATGGCTGATAAAAGCGTTATAGTTAACCTAACACACAATCAAAACTGTCAAGGTTAAAATCTGCTGAATTGGAATAATTTACTGTAAATAAATTGCCTTGACTATGATTTAAAATACAAAACACTGAATGTCACGTCAAACGATATTAAGTGTTAGTTAACTATTACTTTATCTAGAGCAGTGATTCTTAACCTAAGGGGCGAGCCCCCTTAGGGGGATCAAGTAAGTTCTTAGGTGAGGCTTGAGTTCTTAATAAAATTAAAAAAATTCGGAAACGTTAGAAAATATTAAAAATTTTATGAAACAAATACACCACTTTGTCATTAATTATTTACAAGCTGCTACTGAAAAACTTGATGTATTTTCTCAATTTTGATATGTAATGTCAAATAAATAAGTTTAGTTATTACTTTATTGTGTTCTTTCAACCAATAAGTTTCTTTTGTTTTCATATTTTATGTTCAATTTGATGCTTTTTCTGTTATTTGTGTGATTTATCTGTTTTTTTGAATAATCCAACGGCTTTCAATCACTCTGTATCGTAAATAATTGTATGAACTTTTACTTTAACTACGATACTAGCTCCTTTTTGCACTATTTCATTTTTGTGCCAATCTTTATATACATATATAAATATATAATATATATATTTATATTTCAAGACTTTCTTATACTAATATATTCTATACAAAATTATCATTGTTTTTTTAATCTCTCATCTTTTCACTCCAATCACATTTTATTTTTTTCCTCATTTTATCACTTCAAAACAAATTTTATATTCCACATTGTAGTCGAAAAAATGAAAGATTTTTTCCTTTTCGAATCCATAAGCATAAGTTTCTGCTTTGAATTACTAATTTCATATTAACAAATAAACTTACTTACTTACTTACTTACTTCATTATATCTCACTAATAATCAAATAAGATGTCAAATATATTACTAAAAATTATTTTTCTTTAAAATTTTGCAGGAGATCAAATGTGTAGATCCAAGGAGGCCTGGAGCGAAAGGTTTGCTCTTAAAAAGGGGGAGGAGGGAGGGGGACTAGGGGGGGGGGGGGTGTTGGTAAAAAGATTTAAAGCCACTCGTCTAGAGTAACTTTAAAATTTTTCGCTAGAGCTTTTGTTAACTCATATGAAAAGTGTTACATATCGATTTATTTTTTAACTCAATATAAATTTCACAGTCCTGGGACTGAAGTTAACCTAAAGTTACGGGTATTTTGCTACTATGCTTATTAAAAAAATTAGTATTATATTATTGTAATAAAATTAATCAGCTAGGTTTATTTGACTGGTTTTTACTTACTAATTTTAATAGTAGTTATTAAATTGAAATTCAAAGTTCATATCGAGTTTATATTGTCTAAATTGAACAAATATTTAGGCATCATCAAATTTACTAAAAGAATTTTTGCGATGAAAATTAGAATTTTATAGTGTTACAATTCTTTTGTCTCATATAGCTTAGGGTCAGTCTAAAAGGTTCAATTAATGGTGATTTTTATACATGTAAATTAATAGCAATAAAAAAAGCGATTATGCATCATGTAGACTTTTTTAAAATAGCATGTTTAAGACTGACACTTCAGCTGATAGTATGATCAAATATATATTTACTTCCAAATTATTCAATTTTACAGAAAAAACAAAGGCTTTGTAATTTATTTTGGATAAATATCTCATATTATCAGAGACAATTTAAATATTCCTAATATTCATCCAATCAAAGACAAAATTATGGATTCTGATAATGAGTTTATATCAAAAACAACAAATTCTTTCAATACAAGACTCGAGAGAAACGTTTGCTTAAAAAGATGGGATTCTGATAATTTATTTTTTTAATTGACCTTTCTGGTCCAAACATTTTTTATTCTTTTTTATATACTTTGCTATGGATTTTTCTTAGTATTTTCCTATTATCTGTCGATATTCTTCTTCATTGAACTATTTTGTGATAGTGCTATCCATATAACATTCAATTCCATCAATTACCTTAGCCAACTTGTTCTCAATTACATTAACATTTACATTAAATGGAAGCGGCAGCGAAAACTAAAAAAAAATAAAATTCAAACTTTTAATTTGAATAAATTTTGGATGATCAAACTTAGTGATCTCATGTCGTTCTGAACATCCGTGCAAATATTAATTATATATTAATGTATTCCATTTGAAGTTTTATGTTTTTTTTGTATTCAATAGGAGGAAATACTCAAAATAAATTTCTTTGTAATATCCATATTTGTTACTTTTTGCTAAATTAATTTTTCGTACATTATTTTATATATGTATTTTAAAAGTAAACTATTTTAAGAAGAATAATAACATTTTATTGCCAACAATAGAATTATTTAGAAACATTATTTCTCACAGATATGCCCATTGAAATATAAGGTGAAAAAGATTAAACAAATATAAAAAATGAAAAAAACTGGAGACTTAAATAGTGATATTGCAAACTAGTTTTGGAATATAATCTCTTTTTTCAGAGCAAATATATATAAATGATAAAATATTGAAAATGAGATATAAAGAAAATGAGGATGTTGATGATGAGTAATCTTTGCATTAAGGAGATGAAGATGTTGAGGATAAACAATCATTGCCTTAAGGAGATAACAATAAAGCAATAAATAAGATTAAGAGCGATATAGCAAAGTAGGAAGCGTATAGTTGTATAAGAATATATATAAAACACACTCACGTAAAAACACATAGAAGAGTAAGATAAAGATTAATTATCTTATAATAGAAATCGCATACATATATAATAATATTCTAAATAAGAATCTTTCTATTATAAGAAATATATAGAAATGGCATACATATATATAAAGCTTATTCCGCCCTTTAAGTTACCTCATACGATATGCAGGTGATACGCTAAAACTTTTCTTTACCCCCTTGCCAGAATGGATAACAATCGAATTATTTTTTACTCAAAAAATTATGTACATTCATAAATTTGATAACACAATATAATCTAAACGAAAATACATAGAGGAATTGAAAATTTTAATAAAAAATAAAAAAATATATAAAGAATAAAATTTTATATTGAGGATGAAATAAAAGATTAATTTATATCCTTTGCAACAATACATTTTTCTCATTTGAAATTAATATTTTTCCTTTTTCGTCTATAAACATTAAAAATAATTTTTTTTATAATTTTTTTGCGAATCTCGTTATAATCTAATCTGCTATACTGAAAAGAAAATATTTTTTAAATCAATAAATTGAGTTATGTTTTGAATAGAATTTTTTAGGAATCATAGTATAATGTAATCTTATTGTTTTAAAAAAAATCATTCTATTTTATTCTGTAATATCGACTTTTTTATTTAATATTTCAGATAAAATGTAATGATGCGAAATGAAAATTTTTCATTATTATTTAAAATTGTTTTTTATAATTTATATAAACATGATTCAGTTTATATAATTCCAATTTAATATAGGCATCATTATTTCCTTAAATTTGGTTCAAACTTATATGAAATATTAACTCATCAAAAGTTTACTACTTTTAATTTCGTACATCATTTTTAATTTAAAATAATATATTCCTTAATATTTACATATAAAATTATCTAGAATAGATTTTATAACAAATTATTTTTAATACATATTTTAGTCATATGTATGATTATTACACTACTCTTATTTTTTTTACAAATGTTTTTCCTACTAGATAATTCGCTTTCAAATCAAATTTCAATTAAATATATTTTTAAACGTATCTATCTAAGTATGTTTTGGACTATATGTAGTATTAACATAATCTATGTATTTTCCTGTTATATATTTTAGGTGGTTTGTAGGGCCGTATTTCTTAGTCATGTATCTCGGATAAATATGAGATTGATAAAAACTAAAAGAGAGTGTTATATTTTTCAAATTTCCTTTTTTTAAATGATAAAATAGATGAATGAAAGTAAGAATTTTTTATATCTCTGGGTTTAAGTAATGAAGCATAAAGTAAAACCATGTCAATTTTAGAAAATCAGGAGATCTGGGATTATGTCCATATGTATGTTTTTTAATATACATAAAAGCCCAAAATATTTTTTATTTTCTAATCTATTTCTGACTCTATCTTTGGTAAATTGTCCAATATATGTATATTTGTCTCTCTATATCAGGTTTGTAAACTTTTTCTTGAAATGGCTGCATTTAAAATTTGTCATCTTTAAGAGGCCTCATGGTAAAGTAAACTTTAAACAACAAAGAAAAGTTCTAGAAACGAAAAATATTTTTCTTAATATTTAAAAAAAATTTTAAGTTAAATTTCATTAAAAATTTATCGGTTCATCTTTTTAGCATATAATAAAACAATTTATTTTTCTTCATAAAAAAGCTAGCAAGCATTAGTTTTCAGCACAAAACGTTTTTCTATTTTATTTCATTAAATATAGTTTCTGGTAAATTTTTTAATCTTAAAATTTTCAAAGATAGAACCGGGTTTGATTCTGTTTATTGTGATTTAAAACATAAGAACCGGTATTTCAACACTAATATAGAGTAATTAACATTTGCAGAACTAATAAATTTCTTTGATTTATTATTGTCTCCAAACGGGGAAGCTTTTCCTTGTAATTTATCAAATGTTCGTATAAATTCGTTCCTATTCTTTTTTTTTTATAAAATATAATATATTCTAAATTTTTCTCAAGTGTTACTCTTTTAGATTGGCGCATAGGCAGTATCACAGAATAGTCGTGATCAAAAATGTATTCATTTAACAAAACTGAGAACATCCTCCTACATAACACTGCCACCTCTTAACTTCGGATAACTAGAAATAATTTGATGGGTCTCCAGGATTTCGAGAGTTTACTGTACTTTAAATGCTCGATTGTAAAATGTAGTATTTTATAGATAATATTTAATATCTAAAGTATATTATAGACTAATAGGTGTCTTTTCGTTTTGAGAACACCATCCTATTTCTTGAAAGGTGGCGTAGCTTTTAACAGCTAGGGTTGTAGAGTCGGAAAAATATTTTGTTTCTCGCACTCCAACGCCAGTTATTCATAATTTTCCCACTCCGAATCCAGCTATTTGTCATTTTGGGAACTGCATGTATGCATATTTTTTAACACTGATGACTTTACCTATTTATATTTACGCGACCTTGATCTTAAAAATTTGTAATTATTCCACATTAACTTTACTGTTTCAAATATAACTCTCCAACTGGCCTGAATCCTACATGCTTGTGCTTCATCTTGCAACGAAAATGTTTCATTTCCTCAGAATGTTGTTTTATTCGTTTGTATTTGTAGTTTAGTGTCTTTCTTACAATGTCGGCAGAATGCTTTTCAATTGATCGTTTATAACCTAAGCTCAAACAATAGCTATTTAGTTTTGTCTACTCATAAACTGAGCATTGTTCACAAGATATTTGTATAATAAAAAAGGTCAACCAACTCCACAACTATGGTTTGAACTTGGTATTTTTGAGCAAGTTAGTGGTAACCATTGTTATCACTAACTTCTGACAAGTCTGTGAAGGCAATCGCTGTTTGTTATATAACATATCGCTGTACAAGTGATGGACTTCATGCATTGTATGTGTTTCATTGATTATGGGAATTTTTTTGTTTTCCAGAAAGAAGTCTTTTTCAGTAAGACATCATTAAGTATGTTGTTGCATTCATCGTATTTGATACTGCCGCCTGCTAAAATCATCATCATCATCATCATTTTTTATAGTCAAGATTTTTCTCTCTTTCGAATGGTTACTGACTTTCCTTCCATAATTTGGTGACTAACTTCCTCTTGATTATATCTTCCGCCTCTTCGTGCTTCAAACCAACTTTGGTGCAATCTTTCTTCATGATCCATTTCCAGTTTAATTTAGGTCTGCCTTTACTTCGAACGCCATCAACTTCAAACTTCCAAACTCGTTTTATACTTAGATCATCGTCCTTCCTTAAGATATATCCCAAACACCTTAAATTTCCCTGCTTTTCTGTTTCAAAAATTAGATTTTTCAGCCCTAGTCTTTTCATCTATGTTCTTCAGTCTTTAATTTATCATCCAACTTCAATCCACACATTTTCCGTAACATGCTTCTTTCAGCTCTTCTCAAAATACCTTCTTCTAGTGACATTATGGTACATGTTTCAGAACCATATGTTATGGTAGTTTTTTTAAATTTAGAGTCTCTATTTATTTATAAATAATAATAATTAATAACAAACTCGTATAAAGTGAAATCTCTCTCCATCAGAGCTACCTTTTAGGTTGCCTTGCAAAGATATATCGAGGCTTTAAAAAGCATTAACTGTTTATAGGTATTTTCATGGAGATTCGAAGATATCAACATAGGATAGCTTAAAAATGATTCATTACTCACTTGGCCCTTGAATCCTTTGAGGAGCGTGTTTTTTAAGGCTAATCGTCTACTCTCTATTTCACTGAAATTTTATATATATATATTTATAGCAGATGATTTTCATTTCTTTCTACCCCAGTTCCACACTGATCCTCAAAGGATAAAGAGGAAAATGGTACTTGTTATCATCCAATGTTTGAATCCAAGCATTACACTAGCATTCTTCATTGCTTGAATACACAGTGAAGTTGTTATTCGCTAAGGTCAACTTGTTATCATCTCATCTTGGGATCCAAGCATTCCGCTATCATTTTTCATTCTTTGAAATACTCAGTGAAAGTGTTATTCGCTAAGATCAAGGATAAACTTCGTTTAATTGTTTGATGAAACGGAACCTCACATTTATTTCGTTTAACCCTTGACCGCTGCGATACAAGTGTTTGAAGAAAACGGAAATCACCTGCTTTAGATAAACAAAATTCCATTGAAAGTTAACGATTCGTCTTCAAAATTCTGGTCTTCAAAAAAAAAGTTTCTCTCCATCTGTTCAAATCTTTAGTCAGGCCTGTTTTAGAATATGAAAATGTGATTTTTGGAAATTCTTCAATCATGAACATCAGAAAAATAGAAAACATTCAGAGAATATTTACAAAACAATTTAAAGAAATGAAAAGTTTATGTTACATTAGAAGATTGGAGAAAATTAATCTTCCTTCTTTGTAGAAGCTTAAGGAATGAAATGATTACTATATTTAATATTATGAAAGGAAACATGAACATTGACGAGAATGTATTGTCTGGTTACTCAAAGAGAATTTTCAGATCACATTCCCTAAAATTTAAACCTAATTCTTACCAAAGCAATTATAGACAACACTATTTAACACAAAAAGCATATAATCACTCAGTGGCATAGCCAAAAAATGGAAGTTGGGGGGGGGGGGGGGGGGAAAGCATATTGGAAATTATTTGGGGGGGGGGGGGGGCACTGCCCCCTTGCCCCCCTCTGGCTACGCCCCTGTAATCACTGCAATGGTTTGCCAAATGAAGTTGTCGATTCCTTGAATATAAATAAATATCTTTGAAAGGAAGCTTGCTGATTTTTGGAAAGATAAAAGATATATCATTATTTGATTGATTTGTATTTTATCTGTATTATATTTGATGCAATTCACATATAGGCGATTAGCCTCTTTACATTGCTTAATACACTTGTTATGTTATAAGAGGATAAGATATAATCTAAGAAGGTGTTTAGTTTCATTATAGATAATGTGTGATTTCCAAAAGGGAATACACAGGGTCTATTATTTACATGGCTGTAAAATCTCATTGCACTATTTTTATCCCCTACTTGTTTCTTATTCCTATCCAAAGTGAATAGAAAAAGTGCTTTAGATCATTAAAGGTTTTGGAGATCCAAAAAGACCAGGTTATTGAAAAATTGTTCTCTGCTTTTCTTTTTAACCAATTAAGTCCCAATGTTCCCATTTGGGAATATAGGTAATTTCATCTTTGTCTGCTTTTTTCAATGATTTGAATACAAATCGTCTGCGTTTTTTTAAATATCGTCTGATTTCTATGGTACTTAATGGGTAATAAGTTTTTATTAAACTTGAAGCAGGTGATTTTTATTTAATACTTTTTTGACCCATTTTTTCCTCACGATCTTTTTATTTTACATCTTACTTTGACTTGCTTTGCTAAAGCCTACTTACATTATAATATAGTAAGACCTATCTTATCAGTCAACCCAATAAAACGGTCATCTCTCTATATCGACCACTACTACAAAAGAGTAGAACCCAGGTCACTTGTCTAAAACAGTCATTTCTAATAGGTCTCATGTGTGACCGTTATAAAAAGGGTTTGCTGTATAATTCCATAGGATGATACTTATTGCTTACGATATGCTTTAATTTGCAATTACAACAAAAAGTAAAATTGCATGACTAAAAAACAAAGTTTTGTTGCTTCCAGAATAATGATAAAATGTGTTTCTCTGGTTTGTTTGCATTATTATCCTGAAATTTTTATGATTATATTGTCTAATTTTAAGCGCATAATATCCCTAGTTTTGTTTAAAACTGAATGAACATAACACAAAACGTTACTACGCTATCTTTTTCTCTAATCTAGCTATGTGTTTGTTTTTGTTTGAACTGCCCAAACCAAATGTGATTAATTTGAGTTTCATTTCTATTTCAACTGCTTCCTTGAAAAAATTTCCAGAACATCCGCGAATAATGAAGTCAAAATGCGAAAGCAAATATAAATTTTTCCGCAATAATCGTATAAACGAATTTAGCAGGCCATCTTTTTAAATATAAATGCTCTCTATTGATTTATTTTCTTTTTAGTTGATGTATATTTAATTTTTTTACCTCAAAAAGAGCAGATGAAAACGGCCTCTTATCCTCACACACACATAAAGCACAAAAACTTTTGTAAAAGCAACGAAGAGCTGATTTCCGCGATTGATGACTCTCCTTTCTGCCGAAATTCGAGTAGCACGTCATCCAAAAGTGAACGCTTTAACAAGGTGGGTAACTGTCCCTGGATACACCCAAAGAAGAAATATTCGCTGGGCATTGAGCGTCTGCACGAAGAAATCCAAGACTTCTATGCCTACATGCGGCCGACACAAGAGGAGCACTCGATACGCGCATACGTCATCCAAAAAATCTGTGCAGTGATTCTCTCTCTGTGGCCGAATGCTAAGGTCGATGTCTTTGGCAGCTTCAGAACTGGTCTTTACCTGCCCACCGGCGACATTGACATTGTGGTCATTGGGAAGTGGGAGACGTTGCCTCTCTGGACGCTGAAAGCTGAGCTTCAGGCCAAGGGGATCGCGTCCTCCTCTTCCATCAAGGTTCTGGACAAGGCCTCCGTTCCCATAGTCAAGTTATGCGAATGCGAAACCGACATCAAAGTTGACATCAGCTTCAACACGAATAACGGCATCCAAAGCGTCATTCTCATCCACTCCTTCCTGACGAAGTACCCCGTGCTTGCGCCCCTCGTCCTCGTGCTCAAGTCTTTTTTGCTGCAGCGCGACTTGAACGAGGTTTTTACGGGAGGCATCAGTTCCTACTGCTTGATACTCCTCACAATAAACTTCTTCCAGCTTCACCCCCGACTGAAAGAAGCGGATTTCTCTTCAAATTTGAATCTGGGTGTTCTTCTTATCGAATTCTTTGAGCTGTATGGCCGCCACTACAACTACACTAAGTCAGCCATCACAATTAAGAACGGGGGCGCGTATATTCCCAAGGAGGAGATGATTGAAAAAGGCTTCCAACCATCCATCCTTTGCATCGAAGATCCTTTGACTGAGGGAAATGATGTGGGCAAAGGCTCATATGGCGTGATGTATGTGAAGCAGGCGTTCGAATTCGCCTACACCGTCCTATTTCGCGCTGTTTACCCGTATTGCAATGAATATTACAAGAATTACAGTATTTTAGCAAATATCATCAACGTTACTCCGGAAAGTGTTTTGTACAGGTCTTTCCTTTCATCGTATTACAAACTGAACTTTGCCAAAATGATGCAATATCCCCAAAACACTACAGCCCAGTCCAGCGCAACAGGAGTTAACAAGAGTGATGTGGCGCAAACGACTTGCCATTCAGTAACAAACGACGTGCCTCAACCCAGTAAGCTGCAGATAAGCACTCTCGTCAAAAGACTCAACGAGAACAACTTGGATTACCTGTACGCCAACAAAGTTCTCTCGAGTGCCAGTGGCAACGTCGTTTCTCCGAGCAGCAAGTCGCGCTTCCAAAATCACGCTTCTAATTCCCTCAAGCAAAGTCCGTACAAGAAGCCGACTTCCAATATTTCGAGTAAATCGCAAAAGTTCCACGCAGGCTTCCCCAACAACGCCTCCTCCCTAAGAGAAAATGGCATTCCCAATGCACCTGCCTCTTTCGCGAACTCCGTGGTGATGAAAGGTCTGCGCCCGAAGTCGTCGCATTCTGCATTCCAAGAAATCAGCTCCGATCCATTGAGCGCATCCACTTTGTTGTCAGCTTCCACACTCTCCATGTCATAGTAGAGGTGAATGAGCTCCTTTTTTCAGCATCATCTAAAACTCCGATTTGTAAGTAAAAAATACCCCGGCCGCTTCAGACTTTTTTAAACGTTCACAGAAAATAGCGTACATACACACACACACACACAACGCATATATTTATTATTTGAGGAAAGTATTGTGTGTACACGACTTCATCTTATCCATCCTTTGCTAATACTAACCAGTTTCACACAAACATATAATCTATTTATGATAACAAGAACAATCGACATAAAAATTGAAAATTTTTATCTTTTAATACAAAAATTCTGACACAAATTTTACTCTTCTTTCTCTCACAGATGATTAGCTTTCGTTTCTGGCTTCGCTAAAAAGTTCTTGTACGCAATTCATGGCTGCTAGTGCACCCTTCGTCCAATCTTATGCGGGGCGTCTCCTTTAGGCATTTTAAGTTGGTACTTTCGTACTTATTTCAAATAAAGCTGCTATCATCTAAAATGGGCTGATGACAGGTTGACGTGGCGATATGGGCTTCTTCAGAATTCTCCATGCAGTTATTTTTCTTGTTTGTGTATCTTCTCCTCTTTCCATATTAATAAGAATAATTATTTATATAAGGGTGTAGGAAGCCTATGACTCGTAAACTAATTGTGTGAATGTGATATCGATGCCATATGTTATTATTTGAATTGGTGTGTGCCTATATGAACTTTTATGTATGCGAGTATATATGAGTATATTTTTATAACACAAATCTTCCTACCTGCCTATTTTATTCTTGCTTTTTTATAAATTTTATTGTTTAATTATTCAGGAAAATTTATTTGTTTTGAAATAAAAATTTTAAATATTTCATCTTGTCTTTAATTTTTACATTTTAGAAAAACTGACACTTTTCTAAAATTGATTTCAATACCGGTAAGATACTGATTTCAAATTTGACCTTAAATATGTTAGGAACTTTGGCGATACATTTTATCAGCTCTCTCATAATCTCCTACCACCACTTGACTGCAAAAGTATGTATGGCATAAAAAACACAGATTTATATCTTCTTTGACTACACCTTGTCCCCAAGTTGGGGGTCTGTGGCTTCGATCCTCTGTCCACTTTTCTCGATTTTGTGGGCCTCTTCAGTGAGTCTTAGTTCATCGAGACTCTCTTTAAGGCCATCTTTCTCTCTTTGACTTGACGCACATCATCTTCCTTAACATAACCAAACCATCGGAGTTTGCTACGCTCCACTACTGCGCACATGCTTGTAACTCCAGTCTTTCTTTTCACTTCTTCATTTTTATTCGATCCTTCAATGTCACTCCAATATTCTTTCTAAGCATCTTCATCTCGGTTCATCATCACTGCTCCTATGATTGTTGTGTATATCTTCGCTTTCAGTTTTATTGACATTCTTTTGTCATTGATGACCTCTTACCATTTCAACCCACTAGCATTCACTCTCGCTTGAACATCTTTTTTACAACTTCCCCTGTCAACAATTTGTGAGCTTAAGTACTTGAAACTTTTTTCCCTTGCTTCAGCTTTTTACCATGTCTATCTTCAATAGTGACCGGCTGGCCATCTTTTTTACTGCAAGCCTAAACTTTCTTTAATCGCTAAATCATCTGTAAACAGAAGTTCCCAAAGATCTTCAGTTTTTAGATGCTTTAATAATAATTTTTCAACTACCATGCAGACAGTAGAGGACTCAATGCCGAGCTTTGATGCAAGCCTATTTTCACTTCATATTCTCTTGAAGTTTCTTCTGCAGTTTTGATAGATGTCTTTGAATCTCTGTAAATTTCTTGCACGAATTTAAACAATTTTTCGGATATACCTTTTTTACGCAAGCACCAATATACCACTTCTTCCAGAATAGTATCTGTAGTGTTCTCATATACTCTCTCTAAATCTATAAAACCCCAAAAACTGATCAATTCCCTTCCATTTTTTTCTTTAAGAACTGTCTTATAACAAAAATCTCATCTATATCGATCTTCTTCCAAATGTGCACTAGTGCACCTTTACTCAAATCTTCAGGCATATTTTTTCTTCAATCCACACATTTCTCAGTTGTCTACCATCCACTTGAATGTTTCTTGGCCTCTCCTGCTATTAGTATATCAATACTAATCTCTCTAAGTCCGGATGATTTCTGATTTGTTCCATTACTTCCTCTTCATTAATTACTTTTACTCGCCTGAGCGTTTCTTCTATCTCTTCTTTTTAATTTGATATATTTATGTTCACTTGTTCTTAATCGTCAAATATAATTTTTATCTTTGATGATCTTGAAGTTTCCAATTTCCTCGCCTTCTTTCTGTCTATCTTTTGAAATTCTCTATATTCGATTTTCTCCCTCCTTACTTTGTCAAGTCTTCATAAGGTTGCTGCACCCATTTATTTCTAACAATTGCAGTACTTCTTTTAGCTTCCCCCTTTTTATTCCTGCATTTCCTTGTGTTTTTACAGGTTAGTTTTTTGCCACTTATTGAATGCTATTTTTTCTCTTTCAGCACATTTCTCACACTTTCCTTCCATCACCAAGTCTCTTTCTGATTCATTCTTTCCGGGTTTGTACGTCCTATGACTTTTTACGCGCCTTTGTAAAGTCTCTTTTATCTTTGCCAAATTTCTTCTACTTGTTTGCTCCTCTTCCACCATTCATCTATCTTTTTTACGGCCTTGTTTCCGTTTCCCTGAATTTCCAAATCCCAAGTTTCTCTGTTTGTTTTGTATATTTTGCTTATATTTTTGTTCTTGTATGTTTAGAGGACAGCCGATCTCTGCTAATGGATAATCTCATTTCCAAGAATAGCTTTGCAATCTTTTAAATTTTTTGCATCTCTTTCCTTGAAATGATCTGATTTTTTTCTATACTTTGTCTTGCAAACTAACAGTGCATTCCTTTCAGCCATCAGCAAAATCCTCTCTCCATGTTCACTTCTTTTTCCATATCTATGTCTTCCATGCGTTTCATTGTAACCGTGAGTGACACTTTTATATCACCTCTTATTTCTCGATCTTATCGATTCTTAGTTCATCGAGACTCTTTAAGGCCATCTTTCTCTCTTTGACTTGGCATTACAATATCTTTCTTTGACTTACAATATCCTTCATTTTCTTTCACTTCGACAATTTCTTCCAGCTTTTTCATAAAATTTTCCTTCTCTTCCTTACATTCAGGCTGTGGTGCGTATGCTGATATGATAGTTTCCAAATGATCCTTCCCTTGCAAGCCTGAACCCCATTAATCGATCGCCAGCTCTTCCCACTTCCCTAACCCTTATTTCCATTTCTGTGAAATTGTGATGGCAACTCCATTCTTTCTGTTTGATTCGCCACTGTAAAGAATTTTATAACCTTCTCCCATTTCTCTAGCCCCATCCATTACTTCCTAACTTAATTTCCTGTATGCACATCATTTCAATTTTTCCTTTCCTGATTTCTTCTGTCAGCTTGAAGGCCTTCGCTGAAAGCGATCCCACATTCCCCGTAGCAAATCTTCAATCCTTGGTGTATAAGCTTTTACAACCTCATTTTTGTCTTAGGCATTTGGAGACGCCCATCGAGTACTTGAATGTACAAGGTATTCCGGGTTGCTTGAAAGATGAATTAAGCCTTTCGTGACCTGTCTATCATATATGATACATAAACAATTTTAGCTTCGTCTGCTTTTTCAAATAGTTTTGTATATGAATCTTCTGCTTTTTAATAAATATCGTCTGATTTTTCTGGTCACGAAAGTGTTAAATTGTAAAATTTAGTTTTCAAAAAGTATTACGACTAGAGTTCATTTTTCGAGAAGGACAAATTCCAGGATCCCTTTTATTTTTCTAAAAAATTCTTGAATCCAGGATTTTTAAAACTTTCTGGGATTTTCTAGTTTTATGAAATGTTCAATAATATATTGGAATAAACAATATATTTTATTTTTTTTAGCTACTTTTTTTTTATGAAGAAAAAAAAATTAAAAAAAGTTGATCCCTGAGAATAAAATTTAACCGATCGAAATTTTTCTTCAAAAAATTATATCCGAAAGGGTGTCTTTGATAAAGTATAGACAATACCGGCAAAAAAGTCAACTGATATTGAGAATTTATTTATATATTTGACAAATATCCCTTCATTGTTATTTGATTCTGGAAAAGTTTTTTCACCTACTAAACTTGGAAAATGTCTCGATTTTCCACAGTTGTCCCAAACAAGCCATTTCGAAGAATTCTGGGTTTTCATTGACCGAACTATATAGTTCCAAAAAAGGAGTTTCATATTTACTCCGATGTTTTTATTTAAACTTCTCTTTTACTTTATAGAGTATTATTGAAAGGATTGTTGTAAGAAATGGGAAATTTTGTTCCTGAATTTTTTCGAGACATTTTCTTTAATCTGGACATCTTCTCTACTAGATTACTCGGCTGTGTTGAACAAGAGTACAATAATAGAAGTAATTAAACGAGTCATGGTTTTGAGTGAAAGAAGAAGAAAAGTTCATTTTGCAAAAAGTAACAAATGCGGATATCAAAGAAAAGAGATGTCACTCTATGGCTGATTTTCACTATTCAAATTTTTTCCTTAATTTGCATAATATTTGATTGACAAGTGCTCAACCAATTCCTAAATGAGCCTTAATGTTGGCAAGGTATTGATGGGTTAGGATTAGTGGTCTAAAACATAATTTTTAGTTTTAGAGTTTGTGATAGGGTTGAGGTTAGGTTTAGTGTTAGCGCAATCCTACATACATACATTTTCATATACTTTTTTTGACATTCTTGACACAAACTTTCCTATTTATTTGTGTTAATACACTTCTGACAAAAAATATCTAGACATACACGAACATATACATAATACATGCATACGAACACATACATATTGACATTAGACCCCTAACACTGAGATACTTAAATCTAAGAAACAGCAGTATAACCCCCAAACACATAAAACTTCAAATGAAATCATGGACGTTCAGAAGGCCATTAGACTGCTTGTTTGATCAGACAAAATAAACAAATCTTGTTTTCCAATAAAAAATTATAGGAAATAAAAAATAGAATCTATGGAATTTATTTCTTTTATTTTATTTTTTCCTGTTCTCTTAAATAAGTTTTTTTTATATTTATATTAGGATTGAAAAAAGCTAAAATCGAATTGAAAAGGCTAGAATGATATTAAAAAAGATAAATTAGAACTCAACACGCTATATATACAGAATGCGTTCAAAGAATGAGACACCTCTTGTTTAGCATAGATTTTCTTGTTTATTCATCATCGTATATTGATTATTATGACCGTTCGATGTCTGTAATAAAGCCTTTTTTTATTGATTCACAAATAAATAATTTATGTCACTTTATCTTCTTTTTTTTTTTAAAAGTCAATTAATGTGAATTTTTTCCGTCAATAAAAGCCCTAAAAAAATAAACAAAATCTTTCAAGTTTGTTCTTATTAAAGTAAAGTTAAAAAAAGTATGGATTTGTTCGAAACGTTTCATATAATTTCAAATTTTAAAAAGGGTTTTAAAAGGCTTGACATTTTGGAAAAACTTTCATGAAAACAGTCACTTACAAATTAATTTTACTAATCAAGATTAAGTTTCAGGATAAAGGTCATTTTAAACTGTATTATACACACTGCATATGAAAGGTAAAGGTAGCGTGGGGTGTTCCGTTTGTATCGAACTATGAGGAAAATGGGCTTGATGCAGGATCGAATCCAATACGCTGAGTTATCGCAACCCAGTATCTATAGCCAACCTTACAAATGCTCCCATGAAAATTAACACATGAAAAGAGTAAATAGTTTAAAATACAACCTAATAAAATCCAAAACTTTTGGACACATTGTTTCCATATTCATAAAATTCATTTTAACTTGGAGAAAGTATTTAATTTTGTTAAACTAAAAAGCATTCTCATCAAACACACCACATTCCGAATGACAAAATGCCTGAGAAAAAGTACACTACTACTCTCAATAACAAGTTCACTTCATTCTTTTAAATATTTTCGGTATGAATAGAAAGATGAAAAAAGAGTATGAAGTTGTTTTGTTCAGACAAATCAAAACATTGTAGATTTTCCACTTTCCTGTATCCACTACGCCTAATTTATATATTAGTCTCTATTGATTTATTTTTCCTTTGCTACATCGCTATATTGAAGTAAGCTAATAAACTCATATGCGAAAATTTGCAAAAACTATGCTTCATCAAAAAAAGTTTGAATGTGGTTATTCTTTTTATATAATCATTTTCTCTTTATTCACCAAATATTCATTTATTTTACAAATTATGTTTTACAGAAGTCAAAAAATGTCCTTTTTTTAATAAAGTCATTATGGAAGCCGTAAAATCAAAAAAATTAAAACCTATGTTATATTTGAATAAAAAACTTCTAGCATCTAATAACCTGTTGCCCAATTTAAAGCATCCTAGAATTACATTATTGTTTAAGTTTCACATTTTTTGTCAGTTCACGAAAGTACATATTTTGATTATTAATATAAAATATATTTAATTTTTGATTAACGTAACATATTTTAGGGCAAATGTTTTGATAGGAAGGACACTTGATAAGCAACTACCCATTACTTACTTGATTAGAAAATAAATGTTTCAAGGAACATGTTTCCGAAAAAATTATAATCTTTTCATAAAGAAATGTAATAACAAAGGGAAATATTTTTTTTACCTTTTTTAACCAATGGTATTGCGAGATATCATAAATTAAAAACCACTTTCAAAAATTTCGTACTATTTAATTATGCCACTATTGCAAAATCATCTTTTTTTTATCATCATTCAATTCATCATTTCCAAGTACTGAATATAAAAAAAGGTATTTTCGAACCTTTAAGGATGTTAAGATAAATGTAACTCAAATAAAAAAATGCTTCTTATAAGTTGACATTTTTTCATCCACAATTCCAATGGCCTTTTATCTATAAGTATTGATCTGTATTTAGAACATTTGCTAAATTTTATCCAAACATTTTAGCTAGCCTAAGAGTTCTATTGGCTGTTAACGACAAATATCGAAGAAAAATACTTTAGTTCTATTACAAAAGAATCTATTTTTTTGCAACATTATTGCTTATTTGTTGTGTGGATAAACTATTTCAGATTTGTCGACAGATGGTCTAGTGGTGGGAGCGTAGGGTTTTGATTCAGATGGTCTGGGTTCGATTCTGGAGGCTGCCTACCCTACTAAAAATGGAATGAAGATGCACATTACAACTTAAAATTTTCAAAAATGAAGAAAAGGTTAATTTTAAAAGAAGAGATGTTGAAAAGATGCGATAAACGCTATTGTTATGTTCGAACATAATGATTAGCAGAGAAAAAAATGGAGAATTGACTTTTATATAACACGGTGAATAGTTGGCAAGGTATAATTATCACAAATTTACATTTCAACAGTTTTTACAAGAATAGCTCTAATCGATTTTTGTTAAGTTCAAATAGTTTAAGATAAGGTACAATACATCATGAGGCAAAAACAAGCTATATATCATTGATGATTGAATATCACTCAGTTCTGAATAATTTATATCATCAAAAGAAAGTTGAAAGGATTTAACATCAGTTTCAAAGTTATAGAAATTTTATCTTCTTATTGGAATCATTTTGCGCAGTATTTCTTCCTTTGACGTTCAAATTGGCCGCTCACATTTTGATTTCTAAAGGATTTAACTTGTTGCGATTTGGAGAAAATGTTCAGCCATTTCCATGTAAAGTCAAAATTTGGAAAATTTAAGCCACGAAAAAGGACGCGATTCACAAGAAGAGTAATGATCTACGAAGTACTTATCAAATTGACAGGTAGACGACATGTGATTTTCCTAACTGATCGCCTTACTTTACAAAAACATTTAGCAAAATGAAATAAATATAAGGGGCTTGTTGAAGTATATGCGCTTTTTACTCTTTCATTTACTATTTCTCATAATTTTACTTTTAGAGGATGACGCAAAGAACACATGGAATTTTATCAATGATAAGACCCAGGGGGATCGAACCCAAGACCTTGAGTTATCGAAACCCAGTACCTAACCAACCTTACTCAAGCCCCTTTGCTAAGAGAACAAAATGTAGGGGTATATGCGTGCATGCGTGCAAGCAAGCTTTCATTCAAAATACAATGGCTGAATACTAAAATCAGGAGTAGGATAAATATTAATTGAATTTCATCAGCAAAAGTATAAGCAAAGTCTCTTGGTATATACAACTTTTTGATTCATCATGACAGCGATATCATCATGATGCTGAGAGTGAGTCTGTCTGTCTAGACAAGGCAGTGAGTGCAAGCAAACTTACTTAGAGAGAAGCAACAGGGATAGCAGAATCTTTTCAAATTGGTGTACAAAGAGAACTAATTCATAGCGAGTTCTGTCTTTTATTAAAACATATGGATTAGGGTGCACAAAAAATATAAAATTTACTCAAGGGTATTAAAGCTCGAGGTATGAAAAAAGTTTGAGAAACATTAAATTATTTCTTTGATCAAGATTTTTTAAAAGTAGAAGTTATGCTTGAAAAAAATTTAATAATGATTTGCCAAGCTGAAAGAATTTTATGAATACTTTCATTTCTTTTTCTCTTTTTAAGATAGATTGGGGAAATTTTATCATCAATGAAAATACACCTTCTCGAATATGGGATTTACGCTTTGCACTTTTTATGACCATATTTATCATTTCTAAATACTCCAATTTTTAAAATTTTTTTTAATATATAACATTTTTACTTCTAACATGTCTTTTTTAAGTTCTAAACGCTCTCTATAAAATACGAAATAAAATAGAATTGAAAAAAGACAATTGGGCAAATTGCAATTGCTTCAAGTCCCAATAAAGTATTTAAATTCGAAAAACGCCGATTATAATTGAAAACGAGTAAAAGTATGAATTTCTACAGCAATTTCAAAAGTGTGCGCACCAATTTTTTCAAGAGGCATATGTTTCAGGGGTGGTCTAAAATAAAATTTACTCCGTAGCGATTTGGTAACATTTTTGTTAAAAATGATCTTTTTCTGAATATTCAATGTACGAAATCCTTGAAAATACATGCTTATATTGACTAGTATTACTTGTATTACGTAAGGAAACTTAAGATCATCCTGCCGATCTGAAGTACAAATCCTGTTTCATAAAAACAAACTAAAATTGTTTGAAATATGTTTATGTCGCAAAAATGGGGGGGGGGGTCTAGTCTAGAAGATTATTCTTCCCTCGGATGTGATACCAACAATGATGTTTATTTGCCAAAAAATGTTATCAGACAAAAAGGTTTTCACCTTATATACCAAATATTATGCATACTTATATATATATATATATGAGTACACATGGGCATTTACTGATTTCAGTCCGAGAATGCGGGATGACATTTTTTGAGAACTATTTCAAGGTAACAAGGCACTGGGCCGTGTGTGGACTCCCCAGATGATAGACAAAAAACTTTTTTCAAGGTTGCTATAGTAAATTATGCATAAAATAGGCTGTGTCCTGCTTAAAACAAAGAAATTTTTTTCAGAGTAATGATTAATCTACAATAAAATGTCAAATTTAAATGATTGAGCAAATGCTTCAACTTTTCAGGAATATGTTGGAATTGGTTTTAAATACGTAATTTTTATCGGTAGATGTCCCGGTGATTGAAATATAGGGTTTTGATACAGTTGGTCTGGGTTCAATTCCCATCATGACTATATATACGATTGTCATCTCTTTAGCTATGAAAGATCATTCATCGTTTGGATGCAATACTGACAAATGAAAAAAGTTTTTAATTTGAAATAAATTAAACAGTGTTTACGTTAGGCCTGAACAACTAAATTGTAAATATAGGATGCAAAATTTTTTTATCCACTAACAGTACACTTTGCATTACTATCAAATTCCAAAATGGACTGCAAAATCAATACATAAAAATATAGCATCTTTACTTTGTTCAATTGTTTAAGTTTTTTGCCCATATATCATGAATGGAATCAAGAAGCATCCATAATAATAATTTGTCTGTATTTTGGAAAAAAATTCAATGATGATAATAATAAGAAGTTATTTCTCTTTGAATAAACAAAGTGTTCTTCTCTATAAAAAAAAATAACATACTCTGAAAAATTTTTTTAGAAACGGTAAAATATTTAAAGCTTTCGTTTCCAAATTTGTAGAAAGGTAACAAAAACTCTTTTTTGTTAGAGTTTTAGTTTTTGTTATGCTTCTATACACTTCAACTACACACTCTTCAAGTCTTCTTCGTGAACTTGAAAACGGTGTGAGCCAAAACCGAAATGGACTGTTTCAATAAACGTTGATATATTTCCATATTCGGCGTTTATTCAAGATTAACTTTCGTTTACAATTATGAAAAATCCAAGGTCCAATTTTAACTTATTCATTATAAAAGATATAACTTCTGTGGTAACGCTGAAATAACTTCCCTTTTTTACAAGAAAAGTTTTAGAAAATTGAAAGATTTATTGGATTATATCACTGTAAAAAGTGTGTTTAGAATTTAAACGGAAAAATAGGTGCTTAGTTTTTATTGTGTTTAAAACGTGCTTAAAACCTCAACAGTCAACACATATGTTAAAAGTTTGTCTTTTGCTGATTTTGTTTGATGATAATACTAAAGCACTTTTCACATAACTAAACAAAGTAAATTTAAAATTAGTGTTTAAATTTCAACACAAAAATAAAAACACTTTATACACTCCAGTTATACTTTTTATGCAGATATAAAGATGGTTGGTATGATGCAACAAAAACAGATGTGCAAAAATGATCTAGCGAAGTTTCATACTAAAGAATTATTATCATTTCCTTCTCAGTACATCAATCCATCTCATTTCTTCACATAGTTTTCAATATTCCTCTAAGATTCATTCCTACATCAAACCTACGTAGGTATAGTTTTTGGAAAAATTTTATGCTTTTTCACTGCTATCAATTTCAAAATGTGATTCCTGTTAAATCACTCCTTATTTGGCCTTACTTCAACTGACATATTACGTCTCTTTTCCTATAAATTTTTGAACTCTTATTCTATATAAACTACGTGATCGCAGCTGGTTTCATTTTTTTCCCTTCACTCTTTTTGCTTCCATTCTTTTACTAACTCAGAAGCTCTATTCCGATTTTGATCCGTGAAATCATCTCTAACTTATACTTATGCTTGGCCTAACAAACTCGTATGCAACTCTTTGGCTCACACACTCGGTATATCACTTTTATCTTAATACAGTTAGGTTCCGTAGAAGATAGTGAATTTTTTCAACTTTACATCTTAGAACAGGGATTCTCAAACTGGACTTCGCGAACCCTTGGGGGTTCGTAAGAAATTTTCCAAAGGTTCACGAAAATTTAAAACTTACATGAAAAATATATTAAAAATTGATTAAAAAATTAGTTCCATGATTTTTTTGTCTAACTCAATTTTAAAATGGTTACACGCATTTATTTTTTTTATCAAAAATTGTTTTAATTGGTAAAAAAAGTGGGCACATCCTTGACACTTATAGTTGTTAGTATGATAAAATTAAAAACACTATTTTCCTTTGTTTTCAAGTTATAATTTTAAATTTTGGGACTTTTCGTTTACACGGCCACATCAAGTAATCACCATTTCGTCTGCATTTTATAGTTATGTCCTGGTTGCTATAATATTAATAACTATAATAAATAATACAACTTAATAAATAAATATAATTAACTATAAAAGGCACAAAAAATGGTGATTTCTTGATGTGGCAGTCTAAACGAAAAGACCCCAAATTTTTTATGTTTTTAAATAAACAGTTTGAGTTAAAGTTATCTTATTGTTTTACATTCAGAATTATTGTTCACTGAAAGCTTTACCCAAAAAATACATATTTCCAATATTGGGAAGGTGGGGGTTCGTTAGGAAAATTTTCAAGCCAAGGTTACTTGAGGTCAAAAAGTTTGAGAACTACTGTCTTAGAACAAAAATCCTGAAATCAGAATTTTTCAAAATAATTCTTTTTTTTGAGTTTTTTTGATAACTAGTTATAAACTGTTATCTCAATATGACACACACTGCTAAGACTGATGAACCAAGTCTCGATACAAATGGATCTCAAGGCAGAATTATTTTTTTAGCACATGTAAAAATTTTCAATTGTTGTCAATATTTTCAATGCTTTGAATTAAAAGAAAAACTTTGTGCCCCAGTCTCTATTTGATGATTATAAAGCAAAAAAATGTCTAGATCAATTCGAAGTATTTTCGAAGTTACTAATGTTTGGAAAATTGTTTTAAAAATATGAAATTACAACATTTTAGTCAAAATGAGCACACAAGCCTCTTCAAAATTCTATTATTGAAAGAAAAATATCTTTAATTCTTTTGTTTTTGATTTTTGGTCATAACTCACTTCTTCAATGGAATGGATTAATGCTGCGAGTGAGCTGATCAATGATCAAACGACTGTACAAAACTTGACAAATATTTTGGACCAATTTGATGTCTCTCCTCTGATAAAGGAAGCGATTGAATGTAATTTTTAATATAAAATAATCTTTTAATATCCTTGTGTATTTTTATTAAATGAAATTGATAGATTTAAAGAACTTGAGCGACCAGGATGTAAGAACCTTAATTCCAGGATAAATAGGATTAGCCAGAAAAATAATGATTTTGGCTGAGAAAGTCAGGGGAAAAATGTCCGAAAAGAATCAACCTCTTCTTGAAACTTATCCACAAGCATCTGAATTCTCCACAACTTACGACGAAGTGAAATTTAAAAAACATTTTGATATTATGTGATTTTGAATTTGTTGTGATTTTCAGGTATAGGCATTGATCAAGCTTCGACAAGTTGTGAAACATTCAGAGCCACAATGCATTCAAATGTTGATTTTGAAGTTACTCTCAACATCTACGTTATATAAAGGTTTTAAATGTTTGTTTTCGTAGACTCCAGCCTACTCTAAATCTATCCAGAACATCTTGAAGAGAAGCGAAATATTCAAGGGTTTGACAAGTTTGTTGAAGAAACCGATTACTATCTTTTATCAACAAAAGGCATAAAGAATAAAAGTTGGAAAAAAAACTATAAAATTTATATCCTTCTATTTGTTTCAAAGACGGAAAAAAATCCATGGGTAAAATGTCTGCTGTTATATAAATTTTTTATTTTTCAAATTTTTTAAGACACATTTCAACTCAAAATCTCTTTCCCAAAAAATTAAGTGGAAAAAGAAAAGCAGTGAATAGCAAAGCAACTTGAAGAAAAAAACTGAGGACCGTTTTGAACTTGAACATAGTTGGTAAATGCCTTAAGCTTTTTTTGATTATTACATTGAATCATTCATTATATTTAGAAGATGATACAATGAATGAAGCAGAAGCAATGATTTTTTTGGAAAAAGAGTGCACCAAAATAAAAAGTTTACAAGAGAAACAAAAAATGTTCAAAGCCGAGAGATTCACGTTGAAGAGTAGACGTGCTTTTATTCAGACATCGAAAATAAATACTCTCAACGACATCATAATGAAATATTAATTTCCTGGAAAATATTGAATTTGTATACGTTTTGTTTCCACTCTATTTTTATTGGTTATTTATTTTTTAAGATTGAAAAAGATTTTTTTTCTTATCACAAACATTGAAAAAGAAGGCAATAAATCAAGCTTGGAGTAGTGTTGTTTATAAATTGAAAACTATATTCAACTTCAGTGAATTCAAATTTGAGAAAGTTTCGCATTTATATTGTAAACAAATTATTTTTAAACACTTTAATTTTAAACGGAATTTCTTAAAACACGTAAAATTTAAACACCTTTTTTTAAAACACGTGTAATTTAAAATTTACAATTAGCTGAAAAGTGTTTCTAATTTGGGACAGATTTTAATTGTGTTTAGAATATAAACTGATTTTTTAGTGTAAGTAAATAAATTATTTTCAAACGATCAACAGACTCGATATTACAATTTAGAAAAAATAACCTAAAGAATGATCAAATATATAGCAAGAAAAAAATCCGTGTTGACAAGAAAAAGTGAGGTGGAGATGGGCTTGACGGTCAATTGGAATCAAAGCATGAATGGTCGCGCAGGGATACAAAGCAGTAGTGTAGGGTTTTAGGTATCCTACTATAAAACAACCTCTGGATGCTTTATGAAAGTTTACGAGAATTTTGATCACACAAAACGGCTGATAACAAAATCACTTGATTTTTATACGCGCTTTCTACTGAATGAACAAAATGCTTTGATAACTACATCATAAATACTATAAACTATTACTTTTATGTGAATCTCTAGAAAAGTGGAGTAAGTGTCAAATATATCAATTAAAGGACCTGGCCAGCAACTCTTAGGTCAAGATTGGAAGTAAAAAAATGTAATTGCTGCGGCTCAAACCGGTTGCTTGGAATGTTTGCACGTTTATAAGCAGTGTTCGTTAACTTATCACTGACGCTACTATATTAAGTTGTAAAATTAGGGTTTACATTATATTCAAAAATATTGAAAGCAGTAATTAACAGGGCAAACACAAATATGACTTTATTTTCAAAAAAATATAACTTTTTGAGTTAGAATTTATGACTTTTAGAGAAAAAATATGACCTTAATCGTAACCAGAAGTACAAAAAAAAATAATGTTATTTAATCAATCGTAACTATAACTTCGAATATGTTTTGAACGATATGTAAAAAAGGAAACAGTAATATTATTATAGGTTTTTTATCCAGAAATACCATCCTAATTTTGTAAACTAGGAAAAAATGACCTAACTTGAAAATATTACTTTTATGACCTAACGTCAAGAATATGACTTTTTATGACTTAAAAAAAGGTGTTACAAATTAATTCCGGAGTCTCAAAACGTCAAGAACTAAAAAAGAATGAATAAAAAGTCGGAACTTTTTTTTCTTAATTATTTTCAACTATAACTTTTATGACTTATATCTGCCCTGGAATTAACCATCTAGAAAAGTAAATATGAAAAAAATTTGTTTTACTAATCATAAAGTTAACTACTATATCAAAAACCAAAAATGGACAGCAAAGTAAATACTTAAAAATGTAGCATTTTTACTTTGTTCCTCCGTTTCCACTTTAAGGTCCTCTTATTTTGCTTTTCAAACAAAATGGCGTTTTCACTCAAAGTGCGTTTTTAGTTAAATTTTTTTCATGAGATTTTTTCAAAAAAATTTAGCTTCATTTTGTTCAAATTGAATTCTTTCAAAGCCTAATGATTTGCTTAAATGATTTACTTCCATCCTATCAGTTTGAGTGATGTAGTACTTGATCCTCAAAAACAACAAATGAAAAGATCTTTAAATATTTATGGTAGTTAATCATTTCATAAGTCCTTTGCGATTTTTATTACTATCCTGGAAACTTAAATCTCTTCAATTACCTAATTTAACTTTTTCTTGTTACCAATGTCTATTTTTTTTATCTCATTTATGCGAAAATAAATAATCCTATTCGATTAAATCTCATTTGTGTATTTCACTTCAATACCATTATTTCATTTTTTTCTCTTTAAATATTGTTAATATAAAAAATTATGTCTTCATTAAAAATAGGCAAAACTAAAATCTATTCGAAAACAAGAAATCTTAACTCGAGATTTGAATCTTATGTATGTGTCCAGTTGAAGCAATACTAATGTTATTCAGCATAGACCTGAAATAGGTGGTAAAATAATATATTTCAAACACCAAACAGTATAGTATTTAATTGATGACCATGAATCATTTACATCAGGCCAACCCAAATCACATCTCAGGTCACTTAATCCGAAGAAAATTTGCGTTCCTTTCGTATACTTTATGCTCATATGGTGAAATAAAAATATCTTCGAGTTTGGGCCATTTTTCACCCGTCTAAAAGTTAGAAATTATCGAAGCATTCATTGTTTCGTAAAAAAAATTGTTTTGCTTTGGTATGCAATTTCAAAAACTAAAAAAAATTATCGTGAAATAAAACGTATCCAGTGCGTACCATAAAAAGCACAAAACTGAAAAATGTCATAATTTAATGCGATTTATTTATTTTCTCTCTATTTCAAGGTTATTTACTGCTTTAAAATTTTCTTCATTTATTTAATATGTTGATTTATTTGTTGCAAACTTCAGTTTCGGGAAAAATGTTTTCACATTTTAAATTGGAGTCAGAGGTATTCAAAATTAATAGTCATGATATTTTTCAGGTGTGATAAAATTCTATATCATTTTTAGATTTATTTTGTCTTTTTTCAATTCTAATTAGTCTTTTAGAGATTCCATTTTGTCTTTTTTATTTTTGCAGCTCTAATTAAATAATCGCATACGTTTTTTGAAATAATATTAGAATGCAACAGACATGGGACAATTACACGACTTTGTGTAATTATTAATAATTACATTTCACTATTTATTCAAGATATTAATTTATAATTAATAATTAACAATAAAACGTTCTTATAATTATTTTTTAATTACTTTTATTTAAAAAATTTAAACAATAAGATAATATCAATCAAATGACTCTGATTATAAAAATTTTAAATTTGCCTTCAATAATAGCGAATTATCAAAGTTCTTATCGTTTGGTTGAAGAATCACAGAAGTAAATGAAAATAACCTTTCAACGGGTGCAGAAGAAAGGATTGCAGTGTTATATTTCAGAAAAATGTCTTTTATTGATGGATATTTTTTCAATGAATCAATATCATTTGATGGATCATTCAGGTATTGAGAGACTTCTAAAGAAGCTTGCTTTTTTGCTGAATCTTGATCTTTGTCTTCTTCATCAGAAAATGTAAAAAGGGAAGCTTTGTTTTGATCTTTGTGAAAGTCATTTTTCAATTAGTTTATTTCTATCTAACTTTTCTATTAATTATTTTTTGTATCTGTTTTTTTTAATTGTTTCATTTTGATAGTTATAACAAATCATTGCATCTGTAGCATAATTATGTTGTTCAATAAGGTCGGAAAATCGTTTTTCAATCCCAATATTATAGCTTCGAGGTCTGCTGCAAGACATTTCAAGTCATTTTTTTGAGACAAAGGACATCTTTGTGTGTTTTTCGAATCACAGGAAGGATGTGACCATAAAAACACTGCTGTTCAGCTTGCAGAAAATCTAGAGCTAGTGCAATTGGTTTTAAAATTTGACAATATTGATGTAAAATAGTTTATCAACCTCATTAAATGTTGACAAATTCAATTTATCACAAACATAGCGGAGTTTTTCCATCTCAATTTCTAAAAGGCAAAAAAGTGAGTCGTACATGGAGTTCCATCTCGTTATGATCGGTGTGATCAAAGACTTTCCACACACTTCCTGAATGATTTCAGCTGATTTAGGATAGTTACATTTCTTCCACAAGACATTTGCTTTAGCCATTGCTGCTGGCTTGATTCTCTTTTGGTTGTCAGGAATCACCGATTTCTTTATATCTGTTGTTGCAACAAATCTTCATTCACGACCACTTCTACTTTAGGAAAAGACTGAAACTCAACTTCATCTTCATCAATGTCATTGTCTGATTGTTGGAAGTCTGTTTTAATGCCAAATTCATTGAAACATTTCACAAAATTGTCGGTAACAGCCCTTGTTATTTTGTTAATGCTCAAACCATAAAACTCGTGAATATTCTGGAGCTTTTCTGCAAGTACTTGATATGAATGAGCTCCATGAAGTCGCTCACAAGCCAATGCACATGATTTTCTCTCAAGTGATTCTTCATCAATCCAATGCACTGAGACACCAAGAAAACTTCTTTTTCTATTCGACCAAACGTCAGTTGTAGTACAAACATATTTTTGTTGGTAAAGAATTTTTTTTATTTTCAACTTTAAAAATTCGCTTTTCTTATCCAGAGAATTTGTTAGCTTTTTTCTACTAGAACTAGGAGAACAAACTTTTCCATCAAGGGCCTTGAATGATTTAGACACTACTGTGGATAGCGGCAGAATATTTTCAATTATAAACTCTGAAATGCATTTTTCCCATGATTTTGAGTACATGTAAAGGAATCAGAAATTGTGTATTGCACTGCTTTTTTTTGCATTTGTTTCTATTGACTTTTGCTGCTTCAAATTTATAAAGGATTTGTGCGCATCATGTTGAATCCTCTTCAAGTGTGCCATGAAGTTTGATGTGACGAAAGTAGATCCTGACAATACCACGTTTTTTTGAGTACACAATTTACATTTGGCACGGCATTTTCCACTGTCAGTCTTTTCAATCACTTTAAAGTACTCTCCACGAAGTATATCAGGCAAATTGAAAGTACTTTGACAATCTTGATAAAAATCAGCCGACACCTATTCCAATCCACAAAATAATAACTAAATAGCAAACACAATGAAATTATAAAAAAAATCGAGAGATAAAAATATCCTAAAAAAAAGTGCAAAGTGGGGACGTAGTGTTAATCATAAAATATGGAGTGGATTTTTTAACAAGAATCCTTAGTTCTCTATAAAGCAGGCTTAAAAAATGAATTTAAAAGTTGTGCACTATTAGAGTAGCCCTTTGACAAGTTGCAACCAAATCATGGATCTCGTTATTCTAACAGGTCACTACAACCTAAAAAATATTACAACCTAAAAAATGTGTTAAAATAAGATATTGAAGAATTAATTGAGCATTCATTCATACATATACTTTGCTAGCTCATATGTTGTTGTATTTGACGCCGGTAAAGTTTTTTCCAAGAAGCTTACGTTGCGCTAAGATTTAAGAAATTAAAGAATGCCTAGCGAGTATCTGGCCTCTCAGTTAACCACTAGTTTACTGTCATTTCTCCAAACTTAGTCATATTTTTTGCAATAAATAAAAATTAAAAAAAAATAATAGATGAGGCAAAGTGGGTGAGTTTCATTAATACTGAAGTCCTTTTTTTCAACTTTACTTATTTTTAAAAAAGACCGTAAGAGTCAACAATTTGAATTTTTAATAAATTCATCTATTTCATATTAAAAAATCGAGTAAACTTATTTTATTAATCACTATTTCTGTTTCAAATACAAAAGTTCGTTATCAAAAAAATTACTTTCTTACAATTTCAGATCACAACTATATTCAGAGTTAGATAGACTAGATGCGTTGTTATTTTAATGAGTTGTGAAAAGAATGAAAACTTTCATGACGTAATATATACAATTCAATGTATTTTCAAAATTTCTAATTCATCATATGCTTGTATTGGTAAAATGTAATGGACATAAACACATCACCCTTTTGCAAGAGAAAATTGTTGTAAACAAACATGTGGCGCCACTTTCTTCAGACAAGCTTCATAAAGACACACAAAGAAGATGATATGTGTGTTTAAAATGAAATTATTCATAATTACTTTTATATTTACACTTTTTTGTAATTAATAATCGGTTTCAATTACTTTAGAGAAACTATAATTATTAAAATTACAATTATGATAAATTTTCATTATAAAAATTATTAACAAAAGTTAATACTAGCGGAAAAGTCTTACTTGGCGACATCCTTTAAAAGTAAGGAGACCTCTGTGAAGAAATATGCGATTAAATTCAAAGTCTATTCAAATAATAATAATTGAAAACTATTTTTCAGTTGCTTTGTCAGTATTTTCAGTTAAAAAGTCAAATTAAATCAGCTAAATTCAAAAAATTTTTACAAAATCGGAAACACGTACGAAAATTGAAGTATTAATAAGTCAACAAAAATGTAGCTTTTGTTCACCCAACAACAATGTCTATCCACTTTTGACTTAAGGCATTTAAGGCCAAGCAAAGCAGACGATATCTAAAAAAATGCAGACGATTTATATTCAAAGTCATTGAAAAAAGCAGACGAAGATGAAATTACTTATTTCCCAAAATAGGAACATTGGCCGTAAATGGGTTAAAGCTTCCTAAAATTGCCTTTATAATCCTTTCTATGTTTGTTGTTTATTAACGTCTTTAGATCAAAAATATTTGCAAAAATTTAATAGTATAAAAGTATATGTCAGCATAATACATGCCACCTGAAATATGCTGTTTAATCCAAATGATGATAAAAATAATAAAATAAATAAAATGTAAATACAGGATTATTGCCCAGACCATCCATCTATCAAGTTGACTCCGTCTCTATTTTGTGAACAAACGTTTAAAAGGATCGATCTTTATACGTTAATGCATGACATATCACCTTGATTTCTTTTCATAAAATTTTCCAAATCCTCTCGCATATATTTGAAGTCATTTTTTATATTTGATTTAAAGAACAAAAACCTTAAACAAATCGTAAACAAAATACCCTTTCGAAGTGATACCATTTTGAAGGTTCAAATATGCGCAATTAAGACCATAAAATTGCGATATACAAAATCATGTGGCAATTTTATAAAAAAATCTAAAAAATTACCTTATTACAAAAAGCGAGATTTTAGCACATATTAATTGTTAATTAGGTATTTTGTGTCATTAAAATCTACATTTATTCCATTTTCACTTTTTTGTCACATAATAATCTTTTGATAGTATGCAATTTTGAATAATTTTTGAAAACTTATTCAAAATCAATGATTCCAATTCAAAATAAATATTTTTGATGATTTACTAAGAAAAAATAAACACACATATAATTGAATCCTATTAGCTTTTTATTGATTGACATACACCCTTTTGAGAAAATAAAAGTATCGGTACCGTGGGGTGTTTTCAACAAGAAGGCACAATTGCCCTCTTGTATCGAACTTGAATGAAGAAAGGAAGCGGATGCGGGATTGAATCCAAGACCTTGAGTTACCCAAATCGAGTGTCTAACCAACCTTACTCACACCTCATATACTAATATTATATAATAAAATATCTAATATTATCAAATAATATTTAAAGGGGAAATATATTTAGGGACGATATATTTCAGTATTAAGAGCAACCGAAATGTATTATATGTGTCTAATTTATTTTCTTCGTTTCTGATAAGGAGATGCGAAAAGGTGGACTCAGAAAGCTTCCCTATACCGTTCATTCTTTCGTGTTAAGTGGGAAAATGGATTTGTTTGGAGAAAAAAATGTTTAAGCAAAAAGTCAAAAACAACTATAGAATGTCAATTTTAAAAATTGAATTATTTTTTTAAAAAAAATTGATAAACTAATTAAGGATTTAATTTTTAGCTTCTAGGCGAAACTATTGATATCTAAGTCACGTACACTCACAAAACTTTCTTTTGTTCCTTCAAAATCGCATTGGTTAAAAAAAAGAATTAACCAATAAGCAAATTGTGACATTTTATTGGCTGCAAATCTATGCATTCAATAAAATACCAGTTTTGTAAAAATGTTTATCTAAATCTAATTACAATCAATCAATCAATAATAATAATTATTTTTAATAAAACACCTTAAGAAAAAAATCGTCGATTTTCAAAAAATACATGATTTTCACTATTTTATCTCACTTGTGGTTGCCTGGGGTGTTTTATTGGACCCAAAAAGTCTATTCATTAAGATTGTAGAATAAAATATAGGGAATTGGATGATATAAAAATAAGAAAAATGTGATTCAGGATTATCCAATGAAGAAGAAGACATTAATTTACATTCACAGAAGGAGTAAAAAAGGATTGTTAAAAAGGTTGTGTGCATGTTAATCAAGATATATACAATACATACACACAACCGAACAACCTTTAAATAAATGTGTGGTGAAAAAGAAGAAATAATGCGCTCTTTGTAGGACCTTTAAGGTCCGAACAAGAAACAAAAGGGTATGTTGTTCTAAATTATTCAAAATTTCATTTAATACCTTGGAGATAAAAAGCAGAAAAAAAAATATAATAATGGCTCACTCAATTTAATCACATCTTTTGACACGAAAAACAGTTAGAAATAGAACACTTTATATTTTGGTAATCATTGATGAGGTGCACTTTGATTCCTTTTTTGAATCTCGACAAAGGAAACGCATAGAATTGTGAATTCAGAAACTTCTTATTTCAGAAATAATAGGACTCACAGAATATATTTAGGATTATACAATGGCTAGGCCAGACATTCATTTTGCTGCTCTACAGCTGTCTCAGATTTCACATCTTTATTAGTGACTGCCTATTTTCATTTCCTCAGTAGCAATCCTCGGTTTTTCTTGAATGATTGCAAATTTTTACAAAATTTTCGCGTGAACCTACTAAATGATTGATTCCGCTTCTGATCGTGATATTTATATTTTTTATAAAAATCAATCAAACTTGTCAAAAATTGATTGATATTTGACAGCTCAACTAAAAAAAGAAACTTTTAGTTTAAATGGGTATACAAAATATTTTACACATATATACCCATTTTTAAGTGTACTGAACACGATGGTCACGTTTATTTTTTTAAAAAATCAACCAAACCTGTCAAAAAATTGATTGATATATGACAGCTCAAGTAAAAAAAGAAACTTTTAGTTTAAATGGTTATACAAAGGTAGTAGGTTAACAAAAATGTGTGTATTTCATGTAAAATTTGAATGAATGTTCTCGTAGTCAGATTTTAGATGTAAAACGCAAATTTGTTTTTGGGAACAATTTTTAGAAGTGAACCACAAATTTATTTCATACTTATAAGTATTTTGAAATCCAAATGCAAAAAGTATTTATAAATGAATTTGGCATTGTTGATTTGATATGAAAATGTGTATATTCCATGTAAAATTTGAATGAATGTTTTCAGAGACAGATTTTAGAAGTAAACCGCAAGTTTGTTACACACTTATAGGTATTTTCAATTTCTAAATTCCAAAAATAAGTCCCAAAATGAAATCAGCATGCCCGATTTGATATAAAAAATATATTTCATTTAAAATTTAAAGGTATATTTTATTAGATATATTTCTCATCCTTCAAAATTTTGATTGACATTTCCCAAAAAGTAACCATGATGTGTTATGTGTTCAAAATTGTATAAATTTTAAATTTTCAAACGAGTATATAATATAGAACCAAATTTATAAGCGTGACTAGAGATACTGTCAGAATTTTGCTGAAAAAGTTTAACTTTTGATTTAGATTGACAGATTTAGGCATGAAAAGGTCATTCAACAGCTATGAAAATGGTATCAAAAGATGCAGCCAATTTGGTACAAGAGAAATTTTAGTTGAGGGGGGGGGGGGCTAAAATAGCCCCCCGTCACTGATAGGGTATTAAAAGAGCTTTTGTTGAGAAAAAATGTTTCAAAATATAGAGATGAAGGATGATAAATGTGAATAACGACAACTTTTCTTCTCTAATAAAGCTCTTCTTCTAAAAGACATTAAAAACCTTTTTTCATACATTTGGTGTAAAAGAACCCCACATTATTAGCAAGGCGAATATAAATCAATAAAATGCAAAAAAAAACAGAAAATTAACGAATTTTGAGTGGATTTTGACTTTTGCTCTTTTTATTTTTGGGAAGATTTTTGGGAAAATAAAAAGAAAAAATCACTGCATGATTAATGTTAGATTTAAAAACTAAAAATTATGCAATTTATATTTCTTTTCAAAGACATTGTTTTAGTGAAGAATTTTGAAGTTGGTGAAATATTATCCATTACAAAACTTGTAAGCCTATTTTCAGATTTAGTTTTTAAATATGTACCGTTTTTAGACAAAAGTTTTTTCAAAATACACAAAGCTAATGTGCCTTACAGTCTTGAACTAGAAAATGTATCCTATCATTTTTATGATAAAATCTACCGTTACGAAAAAGGAAAAAAAAGAACAGAATGATGATGGAACGAATTTAAAATCATTTGCGAAACGAATTGTAAAATCAGAGCACTTTGGACTCAAAACGACTTCAAAAAATTTTCTGGACAAATGTAAGCCTTTTATACTTTAAAAAAAACCATACTACCCTAGATTCATTCTATGGCCATTATATGGTGTATGGACCACATGCCTGAAAGCACTCGTCTAGAAGTAGATCTTCAACAATGCTGCTTTTACAACAAAAGACGGTAAGAAAATGTAACATTTTTGAGAAATTGAATTCATATTCTAATAAGAGGCTAATTAAAAATAATTTTTTTTATAAAAAGTTTGTAAACTAAAGCTGTAAGAAATTGGCTCTAAAATTATCTTTTTTCGCTAAATATTTAAGTTTAATTTTTACTATTGTTGATTTTCAATAAATTTTATTCTTTTATTGGCATTTTGCTTTCATGTAAACGCAAAAATATTCCATTAATAACTTCTTTTCCTTTTTATATTTGACTTAGTTCATCTAAAATTTTTGTCTACTATATAGTTAATACTCTCAAAAATAAAAAAAATATATAAAAAATACAAAAAAAAAGTTCTCTAAAGCAGCGGTTCCCAAACTACATTTTTGAACAATGCAACCTTTTTGCTTATTAAAACTCTTGCACTCCTCCTCTAAAAATAATTGAAATGTAATAATCAATATTATCCATTATATTCGCATTTCACTTTTTTAGTGTGCGCATACACAAAAGTAAATGACAACGTTTATGAAAAATATTATTGAAGAAAAAATCTAATGTTTTTAAGACTTAAATTATCATGACACGGGTGTGGTGGGTGCTGTTCTTTAGTTTTTACAAGATTTACAATGCTACGCCTCAAGGAAAAAAATTGAAAAACCCAAATCGCTTTGGACAACACGTCGGTTTCGTTGTTTTGTTTTTAATACAACAAGACTGGAAAACCTACCTCACAAGTATGGGTCGACAAAAAAGGAATCAAGTATCGGAGAGATTTTCCTCCAAGTTTGGGTAAATAGAATGATATTTTACCCAAAATACGTCAAGTGTCCAATGAATCAACATGAACGTTGGACGCATTTCGTGTTAGTTTACAAGTTACTTAGCTTCATAAAGCGAATCCAAATATACAAGATTTCTCTCTTCATTCATTTTTGACTTCTCCGATAAATTCATTAAGATGAAAAAACGAATAAAATTTTCCTAGAAGAGGAGAATAGGAATTCCTGGAAGAAAATAGAAGAGAAGGATTTGACTTTCCGTCTCCAGAGTTAATTTTTTCAACAAAAGCGCTGATCATATCATAGTGTGCAATACTGCTTGCATTTCTGCCTTGAAGTTTTTAATTAAGGATGCGTTAAGTGCTTCAAAAAATCTACAAAATCGATAATAATCTATGTTGACACTCATTTTTATATAAACATCATATAAATTTTCCTTTTTTTGATATTGCAAGAAATTTTTTTTCGTTTTTGAGTTCATACAAACGTTTCAGCATATTTTCATTATCTCATCAATTTGTAGGTTTCCAAATTAAGTCTTATGCTTTAAGCTAACAGGCTGTTCATTCTTCAGAGATAGACACTGTCCATCCTACACGTCTCTCAAGTTGGGGATAAGAAAACTTTTACACTGAAATGAATGGAATAAAGATAATAATCTATGCCGCCAAAAAACGTATGGCAGTATCGAATAGTTATTTATGTAAATAATATATCTACATCAAAAAGTAAACTAAGTAAAAAAAATTTTATCGACTCAAAAAAAGGTACAATTTGATACGAAATTTGAGTATGTTTGACAAAAGATTGTGCATATACTATAGGCATTTAGAGTGTGCTGAAGAACGATTTCCATTGATCTTTGAGACTGAGATGAATAATGTCTTTAAAATAAAAAGATAATAATACGTAAATCATATTTTCTACTTTACACATTAATATCTAACAAAATTATTCAAGTTGAATTTGGGATAACTTTCCCGCCAAACTGGTAAACAGAAAGTGTGAAAGTTAGGCCAGAACAATATCCCAAAATGAGATCAGTGAATAAGCTCAATCTAAATATCCAACTTGTTTAAATAAGTAATCATTTCAACTTTTCTTTGGGATTTGAATTTGGATTTTGGCTACATTCAAGATCTGAAAGCTGTGTAAAATGAGTAAATTTTTTTAAATGCAGTTAATTATTATTTTTATACTCTTTTAGCTATTTAAATAAAAAATTTATAAGTTTTCAATTTAAAAAAATGATGTATACCATGGTTGTTTAGGTTTTTTGAAGTTGTCAGCTCTCAGAAAAAAATGTCGGCTTTTGGTGGCAATTTGTTTTTACTAATATCGGTTGTCAGTTAGAAGGTTGGATCAAATACTGATTTTTAAAACCTCAATACAAATACAAAAAAGTTTGTTTCCAAATTTAAAATACAAATTTAAATACTTTTTATACTGAATATAAAATACAAATGCGTTGAATTTGTATCTGATCAAAACATTGGCGCATATAGTGCATAAAATACATCAAAAAATATATTAAAATTTTTACTAAATAACTGATTTTGATTAATCAATAATAAAAATATAATTGATTTTGAAATTATCGAACGTATAGTAATATTCCAAATAAGTTTTTGAGGGATTGGTAGATTAAAGTTTCCTTATTTGCAATATATTTGACATGATAACATAAGCATTTTAATAAAGGCTATAGTTTAGTTGCACTTGTACAAATTGGAATGTGTTATGTTCAGAATATAAAAACAAATAGTACATCAAATTTGTATTTGGATACAATTGAAATAGGAATAGATTTGAATTTGAGCAAACCCTATTCAGTTGGCTCAAAAATAAAGATTGATTGGTGGGTCATTTGCTACATTATCAATTGAAAGGCTGATTTCATTCATTTGATACAAAATATAATAATCAAAGGATACTATAAATTTTTGAAATTTGTTGTGATATTTGGGAAAGAAAATAATTTTAATAAAAAATAAAATAAAAAAAGTAAAAGATGAATTTAGAATTTATTTTGCAATTATAATAAATTTTCTTGAAAGTTTGAAACAAGTAACAAGTGAATGATATAACTTTAAATATACTCATAAGCAAGTTTGGAGAAACAATACTTCTTAAAATAGGAAAACAAAACAAAGGCGTTGAAGATGAAATGATTAACTGAATTATAGAAGAGTATCTTGGATTTCGTGGAATCTGTATATATATATATATATATAAACTGTGCGTAAAATCATATGGAAAAGACGGATCTTAAATGTAGAAGAAATATTGCGTGTTTTTAAATACGAAAAAAAGATATCCATTTTTTAATATAAATATATACATGGTGTATAGATTGAAAATAAATGTTTTCTTAATTAAAAAATAAAAATAAAATGGGAATTGAGGGGATGCCTTTCGCAATACATGACATTTTCGCAAACTTCCTTGCCAAGCAGTGAAAGTGGTCACACTTTGAAAAAGCCGATCGGCGTTTGAGACTCCAAAATTGTGATTGTGTGGGAGGAAACGGTGACATCTGTGATTTCAACGCTACACGTCTTGTTGATGTCTTTATTTCGGGGGAAATCTGGGGAAGGCGCCATTTTGGGAGCATCTTCGGTTGGAGAGGAGCAATGTGTTGGAAGTGTTGAATGTCTCTTCACTTGTTCGTGATATTTGTCGTATTCGGAGTAAATTTGTTCAATTATTTTGTTCTGCAGGGAATATGGGGATGGCTGGCAAGAAAGAAGATGAGCAGCAGGCGGCATACTTTTTTTCTTGTCTCTCGCTAAGCCCGGTTGAGCAAGGGAGGCATCACAAGGGGAGTTTTTTTGAGCTAAAACGTTGCACAGACGCTTGTTGTTGGTCGGGGGTGTGTCTTGGGAAATGATTCGCTGCGGCTTCGACGACTTCCTTTTGTGCTGCGAGGAAATGGCGTTTGCGCTTTCGCACGCACGCGACGCATTTGTGAAGCTGGAGGCGCTACTCCCCGGACTGGATATGGGCGAAGTGGCATCCTCGCACTCCCTCGCAACGCGCTTCTCTTCGGATGCGGGATGGCGGTGAAGGCAATCTTCAGTGGGAGTGGATGAGTATATCACTTGTGTCGTGTTATTGATCAGGGAAATCTTTATTTTGGAAACTTTCTTACTACCCTGCTGCTGCTCAGAATCTTCTGGACGAGGCTCGCTTTCCTTGAACTTTTCAGAAGCAGACTCCAAACTCTGCCGACATCTGAACCGAGAAAGCGACTAAAGTATAAAAAGGAAATTTGGTTAACCCATTTAAGACCAAGCAAAGCAGACGATATCTAAAAAAAGCAGACGATTTATATTCAAAGTCATTGAAAAAAGCAGACGAAGATGAAATTACTTATGTTCCCAAATAGGAACATTGGGCGTAAATGGGTTAAAGCAAATTATGCTTACACTCAGAGAACAGAGAATTTTAAGAAAAATGCATTAAATACTTTTTTTTAATTCTAAATGCTTTAATTATATAGCCTCATTATAAAAAAGTGTGTATCTTATTTTATTTCTAATGTCAAAAAGTTTTGCAGCGACTATATTACCACTTTTCAGAGTTGTCTGAAAGTATTACTTTTCTTGATGCAAGAAATCAGCATTTTTATTCCCTAAAATCATTCGATTCAATAAAAAATAGTGCTTTTGAAAAGTCTCGAAAGATCAATTAATCAAAAAAAAGTTGTGAATTTATTTGTCAAAAGAATAAGAAGATTTAGCAAAGATATTCGAAGAGAAACCAAGATTGGCGTAGATAACAACATAACTCTTATAAATCTATTGTGTGCGATCTTTCTATTTATTTTGAAGTTTTAAGATGAAAGAAATGCTTTTTCCAACTTTATTTTACATTTCTAAAATTTTTTAAATGCGTAAACATCCAAGATCTACTTATAACAAAGAAATTTTACAATTCCTTTTAAAACTATATATGATATTTGCATAAAACTCGCGTTATAAAAAATTGATTTTACTTTAAAAGAAGCATTTATAGATTTTTTTTCTCTATGTCCATTCCAAAACAATTATATATTGATACAAAAAAACGAAGATGAATTTTTTAAAAGGAAAAGAAACTCAAGGAGGGTGTTGTGAAATTGGAGCACATCTGTGAAATTGCTTTGTATGAGTAGGAAAAATTAAAGAAGGAAAAGTATTAACCCGTTAGTTAGTAAGTTAATTTATAAGTTGTATGATTAGCAGGGCGAGTAAAAGTCAATAAAGTCAACTTTTATTTCCGTTTAGCAAAAACTCTTTGAAGAAGATCTTTACTTGCTTAGTCTAAAAAATTTTGAACTAATTTCAAATTTTTAATTCAATCAAAGTCAATTTTTCGAATTTAGGTCAATAAAGTCAATTTTTATATTTAACACTTTTTGATTCAATGTGCCTAATTTTATTCCCAAACTTTTTATCATTGCATGTTTTCACATCTTTTACACAAGTTTACCTTAAAAGTTAAGTTATCCTACAAAATTGTAGATTACCGGCATTAAATCATTCAAAAATAGTAATAGAAAAAGACGTTCTCTTTTCAAACCTATCGGCAACACTTCAGTTCCAATTGTAATTAAGTTGACAAATTGGTTGCAAGCCGCAAAATATTTTCATTAAAATCTTCCAGCAGTGAAGAAATTAATGATGAAGATGATGGAATTTTATTGCCAAATATCAAGAAATTGTTAAAAAAGAAAATCTGTGTCAAAACTTGCTAACAATAATAATTAGAAAATATTCACGATTCATTGATTTAGTCGGAAAAAGTCAACATAGTGACTTTTTCAGTCGAAGATGCCTTTACTTGTTTCAACATTATTTCATTTAAGACGAATGTGGCGTTAAAAGTTATCTTGAAAATAGATTCAAATAAAATGAAATCAATAAAATCATGAATACAGAAAACTCTCAAATCTCTACCAGTACTTATCCCAAATAACAAAATTGTCGAGTTTTAACTTTAGAAGTAGAACGATCTTTATCTAAACTGAAAAAACTGCTATAAAATGGTCGAATTTTAAATCAGAAAATGTCATTAATTATATGTTGTTGTATTACAAAGTCATGGATTCTTTGAAATAATTTTCAATACTTTCTCTAAAGTGTTCATAGTTGTTCAATTCAATAAAAACTTTAAAAAGTCAATAAAGTCAATTTTTTCTCTCAGTAAAAGTCAATTTTTTCCAATTTTTTGGGTCAATTTTTCCTCGCCCTGATGATTAGTTAGTGGTTTAGTTAGTTTAGCACGGTTACATATTTTATTAGTTTAATATTTTGGTTTTTTAGGTTTTTTTTCAATAAAAAAATATATTTTTATAAATTTGGCATTGTAAAAAATCATATCTAAAAAATGAATACATAAATAACATGCTTGTTTTTACAGTTATTTCCACTGAAAAAGTAAATAATTATTTTTATAAATTTAAACTTTATAAATAACAAATTTTTTAAATGGTTTTTTTATATAAAATATAATTTTTACTAAATTTTGCGTTTATAATAGTTATTTTTAAAAAGTAGGCAATAACAAATAATTATAACATTTTTTTACTGACTTAAAATTGCTACTTCAGGCTTGACAACCACATTTAAACAAATTTTAAGATGCGTATATCATCGTGCCCACTTCAATGACTAATTTCACAAAAGGGGTGTAGTTTTTTAAAATATAGAGTAAACAAAAGAGGAGTAAACAATTTATTTGGCAATACAATTCATTAATATGCATCTTATTGATTTGGAGCGTGAGTGTAAGGTTGGTTAGGATTGGGCCAAGGTCTATCTTCGGTTCGATCCCGCATCGAGCCTCCTTTCCTCAAAGTTGGATAGAAGCAGCGCAATTGGGCCTTCTCGATGAAAACACCCCACGGGTCCTTTAACTTTTACTATACTTATTTAAAATTTTTAGTGACAAATAAATTGTCTACTCTGGCAAAAAGAAACTAAGCATTAAGATAAAAAATCGGAGAGAGTTGATGAGGGCTATGAGTATTATTGGGTTTCATGTCAAAAATGTAAGAAACATGATAAAATAAATCTTCGTTATTACCGAATCATATTCTAAGCTTCGTTTCGACTTGAGGTTTAGTGTTTTTGAGTTTTTAGATCTGTTACGTAAAAGTTTTTTCTGTCTGAAAAGAAATCAAAGAATATGTATATATATATAAATTATGACAATACTGAAAGAAGAAAATGAGATAAGCGCAAAACCTTTCAGAATGATATTGCGCACCTATAAAAAGCAAAATGTCTCATTAAATTCACAAGTAACAAGTTAAACTCTCTTTTTTTTGCTTTCTTCTAGCACTTTTAAAAATGATGTTGTCATCATATTTCTTGTGAACATTCAAGCTTCAAAATTTGTGAAATAAACTCTAAAGTCTTGATTTGAAATTTTTCCTCAAAGTTTTGTTTTCCAATTTTCTTTTTCTCCTTTTTTATATGAAAATGTCTTTTGTGCTCTGTAGGATGTTTTATTTCTATTTGAATTAAGATTTTATTGTAAACTAAAATTTTTACTCTTCTGCTTACACCTTTTACATACGAACTTGATAGTTTAGACTTTAGAGGTTCTCACTAGTTCCACATATTTTCGACTAATGTTGATGATGATTCCTTTTCTTTTCTATACTATTAAAGTTTTTTAACATCTCCAAAAGGATTTCCTATTTGACTCGATATAAAGTAATCCTTTCAAATTGGAAGGCAAATCTAAAAATATGAAAACCTTATATCTTTTTTAACTCTTCTGATCCGGGATATGGAACTTTTTTATGTTTGTTAGAAATGTCTAAGCTAGCATGCTAATTTCAAGAATGATTGTAAGGCACTTTCTTCTTGAAGGTTTGTGGATCCTCCCATGGGTCTAAATCTTGTAATAATCTACAAAACAAAGACAGCAAGATTTTCGAAATGACCGTTTAATAAAAAGGGAAGTCTACAACAGTTTAAAATGTGTTCTTTCTCTTTTGTATAATCTTCTTCTATATTTTGATATTTTATCTGTCAAAACAAGGCCAATCTACTTTTTGCAAAAATATCTTATTTTTTGACTTGCTACAAAATTCTTTCTATGTTCATTATATAATTAGAATTTTTAGATTTTAAAAAGAATTTATTAAAAAAATTCTACTCGAAATATTTGAAAAAAATTTTAAAATGCAAAGATGCTTTTTTTAAAAATTTTAAGTAAAAGATTTTGTCTTGGAAAAGAAATACAAGCTCCAATTTTTAGTTTGTTGAGAGGAATTTAATTATGAAATGATTGCCTTACTTTTTTCATTTTATAGCAAAAAATTTCACAAAAAAAATAAAAAAACTTTGATTATCTTTATTATTACCTCATTTTAAGCAAATACTCGCGATATCATTGACTTAGACTTTTTTCTGCTGAAAATAGTTATGGTATTTCTGTTAATAGAGAAAAATTCAAGTATCATTTTCAAGATAAAAAGTCTGTTGCTATAATTTAGCCAGTAAAATTTTTAACAGTAAGCAGGAATCAATCATCTGAAATGTGTTTAAGTTATGTTTTAGAATTTTATATCTCCAAGCATATTCTTCTTTTTTGCACACATATTTTAAGCAGTTTAGGTTTGTTGCGAGAAGTGAAGTTAATTCCGATTTAGGAATCAGATTGAAAAAGGAAACACATGTGTGAGATGACAAAAAGTCGATGAAAATAATGTCGACCGCCAAATTGCAAGGAACTTGCGCGCTCCGATAAAATGTTCACTTTAAAATCGATTGAATTTGAAATAATTTCTCGAAAGACAGATTGCTCAAAAATACTGGTTGAATGAGAAAATATTAGACAATTTTAATAGAATTTTTTTAGAATATTTGGGTCCTATTAGCAGTCACGATTCAAAATGCGTATTATTATTGCTAGTATGCGTAAAAGTAAGCGTATAGGAAATGTTTTTTGTGAATAACATTCGGTATGAACATTGAAATTTGTGTGAATAACCTTAAATAAGAATATGCTTGAAATATTCTTTCAAATAGGTATAATAGCCGTACCACCCCGATCCGAGCATCAACCCAACGAACCATCTATGACATACACGTCAAATGCTTGTTCATGTGATTCAGCATTTTTAAATCTAAATAAGGAAAATCACTTTTACATTCACTTCATGTCATATGTCTTAATTTGCTCGTCTAATATCAAGTGTTGCTCTTTTGTTGATTACGATACTGTATATATATATAACGAAATGATCGCGTTTATCTTTAAGACTATTTTTTTTAACGAATCAACACTTTGATTTATTTTCTAGGCAATGATAGAGCGTGCTTTGTGTTATTTTAAATCATGTATTTTCTTCACGTATTTGAAGTGTCTTGGTTATAATTGTGAAAAAACAATAAATTTTTCAAGTTTTTGTGCTGTGACAAACTCTACCAGAACACCGGCTTATTTGTTCATGAGGATTATTACAGAAATTAGAAATGAAGGAGATGATAGGTAAAAAAGATTTCAATAAAATCATAGAACGAATGCATATTTAACGACTTCAACGTCTCTGGAAGGAATGTAATTTCTTTTTTCTTTTTTTCTTCATAATTCTAACTCTTCCCATTTCAGGAATCCTTCTCGCTCGATGTATGATCAGATGATGGTGAATCTTTTCATGTTAGAATTTCCTTTTTTGATGGAGCAACTTAAACAAGATGCTTGGGCCTTCAAATAATTTTCCTTACAAAACCTTATTGGTTAATCATAATTTCTAAATTTCATCATAGTTTAAACTGTCAATCATAGCAGATAGTCATTTTTACGAAGACATATATATTGTTTTTAACTAATATACACTAATAGCCTACTCTTAACAATAATCTGTTAGCCCGATAGTTAAAAAATAAATTTAAATAGGAAGCTAAGATAAAGAAAATCTAATAATAACAAAAGCAAAATGATACTTTTTCTGGAAGGAATAGAGCAATCTTTGATCAATTATGTTCCATTCTGGTTCCCATGTATTGTACCTTGATCAATAAAAAATATTTTACTACTTAATGGCCATATTATAAAAAATTATGAAAAATTTAACCTCTGGTATTCGATAAACCTTACTTGGTAATTACAGGTTTCAAAAAATATTGTAAATGATATAGTCATATCTTCATTACATGTTTTAAAGTCCAAATTATAATTTTTCAATTTAAAGGGTTTAAAACAAACTCACTAAAGAGATAACAGGATAAAATAGTCAGAAAAAATTATCGTGTTTTGAAAAATTTCTTTTTGATAAATCTTTTCAAGCTACAATATAATTAATATAAAGTCATTTATAAGAAACGTTAAATATTTAAATAAAGATTTTAAAATGCCATTTTCAAAAAAAATTTTTTTTTTTGCGATTTCGAAAAAAAATTATAAAAACTTGTTTTATCTTCTATAAGAAAGAGTAAGTTGGAATGTACCTTTTTTATATCATTTAAGTTTAGTTCTAATTTCACATTTATATACTCTAAAAACTGTATGAAGATTACTCTTAGTTAAAGCTAATAATATTCAATCGCAAAAACTTCCTTGCGTGAAGAAAATTTAATTTCTCAAATTCAAATGTCTAAGTTTTTAAAATGTTTTTTTGCAGAATATAAAAGGAGTTATGTGATTTTTTGTCAATAGTATATAGGTTTATGAATTTTGTATTTCAAAATTTCAAAATTAATTTTTTATTTTTTGCAGGTATTATACCTGTTTCACCGGAATTAATGATAATTTTCACATCATTTCACCGGAAACTAAAAACATCCCTAAATTTAGATACACGATAAATAAACTAGAAAGTAAATTGGTTAGAATTAGTACATTTAAGGATGTATTTGACTGCCAAACTGCATCCAGTTTGTTTTTAAAGTCATTTAACGTAGTAGAATTCACAACTTCACTGGGCAAAGAATTCCAATCTTGAAAAGCTCTTTGTATTAGAAATGTTTGGCGATACTTGTTCTGGAAACTTTCAGCTTTAAATTTGAAATTATGACAGCAGTAAGAGATTTCTCTATCTGCTTTGTCTAGGGATGAGAAATTTGTTAAGACAGAATACTTACTAGATTGGAACATTTACATCTTCAAGACAGTTCAAATTTCAAAATGTCCACTGAAAACAAAAGGCGGTTACACTAACTACTTTAAATCATTACTGTAACAATGCATAACTTTACCATTCTTGGTAATTAAAATACCATTTTAGTAGTGAATTTACTTTCAATGAGGCAAAACATCTGACTGAAAAATCACCTTTAAAAACTAAAGATCTTGTTAAGTTCTCTATATCATTAATATATTATCCAAATATTATTGCTATTGCTGACATAACAGAAAAATATTGTAAATATTCATTTAACCCAAAAATTGAGTAAATACTTAAGTAATATTTCTATAAAAATGGTAAGACTTAATTTTACCACTTTGCGTTAACTTATCTATAGTTGTGGAATTTTGGATACACAAAATTTTAACAATTTTTGGTTGAATAGTTCAATACAACTAACAATTCAAAGAATGTGAAGGCTGAATATTACGTGAACTCTGATTATTCTGATGTATTATTTCTATTTTTACTCAGTAATTCTCGCTTTTTCATATAATAGATAAAAGTATGCAGTTATTGAGATGAAAAACATTTTATTGGAACATTTTGCCTCCCATGCAATCAATGAAGTTAACTTAAATATTTCGGTAGAGTGTTATTCTTGCAATTATAATAATGCGAATTTTTTAATTAGCTATTAAAAAATAAATAAGGAATTTTTCCTACGTACCCAATACCCATATGTCTTATAAATAGACATTCTAATTTTATATTTTTTTTACTTTTTTTAGTTGTGGGTATCGCAGCCAAGGGAACAACATTCTCACATATGGGGAGAGATAATTGGCATGTCAGGGAAACGGATTTTGAATTTTAAGGCAGTTAAAAAATAAAGAGAATTTTTAAATAATTTTGACTGCTTCATAGAGACTTCTTATCTTTAATGAACTAGTTACTTTCATCTTTAAGAGTTTTCAATGATTAATGGAAGGAAAGTGCTACGAATGTAGGTAGGTAGATAACTATAGCTTCCAGTGATGTAATATCGTGTAATTATCACGTGGCTAAGAAAAGCACAGGGTATAAAAGCTAAGTATATGTGAAGTTTTCTCATTTTTGTGTTGTGAATTCATGATGGTACTTCATTTTAAAATCTCATTCTCTGTACAAAGAGAAAGGATTTGATGAAGGCATCCTTCCTTATCGCTCGATGAAGAAGGAATATTTAGGTTATTGGATAACGACGCGTTATGTGAGTTGCGCGTTGATCAAGACTCGCCACGTAGAGAAGCTTTGGATTTGTTGAGGAATGATATATAGTAGTGAACACCTTCTCGTAAAATTTAATCGCCATTAACAAAGAGGAGATATCCTATATGATGTGTTATGAGGACCCATCTATTCTTTCTATATGTTATATTTACTACGTTTCGAGAAGATAAGACTGTTCACACACTGTTCTACTCTAAGACTAGAAAAGATAGCGTCTCCATTTCGACTCTCTTGCATAAAACACGGCAAGAATTTTATGAGAAGTAATCCTTTTCATAATTTGATATTTTTAGTCTGTTTTAAACTTTTTCAAAAAACTAAAAAAAAAAACAATTTTTTTGGCAGGCAAAGTTTTTCGATTTTTTGGCTTGTATTAAATCATTACTTTTTAAAAATGGTAGATAATATTTTTACTGATATTTTATACTAAAACAAAAATAAATTACATACATGCCAACTATATATTTTTAGAGATATAGGCAGGTATAGGACTCTTGATAAGGGCGGAAATGAAAAAATGCAGCCAATCGCATGCAGGTACAAGACAGGCAAATCAAAGAAGAAACGATTAAAAATATGAAAGGTAAATTTCAACTTCGTACTTATAACTCCAATCGCGCCACTTTACCAAATATTGCAATTGACCCTGAAAACAAAAAGACTTTATAAGGAAATAAGAAAAAGCAAGACACTTAATCATTTTAAGTAATACAAAACAAAATTAGAAATTTTGGCGCGGAATTTGATTTAATTTTGCGAAATTCGAGAAACACAATTTCTATAGAGTTTGCAAGCGTTTTATGCATGAAACTTTTTCATAACATTCAAAATCTTTCATGTATAAAATTAGAAATCACTCTAATTTGTCTTCAAGAAGTAAAAAAAGCAATTTTTAAGGCTAAAAATCTAAAATTTCAGAAAGCTTTTTCGCAAATTTATTTTCGAACCATAATTCGGGAAATTTACTTCTAGTGAAATGAAAGTACTTTACAAGAGTATTACTTTCGCTGTTGCACTGTCATTGCACTTAAATAACCTACCTGTGCAAGGAGCTCACCCTTTTTCTTGTGGTTAGAGTTTTAATGTGGATGTCAAGGGCACACATTTTGGATGGTATAGTGATCTAAGAGAAGATAAAAGTTTATTTTATACAAGAAACATACTTTTTTTGGCGATGAATGTGTCAAACTCTGAATTCATACGCTTCTATAATTATACTTAAAGGTATAAAATATCAAGTTATGAAAGTTTTGTCGCATCTTGAAAAGCATATATGCCAAATATACTTATGAAATTTGTTTAGATATGCAAATGCAGCAGTCCCCAAGTTCAAATATTTAAAGGGGTTATTTGAGCAAGAAAAAAGTTTGAGATTAAGGAATAAAAGTAATCTAAATAAATGAACATCAATCTGAGAAAGGTCTTAAAATTGATCTTTCCATTTTTTAAGACTAAAAGTTAAGGAAGAAGTCATGAAAGAAATTCCGATAGTTCTTTTTTTTTATTGTCGCTAAAGATTAATTTTGATTTGAGCTAAATTTTAGATTTCTTTCTAATTTTTAGAATTTGTGATCGAAAGATTATCAATTAAGATAAACGCTTTGAAAGTTCTTTTAATCACACTGATTTCTCATAAATGATGTAAGTAAAAAGAAAGAAAGCACTAAAAATGGCAAAAAAGATTCTTAGATATCAAGCTAACATCTGATAGAAGCACTTTTTCCGAGAATTTTGTTAATTATTATAGATACTCAAGGAGTTGATGAAGAAATAACTTTTGGATCATGATCGGGCTCCTTCAAAATGATCAAGATGCGGGGATTCAGGGTTCTCAGCCTCGCTTTTGTGATTCAATTGGGGAACAGCAAGTATACGTTTTTGCATAATAAATCTTTAACACATAAACACAATGATTGATCCTTTGATTGATTTTGAAAAATAAATCATTGTATTTCCTTATTCAGTGCTGCAAATCTTTGCTTTCTTAGGACTGCAAGTGTTCAAAAGAGCTCACGTGGAATGCGTGTAAAGTGCAGGACTGAATAATAGCGACGCGTTTTTCAATTGCGTCTAGAATTTGTCCTCTCTCCATGGAAACACGAAATAAGGGAATGAAGGACGGCACAAAGAACTTCTTATTCTCCAGAAGTCAATGCAAAGGGAAGCACACTAATGAATATATGCACGCAAACGCTAAGGGGGTTAAGCAAACAGGCATTGACAAAAGTCAGGTAATTATTATATTTGCCAGATAACAATGTCCAGGATAATAATAATGATGGACTTGGCACGCAGATAGGTAGGTAGGTAGTAGTAGGTTTATGCAAAACAGAATAGAACGTAATGGATATAGTATATAGACGTGGTGGGTCAAATCATTCATACAGTCACCATTGACTATATCTCTTGAAAGTTGTTTCACATGTTCTAGGTCACTACTTCAGAAGATATGCGCTGGGATGCTCTTTTTACGTTGAAGAAAATGTGTGGAAGCGTTTCTTTCAAGAGAAGTTAGCGAGATGGCATCAAATTAGAGGAAAAACGCAACAAGAACAATTTGCGGCATACCATTTTCAATTTTTTTTTGTCTTTTTTAATTCTATTTTGTCTTTTTTCAAATCTATTTTGTCTTTTGCAATTCTATTTTATCTTTTTTCAAAATCTACTTTGTCTTTCTGCAATTGATTTTTTTTGAGATAATTAAGAACTAAAAAAGGCAAAATAGAATTGAAAAAAGACAAATGGAATCTCTGAGAGAAAACATTACTATCACTTGCAAAGTACATTGGAAACGTTATTTTTTTGGATTCCTAAACGATGACTTTACTAACTTTATTAGTTACGGGCTACGGCTACTAATTATATGCAATTTTCACAGATATAAGTAATAAAACACTAAATGGAGCATTCGTTAATTTTTTCAATGGTAGAGGATGTTTATGATGAGTTTTCACGGTATATTTTACGTGTTTTTTAAGGATATCCTTACAACAAAACCTCAAAAAACTCTAATTTTATAAGAAAGTACTATGAATTTTGTTCATTCAAAATCAATGCCTGTTTCATAACTTTCAAAATAATTTAGTTTTCTCAAATTTTATTTCTAGTGACTTTACTGCTGAATCCTTTATTACATTAAAATTGTTAATAAATTATTTTAATAAAATTATATAAAATTTGGTTACTCGTATTTCATAGTTTTCTTAACTAGTGTTTCTACAATTTAAGTTTATTTAGAAATTTCTTCCTTTTTTTTTAACAATTTACTTAGAACAAAAATTAATAATTTGGTTCAACTTTTAGCTAATTTTGTTGGCAGGTTACACTTTAAACAGGTATATCTTACTGGTTCATTAGTAAAAATTTGAACAAGAGCCTTTCCTAATTTAATTGCTAAATGAAACTAAATTTTTTTCTCAGTGTAAAAAAGACAAAAGAAATTATATAATTGAAAAAATACAAAATAGAAGTGAAAAAGGAAAAATAGAACTGAAAAAAGAACATTTTGAGTTGAAAAAGGCAAAATAGAAGTAAAAATGATGCTTATAACTCATGGCAGATGATTTTCATTTTATGGGAGTGAAACAACTCGTGTCTTATTGGACATAGAAAAGTTAAAATAAATTGTATTGAAATAAAAGTTTTTTTTAATATTTAAAAAATTCAATAAATAATTCATCATTTTATTAGTTAGCAATTTAGTTTGGTTGTTGTCTATAGTTATGTGGTAATGATCATACTATTTTTATTTTTTAAAAATCATTTTTAAATCATTTTGTCTAAATGTTCTCATTAGATAGTCTTTTCGGAAATTTGGGGATTTCGCAAAATATTTTTAGCTTACATTCAGTAAAGTTCATAGTGCAAAGAAAAAGCTTTTATTCACTAACAGCACAGTTGTTGGAGTATATGGCGCTACGAAATTAACAAACACGGTATAATGATAAAAATTTGTATAACTTGACAATCTGCATAAAGAGTAGTTTTGAAAAATTAATGAGATCTTATTCCATGTTAGATTCTCAAAACCAATTATAATTTTACCTATGTAGAATCTTTCTTAGATTTTATAGCGCCTATACATATCCTCCCGTTAATTGTGAATACAAATTCGCCCATGTGCGGAATCGAACGGAGACTTATCCGTACCAGTCACGTCGATAAAGTTTAATATGTGCATCGAATTTCGGAGACAATAACATCTTGTGATGATGATGATAATAATGATGACGATGATGATGACAAAGATCAAAAGCATAGAAGAGAAGATAAGAAAGAGTTGATGGAATCAAGATGAGGATATAATTTTATAATAAAGATAGCAAATGAAAATACTAAGAAATCATTTGAATCGTCCTTGAAATGTTAAATCATGAGTCGAAAAATATTAAAAGCGCTAATAAGATAGTGAGTGAGTTATAAAGCATATTTAATTACTCTTTTTAATTGTTTTTTTAGTTTTTTTTATCTTATCAACTTTTATCACCAGATTTGCTAAAATGTCTTTCCCTGTGCTTTCATGAAAAGGAATAAAATGACAAAAAAAGTGTTTATTTTTTTTTAATGAAACAAAAAGCAAGAAAAGATTTAAAATGTTAAGTTTATGAGATTTATAGCTTTGTAAAATGTGGTATATCGTATACATCAAAGGCATATTCAGAAATTTTTGTCATCAACAATTTGAAGCGAGACGGCGGACAAAAATTTAAACAAAAATTTTTTAAATGATCCATTGGGAAAATTTTAAATCATAAAATTAAAATTTTTTTTTTCAAATATTTTATTAGATTTTGTCAAATACACCCTAAAACATTTCGAATTTGTTATTTATTATTAATAAGTAACACATAAATTCTAGCCTACCATAGAAAACATTTTTTGAAATATAAACACTCCTATTAATAAAAAAAATAAAAATTTTTGAGTAAAATAAGTATAGTTTAAAAATATTATTTAATATTTTTGCTTCTTTATTGACTTTTTGTTTTATTTAAATGTTTTTTTTTAACTTTATTGACTTTTATTCGCCCTGGAAGGAGTGTATCCTCCAAATTTTTTAAAGGATGTTTTATTCAAAATTTTCATTTTTCCAGCTTTTTATTCCACGGCAAAATTAAAAACAAATTAAATCATTAATAGAGATTAAACTTTGAGAGATAAAAGTGTAAATTCACATTTCGAATGATAATAATTACTACTACTTTAACATGAAATAATCATTGAAAATAATATAATTTTTGGTTTTTTTAAAACAGTTTTACCCAAAATAAATTTTTGACTTTTCATTGACATAGAAAAATCGAAAAAACAGAAGGAAATATTGTTCAAACTAATTCAAAATTGGTTTACACAGTGACTTTTTGTTTTTTTTTTAAAAAAATTGACTTTTTGACTTCATTGACTTTTGTTCGCTCTGCTAATGACTAAGAGTAAAAAAGTAAAGCCATATGTAGATATTTCAATAGGGTTGGATACTCGGAAAAAAAAATATTCAACTTTTATTCGGACTTAGACTTCTAGTACTTTTTTTAGTTGTCGGTATCGCATCCATAGGGAAGAATAATTTTGCATAGCTGAACAGATGGAAAGGGATAGTCACGATCGGGAATCGAACCCAGACCATCTGGATTAAGACCTTACGCTCCTACCACTAGGCCATCTGCCGACTTTTTACTTAAAATCTTAATAAATTTAACGCCAACTTTAAGGAATGATCATTTTCTAAATCGATCATTTAATATCCTTTACATTAATGACAAGCACAAATATTAGAAGGTTTCAATGTTTTTTTACCAATGGTGAAAGTACACGTTACGGACTACAGAAAATCTTTTCGACATTTGATACTAAAATACTTTTTCAAGTAAGTTTCCACCTAATTACTTACATAGTTTGACTTTAAAACATTAATTTTTTTGTATTCTTATGAAATAAATATTACAATCTCTTTTTTATCAATTTGACAAATCAATATTAAACCAATATCTCTATTGGACGAATTAGTCTATTAGAGTATTCCTCATTTGACCATATGGTATTAGAACAATAGTATCAAAGACATTTTGGATATGGACGGAATAAGGGTGTTCGCTGGAAGAAGTTTTACTGCATATGCCATTTTGAAATTCGTATATTTATTAAGGAAATTAAATAACGCAACATTTCTATATCAGGGGTTGTAAAACGTTTTGACGAAAGACCCCCTTTAGAATTTCCCTTTAATTGAAGAAACCGTATAGCGGTCCTCGTTTTTAGAGAAAAATACCAAAAGATGATATATCTCTATTATAAAGATATCAATATCTATTTTGGAAGTCTTTGATATGATAAATCTAAATTCATAACTCGATTTCTACAATTTAGCTGTTTAGGATTTTGGTTAGATTTCAAAAAATGATGCATTTTTGTATTTATTAGCTCGAATCTTTGATATTTTCGAAAATAAACTACATGTTCTTATTCTACACACTAAATCACGTTGGTTTAACAAAAAAATGAAATACTTCTGAAAAAATGTAAAGTTCCTAGATTTTGACTAATAGCATAATTAAAAATAAAAATAAATGCTAAACTCAAAAATACGAAGAAAACAAATCTTTAACAATTGGCATCCATTTTAAATCCCTATTTTTATAACTTATATATTTATTGCAACTTTGCTTTTTACTTTTACCTTATTTTGTTGAGGTATCTTCAGAGGCTTTCGGCGTGATCCTACCACATATTCTATTCCATATCAAATTGAAATTTATGTAGAATATTCCTTTAGAATTTAGATTGTATATCTCAACTTCAAGAGGAGAAAAAAGAAGAAATCAACAAGTAAGTTACATATTTAAAATTATTCAGCACAGCAAATAACCCTACCAAAATCAATATTGAACAAATACCTTGGACCAAGAATTCTGACACCCTCTATAGCATAGGCGGATTTAGAGGGGGCGGAGCGGACCAGTGGGGGATCCAGAAATCTTTTGGGGGGGGGGGGGGGGGGGGGGGGGGGGGGGGGGGGGTATACTAATATTATCAAAATATTTTACACATTTTATTAGGGAAGAAATTTGAAAACGTATGTAAAATAAATGATTAAAATTATATTACAAAGTCTTTTCTTCTTTCTTTTTGCTTTGAAAATCGATCAATGACTTCATCAATTTTGATTTCTATTTTAGGGTGGACTCCAACCTTAATTTTTCTTGAATAGATTGCTGGTGGGGGGGGGGGGGTATGCATCCCCCTATCCCCCCTCTCGGTCCATCCCTGGAGCCGACGTACGCCCCCCCCTCCCCGTAAAATTAAATGAGATCTGTTACAAAAAATTTAAAAAACATTTGCAAAATGTCTTTGACTTTCATTTAATACATAATGCTTTGGTTAAACTATTAATCATATACAGAGTTATTAACATATATCTATAAGGATTTGTTTTAAAACCCCATCATTAAATTTATATGCTTGAAATTTGAGTTCTAGTTTAGTAAAATCCGCCCCCCCCCTAATGCCAATTTCTAGATCCGCCCCTGTATAGTATAATAGAATTAGCAACATTCAAAAAAAACTTATAAAAAAAACAGTATATATAAGAATAAGGGAGAAAAAAAGAACTTCATTGACAAATCACTGATTAGAATGGAAATAAGCACCTCACCTCAAATTCTGTTAGACGCAAGCTGTCGTTTCTTTCCCAGCTTCCCAAGATCTCCGTTTCCAGCCAATTATTTTTCTAAATTTTTGGTCCTACGTAAATATTTTCCACGTAAGATTTTCACTTGAGCGTTTTTAAAAAGTTCAATTTACTGTTTTCTGACTTTTTAAAACCTTTTTTTCTCTATCCTTACATCATTTATAGGAAATGAGCATCATTAAAGAAACTTTCAAACTATTTATCATAATAATGTTGTTTGGATCAAAAAATAGCTTAAAATCATGATTAACTTTTTGACACAATCAAAAAAGCCTTTTCACTCACGTAATCTATCAGAATTTTTCAAAACCTCTACGTCAATTTTAGCCGTATAAAGGGTTCAGCGAAAATTCGTCCTTCAGGCGATATTAGTATCAATATATTTGGAGGCCTAATTGTCTTGAGGCGGATTTAATCTCCTTCTAAAGTATGAAAATCAAAAATCGTTGACATTGATATTCATTTATAAAAATTTTTTATTGAAAATTTATTTTTTATTTCTTGATCTCAATTTTTTTCCTTAAAAAAATTTAAAATTCGCGGGAAAACATAAAAGACAAAAATTGATGGGACACGTTCTCCCAAACTTGCTCCGCTACCATGTGGGCCTGCCAATGCTTTAAATCTTTTCTTTACAATTTTAATCAGATACTTCTTTGATTATCTGAATTAAGAGCAGTGCAAAGGAGTGGTTGGTTGTGTTGAATGCTGATTTTGAAGTCTACGAAGCAAAGCTTTATCCATCTCTTCTCAAAGGCGAACGAACACACCCTTTTTTCACCAGGAAGAGAAAAGCGACTTTTTATTTAAAAAGTGCAGTAAAAATTTTATTGTGAGCACGCTTTTACTCAAAGTTATTGCAAGCGCTAAAATATTTATTGTGGTGCGATGCTCTATATATAGCAAAGAACAAATCGGTTGTTAAAATAGAATCAATTTACTTTTTTCACTATTGATCGATGCAGACAGATAGAAAATCTCAAGCTATCTGTCTGTTATGCTTCACTTTTTCACTGATTAAATCAAAGGAATAATGTATTTGGTTTAGAGTTTAGGCTGAACTTTTATGACACTTCGAGCTGCAGTGAGACACCAAATAAAACATTCTGCTTTAGATATATACAATTCCATTGACAAATGAAAATACTCCATTATTCCGTCTTCAAAATTCTGATACTTATCAGCTGTTGAATTCATTATATTTTTTGATACTCTCAAATCATATAAAGGCACACATCCTTAAATCACGTGATTTGTAGCCTTAGAGATAAAAAATTTTTGGACAAATCATTTATTAACGTTTAAAAGACGAGTTTTACACCAATGTCCAAGACATTTAAATCGTTGTCTTTAAGTAAATAAAGCACCATTGAAAAATAAAGGAAGCAGGAAGGGGATTACTTTTCAAAATTATGGTCCTCAAAGAGTTAAAAGCAACAAAAATGAAGGACAAAGCTTAGAATTGTAGTGAAAATTAGAAAATAATTCCAACATCAGAAGTCTTTATTTATATACAAAAATAAAGAAGACATGCTGAATATCTTTAGAGATTAGACAGAAAGACCGGATTTCCAAAAAAAATTCATGAAAGAGCACACATTTGGTCAAGGGAAGCGTTGGTTTATCGGAACACGAATTTGGTGGAATACTTTTTCTAAACACAGGAAGCTATCGCTAAAAGTAGAACGATTGATAAAATCGTTTTGTAGATTATTTGTTTCTCGTGAAAAATAAGGCAACAAATGGATATCAAATATGGAAAATAAAGAATCAGGGATCAACTCAAGAAAATACTTCACTTTGAATTCAATTCAAAAGACATCAAATTTTAATTTTTTTCATTTTTTCAATAAACATATACTTATAAATAATATAATTAATTTTTTAATGTAAAATTTATAAATAACAAATTTTTAAATGTCTTTTAATGAAAAATACTTATAGTAAACTTAATATTAATTAAATGAAAACAAAGTGTAGTGTCATTGTTTGAAAAAAGTCAATTAAAAGAAAAGAAAGAGTGAGTGAAGTTTGTTGCTAAGAAAAATAATATTTTAACTCTAAATCCGAAATATCTTTTTTCATTAAAATTAGTTATTTCTGGCAAAAGAAGTAAATTGTGAACAAATTCCAAGATACGTGCAAGAAATTCTCCATTTTCATGAAGCATGAAAGTTCTTACCTATTTCACAAAAGGGATCCAACATAAGACATACTACATTTTATGTAATGAATGTATGAAAATAATTGAGATTTATCAAAATCAATTCAAGTAAAAAACACTTAATCTTTTCCCTTTAAAAGTAAAAAAAAAAAAATTTTTAAAAGTAAAAAAAAGTAATTTACCCATTATATGTTTGCGTAAATTCGTATCTATCATATTTGATAACCGTTTATTCCATAATTAAAATAGAACAATAAATACTATAAAATTTTTTAAATGTAAAACAAATATCATATTGGAAAAAGAAAAATAATTTTTATTGAAAATGGTGAAAATTATATGCGAAGTAAAAACAAATCAAATTCGACTTTAATTTAATTACTATGTAGCCAAATCGTGTGGGGACTTGAAAATTCCGCGTCCCTGAAGGAAAGAATTTTTTACGTTTCCAGTAATCGGGGAAGAAATATTTGGGAAGCGTGAAACTATTAGTTAAAACGGAAAACTTTATCGATAAGGTTGTAATAAGTGTCTCTAAACGGCATTAATATTGTAAACATGTGTAAGAATCATGGAAGGTGTAAGAACTGCAAAGATGAATTGAAGTTACTAAAAAAATTTTCTACCATAATGATTACTTCAATCAGTTTATCAAAGAAGCTTCAAAAACGATTGCCAAATGAGGGAGCGCAGGTTTACGAGAAAGGTGTTTGCAATTACTTGAATCCTCTTTACAAAAGAATTCATTTAAAGTTTTTCAATTTATTTTGAAACAAGAAAAATGATTTAGAAAAGGAAAAACATATATCTCAACGTCAAACAAAATAATCGAAAAAATGATTGGAAACATATGAAGTTAGCAGATGAAAAAAGATGACATTTTGATCCGGTAGAAGGAAAGAAAAGAGACTTTATGCTTTTACGTAGTTTGACGAAAAATTATTCAAAAATCCATCTAGCATCTAGTTTATAAAAATCAAAAGTTCAGGATCAAGTTTTATCACGAAATGAATATGGATCCTGAAATAACTGAAGCTTTTAAAATGGTTAACAAAAATATTAAGTTATCACTCACAGTTCATAAATGTCAATATACAAAAAATTTTTTTTTAAAATTTTACCATGCCCTTTGTCAACTCTAAATTGTTCCCCGTAGGGCTTCTATGTACTACCAGAAGGAGCAAAAATTTCGTAATTATCAAAAATCAATAGATAATATACTGACAAGTTATCCTACGTGATTTGCTACTAAAACCACAAGGTTCTTCTGAAAACAATATACCTGACTCTCGCAGATGCTTGATAGTTTAGTGGTTCCTTTGTTTCTATACTCAACTTTGTTAGTTCTATTGATAAAAAGTTTTGAATTTATTTCTTTTTTTTATAAGTTGATTAATGATTGACCTGAATTAAAATTTAGATTCGATTTAAAATTTGGGGTCGGAGGCAAAGAACTCATTCTCAAATAGAAGTCATGTTTTGATAACTCTGAGCCACGTTTATTAAATTTTTCAGGACTGAGTACGGGCCTGAATAAACGGGTGACTTTTGATTGGTCCGTCCTTTTGATTGGTCCCTCCTTTTGATTGGTCCGTCCTTTTGATTGGTCAGTGATAAAATGCTATAATCCTGGCAGACAAAAAAATAATCTATATCGGATTGAAAGTGTAAAGGATAATAAGGATTACCTTGAACACTCTCGACTTTAGTATTCTTTCTGCAGCGTAGATTTTGTCCTCCATAATCTCTTGGTGTTGTAGCCCTTATACGTTGGGCGCACTCACAGAAACGTGGGGTGTACTATGAATTTGAAAGTTGTACAAGTACAAATATGATGACGAAGGAAAAGTCTATGAAGGAATTTTGATCAATCAATCAAATGTAGAAGTTAGAAGAGTGATGATGGACAGACGAGACTAGGGCAGAGAGGAGTAGAGTGTGTATCGTCGTGATCATCTGGAAGCATTTGACGTGGTAGGCGTGCTTAAAATATCACGACGACGAATTTATTTTATAGGAAAACCGTAGATGCGATAGATAGAGAGAGAGAGAGAGTATTGATTAGTTGAGAGGGAGTTGCGTTTGTGATGTGACAGTGGTGAGATATGGAGTAGGAAAAGTCTTTCTCGCTACCATCATCCCTGCGCATGTCTTTTCGCTGAATGCATGCACGAAGAAAGTATAATGATGCAAGAAGATGCAGCAGAGATGAGTTTTATGAAATAATAATAATACATTATATTCTTGTTGACGAGAGTATGTGTGAAGTGATGATGAGCGCTCGAATGACACTGCTGCGATCATGATGTGAGGAAGATGACGAAACTATGTATGATATACTCGCACACACACACACACTCTATCTTATGCACGTATATACACGTTCAATTACACAATGAATGCATTTCTACTGAGTTGTGTGTGTGAGTGTGTGTATATTTTTGTGACAAGAAATCGAACATCACAACTATTTTCATGAAAAGCTGCCTGAAGGTTATTTACTTACTTTTTATAATATGAGAGAGCCTTTTTTGCTTATACTCGTAAGAAAAATTTTCAATGAATCATGCATCCAATTAAATTTTATTCTGTTTGATTGACATTTGATCTAACGAATCAAAACTTTTCACAATATTTGGCTCTCTTTCTTCTTAGGAGCTGCATAATTTAATGATTTTTTGACCTAGTGCATGAAACTAAAATTTTGAATTAATTTGCAAATGATATGGCAGAAATTTGAATTAAATCTACCTCAAAAAAGTAAAGAAAAAGCAAATGAAATCATTTTCAAACTTTTTTATTAAAATTAAGATAGCCAAGTTTTATCATATTTATGTTTGAATTTTACAAATATCTCATATTTACAAAGCATCCAAGTGTGTGAAATATTTGCAAATATCAAAGCGTTGGAAAGATGATAGTGTTAAATTTAAGATTAGACTCATATATTTGACATATTACCATTTCATCGTATATTTACAAACCCCTAACAACTAACCTCTTTGAAGGAGGAAGACGGTTTAGTATTTTTGAACTATAATTGAGATACAAAATAATCTAAAGAGAAAATGTCATCATTTTAGAAAAATTTAAAAAATAAAATTTAACTTCAAGAAAGTTATAAAAAAAAACAAAGAAATCATGAGACTAATGATTATATAAAAAAAAGTAAAACTTTGAAAAAGTCTGCATTCACACAGGCATGAGATTATGCGTTATAGTTGTGTCTTTAGATTGGTGTAGAGTGCATGAACAAATATCTCAATTTCATGATTTATTACCTTTATTTTTAATTAAATTGAAATCTTTTTTTCGCTTATTGCATCCAAAGGAAGAATATTCATCTATAACTTGACAGCAAAACTCTCCAATATTCTGAATCCATCGCCGTCTTTACACTCATTTTCATATCTTTTTGATGAAGTTCAATTTTTATTAAAGCAAAGAGAAAAAATGGTATTTAAAAATGTATAAAGAAAACTTTATTATGTCATTTATATATGCAAAATTGGACCAATTTTCTACTTCAAAGTTTTAAAACTTAATATAAAAATTTAATAACCTACACTCAAAAGGAAGATTACTCTTTCAGAAATTCTCTAACTTTTGCAAAAAATTTCCACAGAATTCTCATCAATCAGCAAGGTACAAAGACTTAAATAATGCTAAATTTGTTGACTGTCACAAACAGAACTGTTTTTCCTGCTCTCATCGAACATTTGTTTATGCATTTCCTATTCCCCGTTCGCTAAACTTTTCGAATCTAACTCATTGAAAAATGAAAACAGAACTCTGGAACGGCAACACTTCAATTTTAAGTTATGCCGGTTTAAATTTGAATTTCAATGAATTTATAATTATTATAATTTTTATCCACAATCTTATCAAAAAAAAAAGCTTTCAGATTATGACATCTTTTTTGATTTTTCAAATCAAATTTTTTTATTCCTTCATTGGAATCTTCCAGCGTCTACTTTGGACTTTGAAACAGATTTTCAAAAGTCTTTTAGTGTTTTTCTTACATTTTTACCGCTCTATGACCACATTTTATTTCTAAAGTTCCACGAAAAATATTTCATTTTTATTCAGTGTTTTCAAAAATAGTGTTAAAAAATGGGTAAAGAAAACTTCAACACGTTTTACAATAAGTTTGAACTTTCAAATCAAAGTTTTGTAGAAAAATATTTTCAATGAAAATTCCAAATCTATCTAAGTCTAAAAAAATTCTTAGATTTTTTTCGGATTAAAAATTTTGTAATTTATCCTTGCTTTTTAAAGCTAATCGATATAAATCTAATCTTTAGGCTAATCGATTAAACCTTTGGAAACAACATTTTGCCATATTACTTCCAAATCTCTGTGCCAGGAAACATAAAAAAAATTTATATCGACTTATATGAATTTTATATTTTATATAAACGCTTCAAACATTACAAGTTCTCTTTTTTACAATATTTTGCTAGCAATTAATCATTTATTATCTTTCAAACAATTTAGTGTTCCATGAAAAATCATGAAAACTTTTGTCCATGTGTTAAAAAAGTTTGAATTGCTTAAAACATATCATATAGTAATAAAATTAAACTAATTTTTAGATAAGAATAATTTATAAAAAAATTTAAGATTATTCAATATATCTTTTTTATTTCCTAATTTTTCAAAGTACATGCATAAATTAATGCATTCAAAATAAGTAATTTTCCTTGACATATGTTCTTTCTACGCTGAGGAAAATGCGAGTTGCCTCCCCTCATGTACTTAGATGGATTAACGATGGTTAAGTTTACTACTGTAGTTAATTATTTGAATCTTTATACCAGTTAAAAGAAGTAGTACAGCAATTAAGAATTAAGATTCTAAAAAATAACTAATTTGGAAGGTGTTTTCGAAGTTTTCTCCTGATAACTAAAGTTCTTAATTCTATGGTAACGTGTATTTGGACACATGCAAGAACAAACAAGCTTTTATATATTTTTATATTTCTTTCTGCGATATTTCTTTTATAAACAATCTTCTTCTTTTTCTTCTTATATTCTCTTACGAGTATATGTATATATTTGTAAAATTGAAAGTTATTAAGCGAGTATAGCACATTTTTTTAGTTACATATGTAAAAATCTGTCAAATGTTGTTCGAAGATTCAATTACTTCTGAAATTTATGAAAGAACACTTCAATATTATTTGCAAAAAGGATTCCATTCAAATAAAGATGATGAAAATTTGGTAAAAAATAAATGTTGTTTTTACAAAATCTACTTATCAACCTATAAATAATGCCTTTGCATCAAAAATTCATTAAATGTAATAAAAGAAAACCAATAAAATGAATAATTTAGTATAAAATTTTTGAGATGAGGGCGAAATAATATTTCTCGGTGTAAAATAGAAATCAAAAAAGATTCCAATCTTTCTATTATACACAATTCAAACTATTTCGATTAGATTAAGGATTTCCCTATGCATGTTTTATGGTTATAAAAATATGTTTTTTTTCTTTGGTAAACAGTACGTATTTGCCAATGGAGCAAAAAAAATTGGAAGTGGTTAGTGGGGGGGGGGGGGGGGGGGGGTTAGACGAAAAAATGTATACTATTGAATCCAATTCAATTTATAAGAATTTTGATCAGAAACATTATGTAATATTTCAAATTAAGAAATTAAATTTATTGAAAGAAAGACATTTTTTTGAACATTGAATATTTAGAATAAACTACACATACACGTTAAATATAAAGCAAAAAAAGAATAAAAGTGAAGTAATCACGGCTAAATAGGTCATTCATTAGTGACCGCTTGTAAGGCAGAGATAAGAAGTTCAAGGTTACGAGTAGTATACAAATTGTTAAAAATAAACAAGGCATGCATAACTATTAACAAGAGTAAAAAATGTCATATCTATATATTTGTTAAAAGAATAACATTTAGACGTCAAAGAAGCTCACTTTTGAAAAGATTAAAGAAATTTTTACTAAATTCACTTATTTAATGATATGAGGCTAAAATATCTTTTAATTTCTTTAATGAATTGAATTAAAATATTTATTGAGAAATTAGAATGTTTAAAAGAATCAGTAAGAAGTAATTCGCCCTGGATATAATTCTATATACTATTTTACTACGTTCTCATAATTAATGCGAACACAGTCTTTCTGTCTCCATTGGAGATCTCAAAAATCTCTCTTTTTCCAAAGTGAACAATTTCTTTCAAATCCACATGAAATATGGGAAGAGTTGGAATTCTTCTGACTATAGTGCCAAAAGTACCAAGATTTTCACCCAAGACAAGATGTCATAGAATGAAATAAAAGTTGTGAAACTTCAGGCTTCTGAATGCATGCAAAGGTAGACTTTATTTACTTTGAAATGCCTTGCCTTGTGACTAAGAGGAATATCACTGAAACAAACATTATATAGCTACTACTATTTTAATAAGTCGAGAAAAGGTTTGCCATATATACTTTCTCTTTCCTTATATTTTTGTCATGGCTTTTCCAAGATTTTACGCCTGTTTGAAGTTTCTATTAATTTTTCTACATCTTTTCACTAATTTTTTTTTAACAATTTTGCGTCTTCCTAGAGCTAAAGCCGTAATTTCAATCGTAACTTTTTCAACTTCATATTAAGCTTCTTCAACGCCTCTAACTGTTAAAAATGAGTGAATGCTGATGACTTATTTCGTTTCGGACCAATTTCACAACAGCTGTATAATCTGAAATATGATAATATTCTGATCAGTTTCGGACATAGTTGAAATCGAGCTGGAGGCTGAGAGGCCATATGCAGGAACACGTAGTATTGCCCGTAAGCCAATAATTAGTATCTGCAAACATTACTGTTTTTTACGATCTTGCTACCACAGCCTTTGGCATTGATCTAGTCTTGCTTCTATTCGTTCAATTACGTAATTATATTGCTCGCTTAGACCAGTGGTTCTCAACTTTTTGTTACATTTTTGTTTGAAGTCCATCGAGATTTTGAGGGGATTTTCTAGTCGATATCTAATAAAATTTAGTGATGGGGTTGAATTTTTTATGCGTCTTATAAATTTAAAAAAAAAAAAATGGAAAAAATAAGTTTATTTTTTGTAGGTAAATTGAGTGTACCGAAACTGGAAGTAAGAATTGCTCATAAATATTTAATGATTTTTTATGCATTTGAAGTCGTAGTTGGATAATTTCTGGATATGAAGCATGAAATCAAAGCCGGGCCTAGAAATAAGTTTTTTAAAAATTTTGTTGTGAAGTATTAGTTGGCTTTTAAAATGTTTTCTCTTTTTCTTGCGAACTTACTCTTTAACTTTTCTTTCTTTGACAAGTTTTTAAGAGTTTGAACTTGATAAAGGACAAAGAATAATGACTTTTTTTTTGGTCTACATTTCATGTCCAAAAACAAATATAATTTATTATCCGTGAGGACAAAAATTTTAAAATATTTGCTTTGCTAGCATCTTACCTAAAATTTTTGAATCTTTGTCAAAATTTTCTTGGAAAAATTTATGAATTTTTGTCCAAATGTCCAAAGGAGATCAGCCGTATCTATTCTTAATGATTTAACGATAAAGTGGAATCAAAGTTTTGCTTTATTTTATATCCTCGTGATATTTCCCATGGAATTAAAGGCATTTTTATTTTTACTAGATTAACACTACTCATATCGTACTTCAAAATCCAATTAGTAAAATCCATTAATATCATCATGGACCACTGCCGTTCCATGGGGTAAACGGCAGTGGTCCATGATGATATTAATGGATTTTACTAATAGGTCTAGCCTTTATTTTTGGATAATTATGGAAGAAAAAAAATTAAAATACTTACACACACGCATACAAATGATTAATCAATCATTAAGATATGCACTCCTCTTTGAAAGATTATTATTATTTAAGAATGCCTTAAGTTAATTTTTTAGATATTCCTTTTTCCTGTTTAACAGAATTTAAAAGCCAATAGGTTTTTTTTATAAATACTCTTATTCAGTAGTGGGATTGAAATTTTTTGTCAGCCGGTTCTGTTACAAAAAAAGTCAAATTTTTCAGCAAATAAACTGATCAATTTTGATTATTTCCCAATCAACAAAATTCCGTGAGACGGTTCTAACGAACCGGTGCGAACCGGCGAAATCCCACTACTTGTCTTATTTAAATATTAAAATTTTTTTTTGAATATTTAAAAAAAAGTAACATATAAAGTATTTGTAAACATTCTTAAAGCTGACGACATAACTTAACATAGCATAATTTTATTAGCCAATTAAAAATCATCTTTTCTTTCCAAAAGTCATATCTAGTCTGTTTTTGAGAAACATTCAAGGAAGGCGATTGAATAACACACTCAGGCAAAGAGTTCCAATCGTTGAGAGGAAAATCTTCTCAGTTAAGACTTTTTGCAATGAGACTTTTGAAACTTGTATGTATGGAATCTTTGAATTCTCTTAGAGTAAGTAGGTAAAATTTTTGCATTTATTTTTAATGTACACTTTAATCATGCCCCCTCTTTTAAAACTGTAAAACGTGGAATGATAAAAAAAATTTCTTTACATTCTTAGAAATGTAATTCTGTACATAGTAACAAAGGGGTCAAAAATGCTTATTTTTTTTTAGTTTTGCATTATATTGATTTGGCAGGAAAAAAGAAAATCGTAATCCAATAAATATATATTTTTGATTTTATTATAAAAAAAATTTTTGTTTAAAATAATTTAAAATAATATTATTAAGTAAATGGTGTTTACTCCACTTTTTTCTTTTGAGCCATTTTGTCAGTTAAGAACTTTGTCCATTAAAAAGTTTTTTAATAGACAATTCATGCATTTAATCACTACGTATTTTTTCCGTTAGTCATTTTGTACCCACATGGGTCCATAGACCACCAGTTGGGAAAAAACTGGCTTTGAAGCAAAACCAAAAAAATGTAAAATTTACCCAATTTTCAAAAGTACTTCATATTTTATAGCCATAACTTGAAAAAATTATGATTACTTCTAAAAAGTAGCTTAAATATTTCACGCAAAGCGTAAAAAAACGCACACATATTGTCGCAAAAATGTAGGCACGCTAATATTTACACAAAAATACAGATTTATATCACACATGTGCTTATATGAAAATAAAATATTTGGAGCTTTTTTTTTTATCTTTTTGCCCTAGACCCAATATTCTTTAAAGCCAAATAAAATGCCTACACTTTTAAGGCCCCCTTCAGGCACTATGTAAGCGAATTGTTTTCCTTATTCCGTTGAACTAAAAAAAAATTTTAATTTTTAAAAAAATTAAACAAGCCAAAAACTTCAAATGTGTAAAATATTTGTTTACTTTTATCAGATGGTGAAGAAGAAGAAGAAGGCCTTTTTTAAATAATCAAAAGAAAATCCGATGGTGAAAGGATAACTGAGCGCACTCTACTATATACATTCTAATTTTAACATTATGGAATATCAAACTCTCATTTGTTTATTTAATTAGTTAATTTACATATTTATGTTTTATTCTTATTGCACCCTGATTTAGTTTCTAATTCCTTTTTTTGCTGTTCACTCTTTGAAAAAAAATTTTTTCTTTTTTCTTCATCACTAAAAAATTTGATAAATTCAAATTCAACTTATACAAAACACTTGTATAAGAGTTTCCATGCAAAGTAACTCCAAATAGTAGATACAGTTGACTACTTCTAATCCAGAAACCACTAATTCGGAACTTCGTTAATCTGGCAAAGTAGCCGGCTCTTTGATTAACCCAGAAATATTTAATTTAGTAAAATAATTGAATGAATGATTCAATTAACAACTGAACCAAAGGTTAGGTTTCATAAACTGACATCAGACATTGTTTCGAGTCAAGTTTATAGTGAGAGAAATCGAGTAGCAAATGGTTATTTTTTAAAAATATGAATCCCAAAAAATGACTAATTCGAAGATGCCCAAATTCTGAATTTGTGATAATAGACTGTACAATGTACATAGTTTGACTCATTTATACTTCATCTTATTTGATAAGTTCTCAATATGCGATCTGTTAAAACGGAAAGCTTTTCGCACAAAGTAAATGTCCTCTTTTCGTGAATATCATTAATCTCCTTATCTCACGAGTTTAATGATTTCATCATCATCCGCTCTTTTGAGTTTTGTAGAGCGCTTTGCAAATCAATCAACCGCATCTCAAAGATTAATGGCAAAGATGGATATATGATAAAAATGATGATGATAATAAAATTATGATGACTCTCATCAATATTGTGAAAAAGAAGTTATTTGATGAAATTACTCATAAAATCTAACATATCTAAAATTCAGAAGTGCAAGTCGATTTAACCAAGCCATTCCGTATATCATTTAGTCTTTTCAAACCCAAAAGTTTTAAAAATTGGGCATGAAACGTCCAAATTTAGGTAGGAAATATCTCTGGTATGGAACGTAAAATCTCTTGAACTGAAAGTGTTCCCATTTAAAACCGAGAATAAAACAAAAAACAATGTAAAACTATATATAAGTATCCAAAAGAGAGGATTGAACTTCCATCAGGAGTCAGGACTATAATGAGAAAAAAGTATGTAAAGAAAAGGGCTTTTTTAAAAACTTTCTTTATGATTCAAGCAATAAATATCCTCAAAATCAAAAATAAAAAAAGCCTTTGCTTCATTTATCTATTTAATTTTGTATATTTAAAATAAATTGATAAAAGAAAAAGTATTGATATATTCAGTTTTCATTTTTATACATGAAACATAATTAAGAAATATGAATGCCAAGAAATAAAATGAAAAACTTCTATTCAAAACAATTTATATAACAATATTAATTCATTATCGACCACTCTGCTCTTTGATGCAAGCACAACCGTTTGAACATATTAAGAAGACCAGAGGCGTCGAAAATTAATATTGTTATAAAGTTTTTTCAATAAAAGTTTTGCCATTTATTCCCTTATATTTACACTTTTCCAAACGTTTATCCATGCCTTCTCACCAACATATCTAAAATACATAAATTTATAATTTTGAAAAGTTTTTTGCCAATTCATATATACTCTGTAGAAACGGTGTTTAGCATTTTTCATGTTTTTTTGTGTGATAAAATGTGTTTAAGATGCAAACACCCAAGATGATTCGTCTTTTAGTTGCCCTTTTGATTATGAAAAATTCCCTCACCGACAAATTTAATATTTTCTAAAATTATTATTATCTATTGATCTGAATTGTAAATAAACTATATAGTACGCTCATAACTCTTTTCCCATATGTGGTAAAAACAGATGTGTATAAATAAATATTTGTCTATTTTGACTTTCATCCTTACACTTAAAAAGAATCTGCTGAATACAGAAATGGCTTATTCATATGCCACTTTCAATTTCACACTTCGTTAAAAAGCTTCAAGTTTTGGGGAAAAAATGAGAGAAAGAATTTTAAGCGGATGAAAGTTTATTTTCAGAATTCAACAAAAAATTTTCACTTATATGAAGAAATTATGCACTTGCCCAATCAGTAATATTTTCGTACCCACTTGGATATAACCCTAGAAATGTCTCAGTTAACACGAAACTGATCTTCACACCATTTTTTTCTGATCTTTTCACTTCACTCACTCTCTCCCTCTCTCTCTCTCTCTTTGAGATGATGTAGGATGCTGTAAATTTTGGATTTTGTGGTATGAATTTCTATAGATCTTATTCCAATTAGATTTTAAATATCATTTTCTTATTGAAACATTGATGAGGGTACATTTTGATAAACCGATTTTTTTTAAAATACACGTTCGATTCTTTAGTTTGGTTGAAGGAATAAGTTAACAAGATTTGATTAGGAGATTTCTTTCCAAATTTTGTAGTGTACATATTCAATATTAGTTTATCTCTTGATAGAAACCTGATAGCTCTACCATTCTTTGTTTTTTAAGTTTTGAAGGTCTTTTACCATACTGATAAAGTGCAATAGAGTCGGCTATCCCTGATTCGGAAAGCAGTGATTCTGTAGAATTCGTATTCCGCCTTTTCGCTTCAAAAACTTAAACCTCTGCTCAATTCACTCATCACACAAGATAGAATCTTGGTGACTTTCATCAAAATTTGTAAAGTGTACTTAAAAAATAAACTTTTTTTTTTAAATTAAATGACAGTTATTTTTCAACAACTTGTAGTGTTTTACTAAATATTCTAAATGCAATATGATGATTATTTTTTAAATTTAGTATCTACTACATTACAAATAGATGGATAATAAATCGAGAAAAATGGGTAAATCCGGTACCCTTTTGTCCGAGTAGAAGACATTTCGTGAGCAAGGTATTTTGTACCCAAGTCATTTCGTAGTTTAAATTAAAGTAGAAAAAACGAAACCTGGGGTCGAAAGGACCAAATATAGGTACGAAATGTCATGGACCAGATGTATCGGATATCCGGCACCGCGGATTCCGATTATCCACAAAAATTTTACATCTTCTTAAATCCTCATCCGCGAATCATTTAAATTTCAACATCAGCAATAACATCCTTCATCCGCAATTTTCTAATATTTTTCCATTTTCTATATACCCCAAAGTTTTTTCTTAATTTTTGAATTTTTTCTTTTTCCAAAATTTTTATGATAAAATATTTCTTTATGATTGATAACACATATACACACATACGGACATCTTCTCTCTGAATTTTTAACAAGTATAAAACTTGTGTTTGCCTAGAATAGCAATTATTAGGATATCCGCATTCGCTAAGAAAATTAATGCTAACATTCGCATGCGCATTCGGTACATCTCTAAATACACCTGGATATCAGCCTAAATTTCTTCTTTATCCACGATTCAAAGTGATGTTTCCAAAAAATGACGAAGTATGTTTTGCTGAAGGAAGAATGACGCAAAATTTCATGCCTTCTTCATTGAGTAATTGAAACATATGAGCAGCTTAGAGTATAGAAGAGAAGACGAAATCCTCCTTCTCATGCGATGATAGTACAACGTTTCTGGAATACTCCATAAGCGTTTTTCGCGAGAAATTGTACGGTATTTTTTTGCGTTTAAACTGAGATGTTTTTCATGAAATCTTTTCAATCAGGTATCATAAAGAATTAGTAAGAATGTTGTTATCTTGTATACTACTGATAAATATGGTACCACGCGTTTGCTCAAACTAGTATACTAATGATAATGTAAATATTTTCATCTTACTCTCTTATAAAAGTTGAATTTTGCAGTTCAAACTAGATTTGATCATCACTCACTTTTTATGCCTTTACTTACATAAATGGTATCAATTGCCCTCTTTCAAATTGGACGCTTTTCCTAAAGATGGGAAGTATATTTGCTTATATACAACATAATGGTTTCTAAGATCTTTAGTTTAAGTTTGTGATGAAATTATTCCGATTTTCCAAATTAGATGTGATATCTGCGCTTTTTTCACAAGAGATGAAGAAGAAATGATCCACCATCTCATTCCTATAGGAACTTTTTCTAAACTCTTTCTAACTTTTTCTAAGATGTTCAGTTCAAGGTTGTAGTCTTAAAAAGACATGTTACCGCAAATATTTTGATGTAGCTCATCAACCGAAGCTAGATGATGATCGAACCCCAGTAAGCGATTGTCCCTCGATTTCCCACTTAGAACATTTAGGTCATGGAAAAGAAGACTGTGCAAAATTTATTTTATCACTGAAGGTCAGAAATGAGTCTAAGTCAAAAAGCTACTGAAAAAATATTATTGTAAACGCTAAGTCTTTTTGAAAAGCAAATTTAAAAGATAAAAGAAAAATGAATATTTCAGAATTTATTATACTTAAGATTTTGATGAACTTTCGAATATTTTCAAGGTTGATCTTTTCAAAAATTTACAAACAAAACAGAGGCCGAAAGTTTTTTCAAACATATTTTAATCATGCTCCCCCAAAAAATTGAAAATCGGTGGTGAGCCTAAGTACTGTCAAGAACAAGGGCAATTATCTGATGTCATCAAAAGAATTATAAGTTTTTCATGAATACTTTTCCTTACATTTGATTAATATTCCCGAAATCTACGGATGAGAAAATTAAAGAAGCAGAAAAAACTTCAGAAATGGAATTTAAAAAAGGGGAGTTACTTCGAGAAAAAGCAAAAAATAGTTTTTGACTTAAGACATTTTGTTTAAGATTTTAATTTATTACTTGATAGATTTAAGTTTTAAATTTTACAGACATTGAGCTATAAATTTTGCTTAAATAAATATGTTATGTTATGTTAAGAATTTGTTTTATTATTTTAAGTTTGAAAAAGGATTTTTCATGCCAAATTTAATTATAAAGTTCTACAAATAACAGGCTCTGAGGTTTCACATTATTTTTCTCAAACGACAAATTTTACTGAAAGCAAATTTTTCTAGGAACTAATTTGTGATAATGAGGATTGGGAGACGTGTGGAATATTCAAAAAATTGGAGAAAATAAAAGTGAACATCTTTTTCTAGATTATATAATAATCAGGTAGGTTTTTAGAAATGGTGAAACCTTTAAAATAATTTTTCTATTTTATAGGACCTTCTTAGGAAACATTCTCAGATTGATGAAGAATCCCCCAAAACTGGTTTCTTCTAAATTGAAGAAGGGATCTTCCAAGAAATATATATATAAAGGGTGATGCAGTGAATGGATTTTGGTTGGATGCAAAATCAAAGATGCTTTAACGTTATTAATGATATATTTGTGTTATATATGTGCTTGATTTAAGTTATCCCAAATCCTATATCAGATATTGGGATTTATACAACTTAAACTTTTTAATCATGAGTATTCCTCTGTTTCAATAGGAAAAATTTTAATGATACTTTTGCTTTTCTGCATCTTAAATTGATTTCTTTCCAATAGCTTCCGTATGATGTCTATCTGTATGATCTGTGCCTTTTTCCAGTTTTCGTTAAAATAGTGTTACATTTATTTGGTGATAATAAATTTGATAAGTTATTTTAATTCAACTTTCAGTTCTCATTTTCAACTCATAAAGTTCAATTTTGCTTTAGCATCTTTAAAATCTTTGAATCTTTGAATACGTGTTTACGCTAAACACGCAAACACTATATATATATATATTTTTTTTTCCAAACACGTTGTTTAATCCAAGCATGTAATCTTTCCAAACGTGTTTATTCTAAACGAAAAAATAAAATGAAGCAAAATTCGTGTATTAGATTGCGTTTAAAACGTAAACATATTTTTTTACAGAGAAGTGCTTGTAAATATGGGAAGATGGCAAAGCTAAACGCTAAAAATGGATAATGATAAGTATACAAAACACATTGAAATAAGTAAAGTTTATCTTTGTTTCGAGACAATATTTAAATGGATGAAAGTAAGGAATATGCGTACTTGGCATTCCACAAATAGGTCATTTATATTTCATTGTCTGCCAAAAATCGTTTTTATTACAATTCAAGGCACTAACACAGCATATATATTGATTTTGCGGATTATGAGAATTATTATTCATTTAGCTGTACTCATAGGGTCATCAAAGATATCAGATGAGAAGCCTTTGAAGAGTTTGGAAACAAAATACTTGAAAAGTCTTCAATTCATTATTTTACCTTGCAAATATTCAAAATAAAGTATATTTTAATCCTAAGTTACTTAAATTTATAATCAATATGTACAATATTTCATTTTAAGTATTGCTGATTAATTTTTGTGGAATTTACGTAAAAGCAAATTTCCTATTACTTATATAGACACTTTCAAAAACAAAATAATTAACTGAATACTAACTTTATGGTAGGATAGCTTAACTGAGATAGTAAATAGGTCAATCTTTATTCTTGATATGACAGTATAATTCAGAATAAACAGTATAATGCGACTCGTAACTTCTTATTTAAATGGCATTTCAAATTAAAATGAATCCAGTGCTTCTGAATGTGTGTTCTAGATCAGACTCAATATATTATTAATGTTATTCTGTTTATTATGAATTTCAATCATGAATAAAGATTGATCCACTTGCTTTCTCAATTACGATTTCCGATTGTTTTTTCCCATATTTAAACTAAATTATAAATATTAAGTTAAAATTACATTCATTGCGAGAAGTTTTATTTTTGTAAATTTCTGAAAAAATGAAAATTCAAAGATTTTAGTTGAAATTAATAGTTATAAATATGAAAGTATATGTCCGAGAGCCAGGTGATTTTTTTCAAATTTTAAGGCGTTTATACAATTAGCAAATCATCGAATCCAAAAATTATAACGATGTCGATCCTAATGTCAATAACTTTAAATTTGCCATCTGATTCGCTACTTTCTCATTTGTCAAAATCGCCTTTCAAAAAAATCAGATATCAATGAAATGATGAAAAAGTGAACATTTTCATAAATGAGTTTGATTTTATCTTTTCTTGGATTTAACAAATTTACGATATAATTTTTATCTTGTTCTTGCTTTTCTTCGATTTTTCATCTTCCATGTGCTTCCATGAATTAAAATGAACTTGTAAATATATAAAAACGCGTTATATTTAATTTACATGAAATCAAAAATTTTAATTTTGTTATTGTCGACTCTTTTAAAATGGCCTACAATTTATCACTTAATTAATTATAATTAAATAAATCATTTTAATTATTAAATATAATTTTATAATATTATAATAATTAGCTTATAATTTTTTCCTTATTTTTTAATATGTTTTTTTTTCATTTTTTAAAATTTATTTGTGAATAATTTTTTTTTCCTTTTTCTACTTTTTTTTATAAAAAAATAAAAAAGAACATTTTACTCTACCGAAAATAGAAATAAATTTCAAATGAAGGTAAACACTTCATTGGCACTAAAAATTTTCACAGACAGTCTGGAGACTAGAGAGTAAAGGAAGTAAATTGAAGCGATTGACGTAGCTGGTCTGCAATGATGGATAAGAAAATTTACTTAGTGAAAATGCATATATCCATTTATATATTTAATTAAAAATAATTTTGAGAGATTTTATTAACATTTGAAAAAATAAACCTACAGAATTCTATGCCACTTGATGCATTTATTAGTGCAATAGAGTGAACATTTAACTATCAAATTAAAAAGTAATTGATTGCCATGAAATTTCAATATCTGTGGGTAGAAACAAACACTTTTCCAATATCATATTTACACGCGCAATTAATCAATCCCTGTTTTGCACTTCGATCTCAATTAATGTTAATGGCCAACTTATGGAAGTTCTTTTTTTCTTCTGAACTTTTTGCTGAATTCATTTTGATTTCTTGTTGTTTTGGTCTTCATTTATTGCTATATGCATTGATTTGTGAAATGTATATTATATATATATTTCATTTCACACTTTTTCTTAGTATATGCAAAATAAAGGATTTTTTATAAAATAACTTTGAAGAAGGAAAAAGTAAACATATTCACTTAGCATAGCTATTTCATTTTTGTTCATGAGGCATAATTAACATCTACATTTCTTTCTTTTATATCTACAATTTTAAAAAGTTGTCAATTTAAATCAAGAAATCGCTTGCGCCATCTAAAGACGACAATAGTATCAAATTGGTAAACTTTTATAAATATTTTCTGAATAATTTTTACTATTGAAATTTGTTATTGTATCATATCATTTAAAACTTTTCAATCATCAGCTTAATTGACGTTCAGCTTAAAACATTGATTTTATGCATTTTTTCTGCCATTATCCCGTTTTTGCCTTTTTTTGAACGTGTAAAATTTGAAAATTGCAACCTAGAAACGAACATTTTGAAATCCAGTCCAACATCAAGCCGACCCATCCATATCAAAGGCAAATATTTAAAATTTTTAGAATAGGTCATGTGACGTATATTTGGGAATCTTTGTTTTTCTTTGAAAAAAGTGACAAAGCCAGGAAATTCTGTTCACGAAGTTTAAACAAATTTTTTATACCCCTATAAATTTGCGTCCTTTAATTTCTTTGCTTCTTCACTTATTTCAATTTTTGAAAAATTTAAACCTCCTCATTTTATATTTTCTTTTCTTTTATTTTGCAAAAATTAGCTAAAATTGTTAAATTTGAGAAAGTTTTTCGGATCAGCTAAGTTTATGGGATGGCTAATGTTCTGGGATTTAAATAATACACAAAGAGTATGCGTGTCACTTTGAAGTCATTATTGAAAAAAGGTGGAATAAGAGAAAAAAGAAAGAAAGAAAGAAAGACGTGGGCAAGTATATGATAAGAGGTTCTAAAGCAAATTTTAAAACAAAAACCTTTACTTTGCCTATACTTTATACTTTGCAAGGATGAATTGGCATTAGCTATTCATAAAATAATTCGCAACACAGCAGCCCCTGCTCTGCTCCAAGAGAAGAGGGAGCCAGTGGAGTGTAAATAAAATATCCTTGTCAAATCACAAAGTCTGGATGCGCATTCTGTTTGTCGTGTGCAAAAGATTGATTACGTTGTTTCCCACTGAATCTCACGACAAAAGCATGCATTTTGAAAGAGTATCGCGCAACGAGAGAAATTCCTTACCCACATCCTCGTTTCATCTTCTGAAACATGACAACGCCTGTGAGAACCCACAAAAATTTTATGAATGCGAGGGGGGGGGGGCGGTGAAACCCATTTTAATTTTTAAGCCGCATCTAACCCCCAGCACTTATCAAACACATATGATTTTGCAGTTAAATTCGTTTTAATTTTTTCTTTAGTGATAAAGAAACACTGTGGTTTGAATGGTGCTACCAAAACTTGGTCTTAGAAAAGTTCCTCTCGCAAAGAGGAGTTTTGACATGCACATTGGCTACTAAAGTGTATAATTGTAGGAAAATAATCTTTCCCGTTTGGAAGAGCTTCACAAAGGTAAATAAGGAGCTTACTTCAAAGATTGATTGAAACATAATATTTTGATTAAGTATACAAACATAGGAACGACTTTTCGTAGAAAAAATAGCTAAATTCGCTTTCAAAAAATTTGTTAAGGGAAAACTTGGTCTCCCAGTTGACTATATATAGTTTGAGGCCTAGTTTTTGTGACCGAATTTTACATTGAGTGTTTTTTCAGTTCCAGCTTTCTGAAACCTAGCTTTCTCACCACATGTTAAAATATGTAAGCTTAATTATAAGTAATTTATCAGCACCTTCAGTGATTGGAATTTAATTAAATTGAATATCACTTTTTACAGGAAAGAAAAATATAAAGGTGTTAATTTTGAAATATACTTAATCTGAAAATATAATCAATAAAATTAAAATTAATTAATATATTTTATTATTAATTTTTAGATATATTCTTCACAAAAGGGATTTCATGAGTCTTTTACTATTTGACTAGCGGCACTGTTCTAACTGGCTGCAGCAGAAGCCATGGTGCCAATTGTCACGAATTAAACTAGCCATTGTCTAAACCATTGTTTCTCAACGTGATCCACGTGGAACCCCAAAGGGTCTGCAACATTTTTAGGGGGGGTCCATATAAGAATATTTCAAATGTGGTACATCAAATTTTCAAAAGAGTCGATATTAAAAAAATAAAATTCAAAAGTTTATTAAATAAAAATTTTTATTTTGTTCAGAAAGAGTTTTAAAATTGAAAAATGATATATTATGGATGTATTAAATCTAAAGCAATGGTTGTATCCATGAAAAACAGTGTAAATGAAGACTTTCTATCCAAAGCACGTTTCAACATAGTCAATAAGTTTAATCTACTTGGGCTTGTGCATGACAATAAGCTAAGCTTTTCCCATCATGTTAATATGGTTTCAAATAAATTGAGCCAAGTTATTGGAGTTTTTCATCGCACAAAACATATCTTTCCTACGAATATCAAGCTCCTTCTTTACAAAACTCTGTTCTTGCCACACATTCAGTATAGCCTCATAAACTGGTACCCAAGCGGTAAAAATCGTATTGAGATTTTACAAAGGCGTGCTCTCAGAAATGTTTTCAATCTCAAATACAACTCACACACAGAACCTGTCTTCAAAATTCACTATCTACTCAAACTGAATGATCTCTTCAATCTTAAAGTTGCTTGCTTTTTGCATAAAAACATCAATAACAGACCACATGGACTCTTCAGCAAATTTCTACAATATAATGAAAGTATAAAGCACGAAACCCTAAAAGCACACGATCCTTTGCCTGTGTTTTTCCGACTCTCAACTTCTACTGTGTCAGTCAGATACAAAACAAATTTACTTCACAAACAATTTCCTTTTCTCTTTCAAGACCCCAGTTTATCTGTGAAAACCTTCAAAAAAATTTGGAAAAATTTTTTCATTTCTTCCTATAGCCATTATACCTATTGTGACAGAAACTGCTATGTCTGCTCTACTTCCTAATTTTATTATTTGACTCTACAACAATATTCCACTTTATTTCCGTGAGCAATGCTTTGAACTCGTGTCCTCGATGCTTCATTTTTCTACCCTATCCTTGAAAGTCTGTGTTGAATCCTAACTGCGGCCTCCTGGCTTTTGGATCTTCACAAAATTACCTACATTATTTTCATACTGTTTCGATAATTTGGTTCAGTTGTTTTTGTCATACTTTTCTCATGCGTAAACTTTCATTTGTAAATAAATAAATAAAAATAAAAAAAATAAATAAAATATGGCAAAAAGCTTGTTTATTGTGACTCTTGTTGAATCAGGTTTGATACTAAAATTAAAAAAAAATTTTTTTAATTTAATTCTATTATTTTCAATATGTCTCAGCTCCATAAAAGTATTATGTCAGAATCCAATAAATAAAAGACACCGATAAAAAAATTTCTAAAACCTCTCAACTTTTTTGTTTATTTTGACAACTGAGATTCCAAAAAATTTGGCAAATTGCCTAGTGTTGTGAGCGTAGAATCTGTAACCAGTTGGTTTGGGTTCGATTCCCCATCGTGATCGACCTTATCATCTGTCCAGCTGAGCAAGTCTTTCCTTAGATCCGATAGCGACAATTAAAAAAAAATTACAATTGTCAATTATAATTAATTAAATGAAATGTCGAAAATGTTTATTTTGAATTTAAGTTTAAAAAATTCTTGTTCTTCTACCGATTCCCTTTCAGAAGAAAAAGATTTATCATCCATCATTCTACTTTGAGTTGGAAAAATCGTTAATTCTGAAATCTAAAAACAATTCAGAGAAAAATCATATTAGAAATAATTAGTGTTAAGTTTTAGCTTGAACTTAATCAAAATTGTATTGAGACTGAATATACAGTTTGGAAAGATAAAAAATTAAGGATATTTTAAATACAAACTTATTATAAATATATAAAATTTTGACTTAAACTGCATTAACTATACAGGATATATATAATTGGTATATAGAAATTATTGAAAATGGCGTAAAACTATACGTAACCATTAGTTTTCCACAGGTTTTAAGTGTTTGAATAATAATTCTAGTTCTTTTTTAAAACATCACTTTTGAAGACCTGATGTCAAGTATGGTGTAGATTGCGTAAAAATAAATCAAATCCAAAAGCTCTCCATCTTCGCAATTATATCTGCTCAAATTTGAATGAATTATCATAAATGACAGCATTGAACAATGCATTTTGAAAAAGCAGGCACTAATTATGATTTATGATACATTGCTTTTCGTTTTGACTTATTCTCATTGAAATTGTGGAATCAAAGTTTTCAAAAAGTTTTGAAAAAGTATAATGATGAGACAAAAAGTATAACATATTAAATCTCACGCCAAAACTTTAGGAGATCTACAATGCAAAAAAATTATATACAATTGTTAATTAATATAATGAATTATTATAATTTGAAGCGGCCTTTGGAATCTACACGATTTCAATTTTTTTACATTTATCATTATAGATCTTTATTCCATGCTCTATAATAATTTCTCCCTCTATTTATGGATATGGAAATGGAAAATTGACTACATTTTTTTCTATTGCAACATAACAAATTTTGTCATCCATTAATTTTACTTTTATTTTTTCAATGCGTGTTTTCTATATACATAAATAAATCTTTCCATCTCTCTAATATTTGTACCTTTTTTACTCATTGCAACGTAACCACATGATAAACCCTTATTATGTTTTTTTTTATTGATATATTGATCTTCTTCTTTAATCGATAAGTAAGTTGAAATTTTTTATAATATTATAAAAGATATTTTATTTTAGCTCGCCTTTACTTTATATGAGCAAAAGTTTAGTATAACTGAGTCGTCAATACACAAAATAGTATACAGCGTCAAGCAAAGTTTTAAAAATGGCAAAAATAGGATTATAAACAAATTTATATGCAAAATTTTACATGTTCAAAAATCAAAAGATAATAAAAAATTAACTTTTTCCAAAAATTTAGTTCCATAAGTTATAAAATATAAAAATTAATAATAATAGTAAAATTACATTAAACTTTGTCGATAGTTGAATTTATCTGTCAATCAATTTACAGTCATTGAATTTGTATGCCAATCAATTTACAGAGAAGAATTTAGCTGTCACAAAATATTACAACAGCCATGTTTTAAGATTATCAGTTGAATCAGGAAAGTTAACTCTTGAAAAAGCGTTCATACTCAAACTATAAGAATTAGAATATTTTTGTTTTTAAAAATTCAGTATTGAGAGATAAAGACTTATCAAGGATTGCATTATTAACTTGATGATCATTTGCGGATTAAAGTACAAAATTATGCATAAATTATACAATGTATTAATTGGTTTTGAAAATATTTTTAGAAGATAGATGAAAGATTGCAGTAGAAAAATACATTAATTTTGCTTTCCTAATAAAATAAATATCGATTCACAAATCAATACACAATTTTATCATCGCATTCAGTAAATCTTTGAGAATAGAGAACAAAAAGCCAAATTCAATTTACAGAGAAAGAGGGTGTTTTTAAAAGAATTTTCAAATACATTGTAAATATTGAGGCCAGATTTTATAGGAATACTTAAAAATTAATTACTTCGTATCTGGGAAATGCTACAGTTTAGCAGATTTTTGTTCACTTTCAATAAATTTGGTTATTATTTTCCAATAAAATTTTTGGAAATCAAAATGATTTATCTAGTTAAATATCAATCCTATCCTAAAAACTTCAATTTTTAGATGCATTATATTTACTAATGAATTGGAATCAAAAAAATACTAAATTTAAAATAGGAATCCTTAATTTGGTTAATAGTATTAATTAAAATATAAAAATAAAAATATTGAGATTGAATATTTAAAGGCTTTGCTCTCCATCTGATTAAACAATAATTGAATATGATTCCAAAGAAGAAAAAAATAACTTTAAAAGTAAACAAAATAAAGTTTAAAAAAATTACAGATTTCACTAATTATTATTATTGCTTACTTACTTACATTATTACACTTTACTTTCTCACTTTCTTAATTCTGTTATTTCTATACCTAATATTCTATTATTAAATTTTACATCCTAACAAGAAAATCCTTAACCAGAAAATGAGAAAATTATTAAAGAAGTGCTGTAGAAAATATAAAAAATGGATTTGAAGTTTTGAATTCTGAAATCCATGCTCCATAGTTTCCACGTTGATGTAGAAAAAGGAAAAAGAGAAACTGCTTCTAGCAAATTGGAAAATAAAAGGGAAAACTCATATGTCGATGTAGGGAAATATAACCAAATTTTTTTGTTTTTAAAATCCAGTGAAAATCAGAATGAATTGGCTATAGAATGCTTGAAAGAAGTAAACATATATAACACATAGCCACAAAAAAAAATTTTTTGTTTGGTGACTTGACTTTTTTAACAAAAGTTAAACATATCTGGTTTGCTGAGTTCAAATTTATAGTTCTTTTATCTTTATCAGGTCAGATTTTTTTTGTCTGAGTAAGATTGAAGTTATAGGTAGTGAACACATAAACTCTCTTTTTAATAATGCGCTAAAAAATTTCTGTTAAATAAAAACTTTAAAAATACTATATTTTATAAAAAAAAAATATACATATAAAAAGAAAAATTCACAAAAAAATTCTCAAAAAAGCAACTTTGGTAAAAATTTGCGTTTTTTTAAATCTTTTATCATGCTGAATATGAGCAACTTCTCTTTTAAGGGACCAAGAGTAATCAGCAAGCATTACAACGTTCCACCTTCCTTGATATCCTGATGAAAGCGTTCTCTTTGTCTACAATACTTTTATAGCTCTTATCTCTGTAATTTCCAAGAAAATTTTCTACAACCTTCGAAAACGCTGACCAAGCTGAAGCTTCACCATCAGTCATAGTTTTTATAAACTTTTTGTCTTTTAAAAGTATAAGCGAATCTGTAGCACCTTCAAAAATTCGTGCTTTGAGTTTATCACTTGTTCAGCTTTGAAATAAATTGCAAATGTACTTAAAACAGTCTCGATTCTTATTGAGGACTTTTACAAACTGTTTCATCAATCCAAGTTTGATATGTAAAGGAGGAAAAAGTTTTTTTTCTTTGTTAACTAATGCTTCTTCAATTTGGGCAAAAATCTGCTTTTTTTTTCTTCTAATCTTGGCCCCAACTTTTTTTGATGTAATGATTTCCTCGATCTCTACACACAGGAAACAGGAATATTTAGTATAACCTTGCTGATGTCCCATTAATACATTAATAACTTTTAAGTCAACACATATTTATTTCTTCATATTTTTCCTTAATAAGAGTTGTAGAATGACCTACAGGTATACATAACCAAAGATGTTACCGTTATGTAACAAATCACACTTTAAGCTACGTTTAGAAGCTGTCTATAAAGAGACGCCATTCTTCTGATCTGTACTCTTCAATTCCAAGTTGTTTAAGGAGTCCAACAACATCGAAACAAAAAACAAAGTTATTTTCTTGTTTAAAAAAAGGAAAGAAACTCTTCATGGCGATTGCGATAAAATGTTTTATGAACAGATTTTTGTAAAAGATTTTTTCTTTCAATCCAGAAAGCTAACAGTTCAACTGAAATTTTTGGCAAATTTAAATCACGACTAAATCATTTAACTCCGTTTGATGAATTGATTTAATCCGTTTGATGGATTGATTTTCATCTTCGTGATCACCTTCATGTAAAGAATCTTGACTATTTTTCTATATCGATTTCAGGCAAAACATTGAAAATGGGAATTTCAAGTTCTTCAGATCAAGATTAGGGTAGCAAAGTGCTTTTTTACTTTTCCGATTTATTCCTTTCAAGTTTATTTTACAAAAGTAACAGTGATTTACATGATTTTTTGATTCTCGCCATATCATTGGAAATGCGAACCTCATTTTTTTTCTTTTCCCTTTTATCCACTGTTTTAAATGTTCTGTACATAATTTACAGAGAGGTGCTCAACTTTTCTCCTGATCACCTATATGCTAACTAGGCTTTTTGGACAAAAGGAGAAATATTTTTCCGATTTTCAGGTAACGTGTATTCTCCACATATATAACAAAATAAGTTAGGAGAATGAATACAGCTTCTTTTTGAAAATTAAAACTAAAAATATGATACAAATTTATTTAAAAAATAAAATAAATTCTTCATTACTTTTATTTGAACTGATTGTTTTGCTTTGTAAAAAAATGTAAAAAAAATTTATATTTAAAGAAAAAATTTTAACTTTAAAGATGAATTATGCGTTTATAGAACACTTGGTTATAGGCTAAAAAAATTTAAATGTGACCTGATATACGAAGTAAAAAATAAGAACTGATAAAGCTTTAAAAAGATTATTTTAAGATAAAATTCCTGCTCATAATTTAATCACCAAAAATTGTTTCGAAATATCTTAATATAAAAGGAAAATTCAAATGACATGGAAACCTTTCTACCGAATCATAATTCCTTGAAAGTAAAAACATTTTTCGTGTAGCTCAAGATGTTCTATAATAAAAAAATATAGAATGCGTAAAGTGTATAAATGCTCTTCCTCTTGCAGGATAAATGAAAAAAAAATATTATTTCAAAGTATGTGTCTTCTCTTGAATATAATGATATATTTGACTATTCTAACTTCTGTCAAACTTATTTATTTGAAAATCTTAACTTAAAAGTAATCCACTGGTTTGGAAAGTGGGCGCTACATCACCCTAAAGGAATTCTTAGAGGACGTGAACATTTACAGATGAAATCATTATTATTGATGATTAAAAGCTGATACATCTATAAGAAGATTGAGAATGTACTTTTCAAAATTTTGAACAGATTTCTTAAAAAAGATATATCATTTTTAAAATCATTTCCTATGAACTAAATTTTTCATAAGAAAAATGAAAAATTCCATCGGTTAAAATTCGCTATAGAAATTCAATCTATGTAATGTAAAACCCTTTTCAAACAAAGTATTTTCTCTCCCCCCTCCACCTTCTCCCTTATTGGATATCATTGTTGTTGTGTAAGAAGCTTTTGCACAAAATACAGTGTGAAGATGCAGAAAAGAGTGTTGCGTTGTGAAATTTCAATTCTTTATTAAAATGCCTCCTTCCTGCAGAGAAGTTTTCTTGAAAAATAATAGAGTACACGATGAATTTTTCCCCTCAAATTAGCTTACCTTGAAACAGCCTTTGGCGGATTGAAGGAAATGCCATTATCAACCCATTTTTACCACTTGCAAAGCTTTTCATTTGCATAAAAATAACATTTAATTTGTGTATACTCACATTTGCATAAAATGTAAATAAATTGCCAAACTTCACAATAAATTGGAAATGGAAAATTCGAGCGAAAATCAAGATCTCATAAGGAAGATGCAAAGAGTTGTGGGAACATTTAACTTCTTGAAAATACTTTAAAACCCCATATTTTTTTATCCTAATATAATTATTTTTTATATTTTATGATTATTTAAAAAAATATGAACAAAATAAAATCATTTCAAAGAATTTTTAATTAATCATTATCTATAATTTTATGTTTTGATTTCTTCTATTTTATTTTGACTCTTTCCTCGCTACTTTACAATGTTAACAACGCATATAAGTTAAAATATTCTTGATTAATTGAATTTTTTGACTGTTTACAATATACTGTCAAATAATATTGAAAATTTCCAACGCTTTTCCAGTAAGAATAATGAAAACAAAAGTGAATTCCCTTCTATAAAAGAAGGAAATGTAAGACAAGCCAATTCATTAGTGTGAACAAAAATTTTCTAAAGTTTTTTTTAATTTCTGGGTTTTTAGTTGTGGGAAAAAAATTAAAAACTCATGTGCATAACTTCCTTTAAAAATAATTTCAAGGCGAATACAAAAAGTATAAGCAGTTGTTTGTTCAGAAACAAATTTCTTATCTTTTATACCCATTTTTAGTTCTATTTTGTCTTTTCGAAATTGTAACTAAATAATCACATGTAGTTTTTGAAATGATATTTAATCTATTAAAAGGATATTTACAAATTAATGAGAAACATTTTTTAATTAAAAAATAAAGAAAAATAAAAAATTTATTGGAGAAATATTAAAAGTTGTGCATAATAATAATAATTTAATTGCTAATTCGTTGTGAAAAAATTCAGAGAATTTAATATCTTAAATTATTTTAAAATATCGCAAAAAGCGTTTAATTAAAAATGACACATACAATATGAACATAACAAAATCAAAAAATTGAATTCAGATATAATTGCAAAAAGACAAAATCGAAATATAAAAAGACAAAATAGAAGGTCAAAAAGACAAAAAGAAGAGCAAAAAGGCAAAATAGATTTACAAAAAGAGAAAATAGAATTGAAACTGGTATATACATAAATTTTCCCACATTTGAAAGTAATTCATTTTGCATTTTGGTTAGCTACATATTTTTTTGGGAAATAAAGAATTTTTAAGAGTTTTAAATTCCTCGACCAAGATTGTGAAATCAAAAACCTCTTAATATTTCAGGTTTTGACTTAGCAAATTTTAGACTTAACTAGTGTTTCATGGATTAACTTGTGGAATTTGATGCTTAAATTACTAAAATAACACTCTATTTATTTTATGAATTTCCTACGAATTACATGAAATGCCTAAGTGAAGCAGTGATTTGGCGAATTCTGTGAAAGTTTCCACAGAGCTCATGAAATCTCTGGTTCTACAATCCTACCCTAATGACTGCCTATAAATTTGGGGTTGTTTCCTTCAAGCATGCTTTAAACTTTTGGAAACTGTTTCTGCATAAATATCCACTCTATATCCAATGCTATCGATATCTCTAATGTGAACAAAACTGTGAAGTGCTTGCATTACATTCCCTTTATATTCGCAGAGCGCGTATGTGTTTAGGGAAATAATTTGATATGCCGTATGCCATCTTTTATGCCTATATAAGCGTAGTTAAATATTTACTTTTTTGTTGACCCTTCAACTTTAAGTGTTATGTGTGTTCTCAGGTCGTGGTGTGGAATTCACTTTGTTAGTGCTCCTTTGCTCTAACCCACTCGCCCATACTAAAGTTTACACTTCCTATATCTATATACACAAAGGGGATTAGGGAAGTTTACCAAGTTTGTAGAAAATTGGCGAATCATATACAAATAAAAGATACCTCGTGATTCCATTTTGATATTAACTAAAAAAAAATTGCAGGTTAGTTAGCTGACTTATGAAAGCAAATGATTCCGACTTTTTTATCGTATAAAATTTTCAATAATTTTGCTTATTTTAGTGTTTGTTTATGGTAAATATTTTTGTAAACATTTGAAATATGTTTAAAATTCACATTTTTTACCCTTTTTTCACATTTATAACGGTTTGAACATATAGATATTGCCAGTTGGAAACATTGTGGCAATCTATGCATAAAATCGTCACTGTTTTTACATACATAATTAAAGCTTAATTTAAAATAGTTTCATTTTATTTGAATACAATTTTGATATGATCTTATTAATTAAGGAAATAAATTATATTTTAGATTTTAGCGAAATATTTTGATCTTATAATTTTGATATTTATCTCCCTAACTAATTCATTTACTAGCTAATGACTTAGACTCATTTAGTAAGATAAGATAAAAGATTCTAAGATAAGCGGATTGCTGATTTGTTCTTTTCGCATTTTAGAATCACTCTCAGAATACCATTTTACAGTGTCATTTAAAAAAAATTGCTATATAGTTGAAAATTAAAATGTTTAAAAGCAGAACTTGACTTAATATTCTATAGGATTCCTAATTTATCTTTTCTCGATAATTCAATGAAAGAATACACTTATTTCAAAAAAATTAATTATAGTTGAAATTTAAATGTTATTAACCAAACATAACACATTTATATAATCAAAATATAGGTCAATGTCTGTAAAATTTAAATGTTAAAGCTAACAAGTAATAAATTAAAATCTTCTATACTGCAAAAATATATCAAGCTTATCCTTGAAATCATTGATTGTGAGAGAATTAACTATACTTTTCCCGGAAAAGAATATAGTTGTTTGGAAAACTTTCAGATTTAAACTTATAACAATGGGATCAAGAAATTCTTGCAGAAAACTCAGGCAAAACATCTTCTTCTATTATCATATTATTCTTTATACTGTTGAAGATGGTGATCATTTCATTTCTTTTATTTTGTAGTAAAGTGAAGGTAAGTTCAATAATCTCATTGTCTGTGAGCATGAAACATCACTCATATATCAAGCAAACTTTTATTAAAATTCTTTTAAACTTTTTCAATTTTCTTCAAATTGCTTACAAAATAACAGCCAATCACGTTTAATAATTCAAGAATCGGTCATATCAAATACTTTAAAAGTAGACAGCGATATCAAAATTCAATAATACGAAGGTGTTTTTCAACATATATGTATCTTGGAGGTAGAATATGCTTTTTTCACAACAGTTGGAACATATGTATTAAAATAAAACTTTAAATCGATTATTATCATCAATCTTAGATTATTCTGTTTTCATTATTAAATTTGGCGATTTGAGGTCATTGCCACTTGTTTAAAAAGCCCAAATCCGATTGTATATATAGCCCATACATAGAAAGAGTTTTGTAAAGATACATTTTTGAACGTGCATCCGAAATCCTAATTCAGAACCTTGTGGTATTCCACTAACAATTACAGCATGGGCTTGATTTTACATTATTGGTTCCATTTTTATTCAATGATAGAGTTACTTCATTGGAAAATTAGATTAAGTATATATGTTTGTTATTTACAGGATGATTAATATTTTTATCTTTTATAATAATTGACTCAAACATTTTAAACAGAAACTTCTATCTTGGGAGAAAGTCAAAACTGCAGAGTTCAGGGAAATAGGTCTGTAGTTTGATAGCAGTTTCCTGTCTCCTTTTTTATAAACTGGAGTTATAAAGCTCAATTTTCAATCATCAAGAAATTCACATTCTTTCAATGATTTATTAAACAGAGTTGTCAAAGGTTTTTTGAGAACGTTTGCCAATTTTTAAAGAAATAAAGAAGAGATATCTTTAACTAATAATACTATATTAACCATTTATTACTTTTACATTCAAGAGAGTAACCATGCATAACAAATCAATATATAGAAATTCTAAAATGTCATTTTTTAACCTAAGCACTTAAATATTAAGACACAAAGCTTAAAAAAAACTACAAAATGTTAATTCTAATAATAAATTAATTACCAAACTAATTAATTAACCAACGTGTAACCATAACATTGAATGTACAAAACCATATGAACATTTCCTGTATAATTGTCTCTGTAAAAATATTTTTAACCGCAAATAGGATTCAAATATATTTCGATACCCTTTAGATTAGACGCTATTTGAGTCCCATGTTCACGTTTGTCCATCAGGAACAATTCCAAAGACGATAATAGTGTAGAATGTTAGTAAGAATTTGATATATCGCACGTCAATAATAATCGTTACGAATAGCGATATGAATTTGACACCTTGTAAAGGAAAGTGATTGGTCAACTATTACTGAGCCAGCATATTGAGGAGCGTGCATCGTTATTTGGATACGAAAAGAGTATCACGAGGAAAAAAAATATCTGCATATCCTTTGTATTATTTTATCATCCGCTCCACAAATTGAAAACATATGGTATAAAAATTCTTCTAACTATTTACCTCATAATGGTGTATTTTATCCTATTTTATTAAATTTAAAAATAAATTAAATAAGCTCATTGGTTATTTCAACCCAAATAAAGGAAGAAAATAATAAAACTTTTGACATTTTGAACATTTATCTATTTGTTTTTTTACTTATTCTTGACAATAATAATAATAATAATCATAAAAGGAAAAGTAAGATGTGTTTTTGAAGAGAACTTTTGGGTCGGAAATCGCTACAAAGAACACAAGTTCGGATTGAATCGCTAAATATTAAAAATATTATAATGAAATTTTCTTAATTTAAATTACTGGTTTTTTTCATTTTTAGGTTGATTTTTTTCTCATAGTATTTTATGAGGAAATAGAATTAGTTTCGGATAAATTAAATCTTTACCCAATTCCTATTTTCAAAAGAAAGGAGTATAAATTTCATTTTCGTAGATGCTGTTCATCGTCCAGAAGAAAAAATTTACTTAGAATAGCGCAGATGAAAATAAAATAGTAATTTAACTATTTCACCCAGTAAATTAAAGTAGTGAAATTTGATTTTACTATATTCATCGTTAGCTTTACTATTAATTTATTAGGAATTTCTTTTTAAATAGAATATATTTATTTTGAAGTGTGGGCTTTTTTACTGCCTATACGATAACAACAACTTGATGATGTTGAAAAATTTCAAAGAAGCGAAACAATATTTGGAGTGGGAATGTATGGATAGGTATCGCAAGGAGTATTCATGTGAACTATAGGCGTTGAGAGTTTGGTCTGTAGAAGTTTGACTGGAGTGTTCTCTGACTGAATGTTGTCTTCTACATTAGATTGATGGGACATAGAACAAATCCATCTAGTATGCAGAGAGATTTATCTCACCTGCGAACAATCTGTTTCTGAATCATGAACAGCATTATCGAAGAATTTTAACACGCGTTGATATCGTTGAGGCAGGGCATGTATCGAATATCAAAAAAAAAAGTTTATTAGAGAACGGATAAACAAGTTAGGGCTGCTTAGTGTATATATATATAAAATACAATTTTTAGTTCTATTTTGTCTTTTTGCTAATTAAAGTTTGCTAAATTAAAGTGGCAAATTCAATAATTAAAAAAATAAATGAAAAATAAAAAATTTTTTAAAAATAATAAAAATGTTTAATAATAATTTAACTTATAATTCTTTGTCCAAAAATTTAGAAAATTTAAACTGAATGTAATGATAAAATATTTTTTTAAAAAAAGTTAAATAAAAATGACACATCAAAACAATATAAACAGAACAAAATCAAAAAATTAAATTCAAATAGAAGTGCAAAAAGGCAAAATAGAATTGCAAATTTTCTCCTCTAAACACCTTCCTCTAAAACAGTGCTTCTCGAAAATTTTAGAGCTGCTCTGAATATTTACGAAAAAGAATAGTGATAGATATTCATTTTTTCCTTTGGCAAAACAAAGAAATATTTTGTACAATTTATATGAAAGTTATATAAAATGATGGATTTAGCGCTGTAAGTAAATAACATCCTATATTTATGAACGAAAGCGTGTAGATAATGTGGGGGTGGTGATATCAGAAGAAGTTTCAGAAACATCAAACCGAAAAGCCAAACCTAAGGATCCCATGGAAAGAAGATACATTGTTTTTAAGTAAGTGGTGTTTCTTTGAATTATCGTTTTTTAGGGGTGCGTTGAGAAGGAAATGTTTGTCTTTATTTCGCAGAGCTCTATGAACTGAGTGGCAAAAGGTTTGAGAAAGTGTGGCTACCACGTTTGCTGACCTTGTTCCAAGAGTGAATGCAAGTGTGCACAGCACATCCTATGCGTGATGGCGAAGATTTGATCGCGAAAGAAGCCACCGTGTATTCCTTTGTTATAGGAGTGACCGCGAATATATCGCATTCACCTTTGAATAGTGAAAGCATAAAGGATCTGTTGATGCCAACGAATATTGACCACTTTTATCTCCGAGCGCACAACAATGCACGCCATTGTTTTTGGGGGAAGAAGAACGCAAGTTTTCAACATTTTCTTTTAGAGACGTGCGTTTTACTTCAAAGTCTTGAAAGCGGAGAAAACTCGCTCTCTTTCACAAGTGCGAAGACGCTCCCTGCAAAACCGCCAACTCCTTAAATCAACATCTCTCTCCCTCATCCTTGCGCTTTTTGTGATTCCTTAAAATGCTTCTTTGCCAAATATACCTTTTCTGCTTATTTTTGCATTTTTTTGTAAGTACCTGCTTTTTTTTATATCCTCTTCCAACTTCTTCTTCTATCTCATCTATTTATGTGACTTTTTCAATACTTTTTTGATTCTGTTTCAACTTTTTTCGATTCTATTTTATCTATTTCAATTCTATTCTAAAAAAAAAGAAAAAAATAGATCGAAAAAAGGTAAATAGAATTGAAAAGGATATTTAGTGTGAAACGTGAACTTGATGCTTCAATGCAAAATTTGATGTGCCAGTTTCCAAACAAGTCAATGAGCATGTTAAATCTCTTTAATAGCAATAACATTAAGTCAGTTTGGACTTTTTGAATGTAGATAAAGAACAAGACTGAACGCTATAAAATAAATAATGGAAATAAATGAGACTTTAATCATCCTTATTATCAAACTTCATTCAACAAGATACAAAGATGCAAAAGCAGTCACATATAGCTGAGCTCCTTATCTTGATATATTCTTTTTTTTCCAATTTCAAAACTCTTTCTCAGCAAAATTAAAATTTTTATCAAACATTTAAATGATATTTTTTTTTAATATTAACCTTTTGCAAAATTTGATGTACCCCCAATTAAAAGTATTCTTCTAATGGGCTCCTCTAAAGATATTTTGAACTCCTTGCGGCTCCACATGGACCACCTTGAGAAAACTTTTATTTCGCCACAGAAGGCGGCCATACATTTTTCGGAACATAATTCAGATATTCCAAATTAAAATGTTATTTGCTAAAAGTTGAACCCAATTTATAAATCAAATTGCTTTCGTTTTAAGGGCACTTGTTTTATAAAACATTCTAAATAATGATTTTTGGGCATCAACATGCAAAATGAATTTCTTTCCGCCATAAAGACATGATATTATTTTATTTCTGCAATTATTTTTCCGCTTTTTCCATCAACAGAAAAATATGTTTGCTTATTTAAATTCATTTTCAGACTTTTTAGCTTCTATTTACTAGTGAAACTTCATTGATCAGAATTTCATTGATAGATCTATTATAATATTAGTAATAAGTAACAATAAATAAATACCTTGACAAATGAAAAACATAGGCATTGATAACGAAAAATGCAAAATTAAGTTATCGAAAATGCTAAGACAATCTCAATATGCAAGGATAATCAAAGTACCATAGGGCAGCTTAAACAAATTAACCTTCAAATATATAACAAATACTTAGAAGAAGAATAAATGTATAATTTATATAGAGGAAAAAACATTGATTTGTGAAATTTCGTTGAATAAATTTGTCAGTTTTAAATCAAAGCCAAATTGAAAACAATTTTCTGGTCAAATAAAATTTAATTAGCAAATACGTCAGGTTCGCTGAATGTAACAATGTCATTTTTAGTAAAAGAATTATTTATTGATTCCTGATTTTGGTGTAGAAATTTTGGTCCAAATTTCGATAACAAAATAGATCATAAAAGAATTTTATATGAGAACTTTTTATAAACGAAACCTAATTTTAAGAAGAATATTATTTGATTAAAATAGACAGACACTTTTTCAATCAAAAAGCCTTTATGCTTTCATTATAAAAATCAAAAAATATCTTAACATGGAATTTTTTTGATCAAAGTGATCTCAATCTGACGAGGTCAATGCTCACATACTGTAAAGTATGCGCAAAGCACTCTTGAATAGACCGGGAAGGTTTAAACCAAGTTAACCCATTTACGACCAATGTTCCTATTTTGGAACATAAGTAATTTCATCTTCGTCTGCTTTTTTCAATGACTTTGAATATAAATCGTCTGCGTTTTTTTTAGATATCGTCTGCTTTGCTTGGTCTTAAATGGGTTAACACTGAAAAACAGCCTGTTCATTATAGTAAGCATTATTATAGTATGAGCGAGCTTAATGATACCAACTCTCCAAATGTACGCCTGTTAAAGTAAAGGGTATACGCGAGAATACTGAGTCACATATGTGTGTTGAAAACAAAATTGATTTTGAAAATAATGACTACTTTAGTAGCTTGTTAGATCAAGAAGCAATTATTAAGTCTGAATTCAAATTTTGATTTGAGAAAAAATCACCTGCAGAAAAATTCCTTCAGGGAAAATCGAATTTTCCCCCTCCTTCAGGAAAAAATCGTCGCGAAAAAATACCCCCCCTCCTCAAAAAAGATAGAAAACTTAAAAATAGTGTCTGGGAAATATCAATATGGTTTTTCTTCAACAATAAAGAGAACTTTGCAATCGAAATCACCAATTTTCTCCAAATGTCTTCGAAACCTACGCTTTAAACCGTTGAGATTCTTTATTTTATGTAATCCAGATTTGAAACTTGTAAAAAATGTTAACGGTGTCATTGGAAATTTGTAGAATTAAACATTAATTAAGAATAAATAATTTATTAACAAAGAAGTAAAATCTAATATAATTTCACTTTAACATTTGAGGGAAAGAAATGTGTAAGAAGAATAAAGAGTTTCGAGGGATTAAAATTATAGGGGAATAAAATTTTATCCATAATAATGGCCCTTCGATAACGAGCTACCAACAATCAAATTGAAGGCTGGCGCCCGCGATCTCCACATTTTGGAAGTTCATTGACATGTTGAAGAAATGATCATCAGTGAAGGACGGCATTGACCTTCAGCACAGTTGATTGCAATGCAAAGAATTTTGACCATTGTGAATGCTTACCCAATTCGAGAACACATAATTTACCTACGTGACATTGAACACACATTGACGTTCTAAGGCCCAGTGGTTCTTAACCTGGGGGTCGTGACCCCTTTAGGGGTCGTTTGAAGTTTTTACAGGGGTCATGAAAAACTTTTGGTATTTCTAATTTTCTTTTGGTACTAATTTTTTTCCACAAATGAGTACTTTTCTAAATTCTTTAACACAAAAAGAGTCCATTTTCCGTGATGAAATATTAGCTCATCTTATGGAAGTAAATCAAGCAATTGAAAACTATTTTCCGAAGTTAAATAGCCGTTCTAATGACATTTGGATCACCACACCTTTTTCAGTGAACGAAAGTAGCATTGATGACTCTGATGTTGCTGCCAAAGTGGAGTTTCTTCAAATAAGAGAAGACAGTCAATTAAAACTCGATTTTTCCGAGCAAGCAATTCTATCATTCTGGGCCAAATTAAAAACCGTTTATCTTATTCTTTCCAAACGTGCTATGATTTTTTTGATACAGTCACCATCGTTGCGAGACTGGATTTTGTTCAATGATGTCTTTAAAAACAAGTGCACGTAATAAGCTTGCAATTGATTCAGACACGAGATGCTGTCTGTCGAGCATTACACCATGTTTTGAAAAACTTTTGTATGACAAACAATACCAGCCTTCGAATTAAATTATACTGAATTAGTTATATTATATTAATAAATTTTTTCAATTAAACTTTCTTTTAACATGTGTTTGTATTATAAAATATAACATGTAAATTTTCTTGTTTTTAACTTTAAACGGCTGAATCAAAAAGAATTTTATAGGGGTCATAAAAAATTTTTCATAATATTTAGGGGTAAACAGATTCTAAAGGTTAAGAACCACTAAATCTAAGCGGATCTTGTGTGAATTGATCTTAATTTGTACGTGTGTTGTTGTTTTAATAAAAGTATACTTAATTATTGCAAAGTTTCTTTTTTTTCGATACAAATGTTGCAAGTTGTGCCTTCTCGATGAAGATACCCCACGCTGCCTTTACCTTTTGACTCAAAACTGTTTTAAATCCATTTTGAGTAAATATTCCATTTTGCTACGCCTAAAAGCCAGGGGATTTTTCGTGGGGGTATATTTCTGAGAAGATTTTTTACTGACCCCCCCCCCTCCCCCCTTACATCGCCATTACTTAGTTTAATTTATTTTGAACTACACTTTTGGAGTTTATTTTGGTCAGATATTTTGTACAATTTGGTTAGTTTTTGTTTATTTATTAGTTTAATACCTGTAGAATGCTTACCAAAATTTGTTAATTCTTTTAAAAAAGCCGGCAACTCTCTATGGTTCCTGGTCAAAAGGTCCGAAAACCAAAGCGTCCGAAAATCAAAAATGAATTTGTAAATTTATTTTATGATATATATATTGAATTATGTTAACGTTTATTGCTAACTTTTTAATATCCATCTTTTCCATAGTAAAGAAAGGTCGTACTTTAAAAGACTTAAACAGATTCACCTGCAATTTAGTATGAAATTTTTATCTAAAAAATTGCAACTTCTAATTAATGGATGCCAACACTTTTTTTGCTCCAAATTTCACTTACACTTGAAAAGTTGAATAGGCCTGAGAATATTTTCGCATACACGCGTGTCTAAATGTTTTTTTCAATGACTTATCATAACTCTGTTATTCTCTTTGATAGATTGTGATAGTTTAATCTTTATAAGTAATATAAATCAAAATTTAACCTTATTTTGACACTTATTACTTCCATAACTCACTTCCCAATAAATAGAGTATCTCTTATACAGTTCATATGTTATGCTAACTGAAAAAGAAAACTGATTGACAAGAAAAAAGGTTTAAAAAACTTTTTTAATTTTCGTGGATATATGGCATGGGGCGGATCCAGAAATTGACCATATGGGGGGTAACTTTAAAAGATACTAGTTTTGTTTTTCATCGTATTGGTAACTTTTTTATTATGGCATATCTTGGGATCATCATAACTTTTATAATGATAAATTAAAGCATTTATTAACGTAATCCACTACCATACAACTCTTGATGCTTCAGGAAAGAGCAAAGGCTTTTTCATAGGGGGCCTATGAACACCCTATGGGTCATAACACACATTTTATCCACTGGATCCGCTAGTGGGTTAAATGTTTGAAAAGCGATGGATCATTACAAAGCGTAATTTCCTTTCAAATGTTCCTAATTGTTAATGCTTTATTTCTTGAATAAACGTGCTATAATTTTGTATTTTAATAAAGGAAACGAGCAAGTCAATAAAAGGTAAGACATTTTCTTTGTTACTTCCTACTTACCGCTTTTAGGCACAGTGAAATCAACAGAATACGGATCCTTTGCTTTAATTCAGTTCCATTCATCATCATTAGTTTTGACTAATTCACGCGATTTTTAGATTCAAGGCTCTTTTATTACAAATTACATTTAATCGCGCCTTCTTTTCCGCGATGAAATGGCTTAAATTTTTTATAAGAAAATTCATTCAAAGAGAAAAGCACGCGATTCATCCTCCAAAGAGAATGCCTGAAAGTTTTGAATCGAATCCTTGTTTCGTGAAAAAGCGAGAAACATAATATGGATGAATTAGTCAAATCTCATATAAGTAGAAATAAGAAGAAATTCTTCATCGACAAATTTTCATTTACACTATCGGGATAAACGTCTTCAAGTCCAAAAAAATTAAAATGTTTGCCACCATAGTCAGGCTTTCTCATCTTTTTGTTTAAAGCATCCATTGACAATCTAAAAATCTTTGGCCTTTTTTTCTAATTTAATTGGGAATTCTTGATTCTCTTTAGGTTCAACAAAATATTGCTAAAATTTTCTTCCATAGAATCCATTTTACACAAAAAAGAAATTATAACTCATTATCCTATTTTGCGTTCAAATGTTTCCTTAATACTCAATAATAGGCCACTTTTCATCTGAGATTTGTGATTGAAAGATTTGACTTTGTGATTGCAATTTCAACAACCTTTAAATTTTTATGTAAAAAGTAAGTTCTTGAAAATTTATTTATATACAATGCCAAACAACTTGCTAAAAACAATTGCCAACGTGGATTTCATTTTGGCCCATAAGGGCTGAGAAATCCAGGTGTAAACCATTATTTGTCAATCAAGATGTATCCAATAGAAATAAAGCTCACTCAATTTCAATCAATATATATGTGTATTGTATTGTATTGTGTATATATATAGTTGGTGTGGTGTGCAAAAGTAGCAAAGGCATTATCGCAAACTTGTACTTCAAGAAGCCGTTCCACGGAGTGATATACACTTTGGATCACTCGAGATACAGTGCATGTTCTCTTCTGTCAAAAGGGCAAACAAGCCTCATCTTCAAAATACCCATCCAAAAGTGCGGAATGAACGTGGTAAGCTATTATTATTATTCGTATAGCAGCCTAGAACAGATCTAGAATATATTTATCCCGGTCGCTATAGGAATCCATTTCAACCGATTCTCAGTTTAACTGATTCTTTATTTTAACGAACTTTTGAACCTTCAAATTAAAAGCTCGTCTTGGGATGAACTTGGTTAATACCAAATTTTCCATTAACAGCGAAACTTTTATTCATGTAAAAACACTTTTATTTTCGATCACTATCTTCCTCATCTTCAAATCATTCTCTTTCAATGATCCATGCCATTTAAATGATCAACACTGAATAATCTTAAAAATAATCTATCCACTCTACAGCTAATTTTGACTGCTCAATTTTTCCTCAATTTAGATAAAAGTTGACAAGTCCTCAACCAATTTTTAAATGAGCACAAATGTGCTATATTTTGAAAAACGATTGCCCGGGTTTGGATTAGTGTAGAATTATCTTTAGTATTAATGTTGAGGTTGGGTTTAGTGGTAGCGCAATCTTACATACATACATTTTCATATACATTTTTGGACATTCTTGACACAAACTTTCCTATTCATTTGTATTAATACACGTCTGACACAAAAAACATCCTAGACATAAATATATAATTCGCTCTATTCATATTCAAGTTGGTACTTAACGAATTCAATATGGCTAAGCACTGGCGGATTTAAAGGGGCGGAACCGGGGTACGCCCCCCTAAAATTGCTTTACCAATTGCTAAAAAAAATTTCTTGATCTAATTCTTTTCGTAGAACTCAAATATTATGATGATTTCTGCAACTCGTTTTTTAGATTCAATCTTTCTCTAAAGTAAGAAGCCCTAAAAAGTTTTTTTATGTTTCAATCAATCGTAATTAAGTGTGACACTTATTACTTTTATATTATCCAATTTTTTTTGTAAATTTACTATTTAAACACATCAAGTTTTACCACAACAATTCACTTCGCAGTTCAATGAATGAGGATCGTTTTAATGCTCCCATTCTTCTTTTTGTTCACAGAGATATTCTATTGGATATTGACACCATTATTGATATGTATGCTAAAAAGTATCCTAGACGGATGAGGCTCTTTAACTCTCTTAGTTCTTAATCTAGTTACTTTCTTATACAAAACTTATAATTTTTTGATACTCTAAGTTTTATGATAAAAGTCAATTTTTGCTTTTTATTAAGCTTTTACCCAAAATAAGATAAAAATAGCTTAAAAATTTTGATAAAGCTTAAATTTATATGCTTCCAAATTGAGTTCTAGTTTAGTAAAATCCGCCCCCCCCTTAATGCCAAATTTTAAATCCGCCCCTGGCTAACACTAATCCCATTAAAATTTTTATCATTTAACATCTAAAAATTTTTAATTACTTTAGGTAAATTTCTATTGGTATATAAATGGTTATCGACATAAATGCCCCCCCCCCTCAAAAATCCATTTTTTGATTTGTTTTACTGTTTCTAACTTAATAATTGTGTAAGTAACTCAATCAATAACTTCATAAGTAGCAAAATAAATACTTAATTGATTGTTTGATTGATTGATCAAGTTAGACAAATGATATCTTTATAAACTAGTTGGTAATTAGTAGAGTGAGCTAAAAGTTTCAGATTAAGTAAAAAATTGGCTTCTAGCTACGAAGGGGAGGAAATTTAGGGAAGTGTTTGAAATTATTACATATTGCAAAATGCATAATTAGTTAAAATTCCTGACTGTCTAAAAAAATTCCCTCTTGGTTCACCCTTCCCTAGGCTACTTATCAACCGGACTGCGCTAACATTACAATATAAATTCAAAAGATGTGTTTTCAATTGAAATCAAATTGTAAGGGTTGTTTTTTTAAGAGACAATACGATTACCAAGTGAAAATTATCGTTCAAGAAAATCCGGTTTTACTGACATCAGATGACGTTGCTTATGACTTGGTCTGCAAATCTCCAGGTGACTCCGTTGATATCTCAAGAAACGTTACAACGTATATTACAGAGTAAGGAATCTTTATATTTATCGTTTAAAAAAAATTTAGTCAAAAATTTGCTACCATAAAATAACATGACTTTGAAGCAGTAGGAAAATTCACTCTCCGAAAACTCTCAGAAACATTAGAAATAAACGCTCTCAAAAACATTGAGAATATTAAAGACTGAAGTTGTAGAAAAATTTTCATGCAAATGAAATGTATAATTGCTTCCTTAGGATTAATTGAGGCATTCTATTTAAATTAGCCTTATTGTACCAATCACTAGAAGTATAGTGGTAGCCTAAAAATATCCATGGATTAGAAGAAACAATGATACACAAACTATAAGTATTAAAATATTTATTTATAACAAATTTACTTCTAATTTTGGATCTTTTTTTTTAATGTTCTTTAAAAAATAAGAAAGTATTTTTGAGAAAAAAATAGGAAAATTCGATCTGGTAAAATTCGTTTCCAGAAAACTGGGTCTCTCAGTTGACTCTATTGCTCGCGGAAACTGTTATACTTGAATGGCTATAAAACCATCATATTTATTTATAGTTACTTTTATACCGAATAAATTAACGAACTGCTAACTGGCTTGAGACCCAGCATTCTGAGAATGAGTTTTTTGGCTACAAACTGTCCACTCTTTTTAATGACATTCTAAACACATATATCACTTTAAAACGTTTAGGAGGAGAGAGTAAAAAATTTGGATTAAAATGATATATGGAATCTTTTCATTTATCATGACATTATTAAAATAGGACAAATTTTTATAAGAAATTTATTGGAACAAAAAATTTTTCGAAAATCTTTTTTTTTCTTTTTCTTTTTGAATTTTTCTTTTTGAAGATCGAAATATATCGAATTTTTGAAAAATTCTTTGTTCCAATAAATTTCTTATAAAAATTTGTCCTCTTTTACAAGTTAAAACTTCAATGGAACAGTCTGTGCCGAATTTAATTATTAAAATAAGCAAAATTATTTTACCAGATCGAACGTGAAAGTTGACTGACTACTCAAAATCTAAGTTCATAATAATCTCTGGCACTAATTGTACTAAAAACAATCCGCTAATTATTATTATAGAAAATATCCCAAGAATTCCCTAGCCAAAATGATAATAATTAAGCAAATGACATGCTGGATTTAGTTTTCATAGAAAAGGTGACAAAAAGACAAAGAGAGTTGGAAAGATCTTGCGCTGTCAGAGAGATTGCGTGTCCTAACACTTTGATGAGCATAATTTTCAAGACTAAAATCGTCCACTTTTTTCAATGCAATTTTATAAATTTAAAGCAGATGTCTTGGGGCACCAGGATCGCATTGCTCTTCAATGTTTAGTTATGGAAACCCTTTCACGATTAAACATAGCAGAGTCTCATTTCCTCTGTTTCAAAATATGGTGAAAGATCAATTCTTTGTTTTAGGTCCAACTTTTCCTTTTAAAAAAGGCAATCATTTCCCAATTTTTGAGGCCATTTTTAACTTCCATAGAATTGCAACTTAACATAAGAAGGGTATAATTTTTTAATGGTTGTTAAAAATTGTATAAAATTTCTCATTTTACAATTGCCTGCCACTTATTTCTTGTGTTATTTTTGTAAAAAAAAATACACTTAGTGGAAAGCTAACACTGTTAAAAAATGTTGAATATGAGGACTGATGTAAAAATTATAATTTTTATTCCTTTTGCCACGTCTAAAATTCTAGGATGTCCCAGAATTCGGGCGCAATATGCTAATTTTATATTTTTTATGTTTTAAATTTGATCGGATATGAGCGAGAAACGAACACTACAAGAAAGAGTCAACTTGGTTTTAACGTTTGGAAGAGATTGGATGACGTACATCTCTCCAGCACAAGAATTCAACCGCAATCGCCCTGAACGAAAACAACCATTGGGCCATACTACTGTCTGCCTTTTGATCAAACGCTTCTAAGAAACTGGCTCTGTTGCTGACCGTGAGAGATGCGGTGGACACAGGAATGCAACTGATGAAGGAACAACATCCACCATGCTTTTGGCGAAGGTTGCTAGAAGCCACGTGAAATCAGTAAGAAAAATAAGCCGATAACAAATGATCAGCTACATCAGCATCAGTACATCGTATCCTTATGGCCCAGAAATGTCATCCGTACAAAGTGCATCCTGTGCTAGCTCTACATGGTGGGTGATGTCACCGATAGGCGATTAGAGTTCTGTGAATGGGTGCGTAATCACATGGATTCCTCAATATTATTCAATGATGAAGCAATTTTTCATGGTCAAGTAAACCGGCACACAATAAGCGCTATTGGTCAGAAGTAAATCCTAACTGGAATGTGGAGGGACATCATCAGAACAACCCTAAGCTCTGGGCTGGAATATGGGAAGAGGAAGTAGTTGGCCGTTACTTTTTCAATACTACTAATGTCAACGGCAAAACTTATTTTTAGTTTCTGTAGACCTTCTTGTTTGGGTACCTTGTAGATGTTTCCATAACTCGACGACAAAGCTTCTTTTTTTCAGCAAGATGGAGCTCCACTACACTTTGCTATTTGCGTGCGTAACTACTTGGACCATAGCTTTAGTGGAAGATGGATTGGCCGAAAAGGTCCCGTGAAGTGGCCACCCCGATCACTAGATCTAACCCCCCTTGACTATTTTCTTTGGGAACATCTCAAATCCGTGTGTACCAGAATCGTCGAAGCACTCTTGATGATTTGAAAAAAGCGATAACAACTTAGTGTCAAAGGATCAACACTGAAACCTTCAAAAGAGTAAAAGACAGTTTTATAAAGAGAATGGATGCATGTGCCAATGTAGGAGGTGAACAATTTGAGCATCCGCCATGATTATGATTAATAAAATTGATATTCATATGTATTTTTATAAATCTGGATGGGGCGCGATTTCTGGGACACCTCTTATATTTCCAGAACGACTGTCTATAGTACGTAAATTGTAAAAGTTATTTTAGTAGCTCATCTATTCAAAAAGTGTAGAACCTAATTATGAAAAGTTAATTTAACTCATTAGTCATTACGAACGATTTTTTGATTATTATAAATTATATAATGTAATATCAATATCAAAATCAATATCTTGCGCTGTAATATTTGCATAGAAGAGCAGAAGATATCAAGGATGTGATCAAAGCGAAAGAACCACTACCAAATGTCAAATTCAACATTTATAACTATGTCGATAAGAAGTACGTTAACGAAGTTCGCCTTGGAGAACTCCACGAATTGGAGATTGACATTCAAAGCAGTAAGTAATTACGCATACGCTCAACGCCATAAAACTGTGCTCTTTTAACTTAACCGTGTTGCGCTGAGAAATATTTGTCAGCTCAAAAGTGATGGGTGGGCGTTAGACACCGTTAGGCACCGTCCTGACATCCTTAGATTATGAAGATTTTTACACGTATCTTTAGTGCAATATATATATATATATGTTTCACTGAATTAAGTTGTGATGCCAACTTTTTATAAAATTAAAAATAAAAAATAAAAAAAAATAAAAAATAAAAAGTTTGTAACAAATAATATACCTATTTTTAAGTATGCTGAATTTATAGGAAATCAATCAAACTTGTTAAAAAATTATTTGAATATGAGAACACATGACAAAGTTTAATATTTTTTGAAATGCCTATAAAAAGTTTGTAACAAATAATATAGTACCTATTTTTAAGTATGCTGAATTTAATGGTGATGTTCACTTTATAATAAATAAAATCAATCAAATGTGTCAAAAAAATCAATCAAACGTCTCGATCATTTTTGAATACAGTTTACTTGAGAATATTTTTCAAGATAGTTTTCAGATATAAGCCGTAATTTTGATTGACACTGTCAATTATTTTATAACTAAATGAGGCCAGCATGCCCGATTTAGTATAAAAACATGCATGTTATGTTTAACGATTTTAGTATAAGTCACAAAATTTAAATAGATATGGTTGAATCAATTTTATACAATAACTTTCTTAGTTAAAGGATGTGAGTTTTACACCCCTCCCTGCACTAATAGAGTCAAAGTTAGACAAACTTTAAGTTGTAAAATTAAATAAAGTGATTAATTAACCATGTTTACTCATTTTTGCACTTTATTTTACATTTAATTCAGTTTATCTCTACTTTAACTTCTCATTTTAAATTTATTTTCTATCAATTAACCATCAATCGAAGATGGTCCCATATGGTTAATATTGGCGGGACCTGTCTTGTAGTTCACTAGGCTACTGAACTTTATTCCCTATTAAATTTAAGATCGATCTTCTTTATGGCATGTGATTCCTTTTAATTTTGTGTTGAAATTTTGTGCTCCTATTTCTTGATGTCATCATTAACAACCACATTCCATGTCATCTTTCATTTTTCCACATTTTTCTTTCCTACAACTACCATATTTACCACTCTGCTCATCCATTCAATTGATTTATTTCTTCTCTCAATGAAATAAATAAGCAGTGTTATAATAACGAAAACTTTTAAAGAATGTAAAATTACTTGCAGAACGCTACGCTGGACTCGTATACAACTGTGTCGCGAAAAACTTCAAACAAATCAGCTACAAATTCTTGGATGAAAGAGGGTAAGCGTCAAATTGAAAAAAAAGCATCTATGAAAGTCGGCTTGATTCATGCTTGTTCCTAGGTGCTCCCTCAACACGCGCTTGTTCGGAAGAGGACACGCGGACAATTCTTCTCACAAGGACGGCCACTACTACATTTACATTCCATTTGAAGTCTTCAAATTCATTGATGGCAACACCGTCATGTTTGAATGCCAGCTCTTGCTATGCCCTAATGAATGCTCTCCGGTACCTACTTTCAATTCACAAGCACTTTTTCCATTAATCATTCCTATTTGTTCATGCACTTTATCAAGAATTTATATTAACCAATTGAATGCCAGGAAGAGAGGAAGCATTAATATCTTAAAGTCAGAAAATCGCCTGCATCAAAACCTCGCAATACGTACATATGGGAAACAAGAATTATAAAAAAACTTGCATTACCAAAAATTAATCATTAAAATGTATTACGTATTAGATGGCGTTAGTTAATATTTTTTTGATTAGTGCTACATAAACAAATAATTCTAAAAACAATTTTTTGATAATAATATTAGTGTAATCTTCAAAAAAATGTCTCAATCAAATTGTTAAATAAATTATTATGAGAAGAAGAAGAATTTATTGGCTAATTTGAAAGAAAAATTATCTTATAATTTATTGTCATCATTAATTTATTGATTATTTGAATTTACAGTGAAAACTCTCTAAACCGAATCCTTAAGAAACAGAATTTTTCTACATATCGAAAGACACTGTCCATCCTGATTTTTGTCCTTCAAATCATTGGTAAAATATCCTTTTTCAAACTTAAATTCTTGGACCAGAAATTAAATAGTTAAAAATATATCTCGACAAAATTTTTGCTCATTCTTAATAATAAATTTTTAAAAACCACACAGGAAATTTTTTTAAAAAAGTTTGTAAAGAGAAAAAAAAAAGTTTTAAAAAAAAATGTAGATTTGACACGTTGAACCAAAAGACGTATGAATGGTTCGCTCAATCACGAGCCAAAAGTTGTTCTATATTCGGTCCAATCATGCAAGCCAGAGCAGCCAAACACACCAAATTACTCTGTATAAGGAATATCAGGCTTCAATCAGATGGTTTTCTTCTTGGAAGTCTCGATACTCCATTCAATCCTATTGGCTTTTGGGAAAAATGTCTGATGTAGACGAAAAAACACTAGAAGACTGGATCCAAAGAATTCCTTCTATTCTTGAGAAATACAAGATACAAGATGTGTTTAACTGTGACGAGACGGCTCTTTTTTCGTTGTTTGCCGAAAAAAACTCTTGTAACGAAATCAAGTAGTCATAGCGGCACAGAGATTTGGAAATAGCGAATGACGATCTTGCTCGCGTGTCACGCAACAGGTGAAAAGTTAACACCGATAATAATCATAGAAAAGCCGAGAAATCCAAGATGGATGAGATGTCTGAAAATTAATCATTTGCTGGTCGCGTCGTACACATCCAATAAGAAAGCATGGATGATCTCTCAAATCTTCACCGAGTGGTAGTGGAAATTAAAAATTTTGTTGTTTCTGGACAGCGTAATCTCTCACACACTTGTTAAATCTGATATTTCGCATGACACATTGAAGTTTCTGCCAGCTAATACTACTTCCAGCAATCAGCCACTTGACCATGGGGTAGTCTGTTCGTTCAAGGCAAAATATCCAAAATTGTTAATGTCGCAACTTATTACAAAGTTGGACACTGTAAACACTGCTGCAGAACTATTCTAGTTGCGCTACATTCGATTTCGACAGCGTGGCGAGACACGAAAAGGAGCACTAATTATGGATGCTTCAAACGCTGAAGGTTTCCATTTGATAGTTCAATAGAAGAAGATGAAAAGATGCAGAAGACAATCCGTCATTAAAAACTCGTTTGATACAAGTATAGTAGAACAACCGATTGATGAAGATGTGAATGTACATAGAGGAGATCGATGCATCTCAACCAACCGAGTGACAACAACTGGAAAACTTGCATCCTTAAAAACTACATTCAACTAAGCGAGACGGAAGATGTAGATAGTGACGATGAAAAAACAAATGCAACACGCTGGAATATTACTTACCAGAATAACTCGCATAAGAGTACAGAATATTTTGAAAGAACTTGAAGACTTTGCCTGCTAACAAGATTTAACAATTTGTCCATGGTTAAAAGTAAATTAAATACAAGACAAACTCTTTTGGGTGATTTTTTACGATGTAATTAATTTTTTTAAATATAATTTAGTTTGTTTTTTTTGTGTTAAGATCGATGTAAATATTTTGATTCTTTTTTTTTATTTCAACCAAAATATAAGGATATATAAAAAAATCTTTTTAATATTTCTAGATTTAGAAGGTTACAGAGTTGAAATAAAAAGGACTGCATTGGAACATATCAAAATCCTTTATATAGCGGATCCTTGACAAAGAGGATCTTTTATGTTACCCCCATAAGGCATCGATTTAGAGAGGTTTCACTTTTAGATATAAATTCCTTTTATTTATTTTTATTTTTCCTATATACCATCAAGGATAAAATTTAAAATAAAAATTTGGAAAAATTTTTGATTATTTAATATTTTACCAAAATTGTTAGAAGATTTATTTGGAATAAAAATAAATAAAATATACAATAAATGTAAAACCATTTATTGTCATAAGTTTAATATTTTCATAAACCAAAAAAAGTAGAAAAACTAAAAACATTCAATTTCTTAAAATTAGGATGATCAGTTCTCCTAATTTTGGTAGCATTTTTTGAAAAAAATCCTTAAAAATTAATCTTTAAATTTATTTTAATTTGGGCCAAACTGAGTAAGTTCCGTTTAACTGATTTCCTCAAAAAGCCATAGATGTGGGAAAACAAAAGTAAAAAAATATAAACGAGAAAGTGGCTTGGCAAAAATGAAGTAAAGAGATGAAGAAAAAATAAATCAAAACTTTAAATTATTATTATCATTTAGAGAAGAAGAAAAATGCCTATGGTTGAGAAAATAACACAAAAATTAGTTACATTTTGAACTCAATTTTGCTGCATATACAAAGCACTTTTCAAAAAAGTTTTATCAAGAGTAGAAGTTTTAGGACCATGAGGTTAATTTGTAACATTTATCTAAGTGAACTTAGTGGACTCCAACTAAAATCTTGTGGGGTAGGAAAAAATTGCTACCACCTGTCTCTCCCCTCCTCCTCTTTTTTTGTAATATGGGCCAAAACAAGAAGAACTGAGAAGGTGCCTTCCAATATTACAAAAAAATTTGGCAATTGTATACTCATAAGTTTTGATGTTAAAAATAAAGTGTTTTTTTTGTGTTATTTAAATTTAAAAACTAGGTGTTCTATTGTCACAAAAATTGTCTTCATTGTATCTTTCACTTTTGTCGAAATTTTTTGTTGGATCATGAATATCAAGTTTTATTGATGTATTTTTTTCTTAATGTTTGTGCAACAAAAAAAATAATATTTTTAGATATGCGTAAATAAAATAAATGGACAAAATAATAAACTTTATTATTAATAAAAAATAATAATATGGGCGCTAATTTAGATTTCACAAATGATTCATTATTTAAAAAGTTTTGGAAAAAATATATAGCAAAATATATATGATCAAACTCTTTTGAACCTATGTTTGAACTCATGAAAGACAACAAAAGAAAAAGTATATCAATACATTGATTTAAATTTTTTTAGTTGTGTATGAATAATCTATCATAATAAATAGCTGAAGAGGTTAATAATGATAGTCACGATTGAGAATCGAACCGATATCATCTGGAACAATACCCTAAGCTCCTAGATCTGGGCCATTTGCCGACTCGATTAAAATATTTTTTTAAACACCTAAATAATACGTAAAGTAAGAAATTTTCTTCATTGATTTCACGAAATTCGCGAACACAAAAATTTCCCAACGCCCGAAATTAATTTACAGAGAAATTTTTTAAAACATTTAAAATCGTTGATATATGAAATTAAAAATCACTGTAATTTCAAAAATTAAGTAAGTAAGTAAGTAGGTTTATTACTACTCTAAAACACATAAAGTAAAACTTGAGGGATACAAGAAGAGCTACATTTTCAAAGTACAATAAAAGTCATAGCTGCTGATAAAATGTAGTTTATTTTTTTAGTCTAAATATCTAAAATTTTAGAAGCTTCGAGAAATTAAGCTACTTTAGGTATTTCTTTCAATACAATGTTTATACAATCACACAAAGGCGACGTGAGTAAGGTTGGTTAGGTACGGACTCAAGGTCTTGGGTTCGATCCCGCAGCGAGCCTACTTTCTTCATAGTTCGATACAAGCAGCGCAACTGTGCCTTCTCGATGAAAACACCCGAAGAAAAAAAAGGCCAATAATTACTGTCACTTATAATAATATTACTCAAACTCACTTAAAAAAATTGATCACTTAAAAGTGATGTCTAGACATTGAAGTTGCGTGATTAAGCAAGTTTATTCAAATATGGGTAGTTTTCACTTAGACTGAATATATTGAGCCGAATTTTGTAAATAAAATCTTTTAAGAGTATGTGCGATAATGGCATATCATATGGCAAAAGGAAAAAGAGAAGTTTGGATGAAGAAGGAAACGACTACATTAAAGAAAAGATCACAAAAACTGTGCGGATTTTATCTGATGGTGAAGCATTTAAAGAAGCTCTTAGCTATTATAACAAAGACTACTTTAGTAAGTTTCCCTCTAGACCACAACTTTCCTAACCGTATGTCGCGCCATTTTCGTGGAGCCACAATAGTTGCTACGGGTTTTGCCGCAAAAGATATACGCTTTTTTCTAAACGCGATATCAGTCTTTTTTGAACATTAATTCATATCATGTTAAAATATGTCTCCCTTTATACTTCCTTTGTCATTTTGGAGAAAATAAAAAATAATAAAACAAATTAGATCCTTCATAAAGGGAATGCTAAAGTCCAAGCCACGAACACGCGTTATATATCCTCCACCTTATAACGGATCTAGGGGATCATGTGTTATAAAAAAGACCCCTCATCGATATAATCCATCTACTGTGTGAAGTCATACACTTTTTTTAAAAAACAAAAAAATGTATAATAAACAGTTTTTGCCCCAGACGCTTATATGGGCAGATATTTGCGCTTCTTTCTCCTTCAGATTAAATTCATTTGAGCATAGGCCCGAAGTCCTTCATATAAATATAAAACCAGAACCGTCTACTCGTAGATACCTCAGCAATTTTTATTTTAAATTCTCATTTCAATATTAATCGATGTAATTTCAAAATAAAATGACTGTTTTGTTTTTATATTCGTACTTCAGACATTACTGCATTAAGGGAGAATGTATTTATAGCCCATACGACCGAGTATAGCATCTGGTGGGAAATTGATTGATTATTATATATATATATCCTTTCTGATTAATATTTGGAGTTGTGTTCAGTTAAAATAATATATGTTATCATCTTTCTTTATCAGAAAATTTACTTTCGATATAAAACAAAAGAACATATTTTTTTTTGGTTCTTTATTTCCATCAAATGTTAATCGCACCAACATGTTTAGTTCACTCTGACTTGTACAGGACTGGAAAGTCGAAGTCAGTATAGAAGAAGATTTTAAAGGAGGGGGTATTTAATAAAATTTAGAATCAGAGTCCAAATCGTGTCAGTTGTATTAAAGTATTAAAAAAAAAGAAAAAAAAGACCATTCTTTAGTAGGAAGCGAAGAGTTGTCTTTAAAGTTATTAAGTTTTTAGGCATTTAGAGTCGAAGCCGGATTTTGGTAAATACATGTAGTCTAAAATTTTCAGGAAATGTCCCACTAACCCAAAAAAATTTTCAAAGCACATTCAAGGATATTTTCCCCCAGACTGTCCATCCCTGACCCCGATGTAGTCTAAAATTTTCAAGAAACGTCCCACTAATCTAAAAAAAATTTCAAGGCACATGCAAAAGTAAAAAGTGTTGAAAGTAATTATAATTAGTTTTTGTAATTTATAAAAAAAAATAATTCTTTCTCGGAAAAAGAAGAAGTGATACTTTTTGCAGTGATCAGGAAAAGCAGACTTTTCAAACATAAACGATAAAAGGGACATTTTCAAATAAAGTATATTTTACTCATCTTACAACTTTGCAATAAGCGTGTATTTGCTCCATGAGCAAAATTTTCACCTATATTATCTTTTTGGAAATCATTTACAATTATGGAAATTTGGGTAAATGCTAAAAACACTAAAGCTTGAAATTATTATCGGCGAAGAAACGAAATCGTTTATTAAAAAAGGTGTACATAAAGAAATCGAAGTTCAATAATAGATAATAATGAAATTGAACTATTTGGAGCAGATTAAGGCTGAAATTATAACACAATTGTTTGTTTGTTTGTTGTAGTTGAAAAACACAATTATTTAAAAATGAACTAAAGAAATTAAAAACGATAATTGTTTGAAGTAAAATAGTAACTCGCCTTTTAAAACGAACAAATAATCTGCTTCAAGCAAAATGAAAATTCAATCAAACAGAAAAGTAGGGGATTAATTTTTGAAAAGCAATGCCTGACATTGTTAATCAATTCAGTTTTATTATTAGAAGGAGTTTGCTTACCATTTGCATTGAGAAGAGAAAGAAGAAGAAGAAATTATTGAGAACGAAAATAGATAAAGAAGGATCTCAGTTACATGAGAAATGGAAGACATAAAATGTTAGCAAAATTAAAATGAACTATACTACATCAGATGTAAGAAGATATGCATAAAGCGAGTAGGACCGCAAAGTGTTATCCAAAAATAAGAGACAAAAAAGTATTTTAGAATGCTATATATACGAATAGACATAAATTATAGTTGGATTTTGGAAAAATTGACTGTAAAATTTGGAAAAAAATAGATGAAATAAGACAAGAATAACTAAGAAAAGAGAAGATAAAATGAAGGTATATTTACCCATTGTTCAAGCAAAAATCTCTTGTAGTGGAACACATTTTTTGATCATCGTTTGACACTAAATTGGAAGTGAAAACTTTTTTGAATTGAAAAACACTCAGTGAAAAGGCTTCCTTGCTGTAAAACTTTTTGTTCCCGAAATGGAAACAGCCAAACGAAACATTTTGTCCCGAAGAATGCAATCTCTATATACATTAACATCATTTTCACAAGGTTTAGCCCGATTTTTCCGAACACCGTCTTCAAAGAATGTATGTTTACATTTAAGATTTTTCAAAAAAAATTTCGCATAAATTTGGCAAATAATATTTGAAAATGAGAGTACTGCTGTTTTTAAACCAGGTCATATACTTTATTTTGCACCTTCAATGTCATTCCTTCAGAGAGTGTTTCCGCACCTATCTTTGAATTACCATGAAATCAAGCCAAGAAGTGCAAAAGTTCTTCTTGGGATTTTTGTGGAGCCCAATTATTAGAATTAATTACTAGATCCCATTTATTAGTTCTTCAGTGTTTATTAGCAATTGCTTAAACTTTTCAGGCATTGGTCTTCCAAAATTGATCGCTGCTCTTTTTTCAATGAATTTTTATATACTTAAAGCGTAATCATTTTTAGTCTATAGAGCACTGGTTGGTGTCCCATTGTCCATGAAAGGATTAACGTGACCCAAATTTAAACGAAACAGTTTTGAAACTGTATGGCTTAACAATAAAAATTCAGTGATTTGATCAAAATATAAAAGGACAAACTCAAATCATTTTTTACCATTCACGAGCCAAAATTCAAAAATTTGTGTTAAACAAAAAATTAAAATATCACAAGAAATACAATCAATACTTTTATCATAACTTGTGCTCAAGCTTGCCTCTAAACTTCTTCAACCAAAAAGAGCGACATAGACAATGTTTTAATTGGGACACAAATTTTTGTGCAGTTTATAAGCAGAAGATTTGTTTTAAAAAAACATGAGCTTAAAACCTCTCTGCAATTTGATATAACTTTTCTAAAATCAAAAAGTCATTTGTTTCTTTTAAAGATGGCGATTCAATCAAATGGACTAACGGGTTTTATCACATGTTTTTGAATTCTAAGCGTCTCTTGATCTTTCTCGATGATATTTTTGGCTTAAAGCAGGCGATTTCTTACTTAAAGGAAATGGTAGGTTATGTTTGAAATAGTATATTCATATAATAAAACACAGAATTTAATGCCTCGATCCAAATGTGGGTCCCGTTGTATAAGGACCCAAGATTTGGATGCTGCCCTAAAATCGAGCATTAACATATTTGCATCCAACAAATCTATTTTGTGATATTTTCACTTTTTAGAAGCTGATTCAGAAGAAAGAAAGTGTGCAGACAAAAAGACATGGCTGTTTTTGCTCTTCGCATCGCTTTTAATAATCATCATGTCCACCTTAACCAACATATACTTTTTGATTAAAAACAAGGAAAAATTTAAATTGTGAAGAATATTATTATGAAAAAACTCCGTGATTTATATCCAAAGCCTTGCTATTAAATTTTCATCCATGTCAATACACACTACTAACACCTACTACATCCAATTTAAACCTCTTGAAAGCTTTATATACGCAGTATATGTTAAGTACAAATAAAGTTGCTGTTAAAAGTCAACTCTTTTTACAATGTTTTCTTTATGGAGGAAAAAAATGTTGCCTGTATGACTTTTTTATTATTCTTTCATAGTATGATTAATCATACCTATAAAAGGCAGGGCTTCTGTGTTGTTTAAAACATGTCATTTATATTTCATTTGAAAAACGTACATAATGTATAGCCAAGGGATCTAAAAGTGCAAAAAATGCTGATGAGTGGTGAAATTTTGTATCATAGAGCTGATGAGTAGTTAAACCATTAGTTTTACATTAACTAAAAAAAAGTTTGAACAAATTTGGAGATATGCAATATATACATAGCTATAGTAACCTATCTATGCAAAATGTGAAAAATCTTGTTTTGTAGTTTTTTTTGCAAATCACCTCCGATAAAAGTGGATATCACTTTTTTCCGTAAAATTTGGTGTTTATTATCTTTTTAAAAATTTTGATATAAAGTTCGATTTTTATATCATAAAAGTTATGCAAAGTTTGGTCCGTTTACAGTTTGTCAAAAAAAAGTTATAAGCGCCCAAAGTTTTTTAAAAAAAGATATATATACTAGTCTCTCGCTTCTTCGGCGAATAAAATGCCTCCAAAGCTTTGTCAAGAAGAGGGGCTATCGATGCAAATAGAGGTTTAATCGCTGTCACTGTTTTACTTCTATTAATCCTATACTTTTAAGTATTAAAAGGAAATGATATAAAAAATCGCTTTTGCCTCCCTATACATAAGCAAAAAATCACTTTTAACTAAAATAGTTATTACTTTAGATTACAATATTCGTTTTGAGTTTCCAATATTTTAAGTCATATTGCATCCTTCTTTTTATGCACCAATTTATAGCAAGTAATGTTTGCTTTTCATTCTTCTTTTTTTAGCCTTCTATCATTGTTTCCTGTTTTCTGTTTTATTAATTCATCTTATTGATTATTATTATTATTATTATTATTATCTGTTTTAATGGATGTGTTTTACCGCACCTTTTCGTAAGGCATCATTGATAGCACACCTGTGCAATGCAAGTTTTCAACATGATTAGATAGGTTTTTTTATCGTTTATAACTTTTGAATTGTTCCAACAAATTTTAGGTGCAACATATCAAATTGATGCGTATTGCATGGACTTCATTACCATTGTAATTACAAATATAATATGAAAAGGGTATAAAATTTTGTAATAATCACTTTTGTTCGTAATTAGCATATGAGGGGTGCCTATATTTTAATTTCAACAATTTTGAGCTTTACAGCTACACAATTTATAAAACCACTCTACTTCAATAACCTAAATTTATTTGTGGGTTTTTATGAAATAATTTTAGTTTTCGTTTTTTGTAGATTAGCTTTTATATCTGTTCTTAAAAGTTCATTGTTAAAACTAATATTTTGAGCGCTATATTTTAACTAGCTATTTCATTTAACAATTATAAAAATTAGTTCTAATTTAATTAAAAAAAGTTATTTAGTCAGTAAATTTTTCATAAATCATAATGTCTAATTAACTTAGTACGATTAAATATTTCATGGGTGGATTTAAATTTTTCGCCAATTATACTAACATGATTATTCCTATTTGGGGAATACTCGAGTAACGTCCAATTTCGCGTATTATACAACCCCTAAATTTTCACCAATAAAATATTTTTATCATGCATCATGTGTATAATGCGAGATTCTTTAAAATATTAATCATATATTTGAAGAAATATTTTCCCAGTATGAAAAGATTTAGGAAACTCTTTTCTGTAAAAAAGACAATTTGTTAAAAATTATTGTGTTTTGAAAAGGGATGGATAGAGAAGCCATTTTTAAGCATAGTGATGCTATAACGAAGTATTCGGGTGCTAAGAAAGAATCATAGTACATTTTCTAATCTATCTCTGCTTTTGAAAGGAAGTTAGGAACTATAGGGCAAATCTCAATACAAAATTTCATGCAATTTGAAAAACTCTATTTTTGACGTCAAATTTTTTACAAATAAATACATAGTGTCTTGACTAGGCTTTGTATGCATGCATAATATAAATGCATACAGGGCTTTGCTAAGCTCCTAATATATAGCATTTTTATTTCGAAATTGTCTTTTTTAAATTTTTTTGTGGGGTGTTTTCATTGAGAAAGCACAATTGGGCCGCTTGTATTGAACTAAGAGAAATTTAGCTTGATGTGGAATCGAACCCAACACCTTAAGTTATCGAAACCCAGTACCTAACCAACCTTACTCACGCCCCAGTTATTGTATTTTAGAAAGAGCGTTTAGAATTGAAAAAAGACAATTTAAAAAAGATAATTTAGAAGTAAAAATGGTATAGATTAGAGAATCAAGACAAGAAGAAGTTGTAATTGAAAAAAGTGTAAATCATACAGAGAATTGACGCATATTTATATGCAGTGATGTGAGTAAATTAGAGATAGTCACATTATGGCCTGGTAGTGGAAGCGTAGGGTCTAGATCGAGATGGTCTGGGTTCAATTTTCGATCGTGACTATCCTAACTATTTGTCAAGCTATTTAAAAAATATATTTATTATAAATGTGTTGACGATTTCGGAAATTCATCGAACAAAAATTTAGCATTTCCGTTGCTTTAAAAAAACATTTGGCTTAAGTGGTTCATGAAAGAAAGATTCCAAACTTGATCCCTTATAAATTTGATACACATGAGATAAACCTCAGATTATTATTGCATGAAGAGAAATAATGAGTGTTTACTGTATATATTATATCTTCCTCTCTGATTTTTACCATCTGTTTACTTTGGCTCCTCTGCAAATGAGACGAAATTATAATTGGGCATACAATAAACGCCACAAAACACCCATTTTTAGCGTTAAATCATCTTTAAAAATGTTTTAATTTGTCAAAATGTTCATCATATTTGCTATAGGGGCGTGAGTATGGTTGGTTAGATGCCGGATTCGATAGATCAAGGTCTTGGGTTCGATCCTACATCAAGCTTGCTTTCCTCATAGTTCGATACAAGAGGCGCAAATGTGCCTTTTCGATGAAAACACCCTACGCTACCATTACCATATTAAAGATAAAAAATATTTTTAACAGGGACTTGTCTAATACACGTGTTAGTAGCCTATATAACTCTTTGGCCCATATTTTGGAAAGCTTTTTTCTAACATTCCGAAAATATGTCAGAATGGCAAAATTAATTTTCCTTGAAAACTTTCTCGTCAATTTATACTTTAAAATATTTGGATGACTTATATGGATTTAAATTATTGGATGACTTTATCCCAAATATTATATTTGGAAGCACAAGACAGATGAAATCACACTAACACCAACATAGTTTAAACGTAGACAGAAGCACTACACCTAGAAACCATTTTCATGAAGTGTGAAACATCATGTGTGCGAAACGTGTTGAAAACCGCTTATAAAAACCCGATTCTTAACCGCTTTTGAAAGTCTTGGTTATAACCGAAGCTTACAACCGGTTATTCCAAATCGAGAAACATTCCATTTTTAATGGTTTTTATTTCAAAAATAACTAACTATAAGAATTAATAATATCTTAATTTTATTTAATAACATTAAAGTAATTTCATCAAGATTATTAAAAAAGCTATAACAAACCGATTTTACAATTTTTGGTTATTTTCCAACACAAAAGCTCACACATTGAATGAATCTATTAGAAGGGCATTTTAGATGCATTCTTAACGTTTTATTGCAGTAGTAGTATATATTTGTTGTAAATAGCGTTGTATATACTGGCTTAATGTTTCCATTTTTCTGTGACCCACATGAAGACTCTTAAAAGACGGGGCAAAGATGATTGTAGGGGGATTGGTCTAATAGAAATTTATAAATCTCAATGAAGTTCCACTACAGCTCCCACCCCTACCACTATTGAAGGTCCAGAGCCCCTTGCATACATTTTTTAATTTTCATAATATATGTTCATTCGATTAATAAATACATTTACACTCTAATGTTGGCAAATGTGGAATATTTATTAAAAAAAGAATATACTTTTTTAATCAAAAATCCTTATTTTTACATTTTTATCTAGGAAAGAGTGCAATAGACGCGATTTTTATCACAAGACAATTAATAGAAAAGAAAATTGAAGGAAATGCATCAGTTTTTTGTGGATTTGTAGATCTAGAGAAAGCATATGATACTATTCATAGGAAGACCATATATTAAACAGTTAATAAAATTACCGGAATTTATTTTTTATTTTAAAAATCTAAAGACACATATTCAAAACTTTTTGTTATTAAGAATATCAAGTGAAGTTGATGCTGAAAATAGGTCAGCAAAAAGGTTCGTCAATTGAAGGAAAATCGATTGTTAAAAAGTTTGTTGATGAAGCAAAGAAATAAATATGTAATATTTTGCCTCCTCAAGGCTTCTTCAGAAGACAAAACATAGAAAATAGGAGAACAGAAAAATAACAAAATTGAATTACTCTTCTTTTTTCGCCAGAGCTTTGGAGTAAATAGCATTGTGATCGATAAAAATGCTGAAAAGACGGAGATCATGGATTTTTGAGCAAAAATAGGATATTCATTTTCAATTAGAAAATAGATCACGGGAATTAGCCAAATCTGGTGGAAAATTTCATATACCTGGATACCAAGATGGGGGTCGGTGACTGAGATCCGCTGTCTCCACTTCTCTCTCTCCATTGCGGCGTGTTCTCTGAGTCCAAGCTTCTGTAGTCGCTCCTTCAGCCCATTCTCCATCTTTTTCGTTGTCTCCCCCTGCTTCTTTTTCCACTCACTTTCTTTTCCATAGCATGGCGCACCACATCGTCTTGCTTCCTCCTTAAAATATGCCCATACCACTGCCGTTTACAACGTTCTGCTACAGCCAGCACACTTATCTCAACACCCGTCTTTCTTCTAATTTCCTCATTTCTTTTTTTGTCTTTTAGAGTTAACCCCATCATCCTTCTGAGCATCTTCATTTCTTTCGCCATTAATTTTCTCTCATCTTTTTCTTCAAGCTCCAGCATTCACAACCATATGTCAAGACCGGTCGAACAATTGTGGTGTAAATCTTCGCTTTGCGTTTCATTGACATTCTTATATCACTGATGATCGCTTTAACCTCTTTCCATTTTAACCAGCTGGCATTGACTCTTGCTTGGACGTCCCTTTCACAGCTTCCATTATCCATAATTTCAGTTTCCAAGTATTTGAAATTTTCCACCTGTTTCAGCTTATTCCCGTGTCTATCTTCTAATTGCATTTGAATATCCTCATTTTTGCTACATATCATGATCTCCGTCTTTTCAGCATTCATTTCCATCCCATATTTCTCCAACTCTCTTGCCATTTTATAATTCTCATTCCAAGTTGTTCTTTGATGTCTGCCAGTATCGCTAGGTGGTCAGCAAATAAAAGTTCTCATAAGTCTTCCTTTTGATTCGATGGTTCATCAACAAACAACGTAAACAAGAATGGACTCAATGACGAACCTTGATGCAGACCTATTTTTACTTCAAATTCTCTTGAAATTCCTTCTGCCGTTTTAATATATGTTTTTGGATTTTTGTAGATTTCTTGCACCAATCTCACAAGTTTTTGGGATATTCTCTCTTTACGCAAGCACCAATAGACTAAGAAAAATAGACAATTTTTTATTATCTCCAAGTAACGCCATATGAAAACTCCAAAAAAGTTGGCAGATATGACTGTCATAAGGGGCGTGAGCAAGATTGGTTAGATAATGGGTTTCCATAACTCAAGGTCTTGGGTTCAATCCCGCATCAAGCCTGCTTTCCTCATAGTTCGATAAAAGCGGCGCAATTGTGCCTTCTCGATGAAAATATCTCGCAGTACCTTTACTTTCACCTAAAGATAAGATTCAGTTATATTAGCAAACTAAGTAAATATTTATTCACTGAAAAAATACAAAAATATACAGGTACATTTGAATTTCAAATACAATTAGTTGCGTCAAATCTTTTCTGTTGAACATTCAAGTGTTTTGAGGCCAAACTTGACAAAACTTTGGATAGATGATTCACACAAAGACTCAGATTCTTCATATTCACTGTTCACAGATGGTGATTTTTTCAGAATTTGGGAGTTTGCATATTCTTCATGCTTGTTTCTATAATCTGTCAGGTTCTATACAAAAAGAAAATTTTACAAAGTATGAATATACTTTAAGGCAATGAAAACCTTCAATATGTCTCCATTTTCGGACTTCGTTTCAAGAATATCTCTAATTTGACTTAAAAAATATAAGTACCACAAATAAATCAAGATAAAATATATAGACATATGTTATTTTGGGAATCATTTTACAAGAACTTTAAATGTTCATAATTTCAATTTGCTCCATCAAGAAGCGACGCATAAATTGTCACATTTGAGTAGTGTCAATTGAGCAAAGTAGTTTTGATATGAACACAAATTAGTATTCAAGATATTATCTGAAAAATTATATTTTTAAAATCAATTAAAATGAGCATTGGTTTCAAAGTATTACAGTTAAAGAATTATACTTGGATAAATTTAATTAAAACATGAAAAACGTAAATTTATGTAACATGATCCACGTTAAATCTGATTTTCTTACAGACCAATGAAACCCAATTACAAAAAAAAAGCTATTTTCTAGAAATGCGATAATTTGATTAAAGCCATCTTCGTTTTATCGTAGTAGAATAAAATTCTTTCCATTTCCTTATCGCGCCAGTTGTTTGTGATGAGAAATGACAATTTTACCCAACCGACCAAAATCTTTAATGTAAAAATGACTTTTATAATTTTACCTCCAACAAAGTCCTTTTATTTCAGATAAACAGTTGTAATAAAATTTAAGAAAAAAACATTATTTTTTTATTCGATTAGTTTAATAATGGCGTCAAAATAGTTCGCCTAAAGCTGAAAAAAGAACCAATCAAAATACTTTAATGTCTAAAGAATTTTACAAACGGGCATTCAATTTGATATCGATTCCATCAAACATTACAGATCAGGAGCGAAAGTTTTTATATTTTGCTCATATATGGCGAAACAAAGCTTTCTACATAAAAAAACCTACAAAACATGTGACTTTTTCGTTTTTTTAGTTGATCTTTCATAATATATGTTCATTAGATTAAAACATATACACTGCAATGTTGCCAAATTTAGAAGTTTTTTTTAAAAAATCTTCATTTTTACATTTTTATCAATATAATGCTATTTTATTCAATAGATTCGAGAAAAAAATAAATTTTGCTGCTAAGATAAAAAATCATAAACCATTATTTAATTAAAACTGTTCATAATAAAGTACTTAGATTTTAAAAAGAAAATTTTAATTTAACAAAAAAAAAATTAAAAAAGTAAAGTTCCCAAAACAGGAAAGTTGCCTACTTTCCTTACAAAGATTCACTATGTACTAAATACACTTGAGAATCTTTAAAAAACACGTTATTTTTTTGGATAATGCTTTTACAAGAGTTGCTTGAAAAAACGTCAGAGCGTGTGGAACAATACTAATAAAATGGAGAAAAGTGAAGGAGATTCTTTGCAATGTCGATAAAGTGGAAAGGTATTGTGGATCCTACGGAATGATAAATATGCGGTTTATGTAGCAAGCAACTACTATGGTGTGTTGAGTATCCTGTTCAAATCCGTGAAAGGAGAGTGAAAAAATGAAGAAAAGTAAATAATGCCATCTGTGAAAGTGTACAATACAGGAATGAGTGATGAATGAGTACCATTATGTTCCAAAAATGGTGATTCTGATTAATGTTGATGAAACGTATTCTCACATCTTGTTATGCTTTCAATTGTTGCAGATAGATAATTTTACCGAAAAAAATCAATAATAATAACATCTTCAAATTAGAAAAGAAATAGCCATATTTCTCACATATTCTGCAATTTCAAAGAAACGTGTTTAGGATATCGTAGAGGAGGGGTAGGCAACCTGCAGCCCGAGGGGAAGCACCGTCTTAAAATTAAAAAAAAAAATCCAAAACTTCAAAAAAAAAAACTCTTCATTCTTAATCTTAATTCTCATTCTTAAAAAAGTTCTGTCACGTTTTGAAACAGCGACATGTCTTTCCATTCAAAATTATAAAAAGGAGCGCTCAAAATCCTATGTGCATTGAATGAGACATGTGAGTACGTGCAGTTAGTTTACTAGCATGCTTTTAAAATGGTTATAGGACCAATTTTATTACGGCTTGCGAAAGCATAGGTAGACTTCCATGTGGGCGGGGGCTGCCACCAATTGTCAAATGATTGACACAACTACACACTGTCATAAAGTTTCTCTAGGCGGACTTAGCATGGAAAAACTGAGGTCTTTTTTCATTCCTATTGTGCAGGATCACAGCATTAAGACTTCCCTTGAAAGTGTTAAAAGAAAGATGCCAATCTAAAGGATTTCTAAGGTTCCTCTGAAAATGAGTGTTAATGACATCATGAATTATGTCCAAGATTTAGCGATCATCGACGCGGCCTTTAAAACCTTGATCGGAATCAGCATCGTTAGAAAATACGGAATCGGATGCACTAGCGATGTACACCGATCCAAATTTTTGACGCATGTCGATTGACTTATAAAATGCGAATGTCGATGCTTACACGTCTTCAATAATAATGTGATGCACTGTTTATTCTAGAAGCTTTCGAATTGATACTTCAAGATAAAAAAAAATCATTGAACATCGCATAAAAACGTTTTTCTCGTGTGTTCCTTAGAATTTATTTCTCCTAGAAGATTGCTTTAAATGAAATCAAGCGAAATTTAACATAGCAGGCATAATATCCATTTTTCTCTAAAAATGGTGAGGAAAAAGAAAGTTTCTTCATGATATCTCATATGGAGAAAAGGCTTTGCATTTCGAACACGGCGAATTAATTGGTTTAAGGACTCGGATCAGAAGATCGGTATTCATCGGAAAATTTACCGATGACGACGTCAATAGAATATAGGTACACAACTATTATGTACAAAGGTAAAAACAATACTTCTAAAAAAAATTTAAACATCAAAATATTATATCTTGTGCGCGATGATGCGATCCCATATAAAGGTAGCATAATACGCAAGAAGATGCGGTAGTTGTGAATAGAAGTTATCAAGGTTTTCAATTGATTGTACTCTCTAGTCCTTATAGAAGTCAACCTCTGAAAAAAATAAATCATGCTGAAATACATGAAAAAAGATATCATCAAGAAATAAAACAAGAGTGGGCGTACACTGTAGTGCACATACCGTCTTAGGGTCTTGGATTTACATCCCTATCTTATGCCTAGTTATGGAATATCTCTAGAATATCTTCTAGAATATCCTCCCCTTGGATGCAAACTCCAGAACATAAAAATGTGATTTTGCTTCTTGTTTTCCTTCCTTGTAACGGTAGATTTCATGCGAAGAAGAGCTTAATGGTTGAAAATCTAATTTAATAAAAGTTGTACTGTTTTTCGCTTATTTATCTATTGAAACTTTTATTAATGAACTCTCAGCAACATTTTCTTTACATTCAAATACATTTTTTAGTTCAAGACTGTAAGACACATTAGCAAGATAAAGCGGGCTTTGTGTATTTTGAAAGATAAATCTGAAAAAGAGAATAAATTAATAGAATTATTTCCACTACCACATATGTCATCATATAACATGCTACTTAAAATATGCGCTCTACTAAAGTAATAACAGCATAATTCATATGTAAATAAAATATTATTGGCAAGAATATCCATCTAGAAAGTTGTCTCTGCTTCTACATTGTGAAAAAGGTACTTAACTCAAAAGATAGGCTTTTAATTGCATTGCTTATTTGTAATTTTTTTCAGTTCACATATTATAATGCATGTTATACATCATAATTCAAACTACTAATCAAAAAAAACTTGAGTTAACACGTTCTTTGTTTCCGAATCCACAGGGTGAGATGTGCCTGTCACACACAAATTTGAGAGCCTTTTTTTGGAGCGTGGTGCATTTCTTGACCGGGTACCCTTCCTGGCGTCCACGGATGGCATTAGAAAAGAACAAGAAATTCTATTTCAGGTCTAACCACCATGCCAAACGCGCAAAAATAGGCAGGCAATTCAAACTACCAATCAGAAAGCGATTTTTAAAAAGAAATAGATATTCTATTACTTATTGTAAACATTATCTAAATGTTCAGAAATCGGGCGGTAGATGTTTTTTGACGTTTCTTCACTCAAAAAATGGGAAGCAAGAGCTAAAAAATAAAAAATATATTTGTTTACAATGTTGAAGGAATTCATCTATGACATGTGTCCTCAGTTTATTGGATAATATTCTACCAATGAAATAGGCAACCCTACTTGACATCAAAGATAAAAAATATGCGTGTACACATCAATTATTTTTCAATGGAATTTCATATATTTAAAGAAGACGTTTTCCATTTCTTTGGATACTGATATGACCCTTGTCTGCAAAGGTCTACGTGATAAAAAACAGATTGGAAAAAATAAAGAGGTAATTAGATTTCTTAAAAAATGCTATTACCTTGCCCTATATAAAAAAGTATATAGTACTGATATATTCAGGGCAAACAACTTTTGACCTAAAAAATCGTATTTATTTGACTTTGTAAGCAGAAATTTTTGACTTATTGCACAAGAAAAATTTAAACTTTTTTCAATTAAAAAGACTTCTTCAGATTGTTTAATAAAAAAATTTTATTGAACTTTATTGACTTAAAAAATTCCAAAAAACTTTAAAAAAAAATAAATAAACAGAATAAAAAAAATAGTTCAAACTAGTTTAAAATTGGTTTACAGGGACTTGTTATTTTTTTAATGTTTTTTTGACTTTATTGTCTTTTATCCGCTTTGCAAGGAGTTAAAACAACAAAATTAAAAACAAATTTATGATGAAGAAAATATCAATAATAATTAATTTGAAAGATAATTACTATTTAAACATGATATAATCATTGAAAGTATTTTAATTTTTAATTTTCTAAAAACAGTTTTATAAAAGGATAACTTTTGGAATTTTTTATCGACTTTAAAAAAATTTTTTTTTTGACTTTATCGACCAATATTCAAAAATAGAAGAAAATAATGTAGTTAAGACTGTTTAATTGGTTTACAGCGACTTTTTGTGCTTTTAAGAAAAATTGGCTTTATTAACTTTTGTTCGGCCTGTTTAATTACCGATCTTATTGATTGATTGATTGATTGATTGATTTACGAACTAAAGTTCTTATTAATTTGAAAAAATTGTCGGTTTCAAAATAAAACCGCAACATTTTAAAATTTTTGAATGAAGTTAAGGAAATATTCTTGCATTCACTCAATGATTCTGATAAAGTGGGTACCAAGAAGAAGGCATGAACAAATATTGCAGGCTTAAATAATGCAATGGTGATAGCAACAGTCTGTCTTCTTATTCTGCATACCTAGATTTACCTGTATTATTCAGTTTCCGCCTTTTGAAGTGTTATTAGGACTTTGGAGGGGGTGTGAACTTGAAATGCGCTCATGGTAGCATTTATGCTAGGACAGTGGTTCTCAACCGGGAAGGAAAAATTTGAAACTACAAACCACTAACTCAGGAGATCAGAAGAGACAAAACTAGCGACATTTTTTAAGTATAAAAATCAAGCATCATTTTTATTTATTAAATGTGTATAACCTCAGTATAAAAATATGCTAAGTAAAGGTAAATGTATTAATGTTGTCATATGTAGTCTTGACAGAATCGTGATAAGGAAGAAATATGAAGATTTTCGGGATCTTATCACGATTATTTTGAATGTAAACCTTGATAAAAAAAAATTCAAACGCAAATATTAAAGCACCTAATTTTGGAAAGGGAAAAAGATCAAAGCAGGAATTGAGAGTAAAAAGGTTGAGAACCACTGTACTAGGAGCTCACTGCTTACAAAGACAAGTTAATCGATTTAATTGGATAGAAAAAATGTAGTTAAAACGGTTATGCCACATCCAGAACGAAAAAAGAGTAAACTTTTTGTTGAGAAACAAAAAAGGTACTGATTATCATCAATTACATCAATCAATATTCGGACTATTTTCTGAATTTTAATGAAGTTTTTGAGATCAATAAAGTTTTATAAAAAAATTTTTTAGATCAATAAAATAAAAAGAGAAAAATCATTTCATCTAACAGAGCAAAAATTAGAGCTTAAATTAAATTTTAAAACAAATCATTTTACTCAAAATTTCATCAAGTATTAAATCTTTATGTTTTAACTTTTTTTTTCAAATATCACCCACAGAATTTTTTAGTCGCAAACTGTCCAGTAAAATTCCTAAGTCCATGTCAATGTACAAAGTGGTTCGCACTTGTCTATGTCAGATTTAAGTTATATATGCAGCAGTATGGATTCGTTGATAAAAATCTGTTCTTTCATTATGATTTACTAAAATGGTTTATTAAAAACACTTCTTTTTTGAAAAATAAAAATTTTTCAAATAATTTTAGGCCTCATTAATTAAGTGAAATTAATGACTAAATTAAGGTTAGTTTTTAAGTTTAATCTTTGTTAAAAAAAGGGTTTAGAAACACTGATTTTACTGATTGTATAATAAAAAAAAACTTTTCTATTGAATTAAAAATTTCTTGCTATAAGTCAAAAAATAGGATTTTTTAGGTCAAAAATTAATATGCCTACTCATATCTCTATTTCTTAGGTAAATCAAATATTTTAAAAACTTTACCAAAAAACTTTCCGGTAGCTTTCAAGATTGGAATTATGAAGGAAGGCCTGGTTCGATTGACCCGGGCAAATTCATCAAAATACTTCAATTCCTCACTGCAGTTAAGCGTGAACTCTTGCTGCAAAACAAAAATTGATTGATGTGGTAAAAAGGAAAAATATGATCAAACTTTGAAATGGGAACTCGCAGTGCTACTGGATAAAGATTTCGAGGATGTCAAAAAGGAGTCTAAGAAGATCAGAGTGGCCTGGTTCGTTCTTGTCGTTTTATCGAGTAAATCAAAAGAAGGTTTGGAGCAAAAAAAGTTGCGATGAAAATTTTCCGCCTTTAATTTTTTTGAAAAATTGCGAAAAATAATTGACTTAGTCTTAAAAAGAAAGATGAGAAAAACATTTAAAATTAAATATAAAAAACCCAATTGCCACGACCCTATATAAGAAAATGTAAAATATTCATATAAAAATGTAAAATATTTAGTAATGAACGAAATATTTTGTATACTTATTGAATAAATTCGCGTTTTGTATCTTCCATATTATATCGAACTCTAGAAAATGTAAATATAAGAAATCTTAGATGTAAAACTTTTACAAACTTAACGAGACAATCATGTGAGGCAACCAAGCCTGATGGAAGAGCTATAGTTCCTCATTTTCTTTAATGTGTTCTGTGACAAATAGAGAAGTTGTGAAGCATGTTGATATGCTCAACAATAGAATTTTTGGTTGCTTTTATAGCAACGTGTTCACAATTACACAAAATAGTGCTTGAATCATTATCTAAGTGTCGAAATTCACACTCTTTACTTATAAAAAGCTCGTCGAAAATACTTTACGACTTACAAAAAAGGAAATAATAAACATAAGATAAATCTGTTTCTTCAAAGGCAGCTAGGATCACAGACAGATAATTCAAGTTTTGGCAGGACTTAGAATGCTCCATCCAAAATCACTCTGAATTGCAAGGAAGAGCAAAGATTCATTGGTTGCAAATAGAAATAGTATTCGATTAGAAATATCTCCAACACAGGGGCGCACATCCTCAAAATTATTGGGGGCGAAATTTTTTTTTGCAATTTTCAAAATTACTGGTCTGGAAATACCACGGGAGACCAAATATTCAAGCAATCCTTTAAAATAGGGTGTATTCAGTGCATACCTAAATTTATAAGACTACCTTATATTTTTTTTACAAAATTGGTGAAATTTAAATACTATACTTCCAGAGAAAATATTTTAGTTAAATTTGCATATCGTATATACACTATTTAAAAAAAATTCAAAATTGTTGGGGGGTGGGGGTGAATAGGCTTTTCATTTGAAAATGAAGTCTATCAGGCACATTACAGAAATTGATGAAAGGATATTTGATTGATAGAGAAAACAAATTTATATGAGTGAATGTAGTCTGAAGGAAAAGAGTCTACTTTTCACACCCTCGATTAATTAATTAATTAATTAATTAAGTTGTTTTGTGACGTTCCACCCATCCTTTCGGATATCGTGCCCCCCAATCTATCCAAGTCTAACTGGACTTTCCATCCCACTAAACACCAATCGGCCCTTGTTACAAAAGAATAGCTCTATTATATATATTATTTTACAAGAATTTATGTGAAAATATATAAATACAACTGAGAGAACGATACAATCCTAACCGAACCTCCCAATTTGGAAACAAACTTATTGTCTAGTGATAGCGATTACTAACCACGTAGAATCGCGTCCTGAGCCTACCTAACCGTAAAAACCTTTAATTCTTCAGAGGAAGAAAACCAGGGTAAAAAACCGGCGCAAGCCCTGCGATGTTTATAAGAAAAAATGTGATTGATTCAGGGGCACACATCCTTTAAATTATTGGAGGGGGCGGTCTTTCAAGCGTCTTCCAAAAAAGACAACAAATTTTTCGGAATTCCTACTCCTCTCTTGTCTATTCTATTTCATTCTTAATTAAGCTTAATGTAAACTTTAACCCCCGCCCTATTAAGCATAACGTCAACAATGAATGAGGACTTATAAATAACTACTTCTTTTTCACTTCAAATAGATGAGCACCATTTCTAAATTGTATGTAGAAAAGGGGTAAAGATATCAATTAACAATAAAAAAATTGGAAATTTTATTGAATGAAAAAAATCATTCATTAATTTTCAGTTGTTCCATTTCTTCTTCCTAAAAAATGAAAAAATGTTTTATTGAGAAAAATAAATAAAAAAACACATCCAAATTACATAACTTTTCTGAGGTAATTTCTATCAAAAATGTAAAACAGAACTAAGGTTAGAAAACTTGGTATTAGAATTTTTTCATTCTTTTTAGTGTAAAAGAATAAGTTAGTTAGACTCTCAAAAAATGGTATAAAATAAAGAAAAAATTGTGCAAACAAAAATCAAACAATAAATTAAGATTGCATTACTTCATTTTTCTCAGAATCATTCAAAAATAGTTTAAAAGCTAAATTAGTGCAAGCTACAAAAAGTAAAATAACTTTTAACATTTTGCAATGAATTGCCTTTTATACAGTAGTCCCCCCCTTAATACACGACCACTGGGAAGATGACCAACCCCCCGTGAATTATCTGATCCGTGTATTGTCACAATTAAGATTATAAGTATCTATAAACACATTTAACGAAGTTTAGGGGGTAATTCCATTAATATAATCAGGGGTAATTCCATTAATATAATCAGACAAATATTAGACTATTTTGATTTTAGTCTTAAAAAGTAGAGACCTACTTGACTTAAGAAATCATGGTACAGTTTCGAGTTTTTTATTTTATACTTTCTAATAATCGATAAACACGAACACATATGACAGAAATATTTATTTATGATAATTCAAATAATTGTTCATATACAACAAATATCACAAAAATCTGCTAAAGTCATATAAACATCAGTCATATGTATAGAAATACAGAAATACGGATTGTGATCAGAATGCGAACACTACTGTTTCTTGAAGAAGTCGTCAATTGTCTTCTGCCTTGTGGCCTGATTCTCTATCTTCTTAGCCTTATGAAGAAGATTCTGCATTTGCAGGACTTCCAAAGACATGCCTTGCTGCTCAAAGAGTTTCAGCAGTTGTTCTCCACCAAAGACAGCATCTTTTGCAGAGACCTTCTTAAACTGACTGGTCCATCTCGTCATCAACCTGATCAGAAGTGAGTAGCTCAGCAGTCTGTTGTGATTTAGCTGCAGGTGATTGGCCAATGCTGACACAGCATTGCTGAGGATTTGCTGATCTGTGAGAAGCTGTGCTATCGAGATGTTGCCTTCATCCTCCTCCCAAAGGAAGGTTGGCTCTTTTGTTCTTCTTCGGAAATGTTGAACAAGTTCTGTTTCATGAGATCCTCCCCAGCTTCCACTTCTGCCTGAGAGAATCCCCAGAAGTCTTCATCTTCCCCAGTGTCATCTTCATCCTTGGGATATAGAAGACCCTTGGACCAGCAGTTAATAATATACTTTTGTGTGATGTCACTCCATGCCCTGGCTGTAGTATGAACCGCATCCTTGATGTTAAACTTTTTCAAGAAATCTACATCAGCATTCTCATCGACGATGGCTTGAACAATATGTTTCTTGTAGTTACTCTTCACTGCGTTGATGATGCCTTGATCAAGTGGTTGAGAGAGATATGCAGAATTCTTTGGAAGATAGTATACTGTGATCATTCCATCCTGGAAGGGGGAGGGGGTAGGCAGGACAATTATCGAGCAGTAGTACTGCTTTTTCTTCCTCTCCAATCTTCCTTAGATGTCGCCGAACAGATGGAACAAAAATGTTGAAAAACCATTTTTCAAAGATTGAAGATGTCATCCAGGCGCTAGATGAATGAGTATACTTGAGAGGGAGTTTGTCCATGATGATATTATTCAAACAACGAGGAGCTCTTGACTTGCCAATCACAAGTGGCTTGATATTAAGCGTTCCTGCTCGGTTGCAAGCTAGTAGAAGGGTCATCCTATCATTGTTCTTTTTCAGCCTCTGGTAAGCTGACTTGATCTTGGATGCCATAGTTCTTCTTGGAAGGAACTTGTAAAACCGCCCAGTATCATCAGCATTGAAGATCTGTTCTTCACTGTAGGTATTTGCTTCTATTAACTGATCGTATCTTGGAAGGAAGTGTTCAGCAGCCTGTGTGTCAGTAGAACAAATTTCTCCTGAGAGTGACTTTGACTTGATTCCGTGACGTCTTTGGAAGCGTTGCAGCCAACACTTGAAAGCTACGAGCACAGTATCTTTTTCTCCATGAATCTCTTTGTGAAACTTCTGAGCTTGAGCTCGAAGAATGCTGCCAGAAATGGGCACATTGGTGTTGTTCTTCTGAGACAGCCAATCAAAAGTGGCTTTATCCAAGGCAGGATCTGCAGCTAACTTTGCTCTCTTTCTCTTCAGCCCATCTTGTCCATCCAAATCTCTAACGAAGTCTCTCAGTTTCTGTTCATCTCGAATCCAACCACGTAGTGTACCTTCTGGAACTCCAAATTCTCTTGAGACTTTTGCTTGTGAATCTCCTTTTTTACTTTTGTCACTGCTTCCAGCTTTTGATCGATGGTATATGAGGCATAAGCCTTCCTTTTCCGAGTTGGAGTTTGGTTTGCCATGTATAGATAGGATAATTAATAGCGAGGTGATCAGTAAAAATTCAATGATGATTGCCAGATGTGTACAGTTGAGTTGCGTGTGAATAAATGATTGATTTTAAGTAAGAATACAGGGGTTTATATACATAAGGTAGATGACATGTTTGTCATGAGTGTATGAGTTGAATGTGAATAAATGATTGATTTCAATTATGGAGCTTCAACAAAAACTAAAAATTTTACAGCATAACTTAAGTTTTTTGAAAACTAATTTGACGTATCCCCTACGGCATACTCTATGGGTGGCATGGCAGGTTGGTTGAGATTATGGACTCAGCACGGAAGCCTCTGGATTCGATTCCTTATCGAAACCAATTTATTCATTGTTTGACATAAGAGGTCAGTGCCTTGTCAATGAAAACACACCCACGGTACCTTTACCTTACCTTTTACTCAAAATTCAAAAATTTGCTAGATAATTAACATAAGAAAGGAGACAAAATAAAATAATATATTTTAAAATGAAATGGTATTTCAAAATAATAGGAGGCATAAAAAATGAGATAGTTTATTATGAAGTTTTTATAAGCAGCAAAAACCAACTTTGAAGTAGCTAACCCTCATAGGGTGATTTGGTAACGCTTGTATTTTTTACATTTTGTAAGGAATCATATTATACAAAAAAAATAGTAGTTTAATCACTTTTCAAAAAATTATTTAAGTCTAAGAACACAAACTCATAAAAAAAAACCATTTAAACTAACATAAATCATAAAAATCATAGTATACGAGAAGAAAATCATTGCGTTTTTGACTATTTCTCTGTCTACAAATAAAATTCTGGCAGCTGACATAAATAGATCAAGTACATTTTTAACAACTGAAACATTTTGTTTCGATATTATATTTTTATTATAATAATCAACAAATTTTCTTTAAAAAATGATTTAATTATGTACTACAAAAGATTCTGCTTCTTGTTTGTAGTTTATCAGTGTACGTTTTATGGAATAAGTTATGCCATAACCAGCACGTATATCCATAGGAAAAAAGTATCTATTAAAAACTGTAATGGCAGGCGGATCTGACTTGCTTTGCTCTTGTTTCTATGGAAACCTTCTTTAATGGTATTATGACTATGCTCTATAGAACAAAAATCACACGGGACAGCTAAATGAATTGTAATGTCTACCTTGCAGCCAAGAGCCATGAAATTTCCACAAATTCTAAGCTTACTCTTGTCTTTTTGTGTATATAACCAATATAGTTTAGTAATTACCCTACCTCCTTTATTACATGAAGTCCACGCTTAGACAGCAATAATAGAGAGCCATTAAGAGAAAATGATAAAAATGTGACAAAACTAGAAAAACAGAAAGTCCTAAAGTGAAACCCTGAAAAAACAACTTCGTAGAAAATCGTAGGCTGAATGCGCCACATTTGGTCAAATTTTGAAGAATCAAATAACAGAAACTGTAAAATATAAAAGTATATAAATTTTATAACAATATAACAAAGTAATTACATTATTTTACATTTACGTGATCCCTTTCTTTGAATTTATGTATTTTCCTCATAAAACACAATTTTAATAACACAGTTATAATGTTTTTAGTGTCTATTTTACTTTCAATCTTCAACCAGACAAATATACCTGTCCTTCCTAGGTTTCAGCATAATTCTAACTTTAGCCTTTTAAAAAGGCTTTTTTATACGACGATTTTTAGAATTTATATCTAAAAATGTTTTTTCTCAGGATTTCACAGAGCTAATTTATCTATAATAAGATTCAAGTGGCTATTTGAAACATTAAAAAAAAATTACAGTAACATTTCAAATAATTTTTCTTTCAAGACCATCAATTCAAAGAAATTATTATTTTTATAATTAAAGAAAAACAAAATAAGTTTCTTCTTTTACACATATTCTTATAGTAGGGCATATAGATATTTGATAAAAGTTCAGAAATAGTTGTTATAGAAACTTTCCTTGAAATTTTGAATACCAGCAGTGTCTCATGAAATAAAAGTTTTAGTAATATAAAAACTTATTAAAAAATGATAAGCAAGTGATTAGTTTTCAAAAATATTATCATAAAAATGAAGCAAACGAGTAAACAAATGATAGTTGACTTGTAAAGGGAAAATGAATATTCAAGAACTAATTTCTATGATAATTTATGTAAAATTTAATCTGTTATTTTAATCACAATAATTCTAAAATTAATAATATCTATCTCGTTTAAAATCTTGAAAAAGTATTCCCAATTTAAATTTTCAAATAAAAAATATCAACCATTTTTTTATTGTATTGTAGGAGAATAATAATGCAACTTATTTTAACATTTAATTTTTAAAAGGACCAAGAAAGAATATAAAAGTATTTATTTTTATAACAATTTATTTTAAAATCTAGTTTTTACTTTTAATAAAGTATCTAGTTTTAAAAAATTATATTTTAGAAAGTATTTTGTGTTCTTCACTTTTAATAGTTTTCCTTTTTAATTTTTATAGATTAAATTTTAAGTTATAGACATATTGTACCAAGCGAGCTATGCTTTTCTATCTTTTCTATGTATGTTATATATACAATAATAGTAAACATAATGTGTTAATAATATACAGTTTCACATACAAACCATTGATAGATCCTATATTAATTAGCATGTTTCATATTTTTATCCTTATATTTACTCTGTTGGGAACATTGCTATCCTACTCATTCTTTCCCTTTTCTCTTCTTTTCTTTTGTTTGACTTAAGAAAGTAGTTTTAAGACCACTGACATATTTCTTAAATAAATACTCGTAAAAAAGTGCATTTGTAATACTTGATAAAAAATATTTAATCATATTTGATTTTGTTGAAAAACTTACAATTATATTCCCAATCAGTTATATTTTAATAGCTTGGTCCTTCACTGAAATGGCAATATTAAGCATACTTTCTATATTAATAACTTGTGTGTTAACATACATATTTCACTTTATTTAGATTCTACTAAATTGTTTGATTGAGTATATATTTTTTCTGCTCTTCAAACTACAGCGACTTAGGTTTCGTTTAAAGCCATAAACCATTCAAAAAATAATATCTGCATTTCTTTTTTGAGTATTCCTCGTCTTAATGCATCAATTTGGGTTTACTTCTAGAAACTATTTGAAATCTTTCTTCTTTTTATCATAAATCACATTACTTCTTTTTTACATTTTTGTCTTTCTATATTATACGTATACCATGTAGGTGCTTTCTTCAAATATGAATCCAATATAAATCAATAACTTATATACCACTGCCTTTGATATTTACAAGAGGTTTCTTTCAATAATACACGTAAGCAAATCGAAGTTTATGTTGTTTATTAAATTTATAAATCTTGTTATAGAGTCTGATTATTTTCTCATTAAATTCCTTCTTTCAATTATATATGGACTCATTTCTCATGGACAACACTTTAATTCAGTCGTTGCGAAAATATCAAAATTCGCACAATTTTAGGTCCTTGTTTGTACTACAGCAATGCCCTTATATCCTGCAAACTGATTTGGGTGTTACTTATCTGCATTTTGTTTATTTTAACCGAGTAGATATTACATGGATTTTTTCTTATAATAATAAATAAATATTGCTTAACTTTTTCCTGTCTTATTGTAAAACTTGTTTGATATTAATTCATCTTTTTATTTCCCCCCCCCCCCCTAAAATGTGGTGCGTTTTGGGATTACCTGTTTTAATAGGGTCTGTGTAAAATAAGCTGCAAAAATAGCTTAAAATAAAAAGGTAAATAACTTTGTAAATAATTTGAGAATTTAATTTAAATTTTGCATATAAACTAAATATAATATACAATATATATATTTGAAGTTACAATTATATCTGTTCCCCAGAATTTGTATGATAGCCTCTCAAACTTCTCCAAAATTTTTGGAACCATTTTAAGGGTAAAATAAGCTGCAAATTCGACAGATATTTTTTTTGGATTTTTAAAAATGGCGAATTCTTTTATTTTCTGCTTCTAAAATATAATATAACCATTTTCTTTCTCGTTTTCTATTTCAATTTTTTTTATAGTTTGAACTTTGTTTTTTCTGTAAGAAACTCAACTTATTTATTTAATTGTTTTTATAAGTTCATCGCTTATTATAATAAATTTTTGAAGGTTGGCCTTAATATTTTTACTTAATTTATTTTATAAGTTATTAAACTTTTTTGAAGGCTGATCTTTGCTTTATCTGTAAGATTAATATTTTTACTTAATTTATTTTTTAAGGTTGACTTTTGCTTTCTGTGTAAGGAACTTAAATTTTTACTTATTTTTTTCATAAGTTCATTCATATTTTTTTGAAGGTCAATCTCTTTTCTGTAAACTTTTTTTTTTAAGCGGTTGCCTGTAAACCAGCATAGGTGGCTTATGTACGGTGGCGCATGAAACGAACTTATAAACTAAACTCATATATAAACTTTTTTATCATCCCCTATTATATTAAACTTTTTTCATGGCTGATCTTTGATCTGTAAGAAATTGAATTTTTTCTTTAATTCTTTTTTATAAGTTCATATTAAACATTTTTAAAGGTTGATCTTTGCTCTCTCTGTAACAAACTTTATTTTTACTTATATTTCCTTATAATTACGTTAAAAAATTTTTTAGATTGACTTTTGCTTTCTGTGTAAGGAACATACATTTTTTATTTATTTTTTTTCATAAGTTCACTCAACTTTTTTTGAAGGTCAATGTTTGCTTTTCTGTAAACTTTTTTAAAAGTTCATCCCCTATTATAATAAACTTTTTTCAAGGCTGATCTTTGCCCTTATCTGTAAGATTAATATTTTTACTTAATTTATTTTTTAAAGTTGACTTTTGCTTTCTGTGTAAGGAACTTAAATTTTTTACTTATTTTTTTCATAAGTTCATTCAAATTTTTTTGAAGGTCAATCTTTGCTTTTCTGTAAACTTTTTTTTTTAAGCGGTTGCCTGTAAACCAGCATAGAAGAAGAAGAAGAAGAAGAAGAAGAAGAAGAAGAAGAAGAAGAAGAAGAAGAAGAAGAAGAAGAAGAAGAAGAAGAAGAAGAAGAAGAAGAAGAAGAAGAAGAAGAAGAAGAAGAAGAAGAAGAAGAAGAAGAAGAAGAAGAAGAAGAAGAAGAAGAAGAAGAAGAAGAAGAAGAAGAAGAAGAAGAAGAAGAAGAAGAAGAAGAAGAAGAAGAAGAAGAAGAAGAAGAAGAAGAAGAAGAAGAAATTTATTCAAGTAAACACAAGAAAAAATAAGATAAATGAATGAAAAAAATATAAAAATTGCAATAACTTTAAATTTCACTTGGGATGTAGAAGACATAAATGTTGATTTCAGCTGTGTCAGTTTGGGTTATCAAAAGGTTGCCTGTAAACCAGCATAAGTGGCTTATGTACGGTCGCGCATGAAACCAACTTACAAACTAAACTCATATATAAACTTTTTTATCATCCCCTATTATATTAAACTTTTTTCATGGCTCATCTTTGATCTGTAAGAAATTAAATTTTTTTCTTTAATTCTTTTTTATAAGTTCATATTAAACATTTTTAAAGGTTGATCTTTGCTCTATCTGTAACAAACTTTATTTTTACTTATATTTCCTTATAATTACGTTAAAAATTTTTTTAGGTTGACTTTTGCTTTCTGTTTAAGGAACTTACATTTTTTATTTATTTTTTTTCATAAGTTCACTCAACTTTTTTTTGAAGGTCAATGTTTGCTTTTCTGTAAACTTTTTTATAAGTTCATCTCCTATTATAATAAACTTTTTTCAAGGCTGATCTTTGCTTTATCTGTAAGATTAATATTTTTACTTAATTTATTTTTTAAAGTTGACTTTTGCTTTCTGTGTAAGGAACTTAAATTTTTTACTTATTTTTTTCATAAGTTCATTCAAATTTTTTTGAATGTCAATCTTTGCTTTTCTGTAAACTTTTTTTTTTAAGCGGTTGCCTGTAAACCAGGATAGAAGAAGAAGAAGAAGAAGAAGAAGAAATTTATTCAAGTAAACACAAGAAAAAATAAGATAAATTAATGAAAAAAATATATAAATTGCAATAACTTTAAATTTCACTTGGGATGTAGAAGACATAAATGTTGATTTCAGCTGTGTCAGTTTGGGTTATCAAAAGGTTGCCTGTAAACCAGCATAGGTGGCTTATGTACGGTGGCGCATGAAACCAACTTACAAACTAAACTCATATATAAACTTTTTTATCATCCCCTATTATATTAAACTTTTTTCATGGCTCATCTTTGATCTGTAAGAAATTAAATTTTTTTCTTTAATTCTTTTTTATAAGTTCTTTTTAAAGGTTGATCTTTTCTCTATCTGTAACAAACTTTATTTTTACTTATATTTCCTTATAATTACGTTAAAAATTTTTTTAGGTTGACTTTTGCTTTCTGTTTAAGGAACTTACATTTTTTATTTTTTTTTTTTCATAAGTTCACTCAACTTTTTTTTGAAGGTCAATGTTTTCTTTTCTGTAAACTTTTTTATAAGTTCATCCCCTATTATAATAAACTTTTTTCAAGGCTGATCTTTGCTTTATCTGTAAGATTAATATTTTTACTTAATTTATTTTTTAAAGTTGACTTTTGCTTTCTGTGTAAGGAACTTAAATTTTTTACTTATTTTTTTCATAAGTTTATTCAAATTTTTTTGAAGGTCAATCTTTGCTTTTCTGTAAACTTTTTTCAAGGCTGATCTCTGTTTTATCTGTAAGAAATTTAACTTTTTTCCTTAATTCTTTATTATAAGTTCATATTAAATATTTTTTTAAGATTTTATAATAAATCAAGCTCGAGTAATTTCAAAATCAACTCTCAAAACTTGTTTTACCATATTTGTATTTTTTTTTTGACAGGGTGTTTCATGCAAGGGAAGTAGAAACTTCCATATCTGCACTGATGAACTTTTATGATAAGTCGATGGCATCGTCCTGATTCGAACCCAAAGGCTTTGGATCCGTAGGCGACGCCTCTACCTATCAGCCCACCAGCCCTTTGTTACCTTAATTAACTTTTAACAAAATTAATGATGAATAATTATTCTGAAAGTATTTTATCTAAAAACAGTTTTATACAATATCTCTTTCTTATTTCAGTGTAGTCAAAATTTTGTGAAAAATGAATAAAAATGATAAGAAATATAGAAAATTATCTGATTTCACTTTTTAAATTTTTTTCTAGCTCAATATTCCTATATTCATTTATTCCGGTAAGATAAAAAGTTTTTAATATTGAAAGTAACAAGAAATCGATGAATGTAGAAAGTTAAAAAGTATTTAGGTATGGAACTTATGATTAATTTTTTCATCAATTTCATGAATCGCTTTAATTTTTTTTCAGATTTTTATTTATCAAGATGAATTGTGTTTAGTATATTAAGAACTCTGTAAAAGTCTTCGAAGTTCTGAAAACTCTTCAATTTTTATTTTTTTGTGTTCTCTTACACAATTATTTAGTGTACTATTATTCGTTTTTATTTTAAAATTTTCATTATTTCAATAAATCTATAAGGAAAGCCATTTTTATTTAGATCGAGCATGTTTTTAATTAGAAAACTTTATTAGAAAGTTTGTATTTTATCTTAAAAATTGTTAAACTTAACCAGCTGTTCAAAAAATATAAAAGTGTCTCCGGCCCTAATGAAAGATTCTGCCCTTATGAAGAAATTTTAAAGTGTCGACCAAAGTACCCAATCATATACAACATTATTAACAAATTTTATTTGAAAACCTTTGAATTAAGTTTAGGCAAAAATGATCAGCTTGGATTTTTAATTGTAAGATTTTTAATAATACCCGCAACAGATAACTAAATTTTACAGAATATTTATTTTTGTATTCTAAAAACATTTTATACATCAATGAAGTAAACTGTCTTAACGATAGGCATCGTTTGAAAAGGAAAATTCTTTTGAAAGTGTATTAAAAATTGTTCAAAACTCATTTTTACATAAATTTGATAATGGCTTAATACGGAAAAGTGGACTTATTATTTTTAAAATTTTGAAATCCATTTTCAAAAATTCTTCTGAAAATCAAATTTTTTGTTAAAGTTTTAAAATTTGGTACCTTAACAGAAATCATTTTCGTGAAAAAGTCAACATAAAAAACTTGATTCTTTTTATTAAGTTGAGAAATGATAACTTTGAAGGGTAAAAGGTTAAAAAAATTAATTTTTCTGCACAAATTTAAATGAAAATCTTTAAAAGAATATTCTTTCCAACAAATGATGGTGAAAATAAAAAAAATATTCTTCGAAGTATATATCCAAAGGTGGCAATATTTTTGTCAAGAAAAATCCTAAAAAAATAATTTTTTGCGTTGGCAGATATTTAGGAAATTTTAAGGCCAATGATTTTTAATAACCTTGAGAAAATTTTCTTACTATTAATTTATCTGGCTGGTTTTTGAAATTTTATCAAAATTTATTCGAATTTAGTAAAAAGAGGATTTCTCTTAGGAAAAAAATTATTATATTGTATCTATATTATAATAATATTTATAAAAATTGACAATTTAATAAAATGAAAGTTTTTATATTTAGATATCATTTTGAATTTATCCTAGGATAATAATTTATAGATATACATCTAGTAGTAAGCTCTTGATAACTCGAGTCGCTGTACCTGTCTCAGCCATATCTACACATGCTAAATTTTCGTTTAACTCAAAATCAGATAGGTGGAATTTTCGTTTAAATCGAAGTAATTCATTCTTTTTCTGATATCAATTTAGAACTTCAATTATTCTGGATAAAAATTTCAATGCTATCTGTGAATTGCACTTCATCATGTTGCAATATATTTCAGATGCTTTGAATACAAAGTTTTTATAAAAAATCAATAAAAGTGTGAATTACGCATGCTTTCATTTATTTCGTTGTTGAACATTTTCAGCACTAAGATATTTGCAGCCCTGTAAATTGCTTTAAATTATTGTACCATATTTTATTCTTATCTTTAAACGTGTAGGCACAAAATTTTATGCCCTTTTCAAGGTAAATTATCGTATTTTTGTATGTATATTTTCATTATTTTTTTTATAAAATAAAATGCATTCAATTTTTTTTTTTGAGGTTTTGCTCCCTTAAATTTGTACCTGGAAGTATCACAGAACTGCTATTCATTCAAGAAAATATATGATACTGATTATTCGCTTAACTCCAACTTCGGATAACTTAAAGAATTTGTTGGATCCCCAAGACTCGACTTCTTGGTAGATATTAAAATATTATAAACTTAAAATATTTTTTAAAAAAGAATTAATAAAAAAAAAAAAATTAAACAAGGTTTAATGCTGAAATCGAAGTCAAGATTATAATTTATCCGAGCCAGATATCTAGACACCCTATCTCACCCCTTAAAACTATTGTACGAAATAATTAACACTCTTATTAAAACATATTATACTTATTCGTTCTTTAATATAATAATTATTGTTATAAAAATATAATTATGAATAATTTATTTTCTCTATTCTTTATATATTTCAGATATGAGTCTCAATGGTTGTTAGAGTCTACCTCTTAGCTTAACATTTATAGGTCAGTGTATCGATCTCCAAAGCTGCCAAATCTTAAAAACAAAAACATATTACAATATTAATTAAAAAAAAGGAAAATCTAGACTCATATGTTATAGAAATGACGCAAATTTATCGGTTGTCTTGAACTATATGCAAAGTTTTGATGCTCGAATAGAGCAGAAATATCACCTTAAATGACAAGTATATTCTAATTTTTATTTGGATCTGATATTTCTCGCTCTTCTATAAAATATTTAAATATTTTATTAAATTTTATTTCTCAGTGGTGTTTCAATAAATGTTCTCCTTGAATATGGATAAATGTTAGCATATGCTTTCATTTTTTCTTTTTTTTGGATATTTGAACATTTTTTGTTCCTTCTATGAGATGGAGAAATTATAATATTTAAATTTTAAAAAATTTTACCGTAATAATTTTTGTACTTCTTATTTTTATTTAAGATATAGTATGTAGTTTAAAAGTAAGGCAAAAATCATTTCTGTTGTTTAATGCGTTCTATTAGAGGGTTGATTTTCTATATACACTGATGTGTCATTTTTCAGCTACTAGTTTTAATAGTTTAGGTTTTTCCGTTTTGTTTTTTCTGTAGGGCCAGGCTAAAACATGCACTTTTTAAAAATGGGGAAAATAGCATGATGTATAATCACCATATTTATTGATATTACACGTAAAAAATCGTAATTAAGTGCGCTTTTCAGCCTGACCTATAATTTATATATTTTTTTTATATAAACCATCATTTTACCTTCAGCATAACTATTGATTATTCTAGTTACTTAACAACCTATTATATATATAGCAACTAATATACTGACTGATTCTTAAAATGAAAGATTTTAATGGATTCATCTCAAAATAGATAAATTCAAGTCGATTTAACTTGAAAGTCAGTCTGATCTCAAAGCAGTACAAACGAGTTTTAATTCTTCCATATGTTGGAACTATGTATTATAGTACCACAAATTTCAGATTTTATCTCAGGAATTTTCCAAAATGCGTGTGAACCATCGATGTAAAAATTGAATTATCTTAATTCACAAAATTTTATTAAATTTGACATGAATCCTCAAAAATATTTAAAGTTTGAAAACATTGCAATTATTGAAATACTTCTTTCTAGCTCAAAAGCTCGGTTACTAAGCTTTTTTCGTTACTCATTTTCTATCTCCCGCATAACGTATTGATGTGTTCATTAAATTTGGATTGTGGTCACTTTTTATTTTGATTGTGTTATAAGTTTTTTTTTCTATTTTCCCTTCACTTCATGTTTGCTGCATTTACTATTGTGTTGTTTCTTTTTCAAAATTTTTTACAATGAAGTTTTTATACTTTGAGAGATCGTTCTAACTAAAAAAAGTTCTACTTAAATTTTCTCTTCTTTAGTTGTATATCCTTGTATATAAATAATGAATTGATTGAAAATTACAATTTATCCTCCAGTAGTAGAGTAGTAATCCTCTTTTTCATCGCCCACCATTGCGCATTATTGCTCAGGTCGGAATCTTTAACAAATATCAGAATCCTGCCAGGAGAATTAGACAACATCAGTTTGTCTGCGAAATAACCATTCGGTACATGCCTAGTATCATACTGAGGAACTTCTCGGCTTAAAATGGCATTTTGTATTATTTAGCGTGCAATTTTGTAACTAACTTCTATTCTTGTAATAAAAAATTTATTTATCAATTTCTTCCTCGCTTTCAATATAAACGATTTGTATAAATTTAATAAAAAATTTATTTAGAAAATAATAATTTTATAGGCAACTTTTTTTCAATAAAAATAAATTCACAGAATATTATTTTTATAAATGAAAACTTTTTGCCTTTTCTTTGTTGGTTAGTTATCTTGCTAGTAGAAGGAAAGAAATTTATTTACAAATTCTTCAATGCCAAAGAGGAGTAAGAATTTTAACATTATCATAAAAGTAAAAGATAGGATTAAATATTACCCTATGAAAAAGGATTTGAGGGCTAGGGTTAATGCAAGCTAGTTAGTTATTTTTTTAGTTACAAAAGAATGAACTTTTACAAAATATCACTAAACCGCCTGTTGTACAATATAGATAATATGAAGTTCAACGCCATTTTTAATTTCACTTGACAAGTTCCAATTTTCTTCACCCAGACATATTTAACATTTTTTCATATCAGGATGGAAAACGATAACAAGTCTTTGATGCAGAACAACCTTGAAGTGATCATTTCTAGAGTGGAGCAACTCAGAGATGCGGTTGCTGGTCTGATTAACAGAATAAAATTTCACGAGTCGGTATGCAGTCAAGGCGGTGTGTCTAATCTCGATTGGACATCTGTTTTGGACAGCTATGCTTTGATTGCCAGCCAACTCGACACACTCAACCGAAGTCTAAAAGATTCCAAGATGCCAGATAATCTTTCTTCCTTTGTGATTTTACCTCTTAGAGTCCACTTAGAGTCAACGGATGATGCACTGATGAAGATAACCAATGGCCGTCTGCAAAATTTTTCCCATGAATCAGCTCCTGACTACCTCAGAACGTTGCTAGATCCAGAAGTCAGTTCCAAAAATGAAGTTATGCACAACAAGGCGAATAACATGACTCTAGAAGCTACAACCAAAGCTGTCAATGTCATGAACAAGATTTGTACGCAGACGCTCAATCTCTTGCAATCTTCACGAGATGCCATAGAGAGCAATCGCGATAAGTCTATTTCCGCTGCCTCCTCCATTTCCTATCTTTCCCCCGATGACAAAACGCTCTTATGTGCCTACAACTATGGCATGGGCCTCGCTCCAAATCAATACTCGTCCTCTTCAGTCAAATCCAAAAATGTTTCTTCCAAAATGCAGTCTCACATGTGATTTCATGATGATGCTCTTTCCTTTTCATTTGGATCGCTCTCTTTTGTGAAAACTTTTTTTTAGTGAATTGTATGTTTATCTTATTCCAATAAACACGACTAAGTTTTATATTGATTTTTAAAATCACCCTAACAAGAGATGTGCGTTACTCGATTTATATAGACAAGTATTTTTTGCTTGTAACGTAAATATTCCTTGGATCAGTTTCTTTTTCAAAATATAAGTCGTTTTAAATAAAAATTTTAAATTTTATAACTCTTTGTCTATTCTAATAAATTTATTTTCTTCTTCAATAGAAGCTGAACTCTGTATTCAAAGAATCGAAAAATATTCTTTAAAAAATCCAAATTTATCCCATATTGAAAGTAGAAGATAAATCAAGTTAACAAACTTGGACAAAGTAAATGTATGTAGACTAAAGGGGGATTTTGCTTTAAGTAAATATATGAATAAATAAGTAAATATTTAAATTAAGCTATAATATACACTAAGTAATTAGAGTAACACATTTTTTAATTAAAAAAATGAACAAAGTAATTTTTTTTAGCAAAGCAAGGAGAATCACACAAGGTAAGAATACTATATTGAGTATTCCATAGATAGCAACTTATAAATTTCAAAGAGAAGTCTATATCTTGGCAAGGACAAATAATTAGAATAAAGCATAATTCTGGCATTGACGATGTAATGGCTTTGCTAGAGTTAGAGTGAAAATGTGGTGATCGCCTATGAGTTTAGAAGAGATTTTCAGCTTGGCGTACCGTATTTAAGGTGGCAATATTTTTTAAGTTGAATCAGAAATGGTTGCAGAGAGCGAAGAAAGTGTTGTGCTTATGGGTGGGTATGCTTTTGTTCTGGGCATGAATTGGGGTTTGATTGATAATAGGTAAATCTTTGGATTTAGATTCGCTATTGTTAAGTGTTTGAAGCGCTTGTGCTTTCTCTTCCGGTTTTGAAAAGTTAAAGTAAATGGTGCCTTATTTGGGGATCGTGTGTTAGAGATGGTAAGTGTATTTTTATATGGGGGACTATTTTCAGAGTAAGCTTACTCTTTAGGGATGGCTTACGTAGAGAAGGTTTATTTATCCTGAAGGTTAGTGGATAAACAAGTGGTGGGTTGGAACGTCACTTGTGCATATGTAGATGTTGATGTGGGGCCTAGTTGAGTATGTGAAGGTGTTGTTCAGTTTGGTTGGAGTGTGCAAGAGTTACTTCATATTTTGGATTATTGACATTGAGGAGGGTAAGGTCTTCTGCATTTAGAGAGGAATTGGCTATGAACTCATTAAAGAGGTCCGCTATTAATTGGGTTGATGTGGGGTTTGAAGCATGATCGTGAGTGACGTTCACGTTTTGTCTTACACATGTGAATGAGTGTGTATGTATGATGTTGTATAAAAGTAAAGGAAATTTAAGCGCGAATTAATAAAGGCAAACTTAATAAAAAGTCGTATTTGTTGGCATATGACGACGATGAGAAAAAGATATTTATGTGAACTTTTTGATCCGAAGAAGAAGATTGATCCAAGAATAAAAAGGTTTACAAAAAATACTTTTAAAAAACAGTAATTTAAAGCTTAATTTTATAAAAGTGTGTGTAACTCCATTTTAATTGAAAAGACTTTCCCAAATTTCAACACAATTAAATGCTAAAGCGGTGAAATAACAATTTTTTGACTATTTTTTTTATATTATATGAATTTGATCGAATTATATACCAAACTTGTTGGCCCATAAAAACGTTGGGAATTTTTAATTTCCTATATTTTCAACGGTTTTCTGCTTACTCTGACATTTTATTATGTTGTATCATTTTCGAATTTAAAATTTCATTCTATGATTTGAATTCTTTTAATCCAGCATTTCTTGCATTTACTGTAAGTGGGGTTGTTGCAGAATCATAGCTATATTTTCTGTTTTTTTCTCTCGGAGTTCTCCATAACTTCTATCTGTTATATATACATTATATACCATTTTTAGTTCTATTTTGTCTTTTTGCAATTCTATTTTGTGTTTTTGCAATTGTAAACAAATACTCTCATGTGCTTTTGAAATAATGTTAAAAGTCTAATTAATACGATATTGCTAAATTAAAGTTGAAAATTTAATAATTTAGTTGAAATAATAAAAATTATAATATTTGTATTGCTAATTCCTTTTCCAAAATTTAGAATATTTAGACTGAGAATAATGTTAAAATATTTAAAAAAAAATCAGATAGAATTGCAAAAGGACAAATTCATACAAAGGAATAAAAGTGAATGTGTGGTGATGGAAGATTTTCTCTCTTTTAGATTTGCTCAATATGAACAATAAGTTCTTTTGAAGGCTCAATCTTCCTAGAAATGACGTTTTTTACATGGTTGCGAGAATTAAGAAGGGTGCTAAAAAGGACAAAGAACAGGAATTACCGTGTTCTGTGGGAAACATCTGAGGGCAATTTCATACAAATGCCGTATAACATTCCCATCACTATTCCTTATCCAGAATACGCTCAGATGCGCACTTCAGAACAGTGCGCTTACTTCAACCGCATATCGCATTGTGCGCCACGCATCAATACCGCTGAAGAGATTGAAAGAATTCGAAGGTGCGGCAAACTCGCTTCCAAGATCATGCAAGAGACGATCAGAGACGTTTGCGTAAGGCCTCCTCTTACTCCATTCAATTACCATTTGGTGTACCTTCACTCTACACCAGGGTTTCCCAACCATTTTTTGCTGTGAACCTCCTAAAATAATTAATAAGCCTCATGGACCCTCAGCTACATAAACTTAAGAATTTAGGTATGTATTCTTTCAAAGCAAGTATAGAGTTCTGTTGAGCTTTTTGACAGTTCACCTTATTATCTTATGTTTTGTTTTTCTATTCATTTTTCGCTCAGCATTTTGTCTACCCTCCATTTTGTTGCTGATTGGTCTATTTCAGTGTATCTGCTATTATTATTATTTTTACAGCTCATTTTTTACAGCCTAATTATAAAATCTCTGCTTTTTAGGTTGGCATTTCAACCAAAATGATTGACAGGATGATATTAAAGAAAACGATTTCACATGGCGCATACCCTTCTCTCTTCAAGTACTACCGCTATAACTATTCCTCCTTCCTTTCTCCCAATAACATAATGAATCACGGAAAACCAGACACGCGAATGTTAAATGATGGCGATATCTTGACCATAGACTTTTCGGTAATTCAATTTTCAACTCTTTTCCCACATCTACATCTCCAGAGACGTCATCAACTACCATTATTATTTTTCTCTTCTTCAAATAATTTTTATTACGCTTTAATCAAATTATGAAATTTTTTTACTGCTCCATTATTTAAAATGGCTATTGACTTTTCGCTATAAACATCGAAATTTTTGTTATCAAGATTATTCCTCTTTCTAATTTTGTATATATATTAAGTGATCGATTTTTGCCTGATTTAATATTTTATATCTTTTAAATTCAAACTATATATATGGTAGAAGCGTAAAATTCTGAACATATTAATTCGACACATTCAGGACTCAAGAAAAGTGTAATTCTTGACAAATACCACTACCATCAGGGTTCTAGGACAGAATGTCGAAAGAGAGTTGAAATTAAAATGTGTCGAAAAGACAAGGCTCTGCCGTTACAATAATGTCGCTTTTCAGATACTTTATTTTCTCTCTCTTTATCGTTTATCGTTTATCTTTCCCCTGTCTTTATCATTTATCTTTGTCTGTTCCAAATACATTGTACTTTATTCTCTCTTTCATTATCATTTATCTTCCCTCTGTCTTTATCATTTATCTTTGTCTGTTCGACACTTTCTCGATTCGACATTCTGTCCGCACACGTACCATCAGAGCCTTGAGTTTGGATAACACTTCATGAAGCGGTAAATATAAAAAATATATATATATTTATGCGTTTACAGCACAGTCTCCAGACTCCTGATATAGATGAATTTTGATGGTGTCGTTAAAAGCTCTTCTCATGGCAAAACACAAAAAATGTTGCTAGAATTGTTTAACCTGAAATTCATCATTAATTAAATTATTCCTTAAAATTCTTCAATGATAAAAAAAATTTACTGAGCCACAGGTATAATATATAGTTTTACTTTCTCTAATGATGTAGGGTAACAACCAAGAATATCAATCCTTTTAGGTAATCTTGTGAAATTTTTCAAATCTTCAATTCTAGGTATACTTGCATGTTTCGTTTTAGATGATAGATTTTTTTCCAAGTTTCAGAATTTTTAGTTATAACAAAACTATTCTTGAATTCAGCCATTTTTTAGTTTGAAAAAAAACTAACCAATTCTCATATTCAAAGAGTATATTATATTAAATTTAACTAAATTTATATTTTATGATTTATATCCTGGAGAAGGTTTTTCTGTTGAAACATAAAATTTCTTATATTTTCTTGTTTTTTTATGAAATTGTTCACTTAAAAAACACTGGGGTAGTGAAATAAAAATTTTTTTTTAGTAATAACCCTAATATATATAAAGCTATCGTATATAGGACGAAGGAATTTGAACATTTGCCTTTGACCGCTATATTGTCTTGTGAGGGTCTTCAAAAATACTACGTAATCGTATTTGTAAAAATAACATCCTAAAAGTTTTCTATTTAGGTAAGTTTTTCTTAGCGGGCTGTGTACATCCTGATTATGTGCATGGCAACCAAATATTGTAATTTTAGGACTTGATTTTTTGGATTCTCAATTTTATACACTTGTGTAGCGGGGAAATCAACTTGATGTGTAAGATGACATGCGCGTAGCTTTGACACTACGGCATCCCGAAAACATGCTTTAATTCAACGAAAACAACAATAAACGTCGCCACTAAACTACTAAAAGTATGTGTTATTCAGTCGACATATTCAAAAACGTGCTCATTTAATATTGCGTACTCTTAAATCTGTTTATAACGAAGTCTGTTATAACGAAATTCCCCATGTATCGAAACAGTGTGCTTGACTCGCTACAATCCTCTCTTTATCATGTTTAAATTAAACCGTCTGTAACGAAATTTGAGTATAGCGTTCTAATTTCCTAGCCCTTAAGCCACAAAGTCATCATAAATTAAGCTTATATTACATAGCTCCAGTAGTGGGATTCAGCCGGTTCGTTAGAACCTAACGGATTTTTATTGATTGGGAAATAATCAAAATTGATCAGTTTATTTGCTGACAAATCTGACTTTTTTGTAACAGAACCGGCTGACAAAAAATTTGAATCCCACTACTGCATAGCTCCCCCTCCAAACCACTGAAGTTTGTTTCCGTGCTGGAATATCTCGCATGATGAAAAAGACTACGCTTTCTCCAGGCGCTTTGATGTACTTTATTTCAATTGAATTGCGAATTTACCAGATGATATTATCACTCCGCGCTTGAACAGCCTAAGATCACAGATTATGCTAAGTACTCTTAATCTTATTTTTATATTTATGACTTTTGTATCCACTCAATAATTACATTGTACATATATGTTTATTGAAGACGGTGTGAATATAATTTAGATTTACGTGTGAAAGTGTGTTTAAATATTTTATTTCCAAATTTTTGTCTGTTTTATGTACTTGCTGATATAACAAAATCATGCTTATCAGTTCATTATGTCATTGCGTTATCATGGAGGATTTTGCTATATTTAATAATATACTGTTCAGAGGATACTTTATTATAAAAACAAGTTATTATATGCCGCATGTAATATTGGAACATAGCAACACACACACACACAAATATTTATAGTTGTTTGTCTATTATCCTTTTGAAAAAAAGTATGATAAAGTAATCAATGCTAATAATGATTTGAGGAATATGGGCGCAAATATCGAAGTGCGAAGTCCTACAAAAACCATTGTTTGCTGATTCGATAAAATATATTTTAAAGATTTTTTATGAAGGTGCTCACACAGACATCGCAGAAACGATTTTGATCGGTGAAAGTGTGAATGAAGATGGCCACCGCCTTGTCAACACTGCTAAACTCGCTATGATGCAAGGAATTAAAATTTGTAAGAATGGTCAATCCTTTACAAATCTCACATCCGCAATCAAGTACTATTACTGGCTATCATTTATTAGTAGGATTCCGTTGAATGTACAACAGAAGTAATAAAGCGTGGCGGAATAAAAAGATCGCTTCTATTTATTTCGTTAGGTAGCTAGCTAGTTTCTTGCGGTAAAAGTATCGTTGTTTTCTGTAAAAAATTTTACTTTGGTCATTCGCCACAAGATATAATGAGTGTGGAAATTTAGTCTCGTGAAAGTTGAGAAATTAGCTCGGAGTTTTTAGATGTGTTGAATTGAACGTAAATTTAAAGCATAAAATTAGGAATCAATTGATACACATCCCCTTGGCCACATCATTTTGATCAATTGGTTAGTTTCATTAAGATAATTTTAATTGAATCGTCTCTTTCCCGTAATACTAATGAATCCTTCACTAGAGGCACTTAAACGTGGAAGGCTTAGCTATTTGGTAGGCATTGCAGCAAGTAATGGAGAAAAAAGTTATTCGAGATTCCAACTTCAAAAATCCTAACTTCTTGTTCTTTCTTCATTAATTTTATCTCTCATATTCCTTTCAAGATCTCTGATACAAGCTGGAACTTAGTGTTTCCTTCATCGGATATCACTTCTCTTCTTCTTCTTCTTCTTCTTCATCATCTTATCCCCTAAATGGGGGTCGATGGCTTGATCCTGTTTCTCCATAGGTTTCTGTCCTTCGCATCGCTTTCTTTCAATGCAAATTTTTCCATGGACCTTTTCAAATCATCCCTCCATCTCAATCTTGGCCTTCCTCTTTTTCTCTTTCCTTGTACAGGCGCATCGTACGCTATCTTTATTTTTTCATCGCTTTTTCTTCTTAGCACGTGTCCATACCATTTCATCTTGTTTCTTTCCATTACATCTACAACACTCGTCGTCACTTTTGTTCTATGCCTCACTTCTTCATTTCTAATCCTATCTTTTCTCGTAACGTTCAGCATCATTCTCAGCATTTTCATTTCCGACACTTCTAGCTTTTTCTTTTCATTATTTCTCAGACACCAACATTCTGATCCGTAAGTCATGACGGGTCTAACTATTGATGTATATACCTTGGCCTTTAAATTCATGGCTAGTCTTCTATCGTTTAGAACACGTTTAACCTCTTTCCATTTTGCCCAACTGGCATTCAATCTCGACTGAACGTCTTTACAACATCCTCCTTCCATCTCAATAACTGATCCTAAATACTTGAACGCTTTAACTTGATTTAACTCAATTCCATGAACGTCTTGTCATTTCTACTAACCTTCATCACTTTGGTTTTGCCTGCATTCAACTTTAGGCCTTTTTCCTCGAGACTTTTTTGCCATATACTTAGTCTTTCCTGTAATTCTTTTTCACTATCTGCCATAATTATTAAGTCATCGGCAAACAAAAGTTCATTTACTCCTTCTTATATAAAATATAAAATATAATCACTTCTCTTCTCATTCATAAAAATCAAAACTTATCTTGCTGAAATAACAGGCGTAATCAAAAATATCATTTTTAACGTTAAAATCGTATAAAAGAACACTCAAAAGCTTCATATAAAACCTAGATTTTATACGAGAAAAAATTCGAACCAAAAAAACATGCGTTTTCTCGTTGTGCCCACTTGAGTTCTATCTGAATGAAATTTTTGACCCTGAAAAAACCAGCTGTACCTATTTCTAGGGTCATCCTTAAATTAGCGTTATTTAAATTACTCATAATGAAATAAAACTGAAAGACAATAATTTATTAACCTTTATAAACTTTTTAATACATAAAATCACAAAGAAAAAACGTATTAATAATGCATTTAATGACCAAAAAGATGACGTCACGTAAAACGTAGGTTCTACTGTACTTCGAAACTGGTTGTGAAATTCTCTTAATAAAGTGTCCATAATTTCTCTTATTTTTTATTTTTGCAAATGGTCACATCTGTCAAAGAATTTGTTCATATAACATAAATATCTATAAATTATAATTTATATTAAATTATTCAGATAAATATGTATATTTATTTTATAACAAACAAACTATTTTTTATTATAAACTAGATTATCTTATAAATGAACGGCATCTATAAAAATATATATTATGCGTTCATTATATCAGTGATTGCCAACATTTTTTTGCACTGGGCATCTTTGTTGATTATAATAAACTTTACGGCACACATGACAAAATCTAATATTTCAATAGTTTTTTAGTTTAAATACAAAAATTTATTATATTAAAATCTTTTTTTATAACAACAAAATAACTATAAAAAAGCATTGCATAAAAAATACATATTAGCAAAAATATAATAGATAATATAAATAACCAAAGAAAGGTGAATCATACAAATGTATACGTTTAATATAACTGTATTAACTCGATAATGTCTTACGTTGCGAAAACGCAACATAGATTTTCTTAATTATTTCGGTCTAACGTTGCGTTTTCGCAACATGACAAAAAACTAAAACTGAAGCTGACTTAGATACTTTTTTTAAATTTATGCAAAACAGAAGTACTCTTCAAAGATGGAACCGTGAATTTTAATCATTAATCTTTAAATTATTTAATTGATGTCTAATTGAAAGGGATCTATATCAGAATGAAAATAAATTTAGAATTGCAGTTGATTCAACCTGTCCAAAATGTCTACTATAAAGCAATAGCGACTGATTCAGTCGGCATGGTTTGACAGAAGAGATGAAATTACAAGTGTGGATCATGAAGATCATGAAAGGATTGATAAGTTAGAAAAAAATCAGTAAAACATTTGGCGTTGCGTTAACGCAACGCAAAGCATATTCATATAACTTTTATTCCATATATTATGTGCTTTATATTTTGAAAATAACTATGATGAATGAACGTCATATACTATTGTTTTCTTTATCCATCATGTGGAAAATTCAAATTTCTTCTGTACAGCAGCATTCTATATAATTGTAAATAAAATACAGCATATACGATCATCGAATATTTTACTGACTTGACCTTGGAAATGCTTGCTGAATCATTATGTCATGCGAAAGTTTCTATACACTCGGTGCAATGTTAACTTCTCCGTATGAAGAAGTGTGCACTAATGATTATTGGAATTTTAGATTGTCATGATACTAATAACGGTATTCAGGCAACCTGTTTGTCAGTTTTTTTCATGTAGAACTATTACGGAAAGATCTCAACCAGTGAATTTTAACTCTCGCTTCTGATCAAGAGTTCAATAAATGGTAAAGCTTTAAATTTTCATACTGATCTTTAGCTCAACAATGAGGGGTAGAGGTAGGTTATTGTGTGAGAGCGGCTTTGACTAAATTTAAGGGGTGCTGAATTATGTTAAGTTTATTGTGTTGTGTGTCCATATGAGTTGTGCGTGTGTCCATGTGTGTCCATATGAGTTGTGCGTGTGTCCATGTGTGTCCATGTGTGTCCATATGAGTGTGTGTGTCCATATGAGTTGTGTGTGTGTGTGTGTCCATATGAGTTGTGTGTGTGTGTGTGTCCATATGAGTTGTGTGTGTGTGTGTCCATATGAGTTGTGTGTGTGTGTGTCCATATGAGTTGTGTGTGTGTGTGTCCATATGAGTTGTGTGTGTGTGTGTCCATATGAGTTGTGTGTGTGTGTGTGTCCATATGAGTTGTGTGTGTGTGTGTCCATATGAGTTGTGTGTGTGTGTGTCCATATGAGTTGTGTGTGTGTGTGTCCATATGAGTTGTGTGTGTGTGTGTCCATATGAGTTGTGTGTGTGTGTGTCCATATGAGTTGTGTGTGTGTGTGTCCATATGAGTTGTGTGTGTGTGTGTCCATATGAGTTGTGTGTGTGTGTGTCTATGAGTTGTGTGTGTGTGTGTCCATATGAGTTGTGTGTGTGTGTGTCCATATGAGTTGTGTGTGTGTGTGTCCATATGAGTTGTGTGTGTGTGTGTCCATATGAGTTGTGTGTGTGTGTGTCCATATGAGTTGTGTGTGTGTGTGTCCATATGAGTTGTGTGTGTGTGTGTCCATATGAGTTGTGTGTGTGTGTGTCCATATGAGTTGTGTGTGTGTGTGTCCATATGAGTTGTGTGTGTGTGTGTCCATATGAGTTGTGTGTGTGTGTGTCCATATGAGTTGTGTGTGTGTGTGTCCATATGAGTTGTGTGTGTGTGTGTGTCCATATGAGTTGTGTGTGTGTGTGTCCATATGAGTTGTGTGTGTGTGTGTCCATATGAGTTGTGTGTGTGTGTGTCCATATGAGTTGTGTGTGTGTGTCCATATGAGTTGTGTGTGTGTGTGTCCATATGAGTTGTGTGTGTGTGTGTCCATATGAGTTGTGTGTGTGTGTGTCCATATGAGTTGTGTGTGTGTGTGTCTGTGTGTATGAGTTGTGTGTGTGTGTGTCCATATGAGTTGTGTGTGTGTGTGTCCATATGAGTTGTGTGTGTGTGTGTCCATATGAGTTGTGTGTGTGTGTGTCCATATGAGTTGTGTGTGTGTGTGTCCATATGAGTTGTGTGTGTGTGTGTCCATATGAGTTGTGTGTGTGTGTGTGTCCATATGAGTTGTGTGTGTGTGTGTGTCAATATGAGTTGTGTGTGTGTGTGTCAATATGAGTTGTGTGTGTGTGTGTGTCTATGAGTTGTGTGTGTGTGTGTCCATATGAGTTGTGTGTGTGTGTGTCCATATGAGTTGTGTGTGTGTGTGTCTATTATGAGTTGTGTGTGTGTGTGTCCATATGAGTTGTGTGTGTGTGTGTCCATATGAGTTGTGTGTGTGTGTGTCCATATGAGTTGTGTGTGTGTGTGTCCATATGAGTTGTGTGTGTGTGTGTCCATATGAGTTGTGTGTGTGTGTGTCCATATGAGTTGTGTGTGTGTGTGTCCATATGAGTTGTGTGTGTGTGTGTCCATATGAGTTGTGTGTGTGTGTGTCCATATGAGTTGTGTGTGTGTGTGTGTGTCCATATGAGTTGTGTGTGTGTGTGTCCATATGAGTTGTGTGTGTGTGTGTCCATATGAGTTGTGTGTGTGTGTGTCCATATGAGTTGTGTGTGTGTGTGTCCATATGAGTTGTGTGTGTGTGTGTCCATATGAGTTGTGTGTGTGTGTGTCCATATGAGTTGTGTGTGTGTGTGTCCATATGAGTTGTGTGTGTGTGTGTCCATATGAGTTGTGTGTGTGTGTGTCCATATGAGTTGTTTGTGTGTGTCCATATGAGTTGTGTGTGTGTGTGTCCATATGAGTTGTGTGTGTGTGTGTCCATATGAGTTGTGTGTGTCCGTCCATATGAGTTGTGTGTGTCCGTCCATATGAGTTGTGTGTGTCCGTCCATATGAGTTGTGTGTGTCCGTCCATATGAGTTGTGTGTGTCCGTCCATATGAGTTGTGTGTGTCCGTCCATATGAGTTGTGTGTGTCCGTCCATATGAGTTGTGTGTGTGTGTCCATATGAGTTGTGTGTGTGTGTCCATATGAGTTGTGTGTGTGTGTCCATATGAGTTGTGTGTGTGTGTCCATATGAGTTGTGTGTGTGTGTCCATATGAGTTGTGTGTGTGTGTCCATATGAGTTGTGTGTGTGTGTCCATATGAGTTGTGTGTGTGTGTCCATATGAGTTGTGTGTGTGTGTGTCCATATGAGTTTGTGTGTGTGTGTGTCCATATGAGTTGTGTGTGTGTGTGTCCATATGAGTTGTGTGTGTGTGTCCATATGAGTTGTGTGTGTGTGTGTCCATATGAGTTGTGTGTGTGTGTCCATATGAGTTGTGTGTGTGTGTGTCCATATGAGTTGTGTGTGTGTGTCCATATGAGTTGTGTGTGTGTGTGTGTGTCCGTCCATATGAGTTGTGTGTGTGTGTGTGTGTCCGTCCATATGAGTTGTGTGTGTGTGTGTGTGTCCGTCCATATGAGTTGTGTGTGTGTGTGTGTGTCCGTCCATATGAGTTGTGTGTGTGTGTGTGTGTCCGTCCATATGAGTTGTGTGTGTGTGTGTGTGTCCGTCCATATGAGTTGTGTGTGTGTGTGTGTGTCCATATGAGTTGTGTGTGTGTGTGTGTGTCCATATGAGTTGTGTGTGTGTGTGTGTGTCCATATGAGTTGTGTGTGTGTGTGTGTGTCCATATGAGTTGTGTGTGTGTGTGTGTGTCCATATGAGTTGTGTGTGTGTGTGTGTCCATATGAGTTGTGTGTGTGTGTGTGTCCATATGAGTTGTGTGTGTGTGTGTGTCCATATGAGTTTGTGTGTGTGTGTGTGTCCATATGAGTTTGTGTGTGTGTGTGTGTCCATATGAGTTTGTGTGTGTGTGTGTGTCCATATGAGTTTGTGTGTATGTGTGTGTCCATATGAGTTTTATGAGTTTGTGTGTGTGTGTATGTGCACATGTGTGTTATGTTGAGTTTTGAGGCATAAGCTTGTGTTTAGTGTGTGTCGTGTCTTTTTGTGTTACTAAAAGTGTGTGTATGTTTCTGCCCATTACTCTGTGTGTTAGTATTGTGTGTGTCTCTGTATGTTAGTCATTGTTTGTGTGTATCTGTGTTGGTCAGTATGTGTATGTTTCTGAGTGTGACCACGCGTCTCTCCTTTCGTGTTTGTTTTGCTAGTTTGCATGTTCGTTTCTCTTTGTGCTTATCTGTGAAATTTGATTTTTCATCCATGTTTGGGCTAAAGTTCCAGATGTGTATAATTTTATATACATATAGTTCTTGTTAAAATTAGGAGAAAACTTTAGCTGAGATTATTGAAGTTCTTGAAGGTTCAGCAGTTAGCCATGAAGTTTTCATCAATCCTCCAACAAACCCGAGTTTATCTGATGAAGATTCTGCAGATGAAGAAAGTTGTGATATTAATCATTTGTCGTCAAATCAATTATCTGCACAAGCAGAAATAATTCAATCTGAAGACGATGGAGAACTGAGCGATGTAAAAAAGGTATGGAGTACTGGTTCTAATATAAAGGTCTTTGATGAATTTAGTGCACCTCATACCGTGCAGAATTTGAATACTCCAGTTGAACTCTTTTTAATGATGATGAATGATATCGTTGAAAATATTTGTGCTTTTACAAATAAGTATTCTTTCCAAAAAAATTTACCTCTGAATGCTTCAAAAGAAGAGATTTTCAAGTTTATTGGCATACTTATTTTGTCAGGTTACGTAGTTCTTCCAAGATATAGATTATATTGGGAACAGGCTATCGACTGCCGCAATAATTTAGTTTCAAATGCCATGCGACGTAAAAGATTTGAAGAAATTAAGAATAATTTCCATTTTTGTGATAATACTCAAATTGATATTAATGACAAGTTTTCTAAGATAAGACCAATCTTAAATCTTGCCAATGAAATTTTCAGATTTTTTGCGCCTATTTCTGAGTTTCACTCTGTTGATGAAACTATGATACCCTACTTTGGTAACCATCCCTCTAAACAATATTTACCTGGAAAACCTATAAAGTTTGGGTATCGGCAATGGTCTGATTGTATACAACATGGATATTGTTGTCAATTTGATATCTACCAAGGAAAAAAGTTTTCTGTAAATAAATATCAATCCGATTTTGGATTGGGAGCTTCTGTTGTTTTGAATTTTGCAGAAAAATCAAAAGAATTCATGCCAAATGTATATTCTTATATTTCAGATAATTTTTTCAGCACTATAAATTTAGTGGAAAAAATGTCCGAAATAGGAATCAAGTATACTGCAACTATAAGAAAAAATAGAACTAAAGGCTGTCCGTTGAAAATGGCAAAATTGGGTAAGAGCAGAGGGAATTCATTTTCATGGTTTAGAAATAATGTAAATATAGTGCAATGGATAGACAAAAAGTCTATCATAGCTGTATCCAACTTCGAATCTATTAACCCTCTCCAAAAAGTCACAAGATATTCCACAGCCGAGAAAAAACAGATAAAAATCAATCAACCAAAAATTTCCCATACCTACAACAAATATATGGGTTTTGTAGATATGTTAGATCAAAACATATCTCAGTACCGAATATCTATAAGAGGAAAGAAACGGTACTGGTTTATAATGATCCATATTATTGACATGTCAATTGTTGGGCTTTACACAAGTTTCAATCATCAAGTCCATATGATCAGCTGGCTTTCCGAAGATTGATAGTGGAGTATTTATTAAGTCTGGAATACAATCCCGCAAAGCCTGGTAGATCCTCAGCCATAAAAGCTCCGTCAGATGATATAAGATTCGACAGACAAAATCACATAATTGTTAACGTTGAAAACAACAAAAGAGTACGTTGTCGGCAATGCAATTCGCAGACAAACAAAAAGTGCGATAGATGTGGTGTTGGTTTGCACGTGAAGTGTTTCAAAGTGTATCATTCAAGATGATGAAGCTTATTTTATTTATTACGTTCTTTGCTTTAGCCTTAAACATGTGAATAAAATTTTATTTAAATTTACTCCAATTTTTCTTTTTAAATTTCAAATATAAAAATGTGTGCTAACTTTTCATTAATCTGTCCAACGTTGCGTTTTCGCAACGTGTTTTTTTTGAAAGAAAAAAAAAATTTTCATAAAAATCTCGCAAATTTGCTTTTTTCCAGTTATTTATTATTTATCTTTTCAATTTGAAGTTAATTCGATGAAAAATGAACCTTTGTCAAAAGGGTACTACTTAAATTTAATAAACCTTTGTCAAAAAAGGGTTAAAAATGAAAAGAAAGTAATGCGAGTAAAAAGCAAAACAAATTGAAAGGAGAGAGGAGGAAAATTATCAACAAAGATAAAGGAAAGAGTGACTTTTTGTAAATGAGTAGAGGGAAGAAAAGCCAAGGGTGTGAACAAAACACCCTGACGGGATTAAAGGCCAACCAAGAAGGTGTGAGAACGAACTAACATTTTATGACAGGCATATGTCATGTATAGACTTTGTATTTTATCCTTAACTCCGCAGGGATGTTTTTCTAATTTTTCCAATCTGATAAAAATGATATTTTTATTTTTTTAAGGATAAACTTTTTTAAAAAAAAGTTTTTTTAACATGAAAAATTTATTTATTGAAAATCCGAAACACATTTCTTCCCGCCTGCTAATTTTTGTTTGAGTAATTCATTATACAAAAAAAAAAGATTGTAATCAAATCACAGAAGGGTAGATTAATAATATTTGAAAATGGAATAGCCAGATTTACACAAGCCGCATTGATTTTCAACCTGTTTTGAAAGGCCACCCCATTTTAACTTTATCATTAGTTTTGCGACCCTACCAGAAAACGAGACCTTATCTAGCTCTTTTTTCTTACGAGTTCTTGACTTATTTATTTCATAAAAGTGCAAACTTGAGTTGTATTTGTGTAATAGCATTGCGATTGGTTATAACTTTTTCCCAATATAAATGGTAGGTTGCTTATCTGATGTAGGATACTGTATTTTGGAAAAATAAGACTCCATATCTTGTAATAATAAAATATCTCTCAATTTCCTTCCAATTCTGTGGATTTAATTTGTATTCTCCTTCTTTCGTTTCTTCCTATGTCTTTGAAGTTGGATATACTTTCGTTTTCTTCCAAATCTATCCATATACCATCTCTATGTTCTTCGAACTTTTTCGAATCAACATTCCTACATGGCTAGATCTTTTAAATTTAAGTTTCATCAACATCAAGCCTTGTGGGCACAATGCGACACCAATGCCTGATTAAATAAAAATCGTCGACTTTAAGTTGAAAAAGAAAAGTAAGCGATTCATTTTAGAAAACCAGTGCTTGAAAGGATTAAACGCATAAAAAGAAGTTTAGAGTGAAAAGAAGTTTTTTCTGCATTTTTAAAACAAATGACTTATTCAACCAGTCTTAGTTGTCAGTTGCATGTTGTATTGAATAAAATGAATAATCATAATTTTATTAATATAACCTACCAATCAAAATAATTTCGCCTTTATGCGAAGCTATAGACAGAGATACATTTTACAGTAAACGAAATTTCACTTCTCTCAATTATTTTTTTTATTATCAATTCTATAAGATGAGAACGTTTCTTCATAATTTTTATTAAATTTGTATTCTATAAAGTATTTTCATTAGGAACTGTTTTTTGAATATATTTTATAGATAAAGCTGGGAGGGGCATAAGTAGGGTTGGTTAGATGCTGGATAGAGATGTATCGGATATCCGGTTCTGTATATGCGGATCATTCGCAAAAAATGTTACATTCGCTTTACATCCTCATCCGCGAATTTTTTTCATGTTAATACTTTCCTTTTGAATTTATATGATGAGGATAAGATTGATAATAATTGTAGCATAGAAGTAAAAAGCTGCAAAAAAATGAAGTTTATACCTCTTTGAATGAAGCTATGGACTCTATTCTAAACTCTAGTAGTGAAGAAGAAAACGAGAAAGAGAATGAAGAAAATGAAGCTTTTAATGAAGAAATAACGAAGTGTCGAAAAGAAAAAAGAATTAATGGCGCGGCTACTCAAAGCTTAGATTGGTGGAAAACTAAAAAAGAAGAATTTCCATTTTTATCAAAAATTGCATGTCATTTACCTTACCTGTCCTCCTAGCACTGTTCAAAGCGAGCAGCTCTTTAGCAGCGCGGGAAATATTTATACTGATAAAAAAATTACTAGAGGAAAAAGAAGAAAAATTGTTATTTCTTAAAAAAAAAATTTACCTGTAATTAATAATGATTATTTTAAATAAAATTTTTCTAATTATTCTGATTTAGGTTTTTTTACATTGGTGGATTAAAAAAACAGTAAAAAAGGGATTAAAATAGTGGGATACTGTAAAAGATAAAACATAAATTTTAAAAATATTTTATATCCACATGCGCATAAAAATTTATTTTGGATATTCGCATCCGCTAGGATGTCAAATCTAATATCCGCATCCGTGGATGTAAACAAATTCGCATCCGATACATCTCTAATGCTGGATTCGATAACCCAAAAAAGTGGCCTTGGGTTCGATACCGCATCAAGCCTGCATTCCTCTTAGTTCGGTACAAACGGCGCAATTGTGCCTTCTCGATGAAAACACCCCGGGATACCTTGACCTTTATCGTGATTTTCGAAATGCTCTTCTGTTATAACTATAAATCAATATTTGATGTTATTTTTTGCTCTTTAGCATTTTATATATTTAATTATGATATTTGGAAAGTCTTTCATGAAATGTGGTTGAATCTATTCTTATTATTTATTTTCTTGAAATTAGTGAAACAGCTCAGGCTTTTGATTTCAAAGTTTGTCCTTTTTTCCATGGGCATGGCATTGGAAAGTATATAAACGAACCTCCTTTCATCAATTATGGATGTATGAATTCTTTTCTCTATTATACTCTTTCTCGCAATTTTATTTTTTATTAAAATATCCTTCAGAATATACACACATAACACATCGTACTGAAACACTTCTTGCCTAAAATTAATTTTTTTATTATTTGGGTAGAATAAGCATCAAATGAATGTAATTTTAAAATAACTTATTTAATTCCGTAATTTTGCAATTTGCTTCATTTTTCTATAAATCAAAATTTGGATAGCTTCCTTAGCTATACAGTTGTGTTCTTATATCAATTTCTCGCTTTTTTGAGCCCTAAAATTTTGAAACGACGCAATATTCACTATGCTAGGGTTAGATTGACACAAAACATATAAAGAAAATATTGTTTTATACTTCATACACTTTTTTATTATGTTATATATAATACAATTAATTATTTCAACTAGTTTTTTTTATTTTTATCGAATCTGAGGAATATCAAAAAATTGGTAAGACCTTTTATTTTAAGATTAATATAAATTGTTAAAATCAAAACAAATATATATATATCCAACTAATATAATGTATGAATGATAAACCCGTCTTTTTAAAGATAATAACAAAAAGCAGTGTATAAATTCATTCAACGGAACACATAGTGAGGTCACATGACATCTCTTACCTGACATCATAAAGGAAGACTTGATACTTAAACGATTAGTTAACTTATTGTTACTTTTTATTTCAGATTTATGATATTTATGTTTATTGTAAAATATTTATCAAATATGGAATTTAATTTAAAAGAAAAATATTTAGCATTAATGTATTGATTGAGAAGTGAAATTAAAAATATAGCGGATAAACTAAGTGAAACTTTCTTGTTCAAGTATGATGTATATGGCAGAGACTTCCTCTTTTTGGACATATCTTGTTTTCTTTTTGCCATTGTATTAAATGTTTTTCTTTAAATTTTCCAATATTTAAATCTTACTGTCTTATCTTTTTATTTTCAGCATACTATTCACCAGGCCTTATGAAAACTGGGATGACATTTACAGTAGGTAAAAAGGACTAACTTATTTTTTATGCAAATATGTACATATTCTTTTATTCCATCAATTAGAACCAATAGTTTGTGAAGAATCATCTAGCATCAAACCGAGTTTCGATGGGTGGACTGTTTTCACGGTAGATACATTTAGAGCCGCCAAATTTGAAAGAACAATTTTAATAACTGATGAAGGTGCTGAAGTCCTCACATGAACTACATTGCTGATGCTCAAATTCAGATCTTGGCATTCGATCAAAATATTTGTTGTAATTTTGACAATTCTTCGCTTCCTGAATTTTGAATGCTCTAGGATGTTATGTTCTCTGTTCAAATCACATCGAGACATCATTTTATTTTTAAATGGATTTGATTATTATGAACAATAATAAATGCATTCTCTATTTCAACGATTCTTAACCTTGGGATTAATGGGGATGGGTTTCAAGAGGTCCATGGGGGTCAGATTAAAAAAATCAATTTTTTTATTTAAAATCATAAATATTGAAAAGCCTTTTATAATAGAACATTTTAATTAAAGTGGTCCATAACTTTTAGCACCTTCTTAAAAGGACTCCATGGCTGAATATATAGCTCTAAATATATTTTGCTATAATATAATATATGCGATAAATATTTTATTTAAGCTTAGGTCAGAGATAGTATCTAATAAAATTTAGGAATCAAAGTCGAAATTTTTCAAGTATTAATTTTTTTTTTTCAAATATTTTAAAAATAAAAAAAGTGAGTTTAATTTTTGTGAACTTCTTTGCTCTAAACCGAAATATGTTTAATTATTTAAATTTTTTAACTATTTAGAGCACAATTTTTCAAGTTTTTGGAAGTTCAATAATCGAATGGGCATTAAGAAAAAAATGTGTGAATGAGAAGTTGGTGAGGGCTATTGTTCCACTATATAAAAGTGAAGACACTTATATAAGAATAAATGATTCTATTTCTAAAGAATATAAAATAAAGGTTGGATTGGATCAAGGTTTGATGTTAAGCCTCTTTTTGTATAATATCATCATTGATGAAATTCTTAAAGAAGTAATGAAAGAAATTTTATATGCAGATGCAGATTCTTCTAAAGAACTAATGTGAAAAAAATTAAAGTATGGAGAGAAACTTACTAGAAAAAAAAAGTTTAAAAATTAACATCAATGAAACTAAGTGGATCAAGATAAGTTGTTCATCAAAGTCAGAAAATTTAGTTTTTTAGAAGTAAATATAGCGTTTGCAGTAAAAGAATTAAAAGAAATCCAAATCTCGGTGTGTTCTCCAATAGGTGAGTACATAGTAGGTGCTGCTCAAGTATTAAGGGTAGTTTGTCAAAAGTTGGTAATTTTAAGTGTAGTAGTTGAAATGATTCTAAAACAGCAAAGACAAATAAGGAAAAAGTTGTATTAGATAGAGTAGAATTCTTAAAAACTAATCAACTTTGATATTTTGAAGAGAATTATTTAGGGTTGGTAGTGTACGCAACTCAGCATAATATAGTATGAGGCTAGCTTTCAAAAAAATTTAAATCTTTAAGCAGTATTTTGTGTATCAGTACTTTTTCTTTAATTTTAAAATATTTTGTATATAAAAGATATATTAGAGGTTTAGTATATAGTGGTGAAATCTGGGCATTGAAAGAAGTTGAGAAAAGCAATTTATGTAAAGTAAATTAAATAAATAAATTTTAGAAGGGCAAAGACTAACATGGTTTGGTAACGTAAATATGAGACCAAAAGAGTGGTCATTTAAAAAGCGTATGAATTACAAAAAATAGGTAAAGGGAGGCCTAATATAAGTTGGAAAGAAGTAGTCGACAAAGATATGAGAAAAAAATTAGCGATGAGCAAAATTGGAAGTGAAAATTGAATAAGTGCTTATTCCATGTTATTAAACCTTAATTTTTTTGAAATTTTAAGAGAAACCTGTATAACCGGAAGTCTTTAATTGTTTATTATCACCTCACCATTTGGCAATTTAGACTCCTAAAAAGGCATAATTATTTATTAATTAAAATTATTTTGCAATGTCAATTCCTTAAAACACAATGGTATATTTAATCAAATATGTTGTGCAATATCATCCTTTCGAAACATTTTTGTCTCTCCTTATTCAATAAGAATGTATAATTTGTGCAATAAAAATTTGTATGTAACGCGGGGTTTTTTAAATCATTAAAATTATTCCAAGTCTAACAAATCCGAAGTGAAAAATTATCGCCCAATCTGTATTATTCCAATGTTTGAAATATTTAAGCTGTATTATTCGAGACTAACTATTTTCTTTTTGTCCCACATAATTTTGGATGTCGTTATTCGTATGTATAGAAACAGGGCATTTTACTTTCATTAATAATATTGAAATTTATGCTTAGCTGTCTTTCTTGATTTGAAGTCTTCCTTTGATATAGTAAAATTTTCTATTCTTGAAAATAAATTATCATTTTATGGTCTATTAACTGTGGCGGTTCTAGATTTTCAAAAGTGAGGGGGCCAAACAAGGGCTACGTTTTTAAATCAATAATTTTTTATAAATTTTGCAATTTATCAAATACATATGTTTTACTTTTTTTTCTTTAAATTATTCTAATGAATGAAAATCAAATTAAGAGTGCTCTTGGTCTAAGATTCACCCGTCCAAATAAGAGAGATATTTCTTCCCCTGGATGCAAAACCCACTCAAAAAAATTAAATTATAGAAAGTTTTGAGTAAAATCCAGTAAAATAGGTATTTGATGTGGAGGGGCCAACATGGGGTCCAGCCAAAAAAAACCATCTCTCAACTCAAAGTATTTGTTAAATTTTATCATTCTTAAGTTTAAGGCAAAGTGTGTTTTAGTTAATAACCATAAATCTGACATAGTCTAAGAAAAAATTAAAGAAATTTGCGGGGATCCGTACTACCACCTTTGTTATTTATAATTTATGTAGATGAGTTATATTCTTCTTTTTATATATGTCGAATATATAACCCTACTTTTTGATAAACGAGCACTTTATTCTCACTAGATTTCACATCAACAAAATAATAACTCTTCAAAAATGTTTCTTCTGAATGATTTTCGATAAACCAAAATTTCACAAGCCAGCACTTTATTCTACACTCTAAAATTAGATGATATATAGAAATATAAATTGCTATTGACTCTTTAAAAATATTTCAACTACAGATTCCCTTATATATCTTATAATTTTTTACTTTGAACTAAATGAGGAGTAATTATAGATCTAGATTCACCTGGAAGATACTGGAAAATAAAGAGCAAAACAATCTATTGTCTGCAAAATCACAGGTAAATTCAACTCTTTGAATCTGCTAAATGAGATATGGCAGTTCAACATTAATAAATTTAAAAAACAGATTTTTTTGAAACATTATAATGATGGATTTATAGTTGATCCATATTATGCTTTGAATCATGCCCCAAAGACAATTTAATATGTAGCAACGCTTTCATAAAAGCTGATAAGTAAGATCTTGTATTTCTTTACAATATTATCTACACATAACATATTAAATATACAGTGGAATCTGTACAAACTGGATCGCCATGGGACCAACAAAAAATCCGATTTTTACAGAACACCACCATGTAAAAAATATATAGAGATCGGAGAACATCGACCATATTAACAATAAGATTTCAGGTGCATTTGCCACTTTTATCTACCGATGTACATGTTTATATACACGTGTATATTAAAAACGCATAAACCTGCTTAGGGTTAGAATTATATTCTTTCAAATTTATTAAAGCCTTTGAGAAATAGCGGAAACTTTAATAATATGAAGAATGAGAAAACTATATCGAAAGCTTTATTTCATAATCAGATCATAACACAACCACCTGAATTCAAAATTAAAGAAAAAAAAAGTCTTTGATGAACACTTGTATTTAAGCAACAGACTTCTTAACAACAGATAAAATGTTTTTAGTGATAAGTGAATGAATTTCTCGAAGCATGTATGAATCTTCGACAAATGCGAAGTTGCTGACTTCCAAAAGCATATTACGGATGTTGATGCGACTTATTTTTTCCTTTTATAGTTCAATAGTGTCCTCTTACACACTGATACTATTGATCCTTTTACTCTAAAGATGCTTTTGTGCGAGTAGAGACTCCAAATCAGATGTGTTTTCAGTGTTAGTGGTCTTATCTATATCGAAAAAATTGGGCCCTTATATTTGACTTTGATATCTGAGGAGTGAGAGCATATAACGCAAGATTATTTTTCATCAGTTGTTTCGACTGAAAGATTGAATATGATATAACCATACTGCTTGAAACAACGTGTGATTATTGAGTATTTAGTTTCTCGCTAAGCAGTGTCAATCAATTTAATAGCATCAAGAATAGTAACAAATTTTGCTAATTGAGCAACATTATTGCCTATGTCCATTTTAGCTAGTACGTATGTCATCCGTAATTTGCTGTATCGGGCCTTGAATGCACGTATTATACACTAGTTAAGTGTTTGGACACGGTTCTTTTATTTCAGGCTGACAAAGTTGAGTTGGATATCAGATGTGTGCGAAGTAAGTTCATCGAGGTAGAGTGCTTTTTTTATATTAACTTCGGATGATCAGTGTAGAAAGAGTTTTGAGGTCATCCAAGCCTTGGAATTAGAAGCGTAAGTCACTCGATGTTCATTGATTTTGATGTTTTTGGAACAACGCATTTGTTTTGATTTGCCTATCAAGAAGCCTTTCAAGTTTTCACTTTATGCACTGCATGCAAATAGGAAATTAAAGCCTTTTTTAGATATCTCAACGGCACTCCTGTCGTCGCCTTTCACAGCAAGCTTTTTGTCAGATAAAGAATGGAAATAGGGCACAGTTTCATCACAATTGAATAGGTCGTCATTGCTATAATCTTCAATGACAGTGGATAGACGAAAAATTCAGTTATTAACCAACATCTGCTTTTTCGCCACAAATTACATATGATTTGATAGAATAACAGCTTTTTCAATATGTCAACCAATCACAAGAGTCTTTAAGATAGTTAATCACAGTTTTTGTGAATTTGTTTTTAGAGTTGGGAGCCTTAAGGATCGAACCCCTGACCTTCAACTGTTAAGCTGAGAGATTTCGTAAATTGTTTTGCCTTGACCTCCAGTTTAGGGCTAGAAAGTAAGGAATTTTATGCTTATGCTTGTTGGAATCATTCCGATGTCAAATTGTTTAAGTTCTCAAACGTACACACACTATCAAAGGGTTTTATAGCGCTGTATTTTGCAGATAAGTCTTAGCTTTATGTCCAAAGTTAATAAATTTTAGACTTACGAAGATATTCAAATGAGAAGATGATATAATTTTCCATAAAAAAATATTAATTTTTAAATAATTTTATTTTTTTATCCAAAGCATCTAATGGCCTGTAATGAAAATATAGTCCCAGACGAAAATAATTCAAAATTAGATGAAACTCTAGATAATATTATAGGTAATATGCTTTAATATTATCTTACATAATCAAAAGATATTATTTTTATTTATTTTTTATTTATTTTTTATTTATTTATTTATTTAGAAAAAAGAATTATAAAAATAATCTGAAATATAAAAAGAAGGTGGAGCAAACCAATTAGGTTCTTGTCACACCAAAAAAAAATCAAACAACCTACAAACTATAAACTAAGATATTATTCTTTATATTTAAAATGTTAATACTATTTTATATAATCAGTTTGTAATTGTTATTTTAGATTAATAAATAATAAAATATTTATAAAGGTTTACTACTATTAAGAATAACTCTTTTAAAATCTTTTCGTTTTTTAATAAAATTTCCTTTTATCTATAACGATGTTGTTAAACTTTAAAGTCAGAGTTTTTTTTGCGATTTCTTATATTATTTAATTTTCAATAAATTATTACGTGAACTGAATCAATATTATGAAGCCTAAGTTTTCCCTTGTTCATATTTAATAAGATGTCACATTTAGGTGAATAAAGAGCGTCATATGGCCCTTAGTTCAAAATTAAAACCAAAAGAAAAAAATTGAATGTTGAAAGGTAAAACAATTAAATTAGCCCTCATTAGTTTTACAACTTTTCGGTATAGATAGGTTCTTATAGGTATAAAAATTTTTAACATTCTCTTCATAAGATGTTTAGTAAGGTAATAATCGTATTCAATATTTTATATATAAGTAATATTATATTTAAATGTATTTGAAGAAGGGGCGAGGTGAGTAAATATGCGCCCAATTTTTAAACGGCCAACTCTTCTTTTTCTTGAACAATTTTAGGCAGGGGATGTATCTTGACAGTTGCGTAGCTAGAAATTAGAGCCAAGTGTTTCCAATAAATAGCATGCTGACAGTACATAAATTTTTTTCGAATAGTGTCAACATAACAAAAATGCATGAAAGTTAGCGAATTAGATTCAGGGAATGACCCAATTATGGAAGTGTCAGAAAGAATTTTTTTTATCACTAACATTAGAATAAATCTAGAAATAGGTGCAAAATAAGAAAACCACTGGTAAGATGATGAGTAACTTAAAGATTTGGTTAAGACGTAATTGAACTGTATGAAGGCCGTTAACGAGTACAAACCATGGTTCAGAATGGAAAAATTTATAATCAAAATATAGGACATAGACAAGTTGAAAATAAAACATAAATAAAAAATAAGAGAAATTATATATATTAAAATTATGGACACTGTATTAAGAGAATAATCTTTTAATCCTCTCACAAAACCTGATCAGCAAACTCCTACACCCAAGAAGTCATTATATTCACCACTCGTCAAAGAAGCTAATACACTAGAACCTACGTTTTACGTACGGCACGGGACCGAACGGCGAACGTAAAACGTAGGATTCGTAAAATCCAGGTCGACCTTTAAATTGACATACAACACGAAAATCCTAGCCTGGATTACACATGGTCATACCGTGTACGACGTGAGGGACTATGGCAGCTAAAGAAGACTACTACAGTGAAGTTGGATGATCTTAATCCTTGAAGTAGAGCTGTTTTCATAATAAAGTCTTAAATAAAAAATATCAGTGTATGTGTATTATTTATCAATTATACTCAACTTAGTCTGCTCTAGGAAAAGGCGCCGGTTAATTTGCTATTTTAATGATGCATGCAGAGGGGAAAATAATTTTAAAATAAGGAAAAACTACTTTATTCATTCTCTTTCGAATTTGTTGGCCCTGAAAAGGGCCTTTCGTTTTGAAGATTTCTTTTTTTTTTAATTTTTTTTACTGAAAGAAGTTGGTTATCTTTTTCTGCTTTAATGATGCTGCTCTCATCTGAGCCGCTTCGTCTCTCCATCGGCGAATCTGTCTGATGTGGCACGAATCTTTCTTCATTTGCTCGAACCAATCCACGACAACTCCAAAGGCTTCAAACGCTTGCTCACGTTTAATTCGGTCGACTATTTCTTCCTCGTCACTTTCACTTTCTTCATCAGATGACTCCCTATCAATTTCACTGATTATCTCTGCGTCGGTGAGCCATTGGTGTCCGGCATCTTCGGCGAGCCACTCATCATATCCTCAGTTCCAGAACCAAGTTCTTGAAACATGGCTTTAAATATATTACGATCCGCTTCCATGTTGTCTACGTTCTCTGTCTGTTCTTCTGAAACACTTTTATCCTCACTTCTTTCTTCAACATTTTCCATTAGTTTTCGCCAAGAGCGTTGAAGATTTTCCTGTGTCGCCGCTTCCCACGCATCTGCAATTCAGCAAACCGCATCTTTAATTGTGATTTGTTTTATCACCTCTGGGATCGGGGTATCTAGCTTGCACAAGACGTGACGTAGAAGGTTTTTCTTATAACGTCTTTTTAATGGTTCTAAAACACCCTGGTCCATCGGTTGAATGAGGGAGGTTGTATTTTCCGGCAGGAACATTACTAAAAATGATCCGTCTTCTGTCGTTAGTTCTTCAACGGAAGGGTGGGCTGGAGCATTATCTAACAGTAGCACAATCTTTTCCTCGACATTGTTCTCTCGGCAAAATTCACGAACACGGGGACAAAGTTCTCAAAAAACCATCTCTTGAATGTTACCGCATCCATCCAGGCGTTCTTCTGACTATAGTAGTCGACTGGCAGGCGGTCCATGTTCTGGTTTTTAAAGCATCGTGGCTTAGCTGACTTGTGAATACATGTTAATGGAATCTTACAGGTTCCGCTCGCATTCAAACAACCCATAAGGGTAACTCGATCTTTAACTGTCTTGAAATTCTTTGCCGTTTTCTCTCCGTGTAAAACCAAGGTGCGGCTGGGCATCAATTTCCAATAGAGCCAGTTTCGTCAGCATTGAAAATCTGGTCTCTGGTTAAATTTTCTGATTCCATTAACCTCTTTAACGCAGATTGGAAAGCTCCAATTGAGTCAGCGTCCGCTGATAAGGATTTGCCTTGCATTGATAAGGAATGGATACCGTGGCGTTTCTTAAAACCATCTAGCCATCCGTTACTGGCCTCAAAACTTGGGTGACCTTCGGGATACGACTCTTTGGCAAAAAGAAGAGCTTTCTCCTGTAAAAGAGGTCCAGATATCGGTACGCCCTTTCTTCGCTGCTGCGTCATCCACGTAAAACACGCATCATCACCTTCGAAAACGTTGCTTTTGACAAATAAGATTTAGCTGAAAACAGACTTGGTAACTCACATTTTGAAACCGAATTCTCCAATTCCTCCCTTTTCGCCCAGATGGTGGATACGGTTGACTTAGGCAAACCAAATTGCGTTGCAACTAAAAGGTTGGATTTACCCTTCCTTCTCTCGGCAATTATCTCTAGTTTAGTTTCGATCGAAACACTTTGACGCTTTCTCACGGGAGCCATGATTGCAGTTGTCAGTAATATATGACATTATTGTCAGTAATTGTCAGTTGTATATGAGGATATCCTTTACACGTGTTGCGACTCGCTGATAGCCCATTCATTCACAAGGCGGCGTATCGTTTGATGTTTGACAATGCGCGCTCATTATACGAAAACAACAAGAATAACATCGGAGATAACAAATACACTCCGATTGAACTTCGGAGTTGTTCTTCGGATTGTTTAAAAAAACAAATTTACGAGTACAGTACGTTCAGTGTTAGAATGCATTGTTTTGGGATCTAATTAGCGTTATTTAAATTACTCATAATGAAATAAAACTGAAAGACAATAATTTATTAACCTTTATAAACTTTTTAATACATAAAATCACAAAGAAAAAACGTATTAATAATGCATTTAATGACCAAAAAGATGACGTCACGTAAAACGTAGGTTCTACTGTACTTCGAAACTGGTTGTGAAATTCTCTTAATAAAGTGTCCATAATTTCTCTTATTTTTTATTTTTGCAAATGGTCACATCTGTCAAAGAATTTGTTCCTAAAACATAAATATCTATAAATTATAATTTATATTAAATTATTCAGATAAATATGTATATTTATTTTATAACAAACAAACTATTTTTTATTATAAACTAGATTATCTTATAAATGAACGGCATCTATAAAAATATATATTATGCGTTCATTATATCAGTGATTGCCAACATTTTTTTGCACTGGGCATCTTTGTTGATTATAATAAACTTTACGGCACACATGACAAAATCTAATATTTCAATAGTTTTTTTAGTTTAAATACAAACATTTATTATATTAAAATCTTTTTTTATAACAACAAAATAACTAAAAAGCATTGCATAAAAAATACATATTAGCAAAAATATAATAGATAATATAAATAACCAAAGAAAGGTGAATCATACAAATGTATACGTTTAATATAACTGTATTAAAATGAAAAGAAAGTAATGCGAGTAAAAAGCAAAACAAATTGAAGAGAGAGAGGAGGAAAATTATCAACAAAGATAAAGGAAAGAGTGACTTTTTGTAAATGAGTAGAGGGAAGAAAAGCCAAGGGTGTGAACAAAACACCCTGACGGGATTAAAGGCCAACCAAGAAGGCGTGAGAACGAACTAACATTTTATGACAGGCATATGTCATGTATAGACTTGTATTGGCACACTTGGATTAAGTCAGGGGCGAAAAGCCTATTCGCCCTCCAATAATTTTTGGATTTTTTAAACTAGTGTATATGTGTTATGTAATTAAAATGTTTTCGGTGGAAGTATAGTTTTTTAATATCAATTTTGTAAAAAAAAATATAAAGTAGTGTTATAAATTTACGTATGCGCTGTATCACTCTATTTTAAAGGATTGCTTGAACATTTGGTCTTCCGTTGTATTTCCAGACCACTAATTTTGAAAATTGCAAAAAATTATATGTTGTTTGGATTTTACATTTTAATAAAAAGTCCAACACCTTAAAAATGTTTCGGACTTAACGGGCATGAGGGAATTTTTAAATTTCTCAAATTCTCAATATCAGTAGTTTTTTGATGGTAATTTCAAATAGCCTTAGTTCATTATCAAATACTCTAAAGTATCTTTTAATGAAAACGTTCTATAGGTTGAGTGCTATTCATAATTGTAGCTTATATATATATAGCTATATTCATTGAAGAAATCAACATATTATTTTCTATTTTTCTTCTTAACCGGTCAATGATCTGAGTCCACTTTACAAAAATGTAAATCGTCTGCGTTTAGTAATGCTTTTTAATACAAATCTGCTTTATATTAGATATCGTCTGATTAATTTGGTCGTAAACTGGTTAATAAAAATAAAATTAACAAATTCCATAAATATATTTAAAAAGATTCCGATATAAAAATATAATAGTTTATTAAGTATTTCGTATTCCAGGGAAATACAGCAAAATTTTTTAAATTGTGGATTTTTAAAATTTTACGAAAACAAACCGGATCTCAGAATTTTGTTTCCAGGATCCTTCTACTTCCCGTTCTCGCAATCCAAGGAAATAAACTCCAGAGATAAGTAACACCTGCATTTATTCAAGAAAGGGAATATGCATTCTTTTTGAAGAATTGAAATGAATTGAAATTTATTTTTAATAAATAAAATAAGAAATAATGAGAGAGAATAATCGATCAATGTATACATTTTTTTATACGTTATAAATTTAAAATTTTAAAAATGAAATTATTATTTAGTAGGATGGTGAAATAAGAAATGAAAATAAATAATTAAGAGCTTAAACTTTGTGTCAGACTCAAATGTTGGTGCACCCTGAGATTACGTTAATCAAAAAGTCATTTTTATGCATTGCTGTTTGAAAAACTGGAAATTTTTGCGTAATTTTGATATTGATAGTAGTGAGAGAGCGCTATATTGTTTCATTTGGCGGACAGAATTCTAGCGCACCAGCCGTATGATGCATAGTTTTTTAGTTTGTAGGTTGTATGATATTAACAAAAAATAGGGAAAAAATAAGAACAATAAAATTTTATTTAAGAACTAAAAAAAGAATCTCCCTTTTCGTTTAATGGCCAAAAAGTTAGGGCATTTTCGAAAGCATTTCCTGCTTATCACTAATTTGAGTTGTAAAATTTTTGTCTTTTCAAAAGACTGGTAAAGCAATCTGAAAGACACAAAAGTAGTTGCATTAATGATGTGTTTGGAAATTTGCTTTGTATATATACATTTAAGAGCTAAAGCTCTATGTAAAACTTAAAAAGTGGGCAAAAGACATTTTAAAATTATAAAGAGAGCCTTGCCCGCTGGATGCAGGGAATGATTTAGAAGATAATTTATCGCGGAGCGATTTTATAATATTTTTCTTCTAAAATAAATTTTTCTAAATTTTCTTTATGCAAAATCATTGTGAATGAATGCCTTAGACCAGTGCTTATCAAACGGCGCGCCCTTCAAAATAGCCAGGTGCGCTGTGGAAGGTAGCCATGTGAACCCTAAGGTTCCATCTAGATCAGCGAATCAAAACAAGACGTTCACGCACCCTTAAGGGTTGCGAGACAACGTAACGGGGGTGCGACAAAGAATGAAATAATGGACAACTTATGTTGAGTATGTACTTTTTATATTTTTATTTTAAAATTTTATGATCGATTTTTCCATATCAATCTTAATGGTGCGCCCTAAAGTTTCGGTTATTTTATGGGTGCGCCCTAGTGTAAAAAAGTTTGAGAAGCACTGCGCTTAGACTATTACTTTAGAGCAGGGGTTCTTAAATTTTTTCACTCACGGACGCCTTTGAGAATCTGGTAGAACTCGCGGACCCCTTACCTAGGAAAATTTTCTTGGAAAGTTTTTTTTAGTGAGACGGATGCTGTTGTTTGCCCTGAATAAGAAGAGGAAACTGTGGAGCGGTCTTCGATAATGTTACACGCATTCTGACATCTAATCGATTTCTGTTTTTTGTCTTGATAGAAAAAGGGGGAAGAAAAATCCGTCTCACATAAGTAAGTGGTAGCAAACGGAATCAGAGCACACATAGCTTGCCTTACCAGGCGAGGATAGGCTTTTATTAATGCACACCAGAATTCTTCAATGCTCTCTGTGTTGAACTCATTTCGTAACATTTCCTTTGTTCTCAGATCAATGAGATCATCCTTAGCAAGGTCTTCTTTATAAATTGAGTCTACGTCGGCAAGGAAAGGGTTACGTATCCATTTTTTAATTTTAAGGTCACCCAAGCAGAAGTAATTTTTGAAAGAGTTCTGAAGAGTACTCAAATGTTTTCAGAATTGTTCTTGCAGAGAAATAGACATCGATTTGACATTTCCTATTCCATTCTGTAAAAGTATCTCTTCTAACATCGGAAAGTTTGCATAGTTGCCTGCCTTCAACCTTCTCTCCCACAGTGGCAGCTTTCCAAGAAAGCTTGGAGTCTTTCTGAAGCATCCATTATGGCAACATCATTTCATTGAATCGCAAATGTCACATTATTCATAAGGCTGAAAATATCTGCAAAGTAGGCCAAGCCATTAATGAACTCTTCGCTATCAAAAAGTTCGGAAAGTGGGCTTTTTTTTCTTTCAAAAATAATAAAACTTCTACTCGAAGTTCAAACAGACGTTTTAAGATTTGTCCGTTTTAATGCCACCGTACTTCTGTGTGGTAGAGAAGAACTTCATATTGTGATCCCATTTCATGGAAAAATCTTTTTAAGAAATGATGATTCACAGATTTGGATCTGATGAAGTTGACTACTTTCACGCAAGAAGAGAAGACTTCTTTCAAAATTGGCGGCAGAGACATTGACGTCAATGCATGCCGATGTAAAAAACAATGGATGACAAAAGACTGAGGAGCTTCTTTCTGCATTAACGCGGCAAAACCAGATTTGTTGCTAATCATTGCAGGTGCCCAGTCTGTACACAAAGAACCAATATGTTTTTTTCAATCGAAGTTGTGCTTAACAAAGAAATTATTCACCAATTTCAAAACGTCGATGGCTTTTGTTGTTTCCAAAATGTGTTCACAGAATAAGAATTCCTCTTTGATAGCATCAATATGCATATAACGAACAAAAACCAGAAGCTGGCTGCACTATGCGACATCAGTACCTTCATCCAATTACACGCTGAAAGGAAATGGCGTGGCCTCCAGTTCTTCCATTACTTGCTTCAAAATATTAGACGAAATGTCAACAATTCTTGAGTGAATTACATCGTTTGACAAAGGCACTGCTTCAATTTTTTTCCTCTGTTCCAAGCCACAAAAGCACAAATAAGCAAGAAAATAGATCATTTATTTTTTTTGAAACTAAACTTCTTAAAAGTAATTTTTAAGTAATTCTAAAAATTCAATGCTTGATTTTTTTACTTTGCAGCTCTGTGGCTTAATTTTGTAAAGGTTTAATCTCAGTTATTAATTTGACCTTGACCCTCCTGATGTTAGAGTATTACTCGTTTTAATTACACCAGGAACATTTACTCATCTTATGTTACTGTGATGTCGAAAATAAACTCTTTTTTCCACAAAATGAAACTAATTCTGACTGAACTATAAACTGATATTCTGAAAAGTATATCATTATCATTATTACTTAATGTTCTGATTTCACAGCCCTCACATATGGAATGAAACACATATTTTTTATCAATGTATTAGTCCCAAAAATAAAGGAAATATGTTTTAGTCGATTTGCTCATTGCTTTCGAAAAAAGAATCGTCTCCTTTTCGTTTTGAATGGGTCTGCACTGGTGACTCTGCTTTCCAGATATTCCTGTTTCTCTCAATTGTCCCATTTTTACCGTCACTTAGCAACGGAATCTCATGCCATTTAGAAAAATCCCGCTTTTTTTCACTAATCCAGCGTTTCCCAGCCGGTGTTCCTCAAAAACAGGGTTCTACAAAATCTTCTCAGCAGTTTCGCGAGAAATAGTGAGATTAGCTAATGTATTCACATAATTTATGTTTTTCATCATATATTTATAGAAAAGTCCTAGGTACGAAGGATGTTTCTGAAGGATTTTCATACTCTATTTAAAATAGTGTAATAATATAGTTGAAAGTAATAACTCTTTATTGGAATATTGAGACTCTTCTTTATCAACCAGTTACTTAGATAATACAAATAGATAGCTAAGGAGGGGTACATGCAATATAAAATAAAACATTTGTTCAAGCAGACTTCATGTATCGCTTAACGGAAAAATGTTCTTTTGCTTTTTTTTTAGAATGATAAAATTATAAAAAACTCACCTTTTACTTTCAAAGTATTTTTGCATATTTTTTATCTTTCTAAGAAATACAAAAGTTTGTTCTTGACTTCTTTCAGTACCTTACAGGTGATACATTATATTTGAAAGTGTTAGAGAAGACAAATACATCAGTTATGAATGAAGTTTAGGACGCGAGCATTTTGTGCACCCACAAAAAATTTCATGGGGAAGATGGTGTAACTAATGCGTATAAAATTTATGATAGCTTTTTACCATGTGACGTTTATTTTTTATTTATTGTGTCAATCTGTGCTTCTCCACCTTTCCCATAGTAAGATCGCAAAATATATTAGGATCTTTGAGGGCATAATAAATTATTGTTTTTTTGGATATAAGCTTATTATTATTATTACAGAAGACATGCACGCAAACCCTTATTTTAACTTATTCGTTCCAATTAAAGAGAAACTAGGCTTTGTTTTTCTTGAATCAAATTGGTAGCTTTGAATTTATAACGCCCTATCTTAGCTTGGATTTAACCATGTTGAACTAAGAAAAAGATTTACCAGGGTATGTAGAAGCAATATAAGATTTAAACCTATAGGAAACACATTTCAAATTGGTAAATTTTTTCCTATATACCATGATTCAAAATTAAATTGCTTCAATTAAAAATATTATTTTGTAAATCAATTTTTCTTCTATAATGCTTACATCATAAGATGTTGTCTCAACAGCTGTGCTTTGAGGGTACAAAAATAATGCTACGCCGGCACAAATGTGTTCCCTAACATATGAGCTAGTTTATTGGAAGCACCACCTATGCTGGTTTACAGACACTTGCACTTTGCGCATCAAAGCCTTGGGTTGAGAACCGGTGGTGTAAATGCATGTGCATATGTTGTGCTCTTCAGGGTTAGTACATGAGCAAATGTTTCAGCTTGGATATCTTAGCAATTATAAAACAATATCTATCAATAATCTCTTTTTTAGAAAGAATAGAACAAATAATTTTTAAATCAATACTTATTAAAAAGTCAATATTAGGAAAATTTGCTTTTTTGTATAGTTTTTCTTGCTACTCTTCTTTTGTGCGCACTTTACTTTGAAAAACAACAAACAGATTTTAGTATTTAGATTACTCTAAAATCTTCTAAAAAGAAATATGCTAACCGTGACGAGCCAGAAATTTTTTTCAATGCCGATTTTTTTAAATGTTTATACTTGTCAAAAACTTTCAATCAATGTATAATCTATTCATTTATTTTATATAAGTTATACAAAAAAATATTTCCAAAATTTAATCTTTTTCCCTCATGTCCAAAATCTCCATATATTTTTGGAAGCAGGCTTATTCGGCCGGGCTCTAAATATAGTTGGCCTCTTTGACTTTAAAGTCTGTCTACGCCTCTCATTGTAATCGATACAGTAAATTCAGCTCCTAGATAATAATTCAAGGTTTTTCGATCAATTACTTTGTTTTTGCATCTGATAACAATTGATGCGTGTACCTCATTTAAATATTGTATTGCCTCATTTTAAAGTCGTTGTTTTCAATTTTGTTTTATCCATTTAATTTATAAAATACAAAAATTTAAATTTATTATAATAAATTTGTATTTTGTCAACATTCGATATTATAACGGTTATATCATTTGTTCAAATAAGAAAGCAAATTTGGATAACATCCATTGCAATCAGATACTGTAATTTCACAGACGTTTCTTATGCCTTCTCTCGATTGTTGTTCATTAGTGCATTCATGCCTAAGAAGCACATTCTTCCATTTAATGGAAGAATTATCATTAGGCTTCTAAAAAGAAGAATAAGCTGGTAAATATAGGATATAAAATCCATCATAAACTAACTTTTATATAGTGATGAAGAAGTTTATTGAAAATCAAAAGGTTCCCTAAATATACAATAACATTTGTGCATTATCCACGTTAAGCACATGAGAGTATTAACGCCTTGCTCTCTACCTATACGAATATTTTTTGAATGCAGAAATCTGTTTCCATTAACAGCACAATCATGTATCCTATAAAATAAAGGTATAAAGGAAGTTTAACAAGTATTTTAAGTATACTTTGCGAATTGATGCAATAAAATCACTAAAACAATTAAAACTAATGTAAAAAATAAAATGTTTCACATTTATTCAAAAAATTTAGCAACGACTTTAAAAAGTATGTAAAACAACATGTGAATCAAGTCCACTTATTTATAGCAAAACAGCTTAACAGATTGAAAAACGGCGTATAACAATTTCTTCTGAGAGAAAGAGAGAATTTATTTAGCAAACAAACTTGAATTAAACAAAATTCAATTTTGTAGACAAAGAACGGTTCAGATCAAATTTAAATTAGTTTTCCAGTTGATCTAATTTAGAATTTAAAGAACATATGATAAGGCTCACTAAATTAACCGGTTATCGACCACAGTCGACATATGTCGACTTTAGAAAAATATGAATCGTCTGCGTTTTTAATGCTTTTTAATACAAATCTTCTGCTTTATACTCGATATCGTCTGATTATTCTGGTCGATAACGGGTTAATACAAATCTTCTGCTTTACATTGGATATCGTCTGAATGGGTTAAATCATGCAAAGATTCGGACATGTTATCAAGATGCAAGATGTTACAACTGTCAATTCCTAAATTGGTTTTATCACCCATAGAAATAATGTTAATAAAGGCCGGAATATTATGAGAAATATAATTAACAAAATTACATATTAATTTATATATGGTGAAAATTGAGGGAATGCTATTAACGCAATTAAACTTATTTATAGTGATAAGGCAAAAAGCACTGAAAGAAGAATGATCATAGTCTCTTTTCTGTTTCTTACAGAGAAAACACCTATATTTAGACTTGTTGGGTAAGTATGCTGACTAACTGAATAATGAATTTTATCGTAATCAGTTAACGATGAGAGTATAACGATGAGAAATGACACATATATCGTCATTACAAAAATAAAATCTGCGTCGATTAATGCACATCATGTACAAATCTTCTGCTTTACATTACATATCGTCTGATTTTTCTGGTTGTTCATGGGTTAACCTGTTTTTTTGCTACAGATTAAATAGAAATATTTCAAACGTGTCTAAATCTAGTTTTGAGATCAGATGCACTACTCACTGCTCCATCAATAATGACAAAATTTCTTTCAATACAATTTTTAAGTACAACATATGATGAAAACGTCATTCATAAGCAAAGATGGTGATGATGAGATATTTATGATTTATATAAAACTTTGATGTCTGTTGGATTATCACAGAGTCCTGGTTAAGTCCTGGGTCGGTAGAGTCGTAGATTTGGAAAAGATAGGAGTCGGAGTAGGTGGTATCTTACATAATTTGGCCTATCCAACCCATCCCATTGTAATCTATATAATTCGCTTTTAGAATCTGACAAATCACTGGAAACATCTGATCTCTCGGAGGAAGTGCTTCAGAATTTGAAGAAAAACATCAAGAGTAGTTTGAGGTCGCGCTCATCATCTTCCCTCTGTCGTGATGATGCAGCAACAGCAGCGGCAGCAGGAACCCCAACGTCCACCACAGCGGCTCCACTAGCGCCATCCTGTGACGAGGAGGGGGCGCAAGTGAAAGTGAAGTGCGTGTACAAAAGAGAAAGGTTTGAAGTGAGCGTTCCGCTCAAACACACGATTGCACAATTCAAGGAAATCATCCAAACGCATACTGGTGAGTTATTCCCTTCTTCTATTCCTACTCTTATGATGACCAGGGGTGGCGAGTCGTGGTCCAAATCCTCGTTTTTTAGATTAAAGTATTTCAGTTTATGGGTGTATACTGTCACTATGTACCTAATGTATGTATTCATATGTATTCCTATCAGGGACGCACATCCTCAAAATTATTGGGGGCGGGGGGGGGGGGGGTTTGCAATTTTCAAAATTACTGGTCTGGTAATACCACAGGATAGCATATATTCAAGCAATCCATTAAAATAGAGTGTATACAGCGCATACGTCAATTTATAAGAATACTTTATATTTTTTTTACAAAATTGATAAAATTTAAAAACTATACTTCAAGCAAAAATATTTTAATTAAATTTACATAACGCATATACACTAGTTTATTTGAATAGTCAAAATCTGTGGTAGAGTGATTTCAATATATTTTTCTATTTATCTAAAAAAAATTTTTTTAACTTGTTTCTTTGTTAAGTACTACCTCCTTAACTGTCATTTAGTAGGGGAGGGTATTTTCTATTTCCCCGCCTTCTAAATTCTTAAGCATATCCGTGTATAGTCTAATCGAGTTTAGTTTGATTTTTTAAACAAAGAGTTTTACTTCAGATTTATGTAAGATGATTTGTGTCGATATTACTTGTGTGATACGCGTAATAACTCTAGATAGACATTCATTTTTAATACCTTCGTATATTGAATATTCAGGAAAAAGTGCTTTTAGAAAAATGTTATGAACACGCTCTGGGTCATTTTCTTGTAGATGCGCCCATCATTCGGATTTTTCATCCCTTGTTTTCAAAGAGTAGAAAAAAGAGTCGGAGGCGTAATTGAAAGGAATTGGAACTATTGAAGCAGTCTAATCGGAGTCGAAAATAAAATGTTTGCTTCCGACTTGTAAAATTACAAATTATCTTATATTTCAAGGTAACACGATGTCAACACATTTTTCCATTTATTTTAGTATGACCGTATAAGGAGTTGTGAGTAACGGGTTTTGGGACCGATTCTAGATGATGATACTGATTATTTTAATTTTTTAATTACAACTTTGATTCTTATTCTCATTTTTCCATTTTTAATATAGATTTCCTTGAAGTTCCTCTTTTATCCTTTTTTTTTACTCTTTTTTCCTTATCTCTTTTTCTTCCTTTTCTTTTGTCTCCTTTTCTTTTGTCGTCCTTTCTGCCCCCATAAGTGTAGATATTTGTCTGCGAGTTATCTAGCTGTGGAAAGGTGGATGGCTTTCGTTTCCACTAACTTACTGGATCATCATCTGTGCTGATGCATGATTCGCTAAAACATGCATATAGTTGTTTCTCATAGCTGCCAAAGATTAAAGAGCAGGTGTGGTGATTTCTGTCTCTAGAAATGAAAAATCCTCTACCTGTAGTTTCTACCAGGCCTGGGGAGTCGGAGTTGAGGAGTCAGAGAAATTATAAGCTCTTAGAGTTATTTTACATTTTTAAAGATATGATAGCTTCCACAATCTTCTAAGTGAAACTCTTTCGTCTGTTTTCACTATTTTCAAATACGAAAAGAGTCTTTCCACACTAACTTGTGTTGGTGGAAGAGCCATTATTAAGCTCGTAGTATTTCTCAATATTTCAGGATAACTTTGTATAGTTTCCTGCAAAGACAGCTGACTTCTACTTGTATGCTTCTCAATTTCGTTCAAAGCCTTGTAGAAGTCTTCTTTAAACTTGATTAATTTCATACTTGCAGGAGTTTAATCTTCTAGTTTCATCTTTTTTGTTCTTATCTTCCCAATTTTTTTTAAACTTAATTCAAACGTTTCATCGTCACTTGAAGAGGAGCAAACCTTTTTTTCACAATCAATGGATTTTGATGTTTTAGTGTCTAGAAATACACTAGGCAATTCAATTTTTATAGCTAAATTATACATGGATAATTTTGCTTTGTTAATTTGTATTTCATCTAGTAATAATCTAGACTTAGAGGATCAATGTAGATTGAAGGCAACAGAATATCATTCTGTAAAAGTTGTTGTTCTCTTACTTCCATTGATTTCAAAATAATTTTAGAAATTGGGCTTTCTATTTTCTTGAGATTAAAAATGAACTTTTTCCATTCGTAGAAAAACTGTTCTCCTCTCAAATTCTGAGATTGAAGTTTTTTAGGTAATAAGTATGGAAAGTGCAAAACTTTTTGTATATTTTGCCTCTTCCCACTGAACTTCAGATATGGATAAAGCTGGACTTGCAATATCATCAATTGCTGTTTTTAATTCAAGAAGCCTTACTACCATTAAATAGCTGCTTCCCCATTGAGTAGCTTGACCAAGAATTACTCCTTTACTGGCTCTTCTTCTTATGAGTGCGTCAATTTTGGAGTTCTGGCTGAGACTGCCACATCTCGTAATTTTTGCATTAGCTTAGCGGGATGTGAGTCTTTCAATCCATCTCTTATTGCTAACTGCAAAGTATGAACAGCACATCATCGCATGATCGACATGATAAATCGTTTTTTCTTATGCTGTGTCTTTCTAAAGAAACATCAAACTTTTTTGCCGATTCGCCCCATTTAGTTTGAGAAAAGCTGATTGCTTAAACTACGCTCAATTAAAGGGATGCTGTTTTCAACAACTAAATCTATAATAGAATTGCTAAATATTTCTTTAGTCATAGTTATAGTAACCTTATCTGAAATAAAAAAACTTTTTATGCTTGATTTCGTAGTATTTGATGTTGATGCTGAAATGCTTTTCTTTGAAAAAAATAGAAGTTTATCATTTTCAATAACTTTTTTAAAAACTTCCGAATGAAATCTTTCTAAATGTCTTTTTAAGTTTGAAGTTCTGGAAGTACTTTTATCTGTAGAAAGAGAGGAACTTATTTTTACTGCACATAGTTTTTTATTATTGCCACTTTTATCTTGATCGTACACCAGACATTTGCAGACAAAAAATTTCTTATCTTCCGAAAGATAAATTTGAAACAGAAACACATATACTTTTATTTTATACTCATGCACACACATCAGAGGCGGATTCAAACGAAAACACCGTTTTACCACAAATAACTTTTTTCCAATAGTTGTATTTTTATTATTTTATGCTTTTTCTTGATTATAGTATTATGATATATATGTGTTAGTGTTCTTTTTCTACTTAGTTTTTAAATAAAGAAAACTATTCTAGGAAATTGACTTAAGAAAGACTAAAAATTGTGCTTATGAATAATAGTTTTTAAAAAGCATTAGAAAATTAAATACAACGTGAATTAAATTCAAATACATAAATTAACACAACCTTTAATATGAAAGTATAAAATCTATATGAAAAAAAATTTTCAAACCTAACTTAGACTGGTTTCATTTTTTTATTTCTCCAAATCCAAAAAACAAGGTTTAGAGCTTACTTGACAGAAATTTGACTGATGATATACAGCAAAGAAACAAATGAAATCAATAAATGTGTGAAGTTTCAAATGATGAAAAAACTACATCTTTCATGACGAGGTTTGGAAATCAATTATACGCAATCAATCTAGGCTCATATTTGCAAGATCTTATAAATTCATTTTATTGATTAATTTTCATTGAAGGAGTTGTTTGAGAAAATTCCTGAGGACTGGGGAGTCGGATTCGAGAATTTTTACTTCTACACTGTAGACGCACTGCAATCTAATTCCAAAACATTCACACTAAGTTTAGTGTTGCCTCGATAGGGAATGCACTGTGAAGCTCAGTTCTAAGTTTTTCACGAAACTCTCCTCTTTCTCCTGATGTATACACGCAAACTTGCGGTGCCACCGTTATTGAGAGAATTGATTCTGATTATGATTCCGATTATAATCAGAATCGACCTCAACTTTAGTGAGTAAGGTTGACTACATACTTAGCTACAACGTCTCTGGTTCGAATCCGCACTAAACTTTTATTGCAAGCGACGCAATTGTGCCTTCTCGATGAAAATACTCTACCTTTACCTAACGCTCATTCGTCCATCATTTTTATATACCTTGTTTTTCGGACTATATGTCAATAAGTTTTCAGCCTCATTAACCCATTTACGGCCAATGTTCCTATTTTGGAACATAAGTAATTTCATCTTCGTCTGCTTTTTTCAATGACTTTGAATATAAATCGTCTGCGTTTTTTTAGATATCGTCTGCTTTGCTTGGCCTTAAATGGGTTAATCTGAGGATTTTTCAAGGAAAATGTTTATTTCCAATACATTTTAGTATTTATCCAAATTCCATACTGTTAAAATAATATTGTGGGAGCAAAGATGAGCAGCTTTAGAACACCGATCTAAACTCTCTTTAAAATTGGTCCACATTCTTAACCATTTTCACCAAATACAACATTTTCTTTCCGATATAATGAAAGTTTGTTTTTAGATGCCGTCTAGATAAAATACCAATTAGCCAGACTGATAAAGTTTTGAAATTTGAATTAAAAATGCGATATTAATGAGCGAGATATGTGGCGCCTCCTTGCAGTGTGAAATGTATGGGAAACGCGTTCTCTTTAATTAGTCTATTTAAAACAAATTTCAATTTCATCTTTGAAGACATTTTTGGGATTATATTTTTGTAATTTATAGAAAAAATAAATACACCTACCGAAAATTTGAGCTCCCCTGCTTTCAAATGACAATATAACCAAGCACATCGATGTTATAAACTTTTCAACACATGTTATGTACACACTAGAGGGCTACTCAGGGCTGGCCTTTCGCGCGGGTTTGCGTGCGCTGGTTATTTGTTTTAAAGTTACTGCGGGGCGAACGGGGGTGCGTTCATTATTAGTACTGCGGGTTAACTAGTAAATTGCTGAATTTTTAGCGCATTAATGAATCGTATAGTTTTTTCTGATTGTATAAAGTTTAACAGTGATGTTTTAAGTATCATGGCAACAAGTGATATGGCCATGCTATATCTGCAGGATCACCTTTATTTAAAAAGCCAGACCTGCTTTTAAACAGAAATACGATAAAAATAAAATATTGTTATAAATCTAATATCATATAAATTATATGCATACAAACAGTAGCTGTTTGTTAAGTTGGGCGGTTTGCGGGTTTGGTGCGGCTTTAAAAATGTTAAGTTCGGGCGATTGCGGGTATTTTTATTTTTTTGCGGGTGCGAGGCTCTATCTAATACGTAAACAACTTCAAGTTTCGCTTATATCTCTACATAGAAGAATATGTTGGTTCTTTGATGATCCTCAATTTATCTGGCTATTCGACCGATTTCTGTGGCATTTGGCCAAAATCTTCAGTTTCAACGAATTTTAGGCAGAAAAATATGAGGCCCTCTTCAATATTTGTTTATGAAAAATATACGAAAGAGTCTGGATTGCTGGGAGTCGGAGTCAAAATAACACAAATGCTTGGAATTGAAGTGGGAATTTTTTTCACCGAATTTGTAGACCTGCATATTATAATCACTCTTTTTTGTATTTAGGCTTGAATCCCGCCTTACAAAAGCTCGCTTATAAAGGTACTAATCATTTTTAGTTTGCTTAAGTAAGTCACCACCAGTCTAATCATTATTTTCTTACAAAAAGGTCAATTAAACGACAACGATACCCTGGAAAGTTTGTCGGTTAAAGATGGTGCCAAGTTCATTGTGATTGGCTCAACCTTGAAAGAAATTCTGTCAGTCGCCCCTCCCTCAACCGAGGAACCCAAAAGTGAGAGCAGAACCAGTTTATCCTTAACTCCCTTAAGCAAGCAGAAAATGCATCAAAAAATCATTGAAAAAGGTTTCTTTCATTTTCTACACAAATTCTTGCACCACATCAAGAATCAAGAGCATTTCTGCCAAAGATGTTCCAATTCCTATATTTTGTCCCGTGCACTTTTACGTTTATTTGCCGATTTCCGATTCCGATTTTATTACTAAAAAAGTTGTTTTACTCTTTATAAATTTGGTTGAATTAAGGATATGGCATATTTTTTGGACTTTAAGTCGCTATACTTTTCTGCAAATTTCTATCCTCGATTTATCTTTCATGTAAAGATTTTTCCCAAAGAAAATCTTTATTTTCAATGCGATCCGTAGCCAGAATCAACACAGCAACAAGCTGATTTCAGGTCTGTTGGGTAGAAGTTTGTATAATTTTATAGGCTCATCCCTCACACACACACAATTAAATAAAGACAATGAAACGTGATAACAAAATATCTTCATTGGTATTATAAGGATAGATATCGATCTCATAAACATTTGCACCATTTGTACACATTTTATTTATAACTAGACCAGATTTTTCAATTCAACGAAAATTATTCTTTGTGTCGCAAGAATTGAAAATCATCTGCTTAAATACATACAATTCCATTGAAAAAGAAAGCAAACGATTAGTCTTCAAAATGGCTTAGAGTTTACAAACATTACTTTTTCTCCATTATTTTTGAGTGGTTTTTCCTTTTGAATTATAATATTCATTCTCTTATTTGCTTTCAACCCTATAAAGATGGAGATAAAAAGAATATTTAATTGCCAATTTATTATAGTTACAGAAACAAGCTCATATTAATTTTCCTCCAGTAAATTTGAAAAGATTCTCTTGAAGAGTCTTCGACTCTAGAATGAATAGAAATTTTTTCTCGTTCTTGCTTAAGAAATTTTTGTCAAATATAAGATAGGTCAAAAAATAAAAAGCAAAACTCAAAATATTCTATAAGGTGCTGTCTCACTCCAAAATATTCTAGTAAACGCACATTTCACCGAGGTGATCTTTTAGCTTGATAAAAGAATATGTTTCTGATCACTCAGTAAAAGAATGTTTTCAGCCGTCTGGTTGATGCTTCCCTAATTCTTTCTGAAAAATTACGCTATTTACGAAAATTCGTATGGCTTGTTTGCTAGCTGCTCTACTTTCATCAGAAATTAATTTTATGCAATTTATGTTCGAAAAAACTTTTTTCAGAGATTTATTTAGCTCAGAATTTAAGTGGTTTTAGAACTTTTTTATTGAAGAGAATCTCTTTGTTGATCTTGTCTTTTTTAACAATATTGTGTTGTAGTTATCAGGTGATATGAACAGATATCACTCTGAATATTTGCTAACGAATCCTTTTTCAAAATTCCTGTTCTTGATGAAAACATTCATACTCATAATAATAATAATCAATTTTACGCCTAGTGTTCCCAGCACGCTGAGGTTTAGCCGGTTTTTACCACTATGGCATTTATTCTCTCATTATTTTGCGTCTCCATTCATCTCTATTTTGCTCGTCCCCTAATGCTAAATGTCTTTTGCTCATGTCTTTTTTGACTATTTCTATCCATGTCATCTTTGGCCCGCCTTTACTCTTACCTAAAGTTTGATTTTTATAAGCTTCTTTAATTAGATCACCCAAAGGTCTTCTATTTACATGCCCAAACCACATTAACCTTTGTATTTCTAATACTTTATTTATTTCATTTACTTGACATAAACTTCTTATCTTTTAAATTATATTTGCACGTGATTCTTAACATCCTCATCTCTGTGGTGTTTAGTCTATTTTTCTCAGATTCTTTTAAAGCCCAACTTTAGCCACTATACACTAAACTAGACCTAATACAACTTTTATAAAGAAAACCCCTTAATTTTAACGAAAAGATGATACTATTGCATAAAATACCACTTAACGCTTTAACTTTTTTCCAAGTTAGTTGTATTCTATGTTCTACAGAGTTACTTACACTAACTGTTTTGTCTAAAACCTCACCTAAATAACAAAATTGTTTAACCTCTACTAATTCTACGCCGCCTACTACTACTTTTTCTTCCAATACTACATCGGTATTTGGGTTGAAACTTAAACAGCACCTACACTTAAAATTTGTTGTATTTATCAAACTGCCCTTAATGTTTGAGCATTTTTAATGCACCCACTTATTGCAATGTACACAAAGAATAGAGTTTCTTTTAACTCTTTTTTCGCAAACTCGACATGGATCTATTTTGGAAACTGTGTTCTCAGTACCCTTAAAAGAATCGCTAATTTTCATCCACTTAGTTTTGCTAGTGTTTATTCTTAAACCGTTTTTCTCTAGTGTCTCATACCATGTGCTAATCTTTTTACTTAATTCTTCAGAAGATTCTCCTATTAATACTATATCATCTGCCTATAAAATCTCACTCGTATCTTCTTTAATTAAATCCTTAAGAATTTCATCAAGAATGATATTAAATAAAAAGAGGCTTAAAATCGAACCTTGGCGTAAGCCTACTTTTATTTTAAACTTACTAGAAATTGAATTATTAATTTTTATAAAAGTGTCTTCGCTTTTGTACAAGGCCATAATGGCTCTCATTAGTCTTTCATTTACCCCTTTTCTTCTCAAAGACCACTCAATGAGACTTCTAGAAATGCAGTCAAAAGCTTTCTCCAGGTCTATAAAAGCAAGATACAGACTATGCCCATTTCTTGCTCTCTTTTCGATAAGCTGTCTAATAATAAAAATAGCGTCATTTGTGCTCTTGCCCGGCATAAAACCAAATTGGATTTTACTAATTTGAATACTCTTTTTTGTCTATTGAATAAAATTCTTTCTACTATTTTCATATCATGCTCTAGTAGTTTTATTGTTCTATAATTTGAACAATTTGTTATAGTTCCTTTGCCTTTATACAATGGTATTAATTAACTTTTATTCCATGTTTTTGGAATAGAAGCTTCGTCAAATATATTTTGAACTATGACTTTTAAAACGTCAGCGATTTCATATTTAAATAACTTTAACATTTCTAAACAACATCCGCTATATCCAGCTGCTTTATTTGTTTTCATTTGGCCAAAAGCACAAATGACTTCATCAAGAGACACAGATTCGCAAGGTCCTTCAACTTTATCGACCTCATCTAGATTTCCTAACGTATTTTCATTATTAAAGATTACTTTAGAAAAATGGGACCAGGTGTTTAACTTATCCACTAAATTACTAACTAAATATCCATCTTTTTAACTATACAAGGAATCCCGATTGTTTTGGTTTAACTTTCTGTTTTGCTTAACTATTTTGAAAACATCATTAGTTGTTTTGGGTTCATTCTCTTCTTTTAATTGTAAAATTCTCTCTTCTTTACTCTTTCTGATAATTTTTTTACATCTATTTTTTGCATTTTTATACTCTATTTGTTTCTCTTTAGTTTTATCTAACTGATAAGTTGTAAATGCTTTTCTTTTTACGTCTATACATTCCTTAACCTCTTTACTCCAAAACCAAGTTACCTTATTTTTGTTTTTTGAAAACTTAATTTTACCTAAAACTTTCTCTCCTATTCTTACCATGTTATTTTTAATTTTGTCTAAGTTATTATTTCCGTTTTCTAATACACCATTTGTTTTTACTTGTTTAATAAACTCGTTTTTTATATTCTCGTCTTTTAATCTCCAAACTTTTAAAGTTTTAACTTTTCTTATTTTCTTGTGTACATTTTTTTCTTGATAAAATAAATCGCCAATAATAAGCCTATGTTGACTTACACATGATTCACCCGGAAAAGTTTTGGTATTGATCAAAAATTTTCTAAAATTTTATGGCAATAAAATGTAGTCAATCATAGAAGCTTCATTACCTGATTTGTAAGTTATCCTATGCTCTATACTTTTCTTAAACTGTGTATTAGCTAAAAATAAACCCATGCTGTCTGTAAAACTAAGTATATTCTTACCCTCTTCATTAATTTTATCGTACCTGTATCCTCCATGTACTTGCCTATACGTGGTATTAACTTCACCTACAAAGCCATTTAAATCTCCTAAAACAATAAGTCCTATTTGTGGAGCATATACAGATAAAAATGACAAAGTTTCGTTGTTAATACGGATATCTATAACAATTATTCTATCACTAACTCTATTGACACTCACTATTCTGTCTGCAAAGTTTACCTTAAATAATTATCCCTACTCCGGCTGTACCTTTGTCGTTCCCTGACCAAAACAATTTGTAGTTATCTAACCATTTACACTCACCTCCATTATACCTTACTTCCTGAAGTCCAACAATATCAAATTTTCTTCTATTTAACATTTCTGTTATTTGTATTGATTTTCTAACTAAACTGCCCACATTCAAACTCTCAACCTCCAAAACTTTTTTACCTGTATTCTTTCTAAGGTAGGAAACTGGTGAAACACGCTTAGTACTTTTGGCTGTACTCAATAACTTACTGTAATTTTGATGCCATAGTTGTAAATAAGTTTTGGCAAATTTTTTTACATACCGGATGCCCTTCCTGACGCAAAACCCTCCTCCCTTCCCACCCTGGGCTTGGGACCAGGCGATGTTGGAGTTTTATGATGAAAACATTCATAATCCTCTTTTTTCAATTAGGAATATCCACCCATATCATCTAAAATACTCTCTTCTCATTCACATCGAAAGAAAAAATTTGTCAAATTCGATTCACATTTATAAAACTTTTTGAATAGCATCTTCACCTATTCGTATCTGTCATAGTTATGGTAACTTTAAATGTTTAAAAAATTTCATTTCCCTTTTTTAGTCAATTGATGATTAAAATATTAACTAAGACAAAGGTATAAAGATTTTTGATTCACAATGGAGGAGCTTCTTCTTAACGGTGAAGATGTTTTTTGAAAATCTCAATAATCGATTTTTACGCCATCCCCTAGTTCATTGGAAAACGGTATATCCTCCATGTAGATAAGGTTTTTTAATTTTGTTGACATTTGATTTGATTGACAGTTTTTGACATTAAGGGATCATTCAACTATCGTGAAAATAGTATCAAAATATACAGCTAGCGATTTTAGGAAAAGTCACAAAGTGTGAAAGCATATAATTCAGCTATTTTTGTACAATAGAAGGTTTAGTTAAGGGGAGGGGGCTAAAATGCCCCCTGCCACTGATAGGGGCCTAATGAGGAGGGGGCATCAGTGTCCGATAAAATAAAGATGGGTTGCTTTAAGTTATATAAAAACTCATTGAAAAAGATAAAGAAAGGATTCGTAATCTATTGCCTGAAGGGTTAAAAGATCGCATGATACACGAGTATAAGCGCTATTCACTTTTTTGACCAGAAAGTCACGCTTTTAATTAGAAAGAAGATAACAATTTGAACGCATTGAAAAGGTTAACTGCAAAGTTCTCTCTCGCCTTGCTTCAGAATTTAAAGTAGTCTAGTCGCCAAATTCCAAGTTCTTCTGTGCTTATTGTCCAACCAGAGAAATGAACCAGATCTTGGTGTTTGTTATCTATTGGCCTTCTCTCAAGGATAATTTAATATTCCTTTCACTTTTTGCTTTGCAAGCCTTGAAGAAAGTCTTGCTAACTTCTTTCTGCCGTAAATATTCTTAGAAGCACTCTCTGTGTTGCTTGCGTTTCCAAGGGAAAATAGGCTTTAAGCTACGCTGGTTTTTTTTATAGTTTTTATTATCAAATTGAACATCCTGAATTGAAATTTAACTCAAATTTTATCCTCATTTTGTTGGAAAAAGTCTCTAATGTTAAATATTATGTAAATCTTAGAGCGATTTAGACCTTTTTGGGTCTCAACAGTTGGATGAAGGTTACTATTCACCGATGGTTAAATACCATTTAGTTTCAACTAACTAAATAAAAACATTTACCAAAAATGATAATTCCATTTTGTGAATTAATGCTGTGTAAGAAAATGGCTTGAAAAGTATATTCTTTTCGTTTATTAATAGTTTACTTTAATTTTTGCTTTCCTGCTTTTATTATGTTGGGGAGTGAGTAGGGTGATGTTGGATTCGATAACTCAAGGTCTTGGGTTCGATCCCGCATCAAGCCTACTTTCCTCAAAGTTCAAGCAGCGCAATTGTGCCTTTTCGATGAAAACACCCCATGGCACCTTTACCTGTAAGCTCAAGAATTTTCAATTCACAACTCATTTTTATATAAACATAAGATAGTAAACCATTTATTCAAATAAATTCTTTGAAAATAAATTTTCGAACCCTTTGTTCTTCTTCAGATCAAATCTACTGATACAAGAAGGAAAAACAAGGAGCAGAGCATAGAGAAGAAGAAGAAGAATATGATCCTTGCTTTATTTTCTTGTAGCGATAGATTACCAGAGTGGTCGAAAATGTATTGTCAAAAATTATTTAAATAAAATTTTACCTTTTCTATCTATTTATCTCTTTTAGCATGTATTCATCATGACACCTCACCAACACGTTCTTTACATTTATAAAAGTATATAATTATTTTTTTATGTTGATTTAGCAACTTTTGAATAACCAAAAAATCAACGAAAGTAGACTGCTGAAATTGCAGCGCTGAAGAAGTGTTATGGAGTAGCATTGTAAATATGTTCAATAAAAAAGAATTACATTGAGAAAAAAAAATCTTTAAGAAGCAATGCATTCTGGATCATTAAGTCCACAATTTTAATAACCCGTTTGATCTCGCTCTCATTTTTAAATGATGCAGACGATTTTTTGATTTTAATTAAACATACTTAATTTCGACTCTTTTTCCTGGGATGATTAAATGGGATTTATTATAAATCACTAGGTTTATTGTTGGCTTAATTTCTATACTCAGTGACCGGTTAACGACATGGGTCGACAATTGTCGACTTTACAAAAATGTGAATATTCTGCGTTTATTAATGCTTTTTAACCCATTAAGTCCCAATGTTCCAATTTGGGAACATAAGTAATTTCATCTTCGTCTGCTTTTTTCAATTACTTTGAATATAAATCGTCTGCGTTTTTTTAAATATCCTCTGATTTCTATGGTACTTAATGGGTTAATACAAATCTTCTGCTTTACATTAGATATCGTCTGATTAATCTGGTCGTTAAGCGGTTAACATAACCAAGAAATTAGGTAAGCATAAAATACATTCTAAATATAATTAATATTTATCCATTTGATCATACTCTCATCTTTAAAAGGCGGAGACGATTTTTTGATATTAAATTGCTATTATTATGTACAAATCACGTAATGTCGTCTTGTTTTTCTTGTGTCAAATGGTGCTAAATTATTATCCAAACTGTGTATATCAAGCACTATGAAATGGTTTTCCTTATTTTTTTTATTTATGTGCTATGCACTATTAACTTATTTAAACCTATAAGCATAATGAGTAAACACATCTGTTGTTGGGTAATAACTATAAATTATTATTAAATCTTTTTTTTCATTCTTAACTTTTCAATTTCAAACCTAAAACTTTCTTAATTAAAATAATTTTTTTTCCTAAAAAGCAGCATACTTCTTGAAGCTGAAATGATTTTTTAATAGAATAAGCATTTTGTTTCAAGTATATATGGCCTCGTGGTGGGAGTGTTTTTATAATAAGAATCTCGGATGTAATTTACAATTGTTCAAACTACACTGAAGCCTGAGAATTAAGATTTCGAGGACGTCTCCTCTAGATCAGAGTAGGACTCGCGTGTTTTGCCCTTCGACTCTACTACCCTCTGAATGGGCAAAATGCTGAAAAGTAGGTCGTCAAGTTGTATATTGTGTTTTTAGGCAAGCCAGATGACGTGATGGTTGGCATAAAGGATTGTTACGAAGCACTACCACTGCTTCCTATCACGGGAATGATAAATCAGTTCGGACACAAAGTGCGATTGACTTTCAAGCTGGAGCAGGATGAACTCTGGATTTCCACCAAAGAGAAGACGCAAAAGATATCCATGACGAATATCACCACGGTCATCAGTGAAAGCATCATCGGACACGAAGAATACCACATAATGGCTCTTCAACTCGGCACCACACAAGCATCTCGTTACTGGGTCTACTGGATTCCTGCTCAATACGTCAACGCCATCAAAAAAGCCATACTCTATTAAATGATTCGATTAATGAAATCCTCTCTTCCTGCATCAAGATGTCAAACAAAAATGATATTATTACTATTTAAAATATTAAAGTTTCACTTTCTTGCTTTTCCCACCCCCCACTAAATATTCCTGTATTCCTTGAGGATTATTGTTAAAATAAAAGAGAAGAAACGAGATAAAGTTTATTCAATAGTACAACATATGATATGCAAAATAAGAAAATAAATTTAATGCTTTTTTCAACTGATCTTATACTTCATTTTCTAATTGATTGATTTTCTTCTTCAGCTTCTTCACAACTTCTAACAAATCCAACTTTTCAATTTCCAATTTTTCAACTTTTTCTCTGAGAAAGCGATTATTTTCTATTAATCCGTCGATAGGAGAAGAGTAATCTGTGACAATAAAAATAAGCTGTTAGTATACATCTCATGGTTTATATGCGCTTCCCTAACTACAATAATTGTATACTTGCATATGGGTACCCACGAGTGTCCACTTATTCACACCAGCATAACCCCCGTCATGTACAGGAGTCTAGTCTTTGTGATGGGGTAAGGGATATTTTTCATGTTTATTATTTCAATTTTAAAAATACCTTTTTTTTTAATAAATACTAATTACATTCGTTTGCAATTCCTTTTACTATTCAAAAATATCAAGGTTAGGTTTTACAATTTAAGATATTAATACTCGGGTAAGTGGAGAACTAGCTATATGGACTTCGGTCAGCCGATTCTATGTCGCTGTATAAGTAGACCTTTGATTTGACTGACAGGTTATGTTAGAAATGAGATATCGTAAACTCACTCATAGTCAAAAGCAACCTTTGAATCCTTTCATTTTGACTTAACCCTCAACTCTTATACCGAACTCAAAATACCGAGTTAAAAATATTGACCAAGTTTCTTAAACACTCTATTTTTGTTTTTATGAAGCAATTTATTTGTTGTCCCAAGTAAATAAGAAGATGTACAACGTTTAATTTGATGATTTTACAGCATAACTTACTTTTTTGCCTTATACAGCCAACTATGTTAAATTTCAGCATTTTGCTCTCCGCAAATACAATACTGTTTAAACACTTTCACACTTTTTACATTTAATGCATGTAAACTTGCGTAACTCCTAACGGTAAACCTATTTTCTAACTATGAAATAATTTATCAATTATGATGGGTCCGTGTGGTTGAAAATGGCCTGAGCTGTTTCATAGTCCACTTCGTCGCTACTGAGTTCAAACTAAATTTGAAAAAAAGTATTCCCTCATTTTATTTATCTACTCTAATGGTAACTTTTTATAACAGTCCATAAATTTTTTGCTAGGTGAAAATGTTAGTCATTTGTTCTAGGATATTGGCTCCTAAGCTCCGGCAATCCCAAACATTTTGTTATCTGATCGGGAGAAAGCTTTCTGTTGATTTTTTCCTGAAGAAAGTACTGAAAATGTCGAATACATCAAAAAGAAAACAATAAAAGTAGGATATTTATCCAAAAGGCATGTCTCCGGGACTAAACAAAAACGAGCAAGAGCAAAGAATCGAGCTACAGAAGCAAATAATCTATCTAACTTTTCATTAACGCAATAACTGGTATGTTGAGTGGATGAAAAATCTAACATCCCAAGAACATACTTCAGGAGCTGGGAAAGAACAGACTCAACTGTGATGCAGTGCTTAGCAAAATGGGAAATACAATGTCACATAGCAGAACTATGCTTTGACACGACATCATTAAACACGTGCGATAGTTTCGTGGGTAATTCACATGACCGAGAAGAAAAAGGAATCTCTCATCTGGCCAACTTTTCTGTTCTGATTTATTTGAGAAAGGCTTTTCGACTTTAGACTCATGAAACAACTCTTCGAGTAGACACAGATCTATTTTGCAAAGAGCAGTTTTTCTGTGGTGGCCTGTCTGAAGAATTAAACGGGTTGTCTCTGTTTGACTCAAGCTTATCTTATGAACCCAAAAAGAAGATAGAAATTCACTGGAAAATGTATTTACACTTTAAGGCCCTAATGTAAAGTCTGGTAGTTTTCTTAGCAATAAAGTCTCGCATTGGCACATTAAATCTGAAACTACAATTTTAGCTACTAAAAATCGCAGAAAGAGTGTTTCTGAAAGATGTATGGTGAAATGATGGGCCTTTCAAAACTGCTTTAGAAGTGGTGGAGGGCATTGCGATCTATGGCATGGATGAGAGAGAACTGTGCTGAGTAAAGTTCTATGTTGTATCTAGCACCTCCCGATTGCGTAGATAGACAATAGACATTCAAAGAGCTGAATAAGTAATATCTTGCATATCCCATCTTATATTTCAACTTAAAAAATTCTCAACTTGTTCGTTTATTTACACTAGAATAAGCTAATCCTAATATTTTTATGATTGGAATAGCTTGAGAGAGTCGCAGAGCTCGTCTCTACTTTACTTTATATACTATTTATTTAGAGCCGTCTACTCAGCCTGCATTATCAACCGGCCTGCTGTCATGAATAAATTTGTTTGCTAATTTTTGTCTACATTTTGTTGGATCGGATTATTTGCAACGCGCCAATATTTTGGAATCAGAATCATTCAGGCTTTGGCGACCCGGATCACGATGAACTCTACCCAAATTTTTTATTTGACATGATTTCATAATGATATAAATTTGGTTTACTTATATTTTTTTTAATTAATTTAAATTTATAAATTAAAATTTTTTTGTTACAACGTATAGAAGTCCATATTATTATTCCTAAAAAGGGTGTAATACTTTTTACCCTTCCTATAAAAAATGCAAATTAATGAAAGGCAAGCATAAATGAATAAAAGTTTATCTTTGCACTTTTTTCATTCCAAAATAGTAAAGAGAGAAAAAGATTTAGTAGCCTTCAGAAAAGAGCAATTTGTTACAAAACAAGCTGACATCTTTTCCAATGTTATGAAGCATTATTATCAGAAACCGCAGTAGTATGAATTGATTTAATAAGGTATCTTCCTCACCCTACTCAAAATTTTCTCAACCTCTAACTCAACTTTTTTATTATTTAAGTAGGTTGGATCACTGGAGAATTATTTTATGTAGTGCCAAAAGTTGTTTTAACCAAAACATAGAAAATGATATTTTCTCAAATGAAAAAGCTTTTCCTTTTTTTTTGGATAAAATCATTGAAAATGAAAAAATAAAAAACCTTCAAAATTATGGAGCAAAATTACGCTAGATTTATATGCAAATTGCACTAATTATAAATTTACTATTCCCATATAAATTTTACATGATTGTGAATTTTCATTTGTTAAAAGTTTCAAATTATGGCATTAAACATTTTTCTTTTATTCCAAATTTGGCAATGACTACTGGATTTGAATGCAAATGCTGACTTTGTTTCAAATGTAAAAATTAAAAACATGCTATTAATATTATTTCAAATGGAAATTTGGCTAATTTACGAATATATATAGTAGAACACTATATATGGGTTTGAGGAAAAGTCGCACCCATGGTGTACATAATACTTAAAAGCGGCATCGAAATAGAGGTATGTTGTTGAGAAAATATAAAATATCCAAGGTAGTCAAAGTTATCCGAAAAGCTTTTTGAACTTATATAATTTGTTTGAATTCTTTTGTAATAATAAAACTGCATTGCAGCTTAAATCTGTAAAATTTTTAATTATTGTCAGTACTCATTATCATTTCAAGTAGTTGAAATTTTTTATAAAAAATAAAAATATAAGCATGCATGTAATTTCTGAAATCATTCCTTCTTAATTCTCTATTTAACAATAAACTATGGGTATGTATGTCAAGAAAAACACATCTTCTCAGTCCTGAGAATGGGAAATTGTTATCTCAATCATGGGCTTCTATATTACCATATGTGGCTTTTTTATTTTGCCTTTTTGCAATTCTATTTTATCTTCTTATTTTGTCTTCTTGCCATTCTCTTTTCTACTTTTGCAATTCTATTTTGTCTTTTCCCAATTCTGACTAAATAATCACATGTTTTTTTTGAAATAATATTAAAAGTCAACAAAAAAGATATTGCTTAATTAAAGTGGAAAAATATTGTAATTAAAATTATTGAAGGAATGAACCCCTTCTAAAAAAAAATAAAGAAATTTTGTCTGAAAATAATGTTTAAATATAAAAAAAAAGTTTAAATAATAAAATTTACATGTCAAAACAAACTAAACATAACAAAATCAAAATTTTAAATTCAGATAAGACATTTAGAATGAATTGCAAAAGACAAAGAAGTAGAATCGCAAAAAAGAAAAAGTAGAATTGCAAAAAGGCAAAGTAGAATTGCAAGAATACAAATAGAAGTAAAAATGGTATATAATATATATGCAAAAAAATGTCGTTAAAACATTATGGGAACGACACTTAGCGGTTAAGACAGTAGTCGTGGCAGCTGACATTTTATAAGACGGACTAAAAGTTGTCACCTCTCAAATTTCACCGAAAGAGTAAAGCCATATTTTGTGGTGGTAGTAAAGGAAAAACTTACCTAAAATAGTTTCTTCTTTTTTCTCCAAGGGTAGATCGTATTTGATGTTGGCAATGACTAGACCTTCGTTCGCCTCTTCACTTACTTGCAAAAATACGAAAGCAGATGTAAATGATAGGACAAATTGAAAAATGAAAGTTCTCGCTAACACGCCCAGTACTTCTTTCATTGAACATGAGAATAGGTGTACTGTGTTCATCAAAAAGTTAACTTTATCAAAATTTAATTCGTCAAGATACCTATCGATCAGTTCGTTCTTTTAATCGATGAATACCCAACGTGAATTTTTTTATAAAAAAAACTAAAATTACTTTTATTTTAAAACTACCTAAAATGGCTTTAGAAGTAGTATTTTTTTTCGTGTTTTAAGCGTTTTACTCAATCACTATTACTTTTTTAATTAATAAAGTGGATTTTTTTTTAAAAAACATCTAAAATGAAGCTGATTTGATAACTTTGACACTTTTTAGCTTCTTACCATTTTTGAATTTCATTTTAATTACAATGAAAACATCTATTATCTGGGTTTCTTTAACAAACATCGGCCTTATTTTAGATGTAGTAAAGGATGAAAAAATGAAATGAAAAGCAATAATAATAGATTTCAACCAACAAAATTTGTGATGAACTTTATCGACTTTTATCAAGGGAAATATAGTCCTATAAAGATTTACCGAGCTAACTTATAAAGGCTAAATCGTTAACGAAAATGTAATTTTCGGCATTTTAACGCGTGTCTACGATAGAAGATAACCCTATTCTTGTCTAATTCGCTATCTCAAACTTTTTAAAAGTAAAAAATTAAAATTCATGAAATCAATTTGTTTATTGCAAAAGTTGCTTATAAAATTGACCATGGAATGTAAGGTGAGATCAATGGAGATTTTTCAAAAATATCAGTAAAACCAAATAAAGCCGTGGGTGATTTATTTATAGATCTAACTGTGTTGTAAGTGGTATTTTTTAATGGGGCGCTAATTTTTGAACTAACACATTAATCTACTTCAAGGCGAAAAGAAAACATATGATGTATTTGTCAAGCCATAGAAAGAAATTATCATGAATGCTAGATGTTTGTCATAATTTTTTAGGGTAATGAAAAAATTTTTAGGGGAGCTTGAAAATTTGCTGGGGGCTTGAGAAATAGTTGGGGGGGGGCTTGTGCCCCAAAATTTAATAGGTAGCGCGGGCTCTGCTTCATAGCCAAAAGCGTTATTTCATAGAGTGTTCATTTGCTTGGTGATGAATTCAGGACACTCTATTTTTGTCCAAAATAACCCATTTGGGAGTTATCAGAAGAAATTTTTGACTTAAATGAAAAATTTCTTAACCGTACAAAAATCGCTTCTTTGCTAATTATATAATTACACTTCTTTAAAGTTTAGAAAAATATACTTTTAAAATTATAAAGAATAAATTGATTGGAAGTTTTGCAAGCAAGTGATGAAGGTGGATGATATTTGAAATTATTTTTTAAAATGTAAGGATTAAAATTTGCAAATTTTAAAAATATTTGAGTAAATTTGTCTTTGAAAAAGATGTAAAATGCCATTTTTTGCTTGTTACCAAGATTTTTCACTTTCTATTGATCTAAAAAAAAAGGAAAAAGTAGAAATCAATTCAAAACTCACTTTTTTGTGCTTTTAGTGAAAATGGACTTTATCGACTAGACCTGGTGATAATGAGCAAGTACAAGAGAAGTGATGAAAATTATTTCATACAAAAAATGGGAAGCTGTCTTTTGCCATCACGAAATTGAAAAAGGTTTTTTTTTAATCAATATAACAACTTAATTTTTTAAAAAGTCAAAAACTTTTGATGAATTCAAACATAGGAACCTCACGCTGTTGACAAGCGCGAATTCAGGATCTGGCCCACTTTAGGAAAAGAGGCAGAAACTGGAAGCAAATTTAGGGAGGGTTAGAAGTGATTTTTTAAATCAATATAAATATGTTGATCATCTCGTTTACTTGTAAAAATAAAAAATATTTTATACTATCTAAAATTTCAAGAGACACAAATTTTTTTTTGAAAATAATAGTGTTCCGTGGATTAGCTAAGAGTATATACAAAATCCAAGGTACTCAAAGATGAACTTATAGAGCGGCACATACTGTATTTATTCATATAAAAAAATTTCAGGAATGATTTTTAGATTTTGTGAGGGCAAACTGATTGACAGCCAGCTTTGCATGAATTTGAATGTCTTTTTGAGTGGATTTTCATACAAGAGACGATATGACTGAAAATTTCACATAGAGTGGTTAAATCGGTGCAAAAATTTGGATAAGTTATCGGGAAAAGGCAATTACAGTCAAAACTCGTTATACCGAGCTTCATTATTCGTATACAAATAAAGTTTTTCATTTTTCCTTCTATTTTACCTTTGAATGCGAAAATGATATTAATAACATTTTTTAATAAAAATTAATTAAGCATATAAAGTTGTTAAAATATTTTAGTTGTGTGTGGTATTATAGTAACTCGGTTAAATTTGACACGATTAATTTGACTACCCAAATAATTTTTGAAAAATGTTCTGTTCGGATTAGAGAGAAGTGCCTTAAAATATTTAAATTTCGGAATATGAAAGCAAAGCGTCATTACCAACGTTGTGGAGGAGCTGCGTACAAAGCAGGAACAGGGAAAGTGATAAGATCATTCTCGATGCGTCAAAGTGGGAGAAGTGGTTGAGAGCAAGGAAGAATCAATGAAAGAGTGCGGTAAAAGTGTTGCCAAGAGGGGAAGGGGGGGGGGGGGGGGAGTAATGCGGCAAGATACACGCTTTCAATGTCACACCAACGAGTAGTGCCTTGTGTGTCGTCATAATATCTTAAACTTCGTGTGTGTGTGTGTGTAATGTGTAATTATATAGTTAGCAGAACTCTTCTCACACACAAAATAAACACGCGAGTGTGTAAAAGCTTTTTTCCTCTTACTAATACCACACCACAGTATTATTATTATATTGCCAAAGACAGCAGCCATCATCTCACATTTCTTTTCGTCTTGCGTATCATCATCTCCTGCGCCTATACGCTGACTGGCTGGCTGTTTTCATAACTCTCTCTCGACCTTCAGAATTGTTCTCTAAAGAATGTTCAATGTACAAACTACTTTTGAAAGGATTGGATTTCTGCTACTACCCAACCTGTGCCAATTTCGAAATCTACATCTAATCTTCAGTTTCATCAAGGTTGGATCAAATACTCATTTTTCACATTTCCAAATTCTTTTTATCATAAACTTAAAGATTCTTATACACATATGTTATAGCTCAGCGTATGAAATTGGCGTCTTCATCATTTCAATCAATTCGCTATACACAATAGTCATAGCTGAGGCTCACTGATAAACGGAAATTTCCCGTTTCCAAGTTGCTTTTATTGATATCCTGTCATGCATGATGTCTCGTACTTATATCATTACATTTTCCATCATACAAACAGTAACCAAATGCGAATCGTTGATCTGGTGGCATAAAGTTATAGGTAACCAAGCTTAATCTTAGGCTGATACCGAGGACGGCTTGGTGGAGAAACTACTGATCCAAATACTAAGAAGTTTACCTTCTTAGCTCTTTTATTTCCTACTAAATTAAAATGTACATTTATAGGTTAAAATTCACAAATGGCACACTCATCATCTGATACATAGCGGAGAAAGAAATCTTAGCTTACTTATGCGAGTTTCGTATTTTAAAGAGACACTTTTACCCCATATGGCCATATATTAGCCAAATCATAAAAATTGACTTTGATTTTGGGGAGTCGACTTATGTGTAGGTCGACCTATATGCCGAAATATACGTTGGGATGGATAAACTTTTATATAGTAGACGCCCAATAAACTGTCCATGTGATGATTCTTTATCATAGACAATCTTATAAAGAAAATTATTTTTATTTCAAAAAATCTTTTTCAATTTCATTTTTAGTGTAGAAACTGAGGAAAATTGCTTGTAAAATTTGTCCATAAAGATCTGCTTAGAACATCTTAATTATTTTTCCTGTCAAAAAAATTAACCTTAAAGTAAATCATAGGAAAATAACTAAAGGTTTTATCAATTTTTTAAAAATATAAGTTAAGTGCTTTTTTCGTTATTTGTTTTTGAAATAAAAAAAAAGCAAAGTTCCAACCAAACGACTTTTCGACTCCACGCGTTGAAGATGCACGAAATGTAGAAGATGTAAATGCGTTGAATGAAATTCGTTTTATTCAAACAAAGTTGTTTGAAACTTTGCTTTTTTTGCTTAATTTTTTAAAAACATTTCTTTTTTCTACCCTAAAAATTTTAATTGTTTCAACTGAGCTCTTGCTTTATTATTTCACAAAAAAATTTTTATTTCAAAAAAATTTTCTTTTATTGTTGGAGTGTGGTCTAGACTCTACACCAGGAGTCCCCAAAGTGGTCGATATCGACCGCATGGGATCAATGAGAATTTTCTAGGGGTCGAATAGAGTCGGAAGGGGGTCGGTTATGTTATGGAGAATCAGTTAAATTTCTAGCCAAGAAAAAATAAAGTTATGAATTAGTATATAAACAAAAATAACTTTTATCATGTATATACCTCATCATCAGAAATGCAAAAAATGATTTCATATTTTTATTGAACTTGTCTGGGGGTCGCAGAGAGGAGAAAGCAAAAAATCTATGACGGGTTAAAAAGTTTTGGGACACGTGCTCTAGACCAGTGGTTCCCAACCGGGTCCATGGAAGAATTTCAAGGGGTCCACGGAAATTCTACTTCAACTACTTATGCTGAATCTCCTTTAATATACTTATTTTCCAAATCAATTATATATATTTAGAGCTTTTTTAAATAAATACTTTCTTCCCTTTTTTAAAGTTTCATATTTTGAAAGTTTATATATGCTTTTTATTAGTTACAATATTTTTGAAAAATTTATATTTTAATTGGAAAAAAATTTTATTCACATTTTACGTCAGGCTTTACGATTTCTCTGATTTCATATGAATAAGCATACGATTTAATCAGATGACTAGAATCATTTTTTGCATAAAAATCTTTGATTAATCTTGTTGGCTCAAACTATTCAGTTGTAGGGGTCCACAGGAAAAAAGTGACTGAAAAAGGGGGAACGGGATAAAAAAAGGTTGGGAACCACTGCTCTAGACAAAACCACTCACAAAAGGCGAATACTATTTTGATCAGCAACAAAGAGAAATATATCTTACTTTTGATAGACAAATCATTCATATGCAAAAAAAGGCCTTAGATTGTACATGAATTGTATGATTTGGAAGAATTAGGCCATATATTCAACGCAACCTCAACGCTTCCCTCTGAAACACATCAAAGAGGCCTTTGGTAGGAAGCACACTGGCTTTGGGTTGTTTTTCTCTGCTTCATGTTTTAGTTGTAAAATCTTCGTCAGATTATGTTATACAAACTTTTCAAACCTTGCTATATTTGATAGTGAGCTTTTATAAACAATATTTATTGTATCCAAGATTCGTGTTATTTTGTATGAAACAGCGTGAAGTATTTTATAAAGAAAAACTATGCTGATAACACTAACAAAATGTTATTTGAATTATAATAATCTACTATCGGTAGTGGAATTATTGATTGGTTTTTTTCTACAACTTTGAAGTTGATAGAGTAAATAATGTTCAACAAAGGCGATGTTTGCCTTATTTGACTCACCACATACATTCTTTGAAAAACTTTTTGTAAAGCTTCTTCTAAACTTTCTTCATGTGAGTTTTTTCAGTTCTTCAAATTCTAGAGCTTCTTCATGTTCTCCTTGTTCAAACTAGACCGTTTATGAAACTGGATGTGATCTTTCTTCAGACTTTGTTTTTTCCCCTCATCATAAAGAATACTTTTAGACACCTAGTAGATCTAATCAAGATAAACTTTTACAACAGACTCCTAAGATCATCATTTTCTTTTTCACTAAATAACAAATCCAATAAATGCATGGATGCACAATGACTTATATAGAAGGAAGTTACACGCAGGTTTAATCCGTTTTTTCATTTTGGTTCTTTATTCAGATTTATTTTTATTGGTTCCTCTATGCCTTATGGAATTCTGCTGTGAAAAGTTAACCATTTGTGATCTTGCTTATCTAGAAATCAAAGCGTTGATGTTAAATATTTGTTTTCGACTAGTTTTGTGGACTTTTTTTGGTTGCATCTATGTCAAGAGATTTAACAGTCTCAAACATTTGTAAATTTTTGACCTTGAATGAGTTTGCAAGTTTCTTTGTAGTTCACAAGTTTCTTTAGCATGGTACATTCCTTGAAAACATGCCGATAAAAATTTAAAGAATGTTTATATTATATTTTTTTGTCAACAAACACTTGAATGGAATAAAATGTATTGGACAACATAAAAAAATACAAAGGACTCATACTAAATTCTACTATATGTTCATACTAATAACTTTAAATAGTTTAATAATAACTTCTGATACTCAAGCACTAATGAGGTGAGACAAAATATTTTATCACAAATGCATGTTTTAGTTTGACTTAAAAATCGAAGCGCTTCAGTTCAATAAGCTCTTCTTGGAGTAGTATAAGAAGAAATACATTCGAATTTTGTGGATTTGATGCCAATGTTGAATAAGGAGAACCACAATAGTACAGAGCTGCACCGAAAAGTGTAGGGACTAGCGATGAATTTATAAATTTTATTTACATAAAGATAACCGCATTGTCAATAAAATAGAAAGTTTCAGTTTTATCATTTATCCTTTTCGCGTATTTATATACTCTCATTTCCACTTCTAATCTTTTACTTTTTCTTTTATAAAAGTTTATGACGTCTTAAAATAAATGGGATATTGATTTTACTCCCATATATGGATTAAGAAGATCAATGATAAACAATTTTTGTGCAAATCAATAAAAATTTTAATCAACAAAAAATTAATTTCAAAAATCAATCTCAGAAAACCGAATTTCTATTAATTATATTATTCGTTAAATTAGTAACTATATAAATAGATATAATAGTTTCCGCTAGCTATATGGTCAACTGAGAGAAGACAGGGTTTTCTGAAAACACATTCTCCAAGACCCAGCGTTGCTATTATTTTCTACGAAATACTTTAAAAAGTGCTAAGAACACTTTAAAATTCAATGTGAGTTTGAAGTGGAGTTAAAAGCGAGTTTTCTGTGAACCACTTTTACGGGGTAGCATTTATATAGATAACACTGGTCAACAAATTTTTATTTTTTTTCTTTGGCAGACCATCTAGGAGTGTTTTCTGGGGTTTTGAAGGTCGCTGATTACGAATATAACATTGGTTTTGTCTGATTGGCTCTAGTTTAGAAGATACTGATAGCCTCAAATAAGCCTAAACTGCTAAAATTCTCCCTGAAATACTTCAATATAGAAGCAGTAAATAATAATATCAGAAAATACATAATAATTATTATGTATGTAGTGTTTTTAAAACAGTATTTAAGAATTTTCTTTTTAATTCTTTTCCTTTTTTATTCCAGAGTTGAAAATGAGTTCCAGAGAGAAAATGAGTTCTTCTAAAAGACGTTGTAGATATGAACCGGATGTCTTTTGTTACATCTGTGGACAGTATATGATGGCACAACAAAAGAGGAATATTACAGACTTTGTCAAGAGGGCGTACAAAGCATACTTCGATATGAAACTAGGTGACCAAGATAAGTCTTGGGCCCCACATATGGTGTGCAAAACCTGTGTAGAAAGTCTCCGCGGTTGGACCAATGGTAAGCTGAAGTTGAAGTTTGCTGTACCAATGGTGTGGAGAGAGCCCAAGAATCATTTTGATGACTGCTACTTCTGTATCAATGATATGACGGGGTTTAACAAGCACAAGAAAGCAAATTGGCAGTATCCGAGCCTGGATTCTGCTATCCGTCCTGTTGCGCACTCTGAGGATCTACCTGTGCCTGTTTTCACCAGTCTGCCTGAAATCGATGAAACCGAAGAGATTCCAGCTGATCTTTCAATATCAAGTGGTGATAGCTCTAGTGACTATGAAGAACCCTCAAATGGCCCTCAGCTTTTCAATCAATCTGAACTTAATGACCTAGTGCGAGACCTTTGTTTGTCGAAGGAGCAGTCTGAAGTTCTTGCATCACGACTCCAAGAGAAAAACATTCTTGATTCTGGCACAAAAGTAACATACTATAGGACAAGGGAAGGCAGCTTGCTTCGTTTCTTTTCTAAAGAAGATGACCTGGTCTTTTGTAATGACGTTTCTGCATTTCTTAACTGCATGGGGATCTCGTCATATGACCCAGCAGATTGGCGTCTCTTTATAGATAGCTCGAAATCAAGTCTAAAAGTTGTACTTTTGCATAATGGCAATAAGTTTGCTCCTGTACCAATTGGCCATTCTACCAAGATGAAAGAAGAGTATGATGGTATCCAATTTGTTCTTGAAAAACTAAATTACAACACTCATAAATGGCTGATTTGTGTGGACTTGAAAATGGTGAATTTTCTGCTTGGTCAGCAAAGTGGGTACACAAAGTATCCCTGCTTTCTTTGTTTGTGGGATAGCAGAGCAAGAAACCAGCACTGGAGAAGGGAGAACTGGCCAGAACGAGAAAGTCTCGAAGTCGGCACAGCCAACGTCATCAATGAGCCTTTGGTACCCAGGGATAGAATCATCTTCCCTCCATTGCACATAAAACTAGGGCTCATGAAGCAGTTTGTTAAGGCGTTGAACAAAGATGGGGATTGCTTCAAGTACATATGCAGGCAATTTCCAGGTCTTTCCATCGAAAAAGCTAAAGGTGGCATCTTCGATGGACCTCAGATTCGAACGCTCATGAGGGATTCTGACTTCACTAATCATATGAACAGGGTTGAGTTAAATGCTTGGGTGTCCTTCACAGATGTAGTGACAAACTTTTTGGGAAATCACAAAGCTGATAATTACAAGCAATTGGTCCGTAAGATGCTTACTGCATACGAAAAACTAGGGGCAAATGTGAGCATTAAAGTTCATTTCTTGTTTAGCCACCTCGACAGATTTCCTGGTAATCTTGGTGATTACAGTGAGGAGCAAGGAGAGAGATTCCATCAAGACATCAAAACAATGGAAGAGAGGTATCAAGGCAAATGGGATGAGCACATGATGGCAGACTACTGCTGGAACCTTTTGAGAGACTGTCCGAAAGTTGCTCACAAGCGAAAATCGTATAAACGTCAATTTCACTTTTGTGAATAAAATATTGTTTTGTGTGTTCATTGTAACTAAGAATCTAGTGTATAATAAATGCTTTGCATTAAAATTCAGTAAATTTTTAGCAAATTTTTTGTATATTCTCGAAATCTATGAAAAGTGTTCAGTTATTATAGGATAAATGAAATGATGTTATATCTAACTTAACTTGTTAGATTGAGATTTTACACTGTCTTTGTGGTTTTAGATTATCATAAAAATCAATATCTGACATTTTTGCACTATTTAGCCGTTTTTTGTACGTTTAGTTATGGTCGCGAATGGGTGATTTCAGACGAACGACCCCCCTGTGATATCTCCAAAACTAGAGCCAACTTGAAAAAACAAATGTCAGATTCGGATTCAGCGCCCTTGAAAACCCCAGAAACCAGTCTCACTTTGCCTGCCAAAAATATTGTGTTGACCAGTGTAATGATTACTCAATCCGATTTTATAGGTTGATTTCGTTTAGAGAAAAGAAATATCCAAACAATTTTGTATCAATATATGCTCGAATTCTATGTTGCAAACGCTTAAAGACTCCACATTTAAATGATTGCTTCCAAAAATATCATGAATTAATTTTTGGATATCTTTAAAATATATTTTAAGCATTATTATTTGGCCTTTTTTGATAGTAGATTTTTATTTTTACTTTAATAACTTTTCAAAATGTATGTCCCCGTTTGGAAGCATCGGAACTTAATGGAATTATTATGATCCTTCAGATTGGTAATCTTTATTTATCGTAACATATTTTTTATTGGAAATTTACTTTATATTTTATTTTAGACAAGTTCCTTAATTTCAAATTTTTGAAGTAAGATTACAAAATAGATGATTCCCGGGATCTAATAATGATTATTCGCAGAAAGACAAAAATTCGGGAACACTAGACATAACGCCTCACACTTTTTACTAGCCCTCACCTATTGTATACGTGCATTTATTGGGCTATGTTATTTGATATAAATATGGTAGAAACAAAATTGTACAAACGTGTCAGTGTTTATTAGGAAACCTGCTCCGTATTTCATTTTGGCATAAATAAATGGGATGAGATGCAAGTAAAAATATAATTTTTTGGATAGTTTTGCACAATTTAAATTTGTGTACGGTATTACATCTCATTGTTAAAGAAGTCAAAATTAGTATTTTTTTGACGATTGTGTTATCATCAAAACGATCATAAAGTTATTTGAAAAATATATTCTCAGGAATAGAAACTTTTTGCATACTTTTAACTAGTGGAACTCAAAAGAAGGAAACACTATTTTTCAAAATATAACTTTATAGTCATTGCTGATAACAAATCGATAAACACACTATTCGACTGACATAATACGACACAGAGCTTAAACTTTTAGAAGATTAGCAAACTTTATAAGCAAAAAATTATGTAAATGAAAGATCAATAGGCTTGATCATGTTCAAGGTATATACTAAGATTTTATTAATAGTCCTTAGTGCAATGTTACTGTTCTGTTCGCAAATTTTTTTCCAACCAATCGTTTAGATACGTGTAAAAAATTGGGGTATTGATTTAGCTTCAGTTGCGCTTCAGTGATATCGAGAATACAAAAAAACAAATGCTATTTTAAGATTTAGGAAAAGAAGACTGTACAAAAGTTTATTCCAAAAAAGTCAATATTAGAATGTCAGTTCCTTTTGAATGCAGGGAGAGGTGGAACAGGATCAGCCAGAACAGCCACGACACCCGCAATGCACGCATTCAATGATTCTGCCCTGAAAAAGAAATAGAATGAGTGGAGAAGCACATCTTTTGCGTGAGTAGGAAATCACTGCAATTGAAATGAAATATCTACGTCTTGCCTAGACATTTCATGAAATCATGATTTTGCAGGTGTTTGCACTTAAATCAATGTTTTCCTACATACATTTATGCATTTTTTTCTTTTTATTTTTATTTGCATTCTCTAAAACGATTTAATATTGTGGGACAAGTCTATATAGTACATAAATCTTAAAATGGGCTGGGCGAAAACGAAAAAATAGTTGATTCAGAGCAACAGAAGAATGTCACAGTGAAAAAAATGTCTAAAATCAAGCATGTGATCAAAAATTTGGTTTAATTTTATATTAGAAAAAGTTTTGCATGTAGAACAGAAGTTAAACGAAAATTTCACAAAGTTTGATTTGCAATCAAGCGAGTCGTCTTTTGAATTCGATCTCAAATTTACATTAAATATGAATTAGTCTGAAATTGTAGAAACATGATGATGCCCTCTGAAAGAGATGCAGAAAAGCAAATAAGATGCTTACTTAAGATTGATTGAGGCATAATATTTAGATTAAGTATAAAAAAAATAGTAAAAGATTTCGTAAAAAAAGGAAAATACTTGGTCTTAGGAAATTTGTTTTCAGAAAACTTGGGCTCTCAGTCGAATATACAGTTCGTAAAAACAGAGCAATTTGAAATAACTAACAAATTAAATAGCTAATAACTCTAAGTTTTTGGGACCGAGTTTTCTGAGACCAAAGTTTCCATTCAGAGTTTCCTAAGACCACGTTTTCTGGCTACGGTAAAATGACTCAAGGTCAATAAAAATGTAAATAAAAATGACAAAATTTGCCTCCTTTTATACAATCTATTAAAAGTGGAAATTTTAATAAAGTACATATTTCACATGTCACCAAGTCTTTGCTTTTCGTTCAAATGACATGAAATTTTAATACAATGTATATATCCACATTTAGAATATATATCCAAAATTTGAACAAATTGCAATATCGAAAAGTTGATGAATTTTGCAGATGGAAATAGGCATGCAAGGTATAGCCTTAAAAATTCTTGAAAAGATTTTCGTGCTTCTGCTAAGCTGAGAAACTAGTGCCTTGAGGTGTTAACTGTTGTACTTTGGATCGAAATCTTCAAGAATCAGCCTCCAACGGTCATATGGAAGTTGATAATTCGTTGGTTTTGCTCCATTAAACTTAATAGCCAGACCATCCGTCCATCTTACCTAATACTGGCAGTAGGATTGGTCCATAGATCGATCGGTGTGAGGGGTGTATGTAAACGTTGGTATTCGAAAAGGTGTTCAATGTTGTGGGGGTGTATGTGGCATGTAGAAATATCGTGCATAGACAGCTTAATTCAATGCAATTTGCTAGCTCTGAGTTGTTGATGATTTTGTATGGGTGTACTGTTTTTATGTAGTGTGAGACAGTATGTCTATGTCTGTTTGCTAGGGGTTAGAAGCCTTCTTTTAGCATGTCTGATAGAGGATAGTTTGGTTATGTGTGAAAGTTGTATTCTCAATGTATCTGTGCGGTACGATTCGTATTTAACGTCAGACAAGAACATGCACTTACACCTGTTAACTCGTCGAGTTGAAAGAAGAACAAAGCCAGAGCTTTTATTTTCCCTGCAATCTGCTCCTTCGCATCAATGACATTGCAAAAGTTATTTGATACGGCTTCTTAAAGAATCATCTTTGCTCTAGCTTCCCCAAAAAAGATTGAATACTTTAAAAATAGAGTTTTTGTTTCTTCAGTTGAGCAGTTTACGACTGCACTGAGCTGATCAAACAATCCTCTGGCATGAAATCTTTGCCTTTTAAGACTCAAATCCTTCTTTGCGCATTCTCGATGCCATTATTGACTCTGTTCTCAGGACAGCAAGGCACAAAACACATTTTGATTTCTCAATGCAACAACTTATACAGATAGATACAGTACCAAAATGAAGCACTATAGCTTCAAAAATGTAATGTACACCGAATAAAGGAAGCCATCTTGCATTTCTATGCGTTGGTCGTCCAATCCAAATGTCTTCTAGATAGTGCAAGAGTGGCTGGACATCTTTCGAAAAATTAGTGTGTTCGCATAATTTTTCATCATCTCAGTCTTTTGCGATAAAGTAAGAAATGATATGCAAACATTGAAGCACACACACGAAGTTCGATTTATATATTTTCAAAGCTTAGCGAAACAAAGTTAGTAGCAGCAATCAAATATCTTATTCATCTAACATTTTAACATTTTACTTCTACATCACTTTATGCAATGAAGTGTGTCTAATCATTCAAACTTGAGATTTATATTCTTTGATTTAATAAATTATCTGGGGCAGGTAAAGACAATGAGGTCAATTTTTTTCAATTCACCGTTTGAAGAACAAATATATTAAATATGATTTGTTTTCAAAAATTGAGCCTCAAAAAATTTAAATTTGTAAGATTTCCTCTAAGCCTCGATGTTTTAAGAGTCAAAACTGTTTGAGAAAAATTTTTCAGGAACGAATTATGTTTAAAATAAAACCGTATATCTAAAGTTATGCAGAATCTAAATTATAATTTATTATCACAAAAAAAGTTTTCTGGCAAATAAAAAATTTTACCCTCTAAACCAGAGGTTCCCAACCTTTTTTCACCAAGTACCCCTGAAAATTTTCAGCCTTAGGCGAACCCCTAATAATTTTTTTAGTTTTTTATCTTGATTTTTCACACTAATATATCAGTTAAAAATTTAAAAAAACTTTTCAGATACCTTTATAAAGTACCCCTTGAAAAAAGTGAAACGAACCCCAGGTTGGGAACCCCTGCTCTAAACAGAAAAAGAGTAATCAACATGTAAATTTATTGAAGGGTTAACTTCCAATAGTTCCAGAAATAATTTTTCTAATTCACAGAGTTTAAACTTGCATATTATAAATTCTGAATTTTCTTCTTGTTATAAAATAAATCTGTTTTGAGCTATTTTTATAATAAACCAAATGCTTTCAATTTTTAGATTCTATAGCCCAACTACGTCAAAAGTAAAATGTGAATTTTTGGAAAAGTGTTATCAAATAAAATTGTATTTATTTTTCCGCGAAAAATAAAGTTTTTGACGTCTTCCTTGATTAAAATAAATGTACACAAAACTCAGTTTATTTTTTGAATAAAGTAATTCCTAAAATATTTAAGATATTAATTATTATTAACCCAAAATAATTAAATTTGATTAGTGCCAATTTGAACTTGAAAAGGTATACAACAGAGCTTGGTGATAGTTAATCAAGCGACACTTAACACTCAGACATTTAATGACTTGAATAAAATTGTCGTAATCAAAATTCCTCATGCAAAAAATAAATTTTTGAACAATTGAAATATTTTTCAAATAAAAACCGAATACAATTTATTACTTTTAGTGATTTCGCATAACCACCAATTTCTGTGATGGCGTCCAAAAATTTTTAATGAAATATTTTTAATTTTGCTGCGTGATTAAGCATGTGTACACCAAATGACGTGGCGAAAGGAGATGGGAAAAAGTAAAGAATGAATACCGTTTCTAGCTTGGCCTTGGGCACGCGACAAATGCAGTTCGTGCCAAAGTTGGTGTCTTGGGATTGGATGCATCGGAGACAGCACAAATTTTCATAGCCTTGCTTTTTCCACTTCGCAATCAGATTTTGATCAGCTAAATCTTCTTTGATACAAAAGTCGTACAACTCTGAAGTATCGAGCATAGGCAGATAAGTTTTTACATTCCACGCTGAGACAAAGTTAAAAAACTAATGTTTTCTAGACACGCTTACCTTTTGTTACTATCTTAGTTTGGAAAGAAAATTTGATCGACTGAAAAATTATAGATATTTATATTAGACAATCATTGATTGGTTCAAAGTATTTCTACTAAAATGGATACAGTATTTTAATTCTTAAAGCTTCTTTTAGTTTATATTCATTGTTTTGAGGGCACGTTAAATTTTATCGTAGTTTTATTATTTTTAAAGGAAAAGTTTTGTATTGAAAATATTTTTCAAAATGACATTACAAAAGTTTTAGATAAATTTAGTGTACAATTTTAAATTTTAACTATGTAGTCAGAGAAGTAGCAAGCTATTATTGCTTTATTAGAATCATCAAAATCTAAAAACATTTCGAATACTGTAATGATTAACTAGGTTAAAATTGAATGTAAAGTTAGTTTAATTCAACTACATTCCGATTAATTCATTATTCATAAAGCCTTTTAATAGATTAATAGCTGTAATGTAGTTTCATTTAAGTACAAGCTTAAAAGATGTTGAATCAATAAAACTGCTTTAAATATTATCAAAAAGATTAATTTTCGTTTTTTGTATTAAAACTTAGATGTTGTCTATCTTAAAAATGGCCCCTTTACGATACCATGTTGTTCCTTAGAGATGTAAATTTTGAAGTGTGGGCCTTCTACGAAAAAGTTTGCACATCCCTCGACTACAACAATTGATATGACGTTACCAGGTGTGACTTTTTACTGAAATAAACGAAAATCTTCGCAAACTTTCCAGAATCTTAACATTTTTAGACAAATTAAAGATAATGCAATTAGATTGGTTGATTGGAGATATCAAAGCGCTATCAGCCATAAGTCTATATGCTCGCATTATGCTTAATCACAGTTTTTGTGATTTTGTTTTTAAAAGTCGGCAGCCTTGGGGATCGACCCCCTAACCCGAGCTCAAATGATGCAATTTATTTCAATGGATTCAGAATAAAAAGTAAGATTTTTTACCTTTCATTAACTTATTAAAAGTATAAAAAAAATGGAAATAAAAATAAATTCTTTGAAAATTTTCAGAAATCTTAAATTTTTCTAACAGGCTAAAAAATTTTCATTTTTTAATTGAAGTATTTTTTCCATTTTTTGAAATATATGGCATTCTTTTTAGCTTGTTTGAAAAAATTAAGGATTCTAAAAGTTTGGATATTTTGATTTATTCCACTAAAAAGTCACATCCATCTTATCCAAACGATTATCGAAATATGCAAATTATGATCACTCGTTTAAACTATTTGATCTCATAAAAAGATGAAGATATTTAGTAAATTTGACATAAAAGTATCTAGAAGAAGTTTATGGCCCTTTGAGGAACAGAATTTTTAAAACTAATCCTCCTATTTTTTTTTCAATGCAATTTCATAAAGTTAACGCACACGACTTTCATTTCTTGGTACACAAGTGTCACACAGGGCTAAAAATGAGAATACCTTTGCTAATGGCTTTTCGCTTGTAATACAGATCGTAGATATAGCGACTTCTTTGATGATGGATTTTGAAGATGGGCCAAACGGTTTCCACTTTGCGTTTGCCTTCGTGTGTTTCAAACTGAGCTAAAATGGTGGACAACAATAATGTGAAAAACAAGCAACCAAAAGGTGTCTTGTCCAGGGCAGCCTCCGAATTCATAAAGAGTTATACTCATGTATGTTGGATTAAATAATAAATTCATAGAAACTATTTTTAGTGTGCAGCATTGCAAAAACTTGACATAAAAATGTTTCTCATTTTAGTCCAAGTCTTGTATAATTGTAACAAAAGGCTGAAAACGAATAAACTTTTTTGTTTTACGTTAAGATTTGTTTGTAAAGAAGCAAGTTATGAATCATATTGTTTTGTCTTGGATAACAAGAGTAAATATATGCAATAATTTGATCATTTTTTGAAGACACTGCAAGAAAGACACTAAACCAAATACAAATCCATAGAACATTTTAATAAATTATGTTGAAGAAATCAAACATTTTGCTTGCAACAAAAAGTAGAAATGTTGAAAATTCAGAAAAATCATAAATTAGTCGAGTCGAAGCAGAAAAAGTATAAAATAAGTGGAGCCGAAGTCGTAGTCGCCAAACATTCTTCCAACTCCAAACGCTGGTCTTGATACATGTCTTTAAAAACGCCATTTATTTAAAAAAACATGAAGGAGAAACTCCCTTGTTTTAGAAATATAAAAATTTAATTTTCATAGCAGCAAATAAAATCAAGAGATTAAAAATCACTTCATTATAAGTTTAAAAAATTAGAATACGCATATTTATACCATTTTGAAATTCCATTTCGCCTCTTTGCAATTCTATTTTGTATTTCCGAAAGAAGAGATCGAATTACAAATGGTATTCTTTAATTAAAGATATGATTTTTTCGGTGTTAAAAAAGGCCGTTTAAACGTTTTTGTACAAAAACGGAGTTTACTCCAAGATTTAAATGATCATGAAATGGGTTTTCTAACTGAGGCTCGTGAGCTGCATGTGATCTACTTTTATTTTACTGCTCGCCCGTCCGATATTCCACGTTTTTGATGTACTGTCACTTTCTTAACTTTAAAGAGACAAAAAAAAACAAAATTAAGCGATAGTATACAAAGAGCCCGAAAACTTTTTTGTTTGAGCAAATTGGCCTGCAATCTGATCTCGGCAGCCAGGCCAGCTCTAAACTAGAAGCCTCACATTTGACAAGTGAACACTTCCCAAGTCATAAATGGGATAAAAATTCCTTTTTGTGATTAATTTGTCATGTTAGTTAAATACGTAGGAATGTTACTTAATTAATTTCTTAGTTATTTTTTCAACTCGTTAATTAATTACTTGGATAGTAAGATAATTTATTGGTTGTTTAATTTTTCTTCTTCTTTTTTTTCGTGGTGTGTTTTCATCGAGAAGAAGCTTGTATCGAACTATGAGAAAGTTGGTTTGATGCGGGATCGAACCCAGTACCTAACCAACCTTACTCACGCAATTAGACATTCAGTTAGTTAGTAAGATTAGTTAGATGGGTTTTATTTTATAAAAAAAAAAATGAATTTATAAACTTTTTTTAAGAAAAAAATATATTAATTAAAAATCAACCACAAAATTTTTATATATAATCACAAATTTATTGTTTTAAATAGTTTTTAAATAGTTAGTTTCTTGGTAAAATTATATTGAATGGCTAAATGTTAACTAAGAAAATGTGTTACACTTGACTACTAAGCATGACATCTAAATTCACCGTAAAAAATTCATGGAAGGGTAAATTCATCGAAACTTATTTTGGTATTTTTATTAAGTAACACTATTTTCATAAATTAATAAATCATCAAAATTATTTATTTTTTAAAATGTATAAAATAATAAATAAATAAATGATATTTATTTTTGAAAATATATATAAAAAAAGTGAAAGTTTGTATCAACTAAATTTTCTTATCAAATATTGAAAATGTTAAAAGAATAATGAACTATATTGCCCTTAAATATTCAACTTCACTTAAATTTTCAAAGTTTTTCACAACTCGTTGAATTCTCAAAGCGGAAACTTTGTACTTTTTTCTTTCAACAAAAGATTCAGCACTAGATAAAAAGCTGTTCGATTTCTACTTCAACTCTGGCTTGTTCTTTTTTCAGCATATTTATAAATTTCCAAACATTTGGATGAGATGCTCCAACTAAAGAGTTAAAAGCATGATGCCAATCCTCACATGCATTATTTAATTTGAAAGAGGCTTCTTTAGCTTGCTAAGGAGGTCGCCTTGCATTTCTATGATTTGGTCCAAGTGTCTTCTACATAGTCCAAGAGCGGTTGGACATCTTCAATAACGTTTGCAGCTAGAGCAAACGAAGGAGCAGAAATCATGCGCAGTTTCAAAGCCAAATCTCAGTCTTGTTCATGCTTCTGCAGTAAACCATGACTTTGAATACAACGAAAAATGCACTTTCAAAAATGAAAAAAAACGTTTTAAAGTAGCACTTGGAAAAATGATGCCCAAAGATCTGTGGGTATGTATGCATTGTGTCAAAAATAAGCAAGCGTAGATAAATTTAATATGTCGATGAATTTTCCGCGATGAATTTAAAGTGAACCCCTCCAAGGTAACTATGAAATTTAATAACCCTTTCGTGACCACTGTATCATATATGATACATAAACAAGTTTACCTCAGTCTGCTTTTTCAAATAGTTTTGTATATGAATCTTCTGCTTTTTAATAAATATCGTTTGATTTTCTGGTAACGAAAGGGTTAATAGTAAAGTTAAAAATTAATGTCACATTTTTTACTTCTCCGACTCTAAGTACTTACAAAAATCCTGCTTGGAAACGAATGCTTGCAAAAACCCGAGTGCGATTCCCATCACAATCTGAAATTTGAAGGGATAGATGAGTCGGAGTCTGTTTTTCAAGTTTACGTTTTGTAAAGAGGGTGGCTCTTCTTTAGTCGGAACCGGAAGTAAGAGTTAGCTTAACATAAATATGTCCTTGCTGAAAATAAGAACAAAAATTAAGCTCTGTTTTTTTTGTTGAAAAGTTGTAAATTAGAGCCAACGCTATTCTCATTAGATTTTTATTCTGAAAAAACAACTAAAATTATAACTCAATATTTAAATTTTGGGATTCGATCTCTACAAATCTAGATCAGGATTTCGATTCCTGATCTTTCAAAAAGGTTACTAAGAGGCTGCATATTTAATTAAGATTCTGCAGTGAAGCTTACACACTAAAAACGTGTAGAAAAAAATGAAATATATGTATCATAGACCAGTACTACCCAAAGTATGGTCTTCGGAGAAGTACTATACTATTTTTGTGGGTACATATCATCTTATATAATATCATCAGACTTTCATAATTCAGGAACTTGGTAAACTAGAAACCTGAATATTCTGATTAAAGTTTACTTCTATAAATTTTCATAACTCTTAACATTCGAAATTTGAAAACGTTTTTGAAAGAATTTTGCATAGCTCAATTATGATAGCCATCTCTTTAACATTGAAAAAAAAGATTTGCGGTCCGCCCTAAAAAAAGTTAGGAAAATACTGGCATATGTTATTGGGCTTAAGATTGCACTATCTCATTATAAGAGTAAACTGTCAGTCAAAAAACTATTTTCCGTGCAAAAATGCTGATAGGTTTAGGGTGTGTAAGTTTGTTACACTTTCACAGGAGCAGCGATGAGTAAGCTAACGTATGGTACTGCTGGCTTAATGAATACGCTGGCACCAATGGCTAAAACACCGCTAAATGCCATGAGCTAGAGTTGGACTAACTACATCCCGCATGATGCTCAGCAAAGATTTTTATGCGCCCACTTTAAAATAAAGTTACATTCTAAAGTTTAAGTTCTTTAACATTTCGTTTATTTTATCATTGGACCAAAAAATTGATCGATTAAAAATGAGAGATATTCATATACTACAAGATCATTGATTAAAATGGTTTTCTTTTTTTCTTTTTCCTGCTTTTACTTTTTGGTAGTTGAGTTAGTATATTCAATATTTTTCAACATTACGTTTTCTTACAGATGTTTAAAAAAATTTAGCTTAAAAATTAAACTCTTGATGATGAAAAATAATTATGTTTTTACAAGCTTAAAAGATTTTGAATGAATAAAATAACTTTAAAGATATATATTGGGAGAAATTTAATATATTCAATCAAAAATATATTGTTTTTTTATATTTTAATCTAGCATATTTTAAACCCTTATTGCTTATAAATAATTGATTATTATCAATCCATTCTTCAAATAATTATCATCTTTAATTCTTAAATAAGACCCTTTTGTGATAAAGCCTCTAGACGAGCAAAAGAAGTGGATGTAAAATAAGAACGCTGTGCATGTACCTTCTTTCATTTTCTGATTGATTTCATCGAGAGTGGGTTCAATAAGTTCCCAGCCCTCAGGTGGCGTCTTCTTAGTTCTGAGCTTCACCATTTAAAGGAGAGGAGAGTGGGAGGAGAGCCTAAACTTGAAAAGGAATAACATCAAGATAGATCTTTCTTCACTAATGTTTATTCAAAATCCCACGAATATTTGAATCTTGAAACCATATATTTATATTTTTAAATTGAGTTTCAGACACACATTCTTTTAAAATCAGTAAGCTAAATTAAAAATTTTTTTTTTAATTTTGTCATTTCCAGGATGTGACAAAATGTCGAAAGAGAATAAAATGAAAAATAGCGTTAAGAGCAGGGTTGTGGAGACGGAGTGGAACGTTTTGAGTAGTTGGAGTCGGGGTCGTTTTAAAAATAGTTTTATTTATAATTGTTAGTGTTGTAAATAGAGTGCCTCACAACGTAATTGGAATGTTGTAGATAAAGGGGTGCCTCACAACATAGCTTAAAAGCTCACAATTCACTGGTAATTTACAACTAACCCTCTAACCACAATCACTCTATTTTCAATAGCGTATAAGCCTTCACATTTCTTTATCTTCGTTGAAAGTAAAGCCTACTTTTCTTCAAATAAATTTATTCCTTACTTTACAACAATTTACTTTCAACCTGTCACCTCTATGGACAAGTTTCTGCGTCCAGAAAGACTTGACATAGATCCCAACTCTGCCACTGCTACTGACGAGTGGAAACACTGGTACTCAACCTTCAAGAACTTTCTTTCCTCGATCTCAGCTCTCCATCCTGAAAAGCTCTCTGTTCTCACTAACTACATTTCTGCCTCCGTCTTCAAATACATTGAGAACGTGGAAGAGTACGATAATGCCATCTCTAAACTCGAAAGCATCTATGTGAAAAAGAAGAATCAAGTCTTTGCTCGGCACTTGCTAGCAATCCGAAAACAACTACCTGGCGAAAGTGTCGACGCTTTTGTACAGCAACTGCAAAGATTGGGTCTTGAGTGCGAGTATTCCTCGGTCTCTGCTGAACAGCACCGAGATGAACAGATAAGAGATGCCTTGATCAATGGACTTGCTTCAGACACGATACGTCTACGCCTACTAGAAAACAAAAACTTTGATTTGCAGAGTGCCTACGATCAAGCTCGCGCACTGGAGATAGCTCAGAGCAACTCGCATGCCTACAAAACAGACACAACTTCTTTCACTGCTTCCACCAGAAAGGATCCTACAGAACCACGTTCTAGCTACAAGTCTAAGCATTTATGCTTTTTCTGCGGTAACGCCTTCCACCCAAGAAAAATCTGTCCTGCTAATACAAGTGCAGCAAAATGGATCACTTTTCTAAAGCTTGTAGATCATCTTGTATTAATACAGATAAAGATGTTGCAACTAGTAATGATGAATCAATCCTTGCAACTATAATTGATGCTAACAATAAATCTTGTACTTGTTTTTGTAGGGAGGTGGTACCTGCTAATTCTGATTCTGTGATAGCTGCTACTAGTGGCAAATTCAATTTTTAAGGTTTTAATTATGAGAAAAGTAGGTCAAGTTGAAGCCAACTGTTTGATTGATACAGGATCTACTGAAAGCTTTGTTTCTTCGGTATTTGTAAACAAGGTAAGATTGATTTCCACTGAATAGAGTTGTGAGTATGGCTTCATCTGATCTTACTGTGCCAATATTAGGCTATTGTTTAGAAAGTTTGGTATTTAGAGAGCACATATCATAACATTAAATTAAACGTTTTAGAGAATCTCGTAAGTGACATAGTTCTTGGGCAAAATTTTACACAAATTTCTTAAGTTCGATTTAGGAGGAAAACTTCCTGGCATTCAGGTGTGTTCCCTTTCGGAATTACAATCGCCGTCTCCGTCGTTATTCCGATATTTAACTAAAGATTGCCATCCTATAGCAACCAGTGAATTCATCGAGAAGGAGGTGAAAAGATTACTTAAGGATGGCATTATAGAGGAAAGTCTTTAGAGCGAAAACCACAAACCGCGCATGGTTATAGGCTACAGTAAAACCATAAACAGGTTTACGGATTTAGATGCCTATCCTCTGCCTAAAATTGAATGCATAGTAAATGAAGTAGCGCGCAATAAAGAGCTTAGATCTGAAGTCTGCGTATCATCAGGTAAAGCTCGCTGCAGGTGATAAAGCGTATACTGCATTCCAGTGGAAACATAAGTTGTATCAGTTCACACGAATTCCTTTTGGTCTTACGAATGCTGTGCCATGTTTTCAGAGAATTATTGATAGAATCATAGACGCTGAAAAATTAAGGGGTGTGTATGCGTATCTAGATAACATAACGATCGCAGGCAGTGATATTATTGAACATAACAAAAACCTAGAAGCCTTCATGAATGCTGCTAGAAAAGCTAACATTACTTTCAATGAAGCTAAATCGCAAATAGCTAAAAACGAAATTTCTCTTCTTGGCTACAAGATTAGTAGTTGCACCGCTACTTGAAATGAGGCCTCCCGATAATCTGAAATCCTTAAAGAGGGTCATAGGTCTTTTCGCATACTATGCGCGCTGGATCCCTCATTATTCAGATCATATAAGACCTTTGATTACAGCTGCGTCATTTCCACTCTGCGAAGAGGCAACTGCTGCGTTTGGAAAACTTAAAAGATGTCATTTTGCTATAGCGGCTTCACTTAATCAAAACGGGCAACCAATAGCCTTTCAGGCTAGAACGTTGCGAAAGAATGAGAAACCACACTCGTCTTTAGAAAAAGAAGCGCGCAATAATGGAAGCTATAAGGAAATGGAAACATTACTTGTTAGGACGCCATTTCACATTAATCACAGATCAAGAAGCTTTATCATACATGTTTAATTTTTTTAACTTTTGAGATGGCGAATAGAACTGGCATCTTATGATTATGATGTAAAATATAGAAAAGGGAGTCTGAATATCGTTGCCGATACGCTTTCAAGGGCTGTTTTGGCTGCCACAGACAGTTCTACCCCTTATGATATACATAACCAGCTTTGCCATCCTGGAGTAACAAGAATGGCCCATTTTATACGGAATAAAAATGTGCCTTTTTCAATTCTGGAAATCAAAGAAATAATTAAAGGTTGCAAAATTTGTAATGAAACGAAGCCAAGGTTTTATAATCCACCACATACTACTCCCTTAGTTAAAGCTATTAGACCATGGGAGAGACTGAATATAGACTTCAAATGCGGACTTCCCCTTTCCAATGGGTATACAATCTTCCTAACAATCATAGACGAGTGGTCACGCTTTCCGTTTGTATTTCCTTGTAAGGACATGAGTGCCAAAACAGTTGTGCGTTGTTTGAGCTCTTTGTTTTCTATTTGCGGCTTCCCTGAGTACATCCACAGTGACAGAGGCTCTTCCTTTTTGTCACAAGAACTTCAACAATATTTGCTCAATCTAGGAGTGGCAACAAGTCGCACTACCCGCTACAATCCAACTGTCAACTCACAGTGTAAAAGATACAATGGAATTGTTTGGAAGAGCACGTAATCTTGACGTAAAAGCTTGGCAAGATGTTTTGGGAGACGCCCTACACTCAATTCGATCTTTGCTGTGTTCTGCAACTGGATGTACTCCTCACGAAAGATTCATGGCTTTTCCAATAAGTTCAATGGCTTTTCCAATAAGGAGTCTCTTTACCATCTTGGATTATGTCTCCTGGCAACGTACTTCTGAAAAAAAAACCAAGAAATGACAAGTACAGCGCTGAAGTTGAAGAGGTTGAACTATTACAAGCAACACCCTCTTACGCTCACGTTCGTTTACCCAATGGAAACGAAACCACCGTAAACTTATAAAAGACTTGGCTCCTCTTAAAGACAGTTCTACGAAACATCTTGACACCAACCCGACACTAACTAATCAAGCTGAAAATTTAGAACAACAAAATAATGGTTCTAGAGATTCTCCAACTTCAGCGCACTTCCACAGTGAAAACATCCCAGAAAACCGCTACCCAAAGAGAGAAAGGCGTGCTCCAGATAGATGGAAATATTTTTAAAAAAAAGAGAGGGTGAATGTTGTAAATAGAGCGCCTCACAACATAATTGGAATGTTGTAGATAAAGTGGTGCCTCACAACATTGCTTAAAAGCTCACAATTAGTAACCGGTTATCGATCACAGTCGACATTACAAAAATAAAAAAGTCTGCGTTTATTAATGCTATTAAATAGAAATCTTCTGCTTTGCATTAGATATTGTCTGATTATTCTGATCGATAACGGGTTAAAATTAAATTCATAGACACTCTCTTTAGTGCCAAACGTTGCAAAAACGCAACATAAAAATCTTTATTATTTTGATCTAATGTTATCTTTTTTTAATTCCTTTATCAGTTTTTGCAAATCATAGAAAAAAAATTTTAATTACACAAATACCTTGTAAAGGAACAACGCTCAGTTTATGAGTAGAAAGTTTTTGAAAAAAAAATTTAACAAATACTTTGGAAAAAAGAATTTAGGATTAGTTTAGCTTTTGAATGGATAAAAAGGTTATAACAATAATTTGAAAATCTTTTTGAAGGCAATATATGAAAGACACTAAAATAAACTATGTTAAAGAAAAGATCAAGCATTTTGCGTTGCAACATAAAGTATAAGTGTGTAAGATTAGGACATCTTTCAATGACCATCTAAAATCGGCATTAACAAACTTTAAACATTCGTTATAAACAATATTCCTCAAAATTATTGGGGGCGAAATTTTTTTGTTGCAATTTTCAAAATTAGTGGTTTGGAAATACCACGGGAGACCAAATATTCAAGCAATCCTTTAAAATAGAGTGTATTCCACGCATACCTAAAGTCCTAAATTAATAATACTACTTTATATTTTTTTTTACAAAATTGGTGAATTTAAATACTATACTTCCAGCGAAAATATTTTAATTAAATTTGCATATCGAATATACACTAGTTTAAAAAAATCCAAAATTGTTAGGGGAGGGGGGGGGCAATAAGCTTTTCATTTGAAAATGAAATAGTCTATCATGCACATTACAGGAATTGATGAAACGATATTTGATTCATAGAAAAAACAACTGAAAACAAATAACTGAAGGTTGGATAGTTTTATATGAGTGAATGTAGTCTGAAGGCAAAGAGTCTACTAGACACTAGAGAATCCATCCCGAGGACCCCGTCCCCGTTGCCCCGTAAACCGGGGTAAAATTTTGTTTCACCCCGAAGTTTTTTTTACATTGATACAGTCAAATTATTGTTAGAAAATTAATAAAATGTTCAAATCAAAAAAAAATTCATTATTTTCATAAACTGTTGTTGTTCATTATCATCAAACTTTTCAGCGTTTTATGTTTTTTCATAAGTCAAACTATTCATTTTATTTTTTTTTATTTTATCAGATTTTTTTGTCTTAGTTTTCAAATCAATTGTTTTTGCTTTAATCAAGTTATTTTCATATCTTTGTATAATAACTTCTTTATATATAAGTAAGGAAAAAAATTAAAAATATTAGAAACGAATACTGATTTATATTTTTTTTAATTCTAATATACTTTTTTTTTAGAAATTATAATTTGATTCTTTATTATGGATTCAAATAATTTCAAAGATATTAGTACTGAAAGAAAATCTTTAGTTTGGGCGCATTATTTGTTCAGAAAAATGGATGAAAAAGCCAAATGCCTGTTCAAACACTGTTCAAAATAAATCAAAGTTTCAGGATCAAGTACTAAAGGAATGCTTGATCATTTGAAAAACAAGCATGATATACAAGTAAAAAGAGCCAATGAAAATTTAGAAAATGTTGGAACAAGTAAGAAAACACAATCCATAGAAACATTTATTCTAAAAACTAAGAAAGAGTCTTTAGGTTCTATTATTTCAAAATTAGTTGCCAAGGATGGTCTAACGTTTTCTCAGCTATCCAGAAGTGAAACGTTGAGAAAAGCTTTCGAATCTCAAGCATATTCTTTGCCGAAGAGTAAGACACAAATGAAAAAGTTGTTTCTTGATTTTTACGAGCAAACTAAGCGAGGCATGAAAAGCAATTTCCAGAAAATGAAAAACGACGGAAAGCGTTTTTCACTTAGTTTGGATGAGGCAACAGGATGTGGTAATCGAAGATATTTAAATCTTAATGTTCAGTTTGATACTTCCTTTTGCTGTTTAGGTGTTTTCAGGATTTACGAAAGCACTAACGCTCAACTATTACTTTTCCAAATTACAAAAATTTTGCAAGAATTTTCTCTCAATTTAAAAAAAGATTTTGTTTCAATGATTACAGATGGCTGTTCTTTGATGCTTAAACTTGGCAAACTATCTGAAATTGAGCATGTTATATGCTATGCTCATGCTTTACATTTAGCTATTTGCGATGTCCTATATTGCAAAGAAAGTTGTTGCACATCTTTTACTTCTGATGAATCAAGTAGTGATAGCTCAGACTTTGAACTTGTTGAACAGTTTACTAATAAAGAAGTACAGGATGCTATCAACAAGGTAAGAAAAATGGTGAATTATTTTCGTTGATCACCAGTTAAAAATGATAGATTAATGGAGCTTGTTGCTAAAAATCACTGCAAAGAAAAAAAACTTTTTATAGATATAAAAACAAGGTGGAATTCTCTTCTTGCTATGCTAGAAAGATTTTTGAATATTTAAAAAGAAGTGAAAATTGTTCTTTTAGAAAACGATCAAGATATATTTTTGAGTAATAGTGAATGTATTATTATAGAAAGTTTGATAACTACTTTAGATCCTATCAAAACTGTCTCACAGTATTTATGCAAGGAATCTACTACTATAATCGATTTGAACAAAGTTTTGTTTTTTGCTTTAGATAAATTGAAAGATATGGACAACTTTTTCAGTTTGAAAATTAGAGAAGCTGTTTATTTTCGCTTAATGAATAATAGAAACAGAAAAATACTACAGTTATCTAGTTTTCTTCATTCGCCAACTTTTTTGAAAGAAAAAAATGATGAATATGGTGAAAAAATAGAAGAAAATGAACTAATAAAAACAAGTGTAGCTTTGTTTGAAAGATTGTATGGGGGAGAAAAATATGAAGAAAAAAAAACTATGAAAGTAATGTAGAAATATAAGAGAAAAATAATAAGAGGAACTTAATGAAATTATGGAAAAACATAAAAATGAACAATGTTTTGAACAAGGTGATGAAACACTATTAAATTCTATCAAAAAAGAATTTTTTCTCTTCAAAGAATACAAAAAAAGACCGGAGAAACTGGAACGTGTTTACAACGCCCTGAAAACAATAAAGCCAACATCTTCTCTGACAGAAAGAGTTTTTTCTTCAATGGGATGTTTCAAGACAAAAATAAGAAACAGATTAAATGACAAAACACTTTCTGCTTTACTTTTTATGAAATACTTTTATAAAAATGAAATTAAGTTTTGCTAATGTAACTATCTAATGCTGTTAAACGACAGCAGAATGCATACCTTTTCTTATATGAAACTTTTAACAAAAAGTTTTTGCAAATTTTTTTCTAAATATCTTTTTAATAAATAAAAAATAAAGTTTTGCTAATGTAGCCATTTAGTGTAATGCGTTAGTGGGATGCATGTATTTTTATTAGCTGTCAGATTCATATGCAATTTCCGTCAAAACTTTACTTATAGGTTGGTGCAAATGTTTTATAATTATCTTTTCAATATGAATAGGTTAACACCTTTAAAACACTTGTTTTTTGATATTAAATGACTAAGTTGAACTGATAGAATTTAAAGTAGTTATTTATTCAAAAAAAAAACATAAATTGATGTCTAAAAAAACAAATAATAAATATATAAACTGCAATTTTTACCTCGAGGATACCCCGGGGAAAATTTAAGAATTTCTGGGGTCCTCGTACCCCGGGGAGAGTAAAAAACACAACGAGGTGGACTCTCTACTAGACACCCTACGATGTTTATATGAAAAAATGTGATTGATTCAGGGGCAAGGGTATACAATGAAGTTATAATTGTGCAAACAAAAATAAATAAATTAAGATTGCATTATTTCATTTTTTTTCAGCATCATTCAAAAATAGTTTAAAAGCTAAATTAGTGCACGCTAAAAAAAATAAAATAACTGTTAACATTTTGCAATGATTTGCCTTTTATAATAACTTTTAAGGAAAAATAAGAAAAAGTTATAGAGTTTCAACAAAAACTAAAAAATTTACAGTATAACTTAAGCTTTTTGAAAACTAATTTGACCCTTTTTCTTCTTCAAAATCATAACCTCTATTTCACGATTTTGCTTCATCTGTTAATACTCGTTGCAGCATATGACAGACCTACCTCAATCCGGCCAGGCCTCTACTGAGCCTCCTTCTAACATTTTTTCAGCTATCTCCACGGCTGAAAAAGTTGACTCCTTAACGGATAGAATGGCGCGCCTTGAGGTATACTTGATGCAGCTCACGAAACCAGAGATTGCTGAACATACGACTCCTGCCTCAATTCCCATTGACATAAAGCAGGAAGCCATGCAACTGCCTACCATGACCAGATATCAGCCCGTTGAACTGGCTAGAAAGCGCATTGAAGCCTTCCAACTTTCGCTGCCTCCTCAGCAGCGAAACGCCAAAGACAATGTCATCATGGCCTTATTCAAACTCATGGAAAGGAACCTGGAACTCCTCAATCTAGGAGACCTTCGAGAGGTGAACACTCTCGCCACTACGGCTTGTTTGGCTACGCAGTGCAGCTGGGAGCAGGCAGCCCGGCAGATGAACATGTCAACCATGTCCGATCTGGGAATCCCGGTGCCTGACGTCCTCCCTGCTAGACAGCCCTTTCGTACAGTCGCTGCAGCCTCGCAACCGAAAGCAGGGCCGCGCCGACGAATCACGGGCACGAAGAAGTAAGAGATTCTTTGAAGTCCTCGCAGACATCTCTAATGTTTGCGGGGCCAGGGAATGGCCAGAAGTGGCATTCCCTGATCGGGTCATTTCAGAAGCTCTCGACGAACTGGATCTGGAGGAGAGCGCCTCCCTAGGTGAGGTTTCTCAGCTCCCACCTCAGCCTCCTCCTATATCTTGCGAGGTTTCACCCACGCCAGATGAAGATGCAGCGTCTGATTCACCAAGACAGGATGCTTGGAGCAACGAGCTCGACCCTACCAAAGTTAATATGACTGCCGTAGAAGATGCGCTACAAAGTATAACCGACTTCCCGTTCAGCGTGGGAGCGCCTGGGGACACCGCATCGCCTACTGATTTGGAAAGACTCTGGCTACAGCCAAATGCTACAGACAGCATAAACAGCTTCCAAATTACGCCACCACCCTGCTCACCTAGAGCGCACGTCACCATTCCCGGTGACCTAATGGAGGAGCTCCTCATCTCTACATTCGGCGACGACTTCCAGTCTCTCCTTGGAGCATTACCGGTTTGGGAACCTACGGACACTACTCATAGTATCCATACTGAGCCACTGCACTCGCCTCCCTTGTTGGCTATCGAGCAAGATACTTCGTCTGTGATCAATGACATACTGCGAGATGATCTGATTGATGAGATTGGGTTGAAAACTGTGATTGACTTAAAGTATCTCGATAAAAAGGGAGAATGGGCGCCGGCTACCTGGAGAAATATCTACGGCGAATTACTCTCTCCGGATACTCCGGAAGATACGGACACTGGACAAGCAGTGGGCAACTCACCACCACCCATACAGCCTCCTCCGAGAGAAGATCATACAGAAACTACGCAGGAAGATACGGAAGATGCGGACACGCAGGGAAGTGATACCGAAAGCACACATTCATCAGTCCAGTCACTGGTAAATGAATCTCCCATATCTTGCTTAAAGATTCGGCACTCACGGCCTCACGAAGTTCTAAACAACAAGGAATTAGCAGATAGGGTGTTTGAGGCGAGCGGGGCCGTCTGGACGGCACCTGCGGATTTGAGCGATCGAAAGGCAAGACGCATCTTGCAATTTGGATACACACCAACGATCATATCGGGCAAGAAGTTCGGGTGTTTCAATCGATGGATGCAACCACACCCTGCACAAGTCAAGTTTCTGGAAAAGAAGGTACTCTATGGGTGACATGACCAGGGCTTCGGAGCATTCTCAAAATTGCTTACCTACATAGATTTTTTGACTACGTCTCCGGCTCCAAGTATATTTTCTATATTTATTGTGATTTCTTTCAGTTATACATAAGGTTCGGTTTATTTATACAAAAGTATACTATTTTTAATTATTATAGATAAAGTTTAAGATTTATATCGTTTCCAATTAGACAAATATTTCAAAACTTTATTTATATGTGTTTGTTCTTAAAAATAGCATTGCTTCCAAAATGTCCTCTTTGAGACTATTACATAAATCTGATTTCAAAATTTTTAAAGCTGAAAAAAGGCGTTCCACACTTGTGTTGTAAGCAAAGCATAAAGTATGCCAATGAAAAACAATTATATAAATCTATAATATATAATTATCAATCTTCCAATGAGAACGACATTGCTTCTCATTGACAATGTCGTGTTGTGCTTTCTTGCTTATCGATCTGAAGGAAAATTGAAATTTGTCAGATGCAATCTCTTTTACTCTATAATTTATATATGTTGTTTATAAATATTTATTACTTTTACTTCACTGTTTTACACACATATGTTCACTTGGAACCGGTAAGAGGGAGCCGCACATTAAAATTTGTGACTCTGGCTCCAACTCCGGCTCTTACTGACAGAATATTACGGCTCCAGGGGCTCCGGCTCCAGCTCCAAAGCCCTGGGCATGACAGGTTGGTTGAGATGATGGACTCTACACGGAAGCCTCTGGATTCGATTCCTCACCGATACGAATTTGTTCATAGTTTGACATACGCGATACATCAGTGGCTTGTAAATGAAAACACACCCGCTGTACCTTACCTTTTACTCAAAATTGAAAAATTTGCTACATAATTAATGTAAGAGAGAAAGGAGACAAAATAAGCTAATAAAGCAATTTTCACTATTTTAAAATCGAACCGTCTGTTCTCAGAGTAATTTCAAAATAATAGGAGGCATAAAGAATGAGAGTTTATTTGATATTTTCTGGTCCCCCCCCCCCCCCGGATGTGCGCCTCCTAGCTTACCGAGATGAAAAAGGGCCCCAGACCCCTTGATATAAGCAACGTGATTAATCATTTTATTTTCTGTGAAAGATCTACAATACGCAATCTGCCTCTAATTCTCGTTTTTAAATTTATAAGATTCCCTTCCTCGCACTTGTAGATAGAAGCAAATGGAACATGGACACACAAAATTATTGTCGTGTGCACTCGACTTCGACAGAAGTTGCGGTCGCAAAATTACAAATGGGTGTAGTCGGACTAGGAGTCAACAAATATTTTTCCTACTCCACAATCCTGGCTAACAGTTAGTTAAATGATTAGATGTTAAAGCCGTCCAAATCAGAAGTGTAGAGGTAAAGGTGAAGTGCTTTCATCACCAAGGCGAAATTGTTCAGCCTCTGGTGACGAACTATGGGCAAGGAAGGTTCTAAGTATCCAACCCAAGTATAGAGCCAACCTTACTGAAGTCCCAGAAGTAAGAGTGAGTAATGTTGTTTAACGCTTTGACATTTTTATTTAATTTAAATCCTAAATCAAAGAAATTTGATTTTTAGTTTGTTAGTTTACAAAAGGCATGGGGTCGTATACAACCCTTAACTTTTTTCAAAAGATTTTTTTAGTTAGGAAAAATATTTTCAAGACGCAATGAAAATATTTTTGAGGATTTAAGTTAAATTACAATAAAATTTTCTGAATTAAGATGATTCAAACTTTTCACCTCAATGATCCACACACGATTTATAAAATCCCTGAGAAGTATGGGAAACAAATAACTTTAGACTTGTCTTACTTGTAATGGATAAAAGAGTTATGCTTCCTTTTCAATGAGTTTTATATACTTAAACAGATGATTTTTATTCTATGGGACACTGGTTTCCCATTGTGCATGAAAGGGTGATAAGTTAACTTTCCTAGTGTTAAGTCGACAGGCGGCCTAGTCGCGCAAGCGTCGGGTCTTAATACAGTTGTTCCGTGTTCGAATATTTCTTACCTTGGGTCAATATTGACTTATCTACACTCAGGATAAACTTAATATTTTGGAGCATAAAAATTTATGAGAATTGCAAAAGGCTTAACCCTTTTAAGCGAGGGGGACATCAGTGTACATTAGCCCTTTCATGCACAACGGGACACTAGTGTCCCATAGAATAAGAATAATATGTTTAAGTATATAAAACAATGAAAAAAAATCTGACGATAAATTTTGGAAAACCAATGCCTGAAAGGGTTAAAATAGAGTCTGTCTTAGGTTATATAAAAATTCATTGAAAAAAATAAGCAGAGCATTAGTTTTCAAAAACCTCATCCAAAAATGGTGGTTAAAGTAAGGAGCTTAAATTACCTAATCCATTTTCCTTTACCTCAAATGAAAGACCCTTTTTTCAGGTATTTGTTTTCTAAGAATAATCCACTGATTTTATTTTTGAAAATAAAAAATTAGGAATTTATTTTTTTGCATAAATCTGTATATGCCTATCTATGAGTGTGTACAACTTTGGAATTTTTAAAATTTTTAATGTGGGTATTATTCAGTGACTTACAATTTCATGTTTTACAGGTAAGACATTAAAAGTTAGAGCAAATGGAAAATTTAAAAATTTATTATTTTTAAGAACGTAATTTATGTAATTATGGTCATATAACAGTAGCTTGTCATGTTCAGATTATAACACGCATTTTCCTGTTTGTCCTTCTCAAAAAGCACTAAAATTTAAGTTTTACATTATTTCATTATTTTAATTCCTTACTTTTTAAATTTTTTCCTACATGGTTTTTTATTTAAAACTCGTATGAATAAAATTTGAGAAATTTTTTAGTTTGTAAATTTTTTTGATTTATTTATACCAATATGTATTATTCCCCAAATGTGTGTCATCTAGTTTATAATATTAAGTATTTTTTCCTCAATCTTTATGTTTTTCTACTTCTTATACTCTAACTATTCTCTATAAAAATCTTATGAAATTTTATTATTGATGGTAATAACTTCTTGATTTTATTGGGGCGTGAGTAAGTTTGGTTATATACTGGGTTTCAATAACTCAATGTCTTGGGTTCGATCCTCTATCAAGCCTTTTTTCCACATAGTTCGATAAAAGAAACGCAATTGTCCCTCTCGATGAAAACACCCCACAATACCTTTACCTTTATTGCTAGACTATATACTTATTAATTTAAATAAAAAAAATATTTTTAGTAATTTTGAGTTAAATTATTTCATAAGTTTCATAACTTTGCTAAACCTTGTGTATATGTATATACATTGCCCAATTTATTTTGGTTATTATACTGGAGAATACTTTGGATATACCTGATCATATCATATTGTTATTGTGACTGGAGTAACATAACAATAAAATTATGATGAATTATTGTTAAAATATCTAAAAATTATTCTATTTAAAATAAAATTTTGTTCATTTTTAAAAGAAAATTTTAAAAAAACCTAGCATATGACTTCGTCCATCCCATATCATCCCCTGCAAAACAGACTAAATAAAGTAATTTGTTATTTCTAAGTTCGTTTGAACTGACAATAGGATTATATGGGTTAATATAATTTTACGATGATAGATGATATGTTTTAAGAAAATTGAATATTAAAAAAAAGGGTTAAGTTTACATTAGATTCTTTATCTGACGAGGGGCGTAGCCAGAATTTGGAAGGGCAAAAGAGGAGTTTGGGGGCTAAAGTTTTTCTAAGCATCAAAGTGAAACAAATTTTATTAAAACTTATGTGTGCAGATATATTTTTCAATTATCTGTTGTGTGTAATAGTAAAGTTAAATCCTTCTTTACTTCCTTGAAAAACAAAGTCATTCTGTAATGAAAATATGATTCTGAGTCAGATAAGAAAACTGTTTTATTCCTACAGTGTCCATCAATCATGTCGAAAAAGAGGAGTAAAACTCAAAAAGCAGTTGAATCTATGCATACACACATTCATAGCATATCATATGAGCAAACACATTGAAATTGGCAAGGGACAGGCGTATTCAGTTTGTGTTATACAAATAAAGCCTCAATATATACAATTACATATATGTTCATGCTTATATAAAAAATCTACTCTAAATCCAAAAAAGGAAGTTAGGAGACAGTGAAAGAAGTTAGGGGGGGGGGGAGGGGGGGGACTCTGCCCCCACTAGCTACGCCCGTGTTTGACCTCCTCACTCTTTCTTTGTTGATTTATTATATTTACATTAAAAAAAGTAAAAAGTTAATTGAAATATGTTTCTCTTGTAAAATTATCAAATGTGTAATAAAGATTCTTCACTTTGATGCCTTGACAACTGCTTAAAAAACGAACACAATAATTAAGTATGATCATTGTGAAAAATGATTATATATAGCTGTAAATTATTTTACTCAGATTTCTATGAAACAATTAGATAAATTTAACTCATAAATGTATTTTTTTGTTACCCGTATTTTTGCCAGACCACTGATATATATTAAAAATAAATTAATGGCTAAGATTAAGAGTTTGATAGCTTAGTTCTAGATGTTTAATGGACATAGAATGAAGTGAAGAGAGTGATATCTAAAACAAGGATTCCTAACTTAGGGTTAATAGATGGGTTTATCTCCTTAGGGATCCATGGATGAGTTTCAGGATTTCCTTGAAAGTCAGATTAAAAAAACCAAATATTTTATTTATTTTTTGGAACCCCTGATCTAAAGAGAGGAAGGAAGATGTTCGGTGTATTGTCGTGTGAAGTGGATGAGAATGATTCTATCCATAGAAGTTTTTTTTATAATCTATTTATGGTTGGTTGGTTGGTTTGAGATATCAAAGCACTTTCAGCAGTAAGGCTATATGCTCGCATTATGCTTAGGATGGTTAATCTCAGTTTTTGCGAATTTGTTTTTAAAGTTGGGAGCCTTGAGGATCGAACCCCTGACCTTAAACTGTTAAGCTGAGAGGTACAAACTAACAACAATTGAGGTTCATCAAATTATGGTAGAAAATAGGAAACATTGGTGATTTTGGCCTATTGAGAGTTGCTCGAGAAGGTAAATAATATATCGTTTAAAAAACATTAGGAAAAATCTATATATGTGGGTGGATGATATTAGTAAGCGTATCAATAAGAATTAGTTAAAGGATTTAAGAAAGAGATGGCAACGGTTTGACAGGTATGCGTATATGAATCAAGATAGGTAGTCATTTCGGATTAAATATTTTAAGCGTTTTTGTTAGAGAAGTCAATCATCTTTGAAATGTGAACAGATTACATAATGTATTTGCGCGAGATTAGATCCAAGCTAGATGAAGTATTTGTTTTAAGGGAGTTTACTTCTAGGCTTACTTTATTTGTGTTGATAAAATGAAAGATGAGATTTTGAATGGAGCATTTGATGTTTTTTGTATGTTATCAATTTATGTGGTGAAAACGTAAGTCAGAAGAGGTCACGATTGGAGTGACGATTATGGATATAAATGGAAGTTTAAAGTAGGTAGTTTGCTCTAATGATCTAGGAAGTATTGAATCAGACAGTGTGGAAAGGTTTTTATTAACCAGCATGCTGATGATATTCCATGGGTTATTTCATTCCTGGATGGCCTAATTCACACATGAGTCGTTCTTTACGCGAATTATTCCATGCCTGCATTCTTTTTTGACAGCCGAGTAAATAGAGATGTTAGAAGGGATGGTAGATTTTCTCAGAGTTTTGATGATATTTAGTAGTTTTCTTTTTAACAGGTTATTTGTGGTGTACAGAACTAGACATATGTTCATTTTGGAAATCAGTTGTTTGGAGTTGAGGATAGGATTTAATGTGTAACGTAGTTAAATGCGGCTTAATTAATGGATGTTGGGAAAGATAGAGATAATAATCAATTTTTGGGAGTCTAGAGATAAGCGAACCAATGAGTGGTATTAGGATTGGTCTTAAGCTGAAGGAATTTCATAAATCAATCAGTTATATATAAAATTGAGAGTATTTGGGAGGTCGATATAGGATGTATGTTTTACGTTGTTGCAGGTACGGTTATTAGAGTTCTAGGCAAGATCAATATTGTTAGAGCATAAAAGATCTATTCTCCTCACGGGTTTAATTGTAGTTAGTTGAGATAATTAAATGATAGTAAGACGGCAAGATGGATGCAACAAGGATTATGAATGAGAGAATCTAGAAAGAATAGCTAATTGGGGTCATAGATGAGAGTAGTTTTGTGAACTATAACAAAATAATAGTTGTGGGAAGAGAATTGTGGTAAGCTATGATGAACAGCGGATTTTATGAAAATGCATTAAGAATAAAAGGATGGGATCGAAGTTTGATATAGTAAGTAGTTTGGCAAATTAAAAGAAATTTGGGTGTAGGATTGATTTATAGAAATTATATAAAAAAAGCTAGATATCATAATGTTATATAGATTTTCCAAACGGCACTAGAATTGTTGATTTATGCGTAAAAATTTAGCATAAAAATTTGTTTATTAAGGTTGTGTTGATATTTAATGAGGCATTCATATCGTGTGTGGAATTCGCATAGTTTGGATGTTGCGTTGCCACAGTGAGCACAATTAGCTTTGCATTTAGTCGTTGACTGGTTCAATATAATTAGTTCAGTTTTTACAAAATTTGATTAATTAAAACTAAAAATTATTCAAGAAATTTTATCCAATCAGATCAAAATATTTGCGCATATCACACTCTATTCAGCGATAAAAAAGACCGTAACTATTTAAATATATAATATGGATAAGTCTTAACTCAGTAGTGATACTTAAAAAAATATGATATGAAAACATTTATAAAATGAAAGAGAATTTAATCGTAAATCGGAGCTTTATTTCAAAGTAGTCTAAAAGAAAGGCATTAAAACAAAGTAGATGTTGTTAAGGATGGTTGTTATGAACAAGAAGTTATAACATTAGCGATAAATAGATTTATAATTGTGCATCATGTATAGTATCATGTTTATTGAATCTGGATGTTCACGATATACAAAACATACACACCGACATGTTTCCTTCACTTCCACAATTTTTTCAATGAGACGTTCTTTTCAGTGTCACTCTGCATAATCTAAATAATACAAAAAGGAATGCAAAAATGAGAAACTAATGGTGTCTGGAGATGAGATACATGCACATTTTGTCAATACATTTTTATTCTTGCATCCGGCAAGGCACTAGTCATGGGTCAAGATATTATTAATTTATAGGGCGTTCTTTAGGCCAATAAGTGTTACTACTTGGTAAGATTAAAAAATACCTTAGTTAAAAAGGAGGCTTTCTTTATCACGCCAAAGATTCAATCAACACTACGCAATGTATCAGGGTGACGTCAACTTTTTTTTTGCTTAATTTAACCATTGCCAACTTTTTACTATTTAATTAGTTTTTAAATTCTTCATTTGTCAACTTATTGACACCTCTGGTCTTTGGTTGACATTATTTGTGAATGAATGTCAAAAAATAAATATAGGAATTTTGCTCTAAAAATACTTCAATTATATGATTTCCTTCTAATAGATTTTCTATTTCCATTCTAATTTTTTCTATATCCATAAATACGTTGAATAATGAATACATAGTTGAAACGCTGCTAAACATTGAACTAAAAATTGTTATTTAAAATATGAGGTATTTTTTGGAAATTCATTCAACGATGATCTTCTAATCCGACAATTTTCTAAAAAAAATTCTACGCTTTTTTCAGTGAATAATAAGATTCACTATATAAGATTTTTTTATTTTTTTTAAATATTTTTAATCACACATTTCTTAATGCGACCTGATTTTTGCTATAACCGTAGAGGTCAGATTAAGCAATCATCACATCATAAAAATACTTTGATTGTAGCATCCGATTATTATCTTTTACAATTCTTGACACATATTTTTTCTATAAGGAAAATTCACCTTTTGTTCATTAAATTATTATTTTCAATGTATGACAGAATTTCATTAGAAAGAATTTAATCAGAACAGATTTTAAATAATTAAATATTCTATAATAAAAATATTTTTTAAATCCTTACTTGAAAAAAGTATTGAAGTCGTCCAGAAAAAATGGTATTATAAATAAACTCGTCCATTTTAAGCCCCCAAACTTAAACTAAGATAATTTTTACATAGCCTTGAGTACAATTCATCGTTCAGGCATAGCAGATTTAAAAAAAGGCTCCGAAAGAGCTCGATAGATTGAAAGCGGGGATCAGCACATTACTTAGACAAAGGTAATGTAACACAGATTATATATTAATTTGGATAAGTACATAATAAATAATAAAAACAAAATAAATTACTCTATCGAGAGACATTAGCGATTGCAATGAAAAGAGAAAAATATAAATAATAATAATAATAATAATAACGAATATAGAAATATATTCAAATGAAGACTGTGCGCGAAAATATTCTGATGAAAGATTTACAATCATTAAATCAACTCATTGAAATTAAGAATCCTTGGAGCAATTTCATTAAGAATCAAAAATCTTTTTAAGGTTGAACTAAGGCGATACAAAAAATGTTTTGAAACGATGATATTGCACATTTTTGATTAAACATACTATTGTGTTTTAAATTGACAAATAAGTTTTAATTAAATACAAATTACTTTATACCATTATATAAAAATAGTTAAATCATTTTTTCAAAATTTCTAATAAACTTTTTGGAATCAATTTATACCATCACATAAAAATATATTTTGAAAAAAAATTAAACAGAAGCAATATATTTTGTCTACAGATGGTCTAATGTTTGAAGCATAGCGTCCATACCTTTTAAAGTTCAAATTGGCATTAAGAAAATATTTAAAGATTTTTTTTAATAACTATAATATATTAAGAATTACTTTATTCAAAAAATAAATAAAATGAATTTTATAGATTTATTTTATAACATTTTTTTAAAATTCATTTTCCATTATTAAAATATTTGGGAGCAATCCTTGAATTTTGGCTGTAAATTTATTGCCATATATTTCCAATAGCTCCAGAAACAATTTTTTCTAATTTACAAAGAAACTTATAACTTAGAAAGATAGAATTTTTTCTTGTTTCAAAATAAATCTGTTGCTTTTACTAATTTCACTTCTATATATTTTTTATAATAGCACGATTTTTTTCGATTGAATTCAATATCAGGTCAATAAATTACATAATAAAAAGTATATATAAAGGCATAAAAGAAGATGGAAATTTTTGAAATGATGTTATCGAATAAATTTTATACATTTTTTAGTGAAAACAGTTTTTTGTTGTTTGAGTTGATTAATTAAAATAAATGTATAAAAATCAATTTTATATGAATAAAGTAATTCTAAAATATTTTGAAACAAAATCTTTGAATATTCTTAGTACCAATTTGAATTTGCTTAGTGCCACTTCCTGGCATATTCTTCAAATGTCTAAAGAGGTATAAAAGAACCTTTGCAACAGCCATTTCAAAGTCTTCTTGTGTAACGTGTATCCTACGTTCTCGGAGAGCGTACATTCCAGCTTCAGTGCAAACAGCCTAATAGCAAAGGGATTAGCATTAAAGCAAGAAAAGTGAGATGGAGAAGTTTATAAGCGTCCTTACTTTGACTTCTGCTCCCGAAGAGCCGATCATCTTCTCTGCAATTTTTTTCAAATCGATGCCTCTAGTTAAATTCATTTTTCGAGAATGGATTTTGAGTATGTCAAGTCGAGCCTAGGAAATGATTGACAAACAAAAAGAGGAGTTTACCTAATTCGGAGTCAAACAGATCATGTTTCCCGCAACAAAAATATTAAAATGAATGAATTATAAGACATAGGAAATTTAGACTCATAAAAATAAGGGTTAGAGAGTCAAGACGGTATCTAATAATATTCAGAAGTCGAAATCGGTATCTAGTAAAATTTAAGAGTTAGAGTCGGTTTTTTTGTATTTAAATAAAAGAATTAATTTTTGTTATTTAACATTATATATATTTTAAATTTGACGTTTTTGAATTTTGCTCAAACTATATTATTTCAAATTTACTTTCTTAAATCGTCTCTTTAAATCAGTGGTGGGGAAACTCCAGTCTTCAAGCCAAATTGAACCCACAAGCGTTTTTATAGAAACTCCACACTCATATATCCGTATGTAACGCGTAAATTTTCCCCTATGAAAAGCTATTATCTCAGTTAGAAAAAATAAAAGAAAGGAAAGTGAAGCTAAACTTCGAGTTAGGCCTCTCTACACTTGGGATCGAGATGGAGGTATCGGAAGGTACTAATGAACCTTTGGGGACCAGAATTTTTAAGAATAAGCACCTGATTTTCTTTTTCAATGGAATTTTATATACTTAAAACCAGCAATTTTCATTTCATGGTACACCCGTGTCACACTGGTCCTGAAAGGGATAAAAAAAATACGCCCCTCACGATTCCCTTTTAATCGCCCATCACTATCTTAGATGTTATATACAAGATTCATAAGGTTCAAGAGTTGGTATTTGCGAACAGCCCGCGGACTCTGGAAGCCCAACTCTGCTTTTAAAGAATAATGCATATAAAAAAAATGAATTTAAAAAACATAATATTAATTAATAGACAGTGGTTGTAGTAAAGATTGGAGGAATTCATTCGCAAGGTAAGAAACATTAAACAAATTTTTAGATCCTTTTTGATGATTACGTTTAGATTGTTTTATTCAAAATTTCGTTACGTTTTTCAAATATCTTATTTTTCATTCCTATACGATTTTACGGTACGAAATAAAAGAATAAGACTTTTGCCTTTCCCAACCGTAACGTAGGCCATCACTGAAAGTAAGTGAGCAAAAGAACTACAAATACCAATAAGTGAAGTTGTTGCAAGCGGTTAAACCTGATGGTGAGTATTTTATTATTACTAATAAATTATTAGCTTAACCCATTTACGACCAATGTTCCTATTTTGGAACATAAGTAATTTCATTTTCGTCTGCTTTTTTCAATGACTTTGAATATAAATCGTCTGCGTTTTTTAGATATCGTCTGCTTTGCTTGGTCTTAAATGGGTTAATGTATATACAGCATTATATAGCCATGGGAAACTCAATTCAGAAGATCATTTTATTCATTTACTCCTTGTACTATAAGATGCCTTTCAATCAATGCTTTCTACGCAACTAGAAAAAGAAAGATAGAAGCTTGGAATGAAATTAAAGCCGAACGAAACGTGGACAAGCGACCTTTTTTTGAGTATGGAAAGTCTTTCTACTTCAAGGGAGCTCAATGTCCTAGCGCACTGAAAAGAGCTAGTAGGATTTTATCCTCGCCGAACAATATCGTGGCATCGATTCAATCAAACTGCTGTGCATTGGCTGCGGCAGATGTCTCTTCTCATTTTCCTTATTGTTTTCGACAACCCTGTCACACTTGACCTTGGAGAAACACTTCGAAACTCATTACTCACTAATAAGCTGTGTGTAGCTTCAAAAGAGATTGGCGCATTGAACACATTGTTGTATCTGTCTTGAGGTTTGGTTTAGTGATAGTGCAATCGTACATTTAGATTTACATATACATTTTATGACATTTTTGAAGCAAACTTTTCTCATCTATTTGTATTAATACACATACATAGCTATTGCCTACACATACATGCATATTGAGATTTGACAGCCATACACTGAAATGCTTAAATATGAAAAACAGGGATACTAATCTGTAGTTTACTTCTACCTCGCTCACCTCCCTCTCTCCATTCCTAGGATAAAAGATTTCCCTTGAAACATTTTCTTCATCTTGCCATCTTTTACCTTTCTTTCAAGTATGAAGATGAAAGTAGATTAGTATTTGAAATACAATGAATCTCTTTTACGCAGCTAACCTTAAACGTGAAATATCCCTTTTAACTGCTTATATATATATATACGGTGTAAACCCGAGAAAAAGACTCAAAACACGATCCCTTTCCATAACTGAGCATTAATAGGATGTATCTATTACGTCCTCATTGGGTGGAGGGAATTCTATCTTTCTATCGATTCTTCCAGGTCGAAGTAGAGCAGAGTCAAGGATATCGATTCTATTGGTTGCCATGATGATCTAAAATGCAAGAACTTTGCGTAGGATCTGGAACGCATGCAAAGAGCAAATTACCTTGATATTGATGGTTGCTTCAAAGCCATCCAATTGATTCAGCAATTCCAACATTGTGCGCTGAACTTCGCTATCAGCTGCAAAATAAATAATATAGCAACATTAGGGAGAGAGAAGTTCACAGTCGGGAACAAGATTTACAAGATGAGCCAGCTTCAAGACGGGTAGAACCAATAGAGTCTATTTCATCCATGAATATGATTGAAGGAGCTCTTTCTCTATTAAAAAACAAATCCAATTTTTGTTAAATGACCACCTTTTTAAATATATACATACATACACGTTTGGTAAAAATGTTAAAGCAAAATGAACTTTTCAGTATTCCATCGAATAAAAAAGAAAAATATAATTTCATAGCAACTTCATACATAATTTGAATATTTTAATATCAAAAAGTTCATTAATTTATCCTAATGTAATTTTTTTGATTTGGTTATAGGTATAGATCTGGATTAAGTCCTCGTATCCAACAATAACAAATGGTATATACTTAAATTGTGGACTTAATGGTACATAATCAATTAATTAGACAATCTATTTCTTATTTATCGTACTTAGAATTTTCTCTAATACATAGTCGGTTCTTAGAGGGATACTAAGCCCACATCCCGGCCCAAAACAACTTCTTCCATAAAAATTTTAAATTTATATCTAAAACCTCAAGAAGTTGGACACGACCCCTCATATGTTAGTCGCTATCTTACGAACCCTCAAGAGGATGACCAGTGTATTTAATTTGATACTTTTTTATAATAAAAATGGAGAGATAACAGAGGGAAAGTCATTGTGTTTTTGAATATTCCAAAAAACTACATATACCTAGATTTTGATGTGCCTTTAATTTGAAACTTTTCTATAATTGATCCACGTTTGATTTGAAATATAAAAATAGGAAGACAACTTGGTAAAAATTAATGTTTTTAAAAAGGGGCAGAGAGGACATTTTTAATGATCTATGTTATTACCCGGTTATCGACCACAGTTGACATTATCGATTTTACAAAAATATAAATCGTCTGCTCTTATAATGTTTTTAATACAAATCTTCTGCTTTAAATGAGATATCGTCTGATTATTCTGGTCAATAACGGGTTAATCAAGTATTAGGTTGTTAAAAAAAGAATCATAGTATATTCTCTAATCTAACCCTGTTAAGAATAAGAGATTTTTAGGCTTATGGTTAGATAATGTCATTTTTAAAATATATTTTCAAAAAATGAGACTTAATTTTGTTAGATCAGGCAATTTTCTAAAAACAAGGAAGAGCTTTATTCGAATCTACTAAATTTTTAATTTATTACAGGTAATGCCGGAGCCAACCAAATTAAAAAGCTCGCCACTACGCGCTGATATTACATGATCATGAAATATAGACAACTTGTAAGAGTTGTGAAGGCCCATAAGTGAGTATAGAGGGTATACCCTATATCAGTAAGAAGATGAAGCGGAACACATACGTGGGTCTTTTATTTTTAACCGGTTGACCAGAGGCGACATATGTAAACTTTGCAAAAATAAAATGCCCGCGTTTATTAATCCTTTTTAATACAAATCTGCCTTACATTAATTATTCTGGTGTTAAAAACGAGTTAATATAATTAATTATATTTAGCAATAATAAATAATTACTTAATTATATTTCAATTATCTTAAAAACTTTGCCCACCCTAAATCGTTCTTCGTAGGACTCTGGCGGACAGGGTTAGAGTAGGCTTATTTTGAGTTATACTAAGAAGAATAACTCAAATGACAAATATGTATAACAAAATGGATTCATGATAAATAATCTTGAGATATATAACCTGGCCATAACAAAGAGTTCTCGCACCATTCTAGAACCTTCGCCAATGAACTTTTGAACGAGCTCGGATCCGGATACTCTGATGAAAGTACAGTCTGTATGATGTGCTACAGCTCTAGCCAAGAGAGTTTTCCCAGTACCAGGTGGGCCATACAACAGCACTCCCTATTTTTGAGTTAAATCAGTGAAAGAGGAATGTATATACAGAGGAGTTAAAGGCGTACTTTAGGCTGTGCAATGCCCAAAGCCTCAAAGAGTTCTGGATGCTTTACAGGAAGCTCAATGACTTCTTTGATCTCTTTTATTTGCTTGTCCAGACCTCCCACCATGTCATAGGTTGAGTCTGGAACTTTTTCAACCATCATCAAACTCACCAATGGATCGATCTCAAAGTAGGCAAAAACTCAAAATTACATAACTGTTACAAATAAACCAAAAGTGGGTTCCACAAAGGAGTGAAAGCAAAAAAAAGATATATCTGTACTGGCAACAAGTAAAAAGATATAAAACCCTTCTTCCCTTGTCTAGATGTGTCTCTTAATACATTTTATTAAATAAGTAAAAACTCTGTTCCCTTCTCGGGTAAAAAGACCACGATTAAGCGTTATCACGTTTCTTCATTGGAATAAATGATTTTGGGAAAAGAAGCAGTCTTCATACCTTGTTCGGCAAGACTTTGTGCAGAGTATAGCTGTCATTCCTTAGGGCAACGCGAGCATTTGATGTCAGCTTTGCAATGTCGATCTCTTTGTCCACATCCACAACAAATTTCCCTTCAGGATGAACCTAACCAAACATAGATTAAAAATAAGAAGAGTTTTTGAGCATAAACTTTGCCCAATAAAGTCTACACCCCTGTTTCCCAAACTTTTCCCACTCAACCTCCGCTCCCCCAAGAGGCGCCATTTTTCAGAGTAACGCTCCAAGTTGCGATTATTTCAAGGAAACACCAGTTACGTATAAAATATAAGAATGCATAGACTTCTAAGTAACCCTTGAGTTTGGTGTTTATCTTTTATCCAAATTTAAAGGTTCAGTTTCATTTTACTAAAACTAATTCTGATATCACCATTGTCATATTCGCTATACGCTTTCTTTCATTAGTTAAAATTTTATTTACAGCACTATATCCATGTCAACCCTACACTCTGGGAGAAAGAATGAAAGTTTTTAAATCACTTCAGATTATTGGAAAAAGAAGTTTAACTTTTTCAGATATTAAAAATTTTTAGCTTTGGATCTTCTAAATGCTACGGCGCATTTAAGGACATGAATATAAGACAGACAAGTATGCCATTTTTACTTATACCTGGATTCCCACTTATAAATCCTATAGAATAAAATTTGTCTACAAATAATCAAATATTTTTTTTTAATTTAGAAAAAAATATTTGTCATAAAAATTTTTCTACTACAATTATCCATATCTACTTTAAAACTTGTATATATGTACATTTTATACAAAAAATATTAATTTTCAAAATAATCAAGTTTTTTTGGGTTAAATAGTACGACTCACTCCTATCATTCATATAAGAAATGCTTAGAAAATTTTAAAATGAAGGTAAATATTTGAAAGCATTGTTTTTATTCTTACCATGAAAAAAATTACTAATAATATCAAATATCATTTTCATAATTGTTTATAAGACGAGAATTTTTGGAAATAATGCTATTTGCGTGCGCTCATATATGTTAGAGTAAGGTTGTAAAACAAAGGATTCTTCTATGAAATCCCTAAAAATTTCAGGAAATTCGTGAAATCACTAGCGTTTCATGGATTGGATAGAGTTTTGGTGTAATCACTCAATTAAAAGAAGGCATCAAGCAAAAATACGCGCAAAAAAGAATACGCACTTACATGAGACTAGCCCATCTTATTTATCACTTCTGACAAAAAGAGAAACGTATACATTTATCGCAGAAAGAATGGGATGGTATGAGAAGCAATTCACAGCATGCATAAGACACAGAAGTATAGATATTGCAGTCATATCACAGAAAAATGCGATGGTTGAGAAATCATTTACTGCATACATATATGCGTGTTACACATGAGTAGTATATATGATTAAGTATTATCAGTGAAAAATATGAGACAAACTCTTGCAAATTCTTCTACATGACGCTTACAACCAAAGTGTTAACAAAAATAGTACACGAAGATGAATTAATGGGAAGCTAAGGATTGGATTCCCTTCTACTTTTATTATTGAAAGTTTTTGCTCTTAATGCTCGATCTTTCGTACTTTCTTAATTGAATTATAAAATCGCGGAAATGCACTTTTTTAAAAAGATTATCGTTATGCACAGAGACCAACTCTTCATTTTGTACTTCAATGCTATATTTTTTTATAATTAATAATTCAATTAGAAATCTATGCAAAGGCAAAATAATAATTATGAGAGAAATACCCAATTTGTTTAAAAAAAAAATAAACGTCATACTTTTTTTTCAAAAGGTCTCTTCTGACAAAGGTCACTCTGCTTTCCTATTTCAGAGAGTTTTCATATAAACCAGGACTTGTGATGCAAACACCCCTAGAGGTATGAGAGAGAGAGAGAGAGTTGTGTGGATTTTTAATTGTAGGATTATTAATACAGCTTAATAAACTTTTTGTTAAAATGTTTCAATCTTTAAATTTTGCTGATTCAACGAGGTTATTTATTTATACAAATTTAACATATAAGTTTTAGGAGGCGATCTTTTCATCACTCTAAAGTCTAAACCCTATATATATATTATTACTTTTTAGCATGATCTTTTCTTTTATAATTAAATCTTTTGTTCCAGTTCGTTTTTGGATTTTATAAAGTTTGTCTTTCGTAAGAAAAATAAGAAAGGGAGATGCCGATTATTACCGATTTGGTTTCACGTGTAGTGGAAAAAGAGGAAACCCAAAGACTTCAGTCATTTTCTCAAAAAGCATGGTGGCTTTAAAGCGGGATATAATTTAGAATTTCTCAAGTCAAAAAAGCTAGATTTTATTCTCAAGAAACCCTAAAAAAATTGCATTTTTATCTCCTGAAAAGTGCATTCTTTATGCATCTTATAGAATTGCTTATATGCTTGCTAAACAAAAGAAACCCTATCCGTGCAATTGAAGTCGTTAAAGTTATTTTGGGAGGAGACGCTGAAAAGACAATCTCGCAAGTTGCAAAGTCCAATGACGTTATAATAAAACGGAATTATTCATATGAGCGAAGATGCATTGGAACAAGTAATTGATGACATCAAAGTCAGTCATGGTAAATTTTTTCTGCAACTTGATGAATAAAGTGATGTCTCGCATTTCAGCCAGTTAATTGCTATTTTTTGTTAAAGAATACTAAAGACGAACACGTCGTTTGTAAATCATTGAATACTACCAAAAAAGCCCTAAATTTGTTTAAGCTTTTAAAAGAACTTTGTTTAGAACTGGGGTAGGTTTGAAAATGATTGGACCAGTATGCCCAGATGGAGCTCCTTCAATGTTAGGCAATCGTTCTGGTTTTGTTGCTCTTCTAAAAAAGGTTGCATAGGGACACTTAAATAAACTGGGGAACGCTAATGATGGCAATTTGGATAAATGGAACATAAATGCTTCTTGGATAAGAAACCTTTTCTTGTTTCAAATTGATGCTATTCCTGATTATGATCAGTTGAAAGAAGAGTTCATAGATTTACAACACGATGAATCTGCTAAACTCAATTTTGATGCCAACTCGCTCGAAAATTTCTGGGTATCTCAACTGATTTCATTCCCAACCATTTCAAAAAAAGCACTCATTGTTTTAGTTCTTTTTGCAACAACATATCTTTGTGAAACGAGGTTTTCCACAAAGCCTCGAGTCGCAAAAATAATGGAAATTAAACAGGACCAAATTTCTCATTAAAAGTAAGCCTTAAATAATTGTTCATTTATTTTAACAAATGTTAAAGTTTCTGAGCCTATTAAGGTTAAGAATCACTGATACAAATTAAAGAACTTCATTTCGTGGGTCCATGATGTCTCATTGTGACTGAAAGCGTTAAATGAAAAAAACTGAAATCATGTGCCTGCATCGCCTCAGTGTATTTGATTAGGGGAAGCTCCAAGTTTTGCAAAGTCGATAGAAAAAGTGATGACGAAATGTCGTAAAATATGAAGCGTAATGATAAATTTAATGGCAAGCGCGTATTCTAATCTTTGTACCTTGACTAGAACTTTATTTTTGTCGATGACCTTAACCACTTCTCCGACGTAGGAGCCTTGTTCTTGTAGCAACTGCAATTCCTCCTTTAAAGCTCTAACTAAAAGCCAGCATATATCGAGTGAAGGAGAAATCATTTGAATCATATTAAGGGACATTTACCTTTGTGATTTAGTTGATTGCGTTGAGCTTGTAGGCGCCGAAAGTTTTGTGTTTTATTTGATACAATATGCTAAAAAGGGAAATTTGATTAAAATTTTCATCGTCTAATTTTTGGAATTACTTGTAAGCTTTCTATTTTCGCTAAATAATAATCTTGGAGACCTTGGCTTCTTCTGATATCGTTGTCAACTTCCATCTGTAAATATTATAACTCAAATAAACTTAAAATTATGTTCGTATATAATAATACTTATAAATCACAAAACAACTTACTTTAAGAGTGTAAATAGACGCGGTCTTTTAGTCTTCCGAAAGACCGCCAAAAAATTTGAGATATCTTTTGCTTTGTTTTTAAATACCCAAGTGAATGAGGATTAAATAATTGTGTTTTTAGTTAGTGTTCAAAAATATAATTATTTTTTTGTTTGTCATTACTCGAACTTTAATTTCAGAAGCATTAGGTTCTCGATCAGCCTGTGAATGGACTAAAAATAGAGGAACTAAGAAATGGAAATTAGAATTAAAGATGATTCCATATTCAAAAATTGTGAAAGGACATTTATTCTCTATTTTCCCGTTGAGTATTTCTTTAACAAAACAGCACCTTTAAAAACACCTTAAACAACATGAGTTATAAAGGAAATGCATGCAACAAATTTCAAATATTTTAACGGTTCTATTTTTGATCTAAAGATTCGGAAATATTATATGTCGTAATGTAATGTAATCTAAAATTGATCAGTGGTTTAAAAAACGAAACTATAAATTAGTTATAATAGCATAGTGGCGGCTTTATAAACAAATTAAAAAACTACTGAGAAGTAAGAAATAAAATTAGGGCTCAGTTTTTAATGTCCAGTTAATACATATTTTCACTTATTTTATAAGTAATTTTTGACAAACTTATATTTCTTAGTTTTGTTTAAGATGTATCAAAAATGCTAAAAAGTTTTCTCTAGAAAAAAACATATTTATATCTCAAATAAAAAATATACTCAGAATTGTATTCCGAGTAAAAATCATATTTTTACTGATGAGCAATAGAAGTGCAGCTGTAAATAGGGAGATATACATAAACTACGTAACGACTAGCAGGAACATTTGTTCATGTAGATATTTCAAAAGAAGGTTATATCAAATACAAGAGTTTGTTGAAGTGAGGAGGAGGGGGTCATGAATGTGTTACATATGCCTTACAAGGGGGAGGGAGTTGAAATTTTAATAATTTCGCGTTACGTAATATATCTCCTCTAATTCACAAATAACTAAGAATTTTTAATTTTATATCATTAAGACTTATTTGGCTTGTGAGTAGATTTTCCATATTACTTTTCTTGTTTTACGGTTGCGTTTCAGAAACAAATTCATTTAAAATAAATTTTAAAATTATAAAAAAAAGCCCCCCACCCCTCCCTCTTTCCCAATAATTTTAAGGATGTGTGCCACTGTTTGAAAAGTATATTGACAATTAAATGAGACTTGAAAAATATAAATAAAAATTGCTATGAATATGAATTATCTCCTAAAGTTATTTAAAAATTGGTAACGTAACTACTTTTTAGAGATTTTTTTTAAACAAACTAGCTATGTTTGTTTTTGAAAGTTGACAACACTTTCTAAACAGCAAGCAACAGCGTAGACACGGTGCAACTATCAAAGATAAATTGAATTAATTATCTATGCTATAAACTTTTTGATAGAAACATTATCAAGAAATTTATAGTTTTTTTTAGTAAGGTTAGGACTCTTTTTCAAAAGAAATTTCAAAAAAAAATATTAAAAAAACCGTTGATAGGAAGCTCTTTAACAATTATTTATTTAAAATTATGGCTGAGTAACTAAAAATTTTAAATACTTAGTTGAATGAAAAATAAGAGAAAACGTTAATGTATGTTTCTCAATCATTTTATTGAAAGTATTTATCAAAGCTTAAATTAACAAAATTGGTTTATAGGCGTATTTAAATTTAAGACAAATAATCTTAAAATATAGATTTATTGTTTATTAAAGTAACAAAATTATTTTAAAAGCAAATGATAATTAATAGGAAGGTATATTTAAAATTTAATAGACAAATCTTCAAAAATAGGTATTGTTTAATTATATTTAAAATTAAATTATAATTTGTCAGGAAAGAATATTTTAAATATAGAAAAATAAACAATATAAAATTAAGACTTTTAACAAATTTTTATTAATTTAAACAATTTATGTATGAATATTAACTCATATTACCCCACAGAAAGCAGATGAGATTAACTAATTTGATATAAATAAAAGTTGATATCATAAAAAATAAAATATTACTATATTCTTTTTTTCTTCTGTAGAGTTTCCATCTATAAGAGTAGAACTTATTTTTTCACTATAATCAGCCAAAGCCGAAACTTTTAAAGCATCCATAACTTACAAGAGAAAAGTTAAAGAGCAACAAAACAAAAAAATGAAATCTAAAAAATTTTTAATTCTATTTATTTAATTGAAATTTTTTCATTAGAAAGAAAGAAAAGTGCTTTGAATGATTGAGTGATATTTAATGACGCATCTTGTAGATCTAAAAGAGATCAGTTTTTAAACATTTTCAATTAATAAGACAATTTTTCTAATAAAGAAAGAGAGAGAGAGGGAGAGAGAGATAGAAAGAATTTTATTATAAAAAAGAGAGTTCACAAAAGAAATAAAGTGGAGCAAACAATTTGTATATATGTTAATATTTATAATATATATTCACATGAAGAACTATATCATCTTTTTCAAGATTATCATTATAGGAAAAATCAAAAGCCAAATAGGGCCGTAAAACAAGGTGAGATTCAAGTAAGATGTCAAATATATTATTAGCTGAGAAACTTTCTGTATTTATAGTAGTGATCTCTAAAATAAGAAGTTTTTGGATAAACAAATAGCAAATGATTGTGTTCTTAATTGCCTCGCAGCCAAAACGGCAGCTGTTTTTACAGGATTTTCCAATTAGTTGTAAAAAATATTTGCACATGCAATTTCACGAGAGCCACTTCAATACCTTTGGTGGAGTGTATAGTTTTAAAAAGTGTTAATAAATTAGTAAAAAAAATTGTTACGTTTAAAAGCAATTTTTTTGAATATAAAATATTTTTAGCAATATAAACTATATAAATCTTTTGTTAATTTATAATTAATTTGTTATATAAAAACTTATATTCAAAATTTAACTATTTTCTTTTAACAGTATCAGGATAATTTAATGTTCACTGTTTTCAATAGAATTCTTTTTCATAATCAGCTTTCAAGTTTTGAGTGACTTTTTCATTTTGACTAGATTTTTTCAAATAAAATTGTTCTTACTTCATCCTTACCTACTAAATAACTCCATTAACTCACACCCAGAAATTACAATCAAAGAACTAAATAAAACCATTGATTCCATGAAAACCAAATCTTCTAGCAGCCTTGACTTCATCTCCATTAAACATGTGAAGAAAGCTTACCACATACTACATCCTCATCTCCTCAACATATTCAACGCCTGCTTCAGACCAAGCTATTTCCCGAATATTGGAAAATATGCATACTAGTGCTAATCCCCAAACCAAATCAAAACCACAATTCAATCAAAAACTGGCGACCAATTTTTCTATTACTAACCCTAGGCAAAATCTTTGAAAAAATTCTACGAAAACGCATGATCCACTAGATCTTCAAAAATAACCTAATACACACGAATCAATTCGCATATTTACCTAATAAAAACACCGAATTGGCCCTATCTCGCCTGACCCTTTACCTAGAAAAAACACTAAATAACCAAAATATCGTGACAACCACATTTCTTGATATCGAAAATGCTTTCAACGCAACATGGCATCCTGCAATCATCAACAACCTCATCGACAAAAAATAACCTACATACATAATCAAATTCATAAACAACTACCTTCAAAAGCGCATTCTCATACTACTACATAACAACAATACATACATTCAGAAACTAACTCTCCACTCCGCAAGGGGGTAGCCTATCAGATATCCTATGGCTAATCCTCATCAACCCCATTCTTAATTTTATCAACTTAAAATCCGACTTTGCCCAATGCTAATTTGATGACATCCTATTCACCTTCTCAAACACACTACAACTAAATAACATCAATCGCTCTGCGAATCTAATCACATAAATACAAACAATGGCCACCAACTACAAAGTCTTCTTCAACTTAAACAAACTAAAATTTATATACTCCACATCAAAAAGAATAACCCCACTACCACTGAAGCTAAACATATCAACATCACAAACTCCTGAATCACACATAAAATATCTAGGCGTCACATTTCAAACTAATCTGAAATTTACACTCCACCTCAAAAACATATACACAAAACTCTCACCAACCCTATTCTCTCTAAGAAAAGCCATCTCATATAAGTGGGGTGTTCATCCAAAAATCTCAAAGTACATCTACAAATCTATCATACTTCCAATCATACAATATAGCTCATTTGCCTGGGGAAGCTCACTCAAATTCTAAAACTCACTAAGCCATCTCAACAAAATACACCGCCTAACTCACAATAACAAACGCATTTCACACTACTTCTATAGCAAAACTTGAACTTCTCACACATACTCTACACTTACACCTAAACCTTAAGAAAAACATAATTAAAAAATATCTTACTACCTTCCACTCTATATCAGCTCCATATAACTTCATGAACATTTACTCAACTCATACCTCTCCTTCGCTCACCTTTTTCAATTCCCTTCGTGAACAATATATGCCACAACTTACTCACTACCAAGTTTTACCACACCTACACCCATATTCCCTAGTTCACCCATCGAAATCGACCCCATACTCAACTCATATATGCCACCACAAATTCTTAGCACTCAACTCCATAAAACACCAACGCAACTCAAATGTGCACCGCCAATTCCAATTTTTACCCACGGTTCAAAATCACGCAACAAAGCAACCGCTGCTTGCGCTTTTTTAATCACAATACAAGTACTCCTTTCTTCATACAACAAATGAAGGCAGACAATAACACATCCGCATACGAAACTGAAGCCTTAGCACTCCTAACATCATGCAACCACATCATTGATAACCTAAGCTTTTTACATCCATATTCAAGTACATAATCTTTTTCACAGACTCACAAAAAATAATAAAAGACCTACAACTTAGCAGAAAAATTCCCTTTTCAACATTAAACCTAGACAAGAAATTAATCAATCTTAGCAATCATTTTTTAATTAAACTTTTCTGGTGCCCCGCCCATTCCTTCTCCTTCGAGAATTTTTTAGGAGATCTCTTATGCGAATCCACATATATAACATCACAACATTTCTTAACCCACCCCCTCCCTCTATCCACTTTTGAAACATCCATAAATATCTCAACTACAAACGAATGGCTTTACTCAAACAACATACCTACACCCTTATCCCAATTTGCACTAAGTAAAATCATTACTTTTCCTCGCAACATAATAAAATGGTTCACCTCACATTGCCCTTTTTACGCTTACTTCTACACTTTTAATTTGCACTCTAACCCTTTTTGCAGATTCGGCTGCGTTCATATCGAAACTCCAATTTACATTATCTTCTATTCCCCAATATTCTCATCAGAATGAACCAAACTCATTGAAAAAACACATTTATATTTTAAAGATCTTCTCTCCTCTCTACTAAACTTCTTATCATACCCCAAAATCATTCACCAAATCTTTCTTTTCCTTAATATAATAGAACCATAACTCTCTACCCACCAACACTTAACTCCACCCTTATTAAACACCTTGCACAACCATACACAAGCGACCTAATTCATAGTTTTCACCTCACCAAGCTTTCTTATTTCTACTTTAGATCCTAAATCCACTACCCATCCTTATAAATCCCCAAGTTAGCAATTGATGCAAGCATATTAACCAACGTTGGAAAGTGCTTAGATATCTCCTACCTACCTACCTACCTACCTACCTACCTACCTACCTTACTTCATCAGCATTTCTAGAATAAAATGTGTGCTGCGATTCAAATTATCATTTACACCAAGAACTAGATATTTTCAAGAATATTAAAAACAAGTGCATGAAAATTAAAAACAAGTGCATGAAAATTAAAAAGAAGTTATGAAAAAAATATGAAAAAAAAAGTATATATAATGTATAAATGGAAATTAAAATACACAATTAAAGAAAAACAGTAAACATATATAATGATTTAAATCTTACTAATTACAAACTATTAGAAAACAGAAAAAAAAATAAAAATATAAGGAAATAAAAATATAAGGAAAATGAAAGGAAGGGTACTTTTGCAGATGTAGCAATTTACACTTTGGCAATCATAATCATATTTCATCAATAGGGTGGTTTTGACAGTGCTTTTAAATTTAGAAATTGGATCAAATAAAAAGTGATGAAGTTGGGATAGGTTATTATAGAGATTACTCAATCGGAAACTGATCGTCTGTTTTGATTTTTGCAATCGGCAAAAGGAGAAACAAACGTATTCTCACACAAACTGTATGGGTTTTTATTTTTAGTAAGCATAACTGCTTCATATAAAATCCTAGGAATTAGATAAATATAATTTACTTTTAACAGTCTTTCTTAAAGAAATAATTTTGAGGTAAGTGCATTAAAATTCGTGTTAAACATTTAATCTCATAGCCTATTTTTGTGATACTAGCAAGCAATCTGTGTTACTGAACCCCCATATAAGATTGCAATATTGCAAATGAGGTAAAAAAAAAAAGAGATTTGTAGATAGTTAATTTAAGCCAAAATGGAAGCTTATTTTTGATAAATTTGAAGGATTCCAATGATTCTATTCAATTTAGTGTTTAAGTTTAGAGTTGGTAACAAGGCCAAGAAGATTCACTTTTCAACTACTTATAAAGCCAGGCTTATTTTATTCATTATAGTATTTTTATAATTAAAGTAAATCGCTTTTGATATTTTATAATTAATTTTTACTTTGTTGGTATTACACCACTTGATAACTAGATCAATTTCCTTAGCAGCATCAGATGCATCGTTCAATGATAAGTTAAAAGTTGTGTCATCCGCAAACAAAAAAAATTTTATATTTGGATTAACATAATGAATATCATTTATAAAAATACTGAACAACATGGGCCTCACTATGGAGCCTTGGGGAACACCCATGGTGGAAAAGGTTCGCTTAGATTGAACATTATCTGGAAAAACAATTTGCCATCTTCCTCTTAAATATAAATTCAACAATGAGAGAGAGAGTTATTTCTAATACCATATGAAGAAAGCTTTTGCAAAAGTGTGTCGTGATTCAGAGTATCAAATGCTTTCGATAGATCTATGAAGAGTGAAAGAATTGCTTTATTTTTATTAATGTCGTTAATAATGTCAGTGATAAAACATATATGTAAGTGTTCAGTGTTTATGCCCCTTCTGAAGCCAAATTGAGAGCTAGAGAGTAAACAATTCCTTTCAAAATAATTAAATAACTGATTATATAGAAGCCTTTTAAAAATTTTTTTGAAAATGTGGAGATTAGACATATAGGACGGTAATTTTCTATATTACTTGGATCTCCCTTTTTAAATACAGGAATTATAACCGATACGTAGGTATTTTCCGATAACATTTTTGATGGATTTCACTGAGCTGATTTTAATTCCATATACATGAGAGGAAACAGTTTTTATTGAATTTACTGCTAGGATTAAGTAATTCATAGAAATGGGGTCAAAGCTGAAAAAAGTATTGGAAAGACTATTAATAGAAGGTAAGAGATTGTCTTCGGAAAAGCATGAAGAATATGAAGCAAAGTGAGAGCTAAACTAATCTACTATAAGTTTATTATATTTTTTAATACTGTTTTATTTTCCTTTTTAGGTTTAACCGAGTTATTCAAATTCGGCCAAAAAAATTTTGCTTTCATTTCTAGATTGAAGAGATTTGCAAGGTGTGATTTTTTAGCAGTTCTAATTTTGTTTTTGACAAGATTTCTTAATAAAGTATATTTATGCTTAAGAGAATCTGAATGAAAAGATTTTTTCATTACTGAATGCAGTTTGTCACGTTTCCTTATTAACTGAATGATTTGGTCATCAATCCAGGAATTAATGGGTTTTCTGTAATAGCGGAATTTACTTTTTATCTATGATGTATTCAAATAAATTTCATTTTGATTTCCTCTGTTAAGTTTTAGAAAAAAAGTATTAGGATCATCAAAATAATATTTGAGATATTCCTTCCAATTAAAATTAGTTATATTCGCAATATAACTACATTTATTAAAATGAGTATATTTAAAGTCAAACGTGGTAGGAGAATCAATACTTAAAGATAACAAAATCGGGAAATGATCAGACATTGTGTTGTACATTACTAGAAAAAAAAGAAACAAAGAAAATGTCAATCAGGATTTCACTATCGTATCTTGTGTATTTCGTGATAACTGTTTTATAAGAAATAGAAAATAAAGCATTAATAAAAAAATAGCAAAACTTCTTTTAGAGAGTAAAATACATTTTTATAACTTGAGAAATAACCCAGATTTTTTCGTTTATCCTTCTTTTATCGGTGTAGTTAGATAGGTAGTATTCATTTAATTTTTTTTATCTAAAAATTAGATATTTGCTAACACAAAGTCATTTAAAAAACTATTTTTAATTTTGGATAAGTGTGTTCAACTATGGCATTTAATAAATTTTTTTTATAGTATCTGTTTGCTTCACGCCTCTCTTTTTTGATTTGAAGGGATTATATTTTTTTCCAACTTAGTGTTTGTTCCTTACGAATCCTAACTTCACATTTCTATTTTCACATCTCCCATGCATTACGCCACATATATATAAACTTAATTTTAAGCTTATCAACTTTATATGAAATGTTTCAAGGTTGATCATGAAAGCGGCTCATGTCTTTTCATCATTAATCTGCATTTATCAAGAAATAATTTTTTTTTTAATATAAATTGCATTTTCTATTATTTTTCCAAGTTATTACAATTTCATGAGTTTTGTTCTCTCTCTTTATTTGTAAAACAAATTTCATTCATTCATTCTTCTTTCATTCATTCATTCTCTCTTTCTTTCTTTCTAGTGCTGCTCACTCAATTAATCAACATATAAAAATCTCTGTTGTATTATTAATCATTGGATATAAATATAAATATAAAAAGGAGTCTTAATATAAAGAAAGTGAAAAAAATTATTATAGGTATTAAAAATTGGTTAATAAGGTGTCGAAATTTAAAAATGGTGCCAAATGGTGATTGAAAAATTAATAATTTAACCTTAGAAGGACGGAGTAGGGCTTTTTTTGGCTAGCAAATATTTAAAATCTCTTTTTCTGATAGAAAAATATAGCTAGTCGATATGCTAACGTGGTGGTATTTTATTTTTTTTTAATGGGTTTTAAAGATAAAAATAAATATAAAATTTTCACCACATGAAAAAATATTTATAGTAATTTATACGAAATTTAAATTTAACGCCATCTAAAATTAATATGTTTTTATGAAAAACTTAAGTTGTAACCTTAAACAAGTTATAAAAATATAAATTTGAAGTGGATTTCAAATTTAGAATTTTTTTCTGAGGATTATTTTTGAAACACATGACGTTCGAAAATCATGTTTCTATTATTTCCTTCGCTTTGGGTATTATAGCAAGTCTTTCATTATTAGCTAATAACAAAACAAACAAGCGTACGAATATGTAGTTTTGTGAAAAAAACTATATTGTTCAATATTCAAAACTTTTTTTCATAAATTTGTTTTCCATAGTGCAAAATATTATATATAAAAAATTAAAAGAAGAACTATAATATTTTTTTTATTTACAAAGAAAAAAGAAGTAACAAAACAAACAAACGTATGATTATGTAGTTTTGTGAAAAAATTATATTGATCACTATTCAAAACTTTTTTTTATAAATTTATTTTTCTACAGTGCAAAATATTTTATAAAAAGTAAAAAGATTAAAAAAATTAGATAAGCTTTTTAGATCGATTTGTTGAACAGCGCATGGTTGCGTACTTGAATAAAAAAATGAAGAGAATGGACTCCTTATTGAATTTGTGTCATGGTATTATCTGGGTAATAAAAGACACATCATACAACGCAGAAATAAATCAAAATATGATTTCAAACACAAAGAACTCTTACTTGATATTGATTTTTTTATCGAGAATACGCATGCGGCTAGAGTGACCTCAATTGTTCCATTGACTACACGAACCATATATAATTGTCTATCATTTGTTATCTTTTTCTCACCACATTTGGTAAATAATTCCTTGGCATGAATGAATAGTGAAGAATCGCGTATAGATTACATAAAACTCTCTCTCTTGCTTTATTTGTGTATGTGTAATAATTCTTCCATTTCTTGACAATCTTCATTTGGATTTCCTAAGTTACTTCCAAAATTTTATTATGAGCTCCTCAAGTTTTTATACAAGTAGTGATGAAGGAGAAACCTCTGGTTCTGACGTTTTTTCAAATAGTGAATATGAAATTCAAAATTCAGTTGATAGCGAAGGGCAAACAGATTCAAGCGATGAAGAAACGCTCTTTGCGAAGATGTGTCCCTTGTAGCACCAGATGGAACCCAATTTTTTGGGAACCGAGAGAGATTTCTGGAAGAAGATCATCAACTAATATCATCTCAAGTAGACCAGGTCCAAAAGATACGGCAAAAAATTTGAAAGATCCTTTGAAAATTTTTAATCTTTTTTCACTGAATCTCTTTTGAACCATATTTTTGTCTGCACAAAGAAAGAATGGAAGAAAACTACAAGTAATTTTCTATTAGAAAACATTATTTAGTTAAATGTTTTTTTGTAGAAGTCCTAATTGTTTGTTGGAGAACCTCAAAAGTTTATATGAAAGGTTTTCAATGGAACATTTGCTAGCATACTTAGCCTGTATTCTTTACATTGGGCAGTCTAAAGATCAGCAGATTGATGTCAAACATCTTTTTTCTGAAAAGTATGGAACCCCTTTTTAAAAGCTCAATCAGTAGAGACGTATTCATTCTTATTCGTACCTTTATAAGATTTGATTCAAGAACTACAAGAAATAGTTTAGATAAATTAGCCCGATAAGATACTTACAAAATTTTTTCCTCGAAAACTTTCATAAATATTGGTCACCATCTAATTGCGTTACAATTGACGAGCAGCTCGTCAAGTATAGAGCAGGTCACCTATAAAAGTATACGACCCATCCAACCAGGTCGATATGGTATGAAAATTTATCACTGTGTTGACTCTCATTTTTTTTTTTTTGTAGCGAAATTTATGAAAGTGGTTTAGACGACAGCGATCATTTTAAACCCAATAATATAGTAAAAAGATTGGTAAATATTTCTTGCTTACCACCGGTATTGGTATTTATGCAGATAGGTTTTTTATGTCCCAGGATTTGTGTAATTGGGCTAAAAATCAAAACTATACAATCTGTGGTACGGTAAGAAGTAATAGAAGGTTCATCATGTAGTCCTCCACGCATTTAAAAGGTCTGGGTTTGAATGATTGTGAGAGTAGATTTTTATATTCAGAAACCTCTTCGTTAACAGTTTATATACCGGAAAAACATTCTAAAAAAAACTTCAAACCAGTCTATGTGTTATCTAGTCAACATCTATCACAAATAGATACTTTTGGGCCCAGAAAAAACCTCAAACTATTCTAGATTATAATAGGTTTAAATCTGGAGTGGATGTTTTTAACAGAATGGCAAGAAATTACAGCTGTTATAAGTCTTCTAGACGTTCCAGTTGCAATTTTTACAAATTTTCTTGATATTCAGTTAATAATACGGGTAATTATGAGAGCTAATGATTCAGATGCATACCCGTCAGTTTCAAGAGGAGGAAGAAAATGCTTTATAAAACACCTTTCTCTACTTTTAGCTGAAAAATCATGTTGATTAGAAGTCAAAGTTCATTTACTCGCTTATCTACCAGAAACTTATTATCTTTTTACGGTTTTTTGATGTTGACGAGAACCCAACTACATCAGTTCGACGAGGATATTGTTCTTTTATTGATTGTAGGCCAAGAAAAAGGGGAACACGAAAATCAGTGTATGTGAAAATTCATTTGTAAAAGCCATACTTTATTTATGTGTAAAAAGTGCAGAAACACATAATAATTGTAAATATTTACGAATTTTTTATTATAATACTCGTGTGTTGTATTTTTATAATAGTTGAATAAATGTTAGTTCATTTTTTTTTATATATTTGAAAAAAACTAAATATTAATCTATGATTAATATGCCTTTTTGCATATGAAGTAGCGTTTGTTGAAATAATTTAACAAATAATATAATAGATGAATTTAAAATTTTTTCATAGATATGTATATCTAATAAGGTAAACGTTATGGAAGTTCGAATGCAATTTTTATTTTTATTATAGATGACGTTAACTAAAACAAACTCTTTTTTATTATAGATGGCGTTAATTCTAAAATAAGTTTTTTGATTTTTTTCGTATAAAAAACATGGAAACATATCAAACTGAACAAAAACATTCTTAAAAGGACTTTGATATGCAAAGCTTTATTAAAAAAGAAAATCTTTTTAAAAATTGGAGTAAAACCCCATAACCGTCCTGGTTGCCAAAACGCCCAGGTAAAGAATATAATAAGGAAAGGGAAAAAATTTAAGCTAACGATAAATCTTGAAAATGGAACAAAGTTGTTAATCAACCAATAAAAAGCACATTTTCTACTTAAAATTTGAAAAGATCGATATTTCTCTGAATATTTGAATTGATTAGAGATCATAGAAATAGTAGGCTGAGTAAATAAGATAAAAAGTTAACGATTTTTTAAAGCAGAATGTTTGCATTAATTGTACCGCTAAATTTATCCTCTCAATTGCTGGGGGGAGGGGGGCGTAAAGTGCCACCTTCCCCTATTTTTATCAGATATTATTAAGTTTTTATTAATATTTTTAATGTTACATATATATTTCAACTATACTGAATTCAGTAGTGATGTCCATTTTTATCAAAATCAATCAAACCTGTCAAAAAATTGATTTATATTTGACAGCCCATCTCAAAAGAGAACTTTTTATTAAAATAATTATATAAGGTTTTTTACACATATATATCTATTTTCAAGTATGCTGAATTCAGTGGTGATATTCTTTTTTTTATGAAAATCAATCAAACCTGTCAAAAAATTGACTTACATGTGACAGCTCATCTCAAAAAGAAACTTTTTATCTAAATAATTATATAAAGTTTTTTACACAGATATACCCTTTTTCAAGTATACTGAATTCAATGGTGATATTCATTTTTTATGAAAATCAATCAAACCTGTCAAAAAATTGATTTAAATGTGACAGCTCATCTCAAAAACAACTTTTTATCTAAGTAATCATATAAAGTTTTTTACACATATATATCCATTTTTAAAAATGCTGAATTCAGTGGTGATATTTATTTTTTTAATAAAAATCAATCAAATCTGTCAAAAAATTGATTTATCTCAAAAAGAAACATTTTATCCGAATAATTATATAACGTTTTTTACACACATATGCCCATTTCAAGTACGCTGTGTTTACTGGTGATATTCCTTTTTTTTATGAAAATCCGTCAAACCTGACAAAAAAAAATATGACAGCCCATGTCAAAATTAAAATATTTATTCTTATAAAATTTTTTTATACATATTATATACCCATTTTCAGTATGTAGAATTTAATGGTGATGTTCATTTGTTATGAAATCAATAAAACCTGTCAAAAAATCGATTAAACTTGTAAATCAATATCAAATATATAAACTTCAATATAAATTCTACTTGCAGTATTTCTCTGGTAATTATTTTTTTAAAAAACAAACTTTATATGTTTAATTCACTCAAAATATTTCATTTGTCAGTAAATTATGTATCGCGATAGGACCTCCATCTTTTTGGCTACAAATTCGTTATCAGCTCGTAGTATCTATTTCATATCTTCGATACTTTACAGTATGTCATTTTGAGTTTCATTCTATGATGATTCTTTCTTTGTAGCTCTTTTTTTCATTTGAAATTTATTTTCTTCAATGGGCATTTGAAAAAACTTTTTTAAGGATTTATTTTAAACAGATATTTCCCACTTTCAAAGCATTCTGATTAAATCTTCTTGATGATCTTAGGTTTTTTTTATATCAGTATCGTGTATTTTATTATCAGGCCTGAATATTTGTCAACCAATCTCAGCTCAAAGATTTTTTTCTGATGAATCATTCGTGATGTTCATTTTTCAATTACAAAAAGTTGTCCACCTTCTTCATCTAAAAGATTCTTTCTTTCACGCAAAAAGAAAAAATATCTTGATAGGGACTAAATTCTCACATATTGGCATCTGTGCCATTTTTGATAAATCTGACCTATTCCTACAGATTTCCTACCAATCTTAGTTAAATGATAATTGTAATTCTAGATGATAAGCTATAGATTTAAATATTTATTCATTAGTAAAATACGAACTTCTTTTTTACGGTCAAAATCTTTTTTGAAGCACCCAATATTAGATCATTACACTCCTTCCTAGTTAACATGATAGATCTTCCATTTAGTCAAGATACATTTTTTTAAATTATTTCTTTTGATCACACGTTCTCCTATCAATTAGTTTTCAGATTGCTTACTTCTCTCATACTAATTTTCAAAAGATTTTATGATACGTTTTGTTTTTTTTTAAATAAATATTTCATACTCATGATGATTGAAGAAAGTATTATAAGCCAAAATATACACAAAAAAGTATATTTTTATTATATAACTAATATACTACGATTTTTTGAAGAAATTTTACAGAACTGATTTTTAGACATACATTGCTTATTCAATTGCCACTTCCAGATATTTTTTAACCGTATTAGGCAAAATGAAGTACAGAAATCAAATAAGCATAGTCGATTTGGTATAAAAACAGATATTTATTTAAAAGAGATATTTTATTTTTTTGAAAATATTTTTAAAGACAGTATTTAGAAGTAAACCGCAAATCTGATTGAAGCTTTTTGATATTTTAAAATCATAAATACCAAAGCTGAATATAAAAATGAACCAACATCTTCTAATTGGCATAAAAACATATATTGTATTTAAATTTCATATTTATGTAAGCATTAGATGTAAATCGAACATTTGCTTGACACTTTCAGACATTTTAAAACCTCTAAATGCAAAAACTGATTTCAGAAATAAAACTATCATGGTTGATTTGGTATAAAAACATATATTTCATGTAAAATTAGAGAGAATATTTTTGGAGATAGTTTTTAAAAGTAAACAACAAATTTGATGAACACTGACAGATATTTTAAGACCTCTAAATGCGAAAAATAAGTTCAGAAATGAAACCCACATGGCCGATTTAGTATAAAAACATATATTTTATGTAAAATTTGAAGGGATGTTTTTGGAGACAATTTTTAGAAGTAAACCGCAAATTTAATACTTATTGGTATTTTCAAATCCTAAATGTAAAAAATGAGTCCAGAAATAAAATCCGCATGGCCGATTTAGTATAAAAACATATATTTTATGTAAAATTGGAAGGAATATTTTTTTCTGATCAATCAAAATTTTGATTGACATTTTTTAAAAAGTAGCCATGATTATTGAAAAAATTAAATATATTAAGTGTTATGCGTTCAAAACTGTATATAAGTATAAATTTTCAGGGTATTATATAATATAGATCCTAAGTTATAAGGTTAAGTATAGATAATGTCAAAATTTTGCTGAAAATTTTTAATATTTTATTTTGATTGACAGTTTTGGACATGAAGGGGTCATTCAACTACCATGAAAATGGTTTTAAAGGATGTAGCTAGCGATTTTAGGAAAAGTCACAAAATTTGAAGGGACATGATTCAGCCAATTTTGTTCGATTAATTTTTTAGTGAAGGGTTAGCTAATCTAATCTTTAAAATCTAATAGCACTAATAGGGTTAGCTGTGTTTGGAAATAGGAATATTATTAAAATTTGAAAATATTTGAAAATTATCAAAGATATAGTTAAAGCTTTTATCAACATCTTGATTTGACATAACATGATTAAGCATGACGCTTACAAATAGTATAAAAGTTCTATAGTGTATGTATGTAATATGTAATTTACCTACATTGTACTACAGAACGATTCGCAATGAAATGATATCTATATTTAATATAATAAATGGTAATATGGATATCAATAGAAACGTTTTACCTGAATTTTCGACAAGAATATCCAGATCTCACCAGTACAAACTGAATACAGAACTTTCAACCAAATTCAGACGAAATTATTTTGCATTGAAAGGATTAAAAGATGGAATAGTTTACCTACCAAAGTTATTTCATCGAAAATCAGTTTTTTAATTTGTCAATTTTTTATATATTTTCGCATATTTTATTTTATTCATCATGAAAACAAATTGAAAATATAAGGTGTAATCAAGATAAAATTTTAATAGTAACTCATGGGGCCCCTCTTTTAACCTAGACTCTAGAGGTGAAATCAACGTACTAGAAGAAGAAGAAGAAGAAGATTTATTTTGCAAAAAAAATATAATAAAGGAAAATATTATATATATAATAAAAGATTATTATTTATAACAATATAAAATAAATAAGATTTATAGCCAGCTGTATTATTATTTTTTTATTTTTTTACTTTTTTTTTGCGGGATATTCAAAAGGCCAGAAAGCCGCTTGTATGAAATAACCCTATATGTAATTAATTGAAATAAAATATATTAGTAACGTAAAATAAATAAAACATACATCTAAGAACGATATATATAATATATAAACGGAAGAATATTTAAACAGAGAATTACAAAGCACAAGTAGAATGTTAGAAGTGTAAATGTATTGTAAAAATATACAAAAAAGTATCATAGATATTTCAAGTTATGTATGAAGACAGACGTAGCAATTTCTTATTTGACAATTAGAGTGTATTGATTTATGTATACTTCCACGTACTATAGTCTTATGAAGAGCTACACAATTTTAAGAAAGGAGTTTTTATCCTGACTAAATGAAAGATATTGCAATGAACGGCAAACTTTAGGTCTTCAGCATTTTACCTTGATATAAATAGTAGTTATCCACCAATCAAATTTTTCTTATGTTTTTGTTGCAGTTGTGGTGAGAGCAATGATTGCTTATTTATTATCATAACTTTTATATTTTTTTATATTTAGTTTACCTAAAACTAAAGTAGAGTTCGTTGTTTCAACTAAATACATTTTTGTTTGTGATCTTGTTTTCATAACTAAGTTAATTTTATAAATAAAAGTAAAAAAAATATTTAAAAAAATCAGAAAATTTTAGTAAAATTTTTAAATATATATTAAAAATTAAAAAGATTTGAGCTACCTGAAAACGTTATGTTTTGTTTCTCAAATTTTTATTGTTTGATAATTTTATAAAATAACGCTATTTTAAAAGTTAAGATTGTTAGAATTAAAATTTTTTAAAATAAGGACCACCCTAATGCAGCATGCATTGTTAGGTTCTTCAAGTGTTCTTCCACTTGACAAGCTTCCTTCAAAAGGCGATATGCGAAAGAACTGCTGGCATCATAAGTGTGAAAATGAAAAATTTGCCGATGTCTCAATGATTATAAAGATAGCTGCTCAAAATTGTTTAGAGATATGGGAAAAAGCTATTGGAGATATAAAAGTGGTCCCACTACTTAGCCAAAAAGTTTTTGAGGAAAAATTGAAAAAAGTGTATCATAGGGGAATTCACGTTAATAAAAGCACAAATGTAAGCAAAAAAGCTGCATTTCAAAACGAAATGAAAGAGTTTTTTGACATATGTACTTATTTTTGTCCTGTAGCTTCCTGTCAAGATGTGAGGTGCAAAACTAAAAAAATGTGACGGATACCACTTAAACTGTCATTGTGATATAAAAGTTCCCAAACGTGAAGCACAGTTCTTATTTGAACAGCGAAGTGAAAGAATAATGAAGATTGGAAGCGTTGACATTGGTAACAAGAATGTAGACAGACTGCAAGAGAAAAAGTTTATGAAGAAAGATTAAGCAAGCAGCTCGTTCTTTGTGAAGAAGATACTCTTAAAGATGGAATGCTATTTCTCCTAACAACCCTGTTTATGATTTAGATTTTTTACCCAAACCAAAAGCTATGAGAGACAGCATCTCACAGAACAGAACAAACGCTCCCACACAGGCTACAAAAAACAGTAGCTATGCTGCCATAGCTACTGCTACCTTAATTGACTATGGCATAATCACAAAGAATGACAAAAGTCAAATTATCGGTCCACATAAAGTGCGATATGAAGGAAAGAAATACGGTCTAAAAAGACAAGAAAGTGAAGAGGCAAGTTTAGAAAACGTAACGTCATTGTATTAAAAAGACAGTCACTCGAGTGATGAGAAGAAATGAAAAAACTAATATCTAACACATGTCACGCCTGAGTCTGGACATGGAAAAGAAATTGCCATAGCTATTCATAAATTGTTAGTGCAGAAGAATTTAATCCAGCACTCAATTGTATGTGTTGGTAGCTTTTCATCACCTTCAAGTGTTACTTGGCCGTCCACTTCATTATTTCATCTGTCAGCTTCACGGAAATGAGCTGCCTTTTCGTACAGTTTTCTATGGTAAATTAAAGTGTCCTGAGCATTGGTGTGGTCCTATTGGAAAACAGATAAAAGAGACTTTATCTAAGCTGCCAGTTGTTGCATTCCAAGCAATCTACTTTACTGATTTTCCAATCCTGATTGAAGAACTGGAGAAAGATTTGCCTTGGGATCAAAAATATTTGTATAGAATTTGCAATAGAGTTATTACATGTGCTGTTGATGGTGATTTGGCCGATATCAAGCTCGGTCCTTTATGTGTGTCAAGATGGAATACTTTATGGAGTAGAATTCTTAGGTTGTATGTAGCTATGAATTGAAAAGAATTGTTATTGTAATTATAATGTTTGGTGCACCAATGTAGTTTTTCATAAAGTTCCATCTGTATGTAGCACACAGCCCTAAGAACGTTTTCCAGTCCTTGCTATAAATGAAGCAACTGAATAATGACGAAAAGATGCTAATAAAATTATCTGTTCAGAGAAATGCTTTTTTTGCGCTCACAAATCAGCTACTTCTTGGGATGCGTGCAGATGAAGATATGAATGTAAGAAAAAATGCCGTTTCAATGATCAAAAAAATTAGAAAAAAGAAAACTGCCTGAAAGAAGAATGTATAGAGAGATTTACTGGTGATAAAGAAGATTCTGCCCTTCATCTTGATGAAAAATTTCCAAAAAATGCACATAATGAAGAAAAGAGAGAAAAAATTGAATAATGATGTGCATTCTCTAATCAACATAAGAAAAGTGGTGACACCCAAATTGAAATGGCTTGCACAATCATATTATTACAGTTATTCCATGATTAACTGGACAAAAGAACTCAAGACTGAGCCCCCTTATATTTCGTCTTTATCAGATCTACAGGTTACTGACATTATGACGACACCATTAGTGGTACTGAAGTGGACAAATCATACTCAGGCAGTAGAAAGAGGAATAAAAGTGATGACTGAAGCTTGCAATGAAGTAGAGCAAGAGATGTGGATATATCAGGCAAAGATTGAGGTCTCGGAAAATAATGCCCCAATTTCACACAAAACGGGATTTTACTATTAACTTGAAATAATTAAATATTTTGCACTTGATTAAAAAATAAAATAAAATTTACATAATCTATGTGTAATTTGCTTTTATTCTAAAAAACAATACGTTATATAAAGTATAGTTTAGCGTAAAGCAAATGTTTATAAAGAATCGATGCCAGTCTAAAGAGAGACATACAAGCTGAATTTTGGCAAAAGACATTTTTTGGAGAATACAAGCAATGCCTGAAAAGTGCATTTTGAAACTCTTATTTTTTTTGTTTTTCATTCCACCCTAAAATACATATGATTTTGATTTTGATTAAATTCTTTCTCAATGATTGTTTAGTATAATAAATCAGTACAAAAGGTGAATCTCTAAGAAAATTTTTATTTAAATCCAAACTCATTCTTATAACGATTAAAATAGAAAACATGTAGACTTTTATTTTTTAGGAAATAGCACCTTTTATTTCATAATTGCTCACGTTCTTCGACTCCAATTACAAAAATGGAGTCCAGAAATGAAATCCACATTTCGATTTCGTATTAAAACGGATATTTCATGTAAAGTTTGATAGATATTTTTGGAAACAATTTTTAGGAGTGAACCACAAATTTGATTCACACTGCTACATATTTTCAAATTTTAAATGCAAAATCTGCGTCCAGAAATGGACTCATCATAGTCGATTTCTTATAAAAATATATAATTCATGTAAAGCTTCAATGAACACATATTTGAAACAATTTCAGACGTGAATCGCAGATTTGATTGACACTTTAAGATATTTTCAAATCCTAAATGACAAACAGAGTCCAGATATGAAATCAGCACCGTGAAATTTGGAGGAACAAACTTTCATGAATGTGAAGTCCAAAAGCAAACACAGTAAAAAATTTTAAAAAAAGAATTAACTTTTGAAGGTCAGCATCAAAGGCCCCTCATCCGTTTGAAGACACTAAGCTTAGATACTTTCTATCTAAGGGATTCTTATTAGATTCTTTCATAGACAATAAGTTATAAGGTTTAAACTACAGTTAATATCAAAATTTTGTCGTAAAAATATTAATCTTTGAAATTGATTGACAGTCTTTGACATGAGAGAGTCATTCACCTTTTATGAAAATGAGCAATAGATAGGGTTATCGATAAATATATGATATTTCTTTGCATTAATTGTATTAATTAATTATTTTTCATTAAAAACTATATTTAAGAATCTGATGAATTATTTTGTTTTGTGAATGTTTATCTCCATCTCAAATGTACTACACAATTCAAGGACTTTTATTTGTTTTTTGTTATTACATCCCGTCACAATCAACCCATTGCATTTAGTTACCTCATGAATTTTTTGTATTTTTTTCTCATCTAATTTCTAAATTGCTCTTCTTTTTCGAAAAGCAACATTTTGAATAAAAAAGTACTCGCAATTTTATTCTATGGAGATTGATTGATTAGTATAAGTTAAGAAAATTACGGTAGCTAACTTAAATAACAATGATAAACTTATAAGGTAGTAATTTTTTGACGAGCTAATTTTTCCACGAAATCCTATTTTAAATGTTTTAAAAATTTTATGCATAATTTACTTTTATCAAATTATGATGTTTTGTGTTCCATTAAAAATTGTTACTTCATTAGTTGTAAATATTTACTGTTTCAATTTCTAGTATACCCGTTGTTAAGTTCTCAATACTTTATTTTGACTTTATTTTGATTCCATTTTTGTGCATAATTTTAATATACCTGCCATATAGCGGTCAGTTCTGACTTTTTTGCATTCCACTGTTAAATCTTAGTTTTTATTTTTATTTATTTTTATTGTATTATTAATTTAAATGACAAATATGATTAATAAATCTTTTCCCTCTCTCTCTCTCCATTTTAGTCAAAGACACACACTCTTGATTTGCTTGTGAACGAAATTGCATGTTCCGGTAAAAATTGCTCCAACTCTCAACTTCATTAGAGCTTAATTCTTTCTAAAATCAGACATACACACTCACACTCGTTCCTGGTCAAAAAGTCCAAAACCAAAACTTCCGAAACCAAAAGTCCGAAAACGTCCGAAAGTTAAAAAAGTATTTTTAATTATTTTTCTTGGCATTTTTATTATGCATGGCCGTTTTCAAATATAATAATACTAATGAGAGCTAAGAAAAGAACTATACCAATTTTGATTTCATTATTTTTTGTTTTTCCAATTAAAAAATGAATTAAACGCAGGGAGCTTAAAGGAACAAAATAAAGTTGCAACTTTTTAGTTAAATAAATTTAAAACTCTTTAAAACTAAAGGGACTTAATTTAAGTGATCAAAGTTGATAAAAAATTTTTATTCAATTAACAATTTATGGTCCATTCAAACTTGCATTTACTTTTTTATTAAGTTTTTCAAAAGATACTCACATTGGTTCCTATAGTCAATTACAAAATCCCCCCCCCCCCCCCCCCCCCCAAATCATCTAATATTAAAGTTTTCAAATTGCAGGTCAACCGGTTTAAATCTTGAAGTATGAGCTTTCTTTACTATGAAAAAATTAGTTAAGTTATATATTTGTTAACATAATTCAATATATCTATCATAAAATAGATTTACAAATTGATTTTTGATTTTCGGATATTTCGCTTTTCGGAAGTTTTCGTTGAGGGCATTTGAGTTTTCGGACGTTTTCGTTTGGGGTGTTTTGACCATGAATCCCTCACACGCACTCACACTATTTTCATTTCTCTGATACAAATATCAGTTAGATCATTTCAATGACAACCATTCAGTATATCACTCATCTTTATAAAGTCAAAATATATCCTTCAAGCTTTGAACAGAGTCATTCACCCCAAATTATTCAAACACTCTTCCATACAAGAGTGAGTGAATATATGCAGTACTCCATGATTGCCTCTATATGCGCTGGTGTCTATTATTATTCACACGACCGCACTTAGCCTGGATATAACAAACAATGCTTGGCACAAACTTGAAGGAGTGACTTGTGAATCTTGGCGTCTAAGAGATTGTGAAAGGAAGGCATTTGAATAAACTCCACAACAACTTCGATAACTGTAGGATGGCTGGAGAAACGGTGAGGAGCTGTGCTGAAGGATCTCTTTTTCACCATGTATTATGCATAGAAGGCTATTTTGCAACCGACCATCAAAGCTTTCGCCATCCAATAATTTTACAAATTCGATTGATGATGATTATTATTAAAGCTATGATATTTAATTTCTTTTTTTTTTTAAAATAATCTTGGAGGTGATCCATGAAGGAGAAGGCAATCTTATTGGTTTCTAAATCGAGTCCATACTTTCACCACATTTAGAACAACTCTGTTTCCCATTGCAAACATATTATTGAGAAAGAAGAAATCAATAAATAAATGTTATTAATTGAATTTTTATTAGTTATAAAATTTATAGTGAAACTGGAATCAATTTTAAAAATTTTGCTCAAAAATCTTATAATTGAAAACAATAACAAATAAATTTAAAATGAAGTGCTTAATTTAGGATATTCAAATATAAAGGGTATTGTAAAGTTTTGGGTTAACATAAAACTCTCAAAACCATGTCAAAAAAATGGACCTTTCCACGAGTATTCGGTATGTTAATTAGTCGGTTAGTGTATTAATTATTATTAATTAACTAGCTTATATCATTTCAAACTAAGTAATTAACATATAAAAAGAGGTTATTTGGAAGGGGACTTTGAAAGCATATCGTGTGATTTCCCCTAAAATGTGCTACTTTTTCAATGTCTCCCTACTAAATTTTTTATTTCACGCTGACTCTTGATTGATAAGATAATTGGTTATAAACATTTCTTCTTTTATGTTTTATCTATCATATTAAACTTTTGCTACTTCAGCTCAAAAGTTTTTGGAAATCATGTTTTGAAAGAGCATTTGAATAAGTTTTCTTGTGGCATAAGCACTTAGAATGGAAAAATTAGGATTTTGCCAACTCAACTCCGCAAACTTATCCGCTAAATTTGGAATCCGCAAACTTATATACACTAATTGGAAGAAGTCTAATTCAAGCGTCAAATCTTGTGTTTAGGACTTTTTGGAATTGGAACAACTTGCTATATGCATTTTATTTGACACAACTATTTACTCGCGTTTGTGTATATGTAGACCATCACGATGCCATCTTATCCACTGGCATGAGGTCAGTTCTCTATCTTGTTTAATTTGAATTAAATTAGATGAAAACTTTTGACAAATCATTATGACTTTGGAGCATCTCTCTCCTCGTCTTAGAAATCGATTCAAAAGTGAGGAAAGTTAATTAAGCGAAAAAAGTGCACAAGATACGCGTATTCTTTCTTTCTTTCTTTCTTTCTTTCTTTCTTTCTTTCTTTCTTTCGTTAATTCAAAAATATTTGACAAAGTTATGCTAATGATGTATCAGTGTTATTAATATCAATACTATTATTATTATTTCCTACTATAAGAACTGATCCTTCATTCCTCGCTCTTATATGCTAAAATCGTTATGCCTATGTCATTCACATTGATATACTGCGATTATGCTACTTCTCTCTTACTTCTTGGTTTTGAATTGGAATAGGAGAGCTGTGTATCAATTCCGATACACAATAATTCATATATTATTATTATTTTATATGTTTTACAGACAATTTTAACGCCTAACAATCTGATACAAGCTAGTGTTATAAGTGTGAAAGAGTGTCTTCGTGTTGTTAGGCTGGATGAAAAAGTGTATAATTTATTTAAAAATTCTTTTAATTGTTATATCCAAAAATCTTATCAGCACTCTCAAAGAGAAGCAGCGTAAAGAGGAATTTGAATTGAGCTCCGATATTTGTTAATCAGAGAGCGCGCCTTTACAAAAATGCCGCCAACAAAGTAGTAGTAAGTCTTTTTTAAAATCTCTTGCTGTTGTGGTGAGTGAAATTTTCACAAACAGATACGCACAAACTCAAACACATCATGTCTTGTAATGATGAAATAGGTGGGTGATGCTTAGTTATGATTTGCCAGTTCAAATTTTTTCCGGCGTGGGAAATCAAATTGTTTTACAAGCAATTCCAGAATACGTCTCAAATATGTTCTTCTCAATGAGGGTAGTATATTTAGCAGTGTTTCTCTTCGACATTTTTTCCATTTGCGAGAAAGTCATAACAATATCAGGTTCGACATTTAAAAATTGAAATCTTCTCAACACAACTCGATAATCTGTGTCAATCTAAAAAGGATTAATCTTGTTTAACAGAGAGATTTTACGAGGTTTCCTTGCTGTTCCTATATGTAGGAAACAAAACATTTGAAAACAAGAACATTTGGGTGATTTTGGCCTTCTTTATCGTTTTTGTGAATAACGATAACGATGCCAAATTTTTTGAAATTTACAAAAACGATAACCACAAAGTATTTTTATTCCTACGATTGTGTTTATATCTTTAATTTTTGGTTATACAAATTTTTACACCCAATGTTTGAGTATGGAATAAAAGCGCGTGGTATATATTGAAGCTTCATCACCAACATTTCCTTCTTTTTTAATATTTCAAATTTTGATGTATACTTGATCATCAATTAGTCTTTTCTATTTTACCCGAATAAAAATCTTCGAGCTTCCGCGGTCAAACCCTGGAGAAAGCACTTCTTGAATACACGGGGTAAGATTTTTGTAAGATTTTTTTTGTAAGATCTGGAAACTAATAATTTTTCAACAAACAATAACAATTTTTCTTCTATATCATAAATTACACTCGGCTCCAAAAATTTGGTTAAAAAATAAAATTTTCAAAAAACTTGCATTCTCTAAAATTTTCGTCCAAATTTTTAGAAATTTTAGTTTTTTCAAAATGACCTGATAAGTGAATTTTAGCACGTAGAACTAACTCAAATAAATATTCTGCAAAATATTTAACAGTTGTGTTTAAAAAAACTTTTTTACATTTCTGTATTTGTGTACTATTTGAATGTTTGCTTCAAAATTTGCAAAAAATTTGTTTTATTTATATTCTGACTTTCTTTTGAACTTTTGTTTAATCTGGATATCAACCTAAATAAAGTATTTTAAAGTTTTTTTGTTAACTTATTTCAATACATTTCAACGAATCATATGTAAATCTTTCAAAGTTTAAATTTTGAAGTTAATTTATATATATTTAACTTTTAATACATTTTTTAGTTTTTTCTAAAAAAAAACGAATTTTTTTTTGAAAAGAGTGAAGATAAGTAACGAAACTTTTTTTAAGGTAATGATAGCGAAAAAGGCAAATTTTTAAATTTAATGACAAAGAAAACAAAGTACTTTTTTGTTCAAAGTTATGACTACTAAACGAAGCCATTTTGAATAAATGTAACGATCTTAGGTCTAGAAATATCTAGAGCGCAAGAATCAACGAATTCTTGATCCAGGCTTGCGTTAGGGCGAATAAAGTCAATAAAGTCAATTTTTTATTTTGTTTTTTAGAAACAATTATTTATTATATATTTACTTAATTTTCGATTATTTTTAAAAAATTTTAAGGTCAATAAAGTAAATTTTTTTTCTTTTAAAAGTCAATAATTTTTTTTATGTCAATTTTTTTACAAACTATTTTGCTCAAGTGTTTCTCCAATTATTACAAGATGGGCAAGCTGGCTGAACGCTGTTTCTTACTACTGCGATCACTTACCAAAAATAAAAGAAATTGTAAATTTTTTTGAATGCAAAAATGGAATTTTGGTTAAGAAAGAGAAAGCATCAGTTGTTTAAAATTACACAAACAACTGCTTAACATAAAAGAAAACCATATTCAGTTAGGGAAGTTTGTTGAGTCAACTTCTTTTGGCATAAAAGATGCAGCAAGACTTTTTTACTCTATCAAGTTTGATCACGATGATTGTGGAATTAAAACTTATTTGAATAAAAGGTTTGAAAAGAACGATATTAAAGATATAGAATTGAAAAAGCTAAACATTTCTCCCAGTACTTATGCAGAGTTACAAAATTGTCAAGCTACAACTTGTCGTGTAGAAAGATCATTTTCGATGTTAAAAAAGCTTCTAGCAAAAGATACAAATTTTTCTTCTAATATATTTAATTATTTCCTTGTGTATTTCAATTCTTCTAAATAAAAAAGCTTAAAATAATTTTTAAGTGAATTTTTTAACAAATAAAGTCAATATTTTGAAGTATATGAGTCAATAACTTTGAAGTTTTTAAGTTAAATTTTGTTCTTTTTATTATTTATGGGAGAAAAAGAAGCCTTAAATGATTTAAAAAATACTAAAAATCAGGGTTGCGATGGCTGAGCCCCTGAATTTTTCTACATGGAACCGGAGCCGTAAAAATTTAAATACGCCTCTCTCCATTAACTGGCTCCGCATGATTCAACCACTCACATTTCAATGACGTTTTTTAGATGAAAGCTAGCGCAAATGTTAATTTCAAGTAAAACACGCGTGTATTCTCTAATCCTAACTGTTTTCTTGGTTATTTTTTATTAAATTTTCTAAAAATATACACTTAACTATAGGAGCGTGTTGGAACTCACACCGGAGCTAAAAAACATAACTCTGGAGCAATAAAATTTTTTTCGTGGCTCCGACACTCTGTTAAAGACGCTATCATGCTTCAGTTCTTTTTTGCAAGTTAAAAAAACTTTTTTTTGAAAAAGTCAATTTTTTCTGCCAAAAAGTCAATATTTTTTGAGTTATTAGGTCAATTTTTGTTCGCCCTAGTTATCAGGTTTAGTAAGTAAGTAATTAAAAAGGGTAATTTATTTAAAAAAGTTTTTTTTAACAAAAATCCAATAGGTTACTTTTTTGGCTTGAGACTTTGCATTTACCAAAATGTTATCAGGAATTATGCATAAAATTTAAAATTACAAAATTCAACTTAAAATCTGTACAACAAAACTGAAGTTGACTATCCAAGAGTTCCTTTTCATTTTGCAAAGATTTAGATTTCAAGTGATTTAACGAAACCGGAATAAGGAGATCTAACCAAAAAAACTAACGGTAATATACATAACCAAATCTTCAATAAAATTCTTTATCTAAGAGTTTAAACTTAACCCTAATCCAATCCTAACTTTAATCCTAACGCTAACCTTCCTTTTCTAGATTATTTTTAAATGAAGTTTGAGAATTTGAGTTGAAAGTTTGAAGTAGATAAACTTCTAACTTTTGCATACACAAATATTTCAATTTAAACAGATTATATTCTCTGAAAAAAATGAATTAAGTGGAAAAATTTATTTAAATTGAGCACAAATTCAATTGCTCTACAATTCAAAATGTCAAGAGATTCATTATTAGAATGCTTCTAATTTACTCGACTATAACTCAAATGATGGATTTGATAGAACTCAAAAGATCAGTCTTACATGTAAAGGAATTTGTTATGTACTTCATCAAACCAATTTACTTCCTAATCTATGTATATCATACCAAGAGAGATTTCTTGTGATTGAATCATAAGAAATCGCGAATCGATCACATGTTATGTTAAAAATAATTAGTTAATTAAGCAATTAATTAATTAGTTATTCAATTAGTTAATTATTTAGTTGGTTAGTGAGAGGTAAGGGCTTATTTTAGGAATTCTATTATTTATCCATAGGGTAAGTAGGAGCGGATACTTATGGGATAAAGCATTTTCTGCAGTTTTTACATAAATAATGAAAAATAAATCTATAATTAAACCATTTTAAACTCCTAAGTCTTTATAAATATTTTTTTTTCATGAAAAATACGAACTACAAATGAAATTATTTTTAAAAACTAAAACCTACATTTTAAACTCCATTGCGGAATTACATTTTGACACAGACTTTTGCTGTATTTGGGAAATTAAATGATGTAAATGATATTAAAGATAATCTTTTAATGTTTGCGTATTTTAGAACACAACTTTTACTTTACACTGAAATCAATTTTTTCGGCTTTTGTCAAATGATGGGGAGTTATAAGAGAGTATAAATTTTTGAACGTCTCCATTATCACAAAATTTGGCGTGTCTGAAATAATAGTTCTGTCCTTTTTGAAATATCGCCACGAATTTTCACGTTTAAAATATTTGGTGTGAGGGACTGTATCATCATTTCATCCTACACAGAAAGCATATTAGTTTCCTTTAATAGTTAACTGTTCGGTCCATGTGGTCCATCGTTTAGTTAATAAATCTACTAAATTATAGGTTCGTTAAAATTTAGTTCTGTTTAAAATAAACGAAGAATCTTTTTTTCAATTTAGTAGGTATCATAGTGGTATAGAAGTGTGGGGTCTTGATCCAGTGATCTTGGGTTGAAGTTTCGATCGTTGCATCTCTATGATCCCTCCGGTTTTGCAAGATTTGTCTTCTCTTAGATGCAATCGCTTCAATAATAAAGGGAACCCAATTCCTTTAACAAAAAAGTGATTAATTTTCTCCATAAGATCAGTTTAGAGCATTTTTTCTTCATGTAATAAATGAAAGTATATTGACATTCATTAAATAAGCCTGCTTTCAATTGCGTATATATACCATCTTAGCAACAATTGTAAGGATATTTTTTTCTCAATTTGGGTGCTTTTCTTCATGTAAGGGATGAGCTTTTTTCATATATGAACATTTAGGGCGACACGTGATTGAAAGAGCGTATTCAATTTAATTGTAGGAATAAATTTTGTTTCATAACAAATATTCAACCTATTGATTCATCTTTATCCTTCATAAAATCCCAAATTTTATCCCTTTGATAAGTCCATTTTATTTTAATGAAAACAGTGATATGTTGGTTGGGGGGGGGGGGGGGGGAGATGTATACGTTTAGTACAAAACAACATCATAAAAGATTAAAACACTTTAAATGAAACATTAAATATCTTAGATAAAGTTCATAAAGTGTTTGTAAAAGTGCTTTTCAAAGCTTTGATTTTTTTTACATTAATTAAGATATGTCTTATTTTTAGTATTAATATGTATCTATATATTCGTGCAACTTCTACATACTAATTAACTAACGCATCTTTTCGATTTACTAACTTGCTTAGTTAATAAAACTAATTATTTTTTTCGCTGACGTATTTTGTAGAAATGATAAAAAGAAACTTGTTAGAAAAGCTTCGCAGATAAAAAAAAGTTTAGTGAAAAGGAAGGCGAAAGTGAGTGTGAATTTTGATGAATCGAGTAAAAGGAAAGCGCTGTGAAATAAATTCTTTGGCGTTAAGTCCATGATAAAGCAAATAATCTGGCTTAATATCCTTGTTGTTAGTATTGGATTAATGGCAAATCTTCACTCCTGCGTTCGACCACTATCGATGAAAATGGTGCAGTTAGAGCTTTGTGCTGTAGTGCTAAAGACTTTCTTATAACGACGACAAATTGGTGGAAAAGGGAGAAGAGATAAAGAGATTTGGGAGGAAGATATGAGTGCAAATATTGCTGCGCTTATCGTATCAATAAAGTGGATGGTGCAGGAATTAAGTCAGCTTCTAGCGCTGAAACGGGCTTTGTTGCGAAGTGTGTGAACAGAACCCATATCACTTTGATGGACGGTGAATTCAAAGAAGGAGTCTTGCGCGTTTAAACGAGAACGACTCACCACTCTAATGAGATCTGGCGTTGAATCGTATACGGACGGGGACTGCAGGATGTGTTAAAGGTATAAGAAGATTATTGCATTGTCTTAGATGTGCGCATACGTTATATTGCGCTTTGTGAGGGAATAAAAGAAAATGAGTATAATACGCGTAGGAAAGTGAGACAATGAGAAATGTTGCATGATATCGCAGGTATAAGTAGTGTAGGGTTGTGATAAACAGTGTTATCATCAGAGTTGCTCAACTTTTTTGATCAGACTTTTGATTGGCCACTTAAATTTTTGAAAATACATGAATAATAGTTATTTAAAAGTTTTCAAATTTTTTCCTAAAGTTTCATATTAATTAAAACATTATTTCTTGGTCTTTTTATTTTAAATTTAAAAATAACTGGATAAATGGGAAAAAGTGAAGCATAATTAGATGTTTTTGACTGATTGCATATCACTTTTCAGTTTTTTAATATTAACGATAAATTAATTTTGTAGTTTTTAAATTGGAATAAAATTTAATTTTTTAAATAAAATTTTTCATTATTTCCAACTACAAAACAATTGGGCTAAAATTTCCCCGTTGAACAGTTCTCCGTATACGCATATTTCTCCTCAAAGACATTTTGCCTTAAAGCTGTAATTACTGAAATGGGCTATTAAAAACTAAGTTATAGTTATACTTGAAAGTTACTCCTTTGATTACTGAAATTTTAATTTTTATAAAAAAAAATTTTTTTCTTAAATTTTTTTTCTATAATTAAACAGAAAAGTCTCTACGAGCAGATGAGAAAAGGACGATAATTCATTAAAAATTTTTGAATTTATTCCATATTATTAAATTATGGAAATCATTTTTAGCTTTCTTAGTGAAATATTGAATTATTATTTACATAATTTTTTTAAGTAGATATTTTATTGAAAAAGTGTTAGTGAATAATTAAGATATGTTGTCAGTACAAAACAAATATTGAACAATTTGCATAAAATGTTCTAAAATTGGAAGTATAGGTCCTGTTCAAATTAAACTTGCAGATATTGGCTAATATAAAATGTTATTTTAAGAGAAAGTTTAATTTCTTGTCATTACAAAATTTAAAGTTGAATAAATAAAACCATTAGATATCTTTCTTGCTAAAAAAAGTTTGAATGCTTGACCACATCAATCAAATAAAAAACTTTGATTAAAAAATATATTCTATGTAAAAAAGTTAAACTCAATAATGGTTTGAAGTTAAAAACATTCTTTTCTAAGAAAATTTAAAATTAGAAAAGAAAAATTGACCATGTTTGTAGTTTTAACGTTATTAACTGAATTACCTAAATTTTCTTACCCCGTTAACGACCGGAATAATCAGACGATATCTAATGTAAATTGGAATAAAATTTCTCATAAAAATATCCTACATTTTAGGGAACTTATTGAGAAACTTTTGACACCCTTGAAATGAAACTTCAAGTATACAAAAAAATTTTCAGGTTCTTATTTAATTAAGAGAAAAGAAGGCATTTGAACATCTACGATTCTTGGAAGCATTTTCTTGTGTGTATAGAGAAAAATTTTGGAGAAATAATTCTTCGAAAGATAATTTGTCGTAAGACCTGAGCCGACTAAAGAATTTTCTTCAAATGACATCATTTTGCGAAACGGTATTTAACTAATTATTTAAAAAAAATAATAATAATAAAAATTAAAAAAAAAGAGAACAAAGGATATTATAATTTTAATTGTGAACCAATTGCTTATCTAATTAACTATAATTAACTAAAAAGCAAAAAAATTTTATTTTGATTTTTACCAAGATCACAAAGCTTTACCGTATCCAAGAGTCAAAATACCTCACTAAGGAATACTAGGGGTTAGAGAATGAGGACATGATAGGTGGTACTCAAGGATGAATCTCTTTGTGAGTCACGGTACTTGCTTGAATTTATTAATAATGTCTTTGCTTTCTCTGTCAAAAAAGTGCTTACTGATGAGAGGGATGAATCATTCGACTTGTTTATCCACAAAGCTTGAAGCTTGTGTAGTGAGTAGTGTATGCCTTGTTCAAAGATCTCAATACAAGATGCATTTTAAATGCTGCATAATTCAATTTTCGTGTCCATATTGGATGCATTTTCACCTATATCCCCTTGCAACTACCATCACTTGCTGCTCAAACTCCTCAAAGAGATAGAGAGAGATCTTTTTTAGATCTTCGTGTCTGTCTGCAATCTCTCAGTTCTCCCATCCTCAACCTATTTGTTTTGTATGCAAGCAAGGCAATGAATGATATAGCATTTGAGAGAGTGTAGGTAGGAGTGTTTAGTCAAACTGTAAGAAGCTTTAACAATACGGCAAAGGTAAAGCAGTGCTGTGGGCTGTTTTGTTAAAAATTGAGCAAAAAATTATTTTCAAATGACTGTCCATAACTATGCAAGCTCAACCCCAAAGAATGGTGCCTAGTCAAAACGGACAAAAACCAAAACGCCTAAAATCAATACGGCCAAAAACCGATAGAGAATAGTTTTTGACCATTTTGATTTTGGTTGTTTTGATTTTAGACTGTTTTTATTTTGGCCGTTTTGGCCATTTATATTTTAGCTGTTTGGGTTTTTGGCCGTTTTGATTTTGGCTGTTTCGGTTTTGGCCGATTTAGTTTGGGCGTTTTTGGTCTTTTTGACCAGGAACCCAAAGAATGAGTAGCTATACGATTTCCCCACCGGTAAACCCACCAAGATGCTTTGCAGTCAACTGGAGCCATGAGAAATCATAACAACTTGTCCGAATTACATTTGCCACTGGCCCTAGTAGTTAACTTAATTAAAGAAATAGAGTTAACAAATTGAATAGCTACAAAAAACTTTATAATTAATTAGATAAAGAAAAAATGACCAAATTTAAAAAAAACTTTTTTTTAATCTTTGAAAAGAGATTTTTTGAACCTTATAATATCTATTACCTGTTTTATTATTTCAACTTTTTTGTGGATAATTTATTCATAAAACAATATTTAGTGTTCCTTATATAATTAAGCGCTATATGCAACTAAGGTGAGTTGGCAAGGTGATTGGAGTGAGTTGATGTAATTACCAATAAAGTGAATTAACGCTATCCCAACAAGATTAAAAAAGACGAAAGTTAGGGTCTTCGTTGTTATTAGCGTTTCTTTCGAGCGGTTTTTTAAAGTTATTTCTTTCCCGAAAATATGGTTGATCCTCTGACTTTTACTTTGCTTCCATCGCTGCTGTACCCAAAGAATAAATAAGTTTACTTTCTAATAATAAGTAATATAGGTTAGGAACGACTTCTTTCCAATTAAATTGCATTATTCCCATTCCACCTTATAATTTTTTAACAATTTTTGCATTTTATAATCAAATATTTGTTCATGGAAGAATATTCGAGAAAAACGTTGAAAACCCTTTTTTCTATCATTTCGATGTTAGCAATGAATCTTCACTTTTAGATGTGAATGATTCGGAAGAATGTAAAATTCATTCCAAATAGAAAAGCTCTCCTAAGCAAAACTAAAAAATGCAAGAGTTTACTTGTGAGTTTCTTAAAAAATATTTCAAAACAAATTTAGATTTCACTTGTTCGATAAATCAATCTTAAAAATTAATATATTCTATCAACAAACATATTTTTTTAATATTACTTTTTTGAATAAATTGGAATTTCTAACAGTTTTATAACTTTAATGTAAAACTTGAAGTATATAAAAAAGTTTTGGAGACTGCAGAATTAAGTAGAAGTTAAATATCCGATCAGAAAATAAGTAGAAGTTAAAGTTATCGCCCTTTTTTTGTCTCAGTTATCTTAATAACTTTGCAAAAGCCGAGAAAGTATGAAAGTATCAAAATAAGCGTTTTTTGAAATATGAATAGAAAAAATTATTGAACTAATTTATTTATTTATTTATTTATTTACAAATGAAAGTTTACGCATGAGAAAAGTATGACAAAAACAACTGAACCAAATTATCGAAACAGTATGAAAATAATGTAGGTAATTTTGTGAAGATCCAAAAGCCAGGAGGCCGCAGTTAGGATTCAACACAGACTTTCAAGGATAGGGTAGAAAAATGAAGCATCGAGGACACGAGTTCAAAGCATTGCTCACGGAAACAAAGTGGAATATTGTTGTAGAGTCAAATAATAAAATTAGGAAGTAGAGCAGACATAGCAGTTTCTGTCACAATAGGTATAATGGCTATAGGAAGAAATGAAAAAATTTTTCCAAATTTTTTTGAAGGTTTTCACAGATAAACTGGGGTCTTGAAAGAGAAAAGGAAATTGTTTGTGAAGTAAATTTGTTTTGTATCTGACTGACACAGTAGAAGTTGAGAGTCGGAAAAACACAGGCAAAGGATCGTGTGCTTTTCGGGTTTCGTGCTTTATACTTTCATTATATTGTAGAAATTTGCTGAAGAGTCCATGTGGTCTGTTATTGATGTTTTTATGCAAAAAGCAAGCAACTTTAAGATTGGAGAGATCATTCAGTTTGAGTAGATAGTGAAGTTATTAAATGCCAAATGTGACAAAAACTTGAAGCGAAAGTAAAAGATGATTGAAATATACCCGTGTTTCTTTGAAAATAACTGAAGAAGAAAGACTTACAAGGCATCCTAAATGATGCATGCCTAAAATTAGCAAACTGGATGGATACCATTTTTAATTAGAAGTAAAACAATAAAAACTTATGTTTCTTTCATAAAAATGAGTATCGTATATAAAAAATTGTAATTAAATTTTTTTTTATCGACATGATATTTGTTTAATCACAATTTTTCATCAATTTGGCGTTTTGGACATTTAAATTTTGAGGTGCAATTACGTATCTTTCACCAGAAATCGAAAACATGTTATAATATTTTGGATTTTTCGCGAAACTTCGGGAAAAGTAAAACGAATATAATCCAGGAACCCTATAGAGTTCTTATGGCATTTTTCATACGCATAACATAGACGTGATTCATTCCATGCGTCTGTGTCTTCTCCCCCACAATCCAATAGGAGTGATTGATTTATGTGAAAGTCTGAAAAACATGTTGATGGCATAAAAAAAAGTTAGTGGCCTTCGATGCAGGGTGAATGTTCCAATCAATCAATTAGGCCATCAATCAAATGGAGAGATGTAGTTAGCTGTCCTGTAATAAACATTCAGAAAATCTGAGTGAATGAATATATAGGAGCTTTGAATACACATCTTTGCACCAGCCATCTTATTTTCCGCCATAGATTAAATGATATTATAGGCTGGTACATTTCTATACTTAAGTTTGTTGACAGGCTCTGTTGTATAGTAGTAGTGTATTTTAATATATGTATAGAGAAAAAAGGGAAAATTATCTCTACGAGATACATATAGATAAGAAAAAATTGATAGTTTCCCAATTAGTATATATGGTACCACTTGTATAAACATATGCTATACACATTGTTTGTTTTGGACAATGGAAAATTTTGTTCTTTCAAACATCTGGCATCTTTTAAAATTATTTTGAGGCAAGGCATGTGCGAGAAAGAAGGTGTAGTATAAATGAGAACGAGTCAGTGAAATCTTATCTCTAAAATGACACAACTCTTTTACTCCCTCTCCCTCTTTGCTCAACACATCACAATTCATTCAATGAAAAGACTTGAGGTAATCATTACTGTGTCGCCAGATAAACTATTTTTTTATATAAGGTTCTTCAAAAGCCATTAAAACAAGTATAATTGCTATTTATCTCTCTCTCTCTCTATATATATATATATAATATCTCTCTAGCTAGATATTCCAAACCACTTAATCTCACATATGGAAGCTTTGACCTATCACTTTTGCCCAATTTTGGTTTTGGTAGAATGTACGAGAAATTTTTAAGAACCCCGTTCTTCTATAAGATGTAGATATTATTGAATCAAGAAATTATGCGATTGATGCATTTCTAATTTTCATAAATCCCTTTAAAATTTTAACATTTTTCTTATTAGATATTGTTTGTTTAGTTTTTTTATTAACTTTTTACCGAAATATGCCGGAAGATAACAAAAGGTATGGAAATTTTTAACAAAAAATCAACAAAAAAGTAAAAATTTTTTTAGTTACACAAATTTGTTTGAAATCGTATGTTTTTTCTTTTTATTTCAAAAAATGAACTTTACTTACTTTTGGTAAAAAAATCACAAAAAATATTTTAAAATTTTTTAAACCCTACAAATAATATGTAAAACGTGTATGGAAAAATGTTTTAACTATTGAAAGATAAAACTTACGGGAAGCAACCTCCAAGATACCACAATTGGTAAATCTTTAAACTCTATATGTAAAATCTGCATTTAAAAATTTGTTTAAAAAACTATTGATTTCACTGATTTTGGGGTTTTCTAAAATCAGTATTTTTTTAATTGTTTTTAAATATCTTATGTTATCTTTCGGTTTCTTACGGTATTTTTTTCAATATTTTTTTAAATAATTTTTCAATCCTTATTTTTACTAATTTATAGTGTTAATTATTTTTTAAATATTTTTTGAGTTTTTTTTACAAAAATTTTTATACCTTTCGGTATCTTCCTATTTCCTCCGATAAGTTTTATCTTTCAATATTCTTTTTAATAATTTTTCAATACCAATTTTACAGATTTATATTGTTTAAAGATTTTTTAAATGTTTTTTGATGTTTTTTACTAAAAATTTCTATATTCTTTGTTATCTTCTGGTTTCTTTCAGTTTCTTGCGGTAAAAAGTCCGACAAAGTTTATGTAAAATATTGACATGCTAATTGATTGTTGAAAAACAAATTTTTTAAGTTAATTAGTTGGTAACTTAGTTAAACATTAACTTAACTTATTTTACTAATTTAATATTATAAACTTTTTACTATTTATATTTTAATTAATTTTTAGCTTCTTTAGAACGATGAAATCTAACTTAAATTTCAAGAGCAAAATAATGTTTCCTGGAATATAAATTAAAACTAAATTATATTCAGAAAGGAATACATGTGAATGTAAAGGGTTTATATACATGAAAAGCGAAATTGGACAGTACGTTGGGAGAGAGTTAAGAGGGTGTTGAAGAAAGACACCCTGTTCTTGAAAGCAAGTTTTGTTCTCCACTATACTAAAATATATGCGTAAATTTTAGAAATATGTCAAATATATAAGGATTAATGAATATTATACATTCAATAAAAAATTACTTTCTGAAATTTGATTCTTCAAGGTATTTACTAATAAAAAGTTTTTTTTATTATTTTACAAAACGTTTTCTTTCAATTTATAAAATTATAAGATGTGTTAACACGATTTAATTTTCAGGGAAGCTTCTTTTCTGATTCCAACTCTGTATAAATGTAATCTTAAAGTGTGACAAAAATGTTTAAAATGGCCAAACTTATCGTGATTTTTGAAGTACTGCCTTCTTTTTAAAGTAGGTTTATTTTTACTTTCACTCAGAAATATTTCAAAAATTTTTTTTATACAATCCCGAAAAATACTTATCATAATTTCCTTTTGTAAAGATATGCAAACGATTTTGAACCCTAATTCCTTTTCCTATAACTACTCCTTTTCAATTAAAAGTCTGTTTGATTTATTGTACAGTCATTTTTATTACTTCCTTTTTCCACTACCTTCTATATTTTACAACAGCACATATGTCAATTTTACGTACGATTTATTTCTTTACTTTGATTCAGCATAAACTTCCTACATTTATTTCTCTTAACAAAATCATTATTCTTGCATTATAGTAATATTTCCTTTATTTGTTTAAGGAACATTTTAAACTTCCATTATGTACTCGTTATACATTTTATATCACCATAATAAATAAATTCAATTTTTAATATATTGAAATACTTATGTGGCCTGACATCCTGAAATTTATATTTATCGAAGATATATTTACATCTTCAATGAAGCAGAATTTTTGCCGAAACAGGTTAGAATATAAGGAATATTATTTTAAATTTTTTCTTTAAGTTCTTCCATTTTCCTTTAAGACAGTCATTTTTACTTCGAGAACATTCTTTATACATAGTAAATCACATCGGATAAAATTATTGAAAGTATTGAAAAATTTTCTGGAAAACTTTTTTAGAATTTCTACTTAGCTATATTTTCTTAATTTTTGAAAAAAGAAATAAAGATTAAATCATATTAAATATTAAATTGAAATAATGATTAACTCAAAAAAAAAACAAAAAAAACTTTTTAATAACTTATAAACTTTCATTCATAAGTTTCACCAGAATGCTCCAAAAATGAATAAATCAGAATACTTTTTTTTTTTTAAATAACTTACATATTCAGATTTAACACATCAGACAGTACCAAACTTGATATTTTCTATCATAATTATTCTGGATAAGTTGTATATTGTATACCTCTTCCTATCTTAGTAACTTTCTCTTCTCATTTTTAATACTTTTTTTCATTTTGTTCTTCCGCAAATATAACTTACAGTGTCATCAAGCAATTAAATACAAGTCATTTTTTTTCTCTTAATAAATTGTATGTTATGTAAAAAAAAGAAAAAAGTTAGAAAGTTAAAGAATAAAAATAGAAAGAAATCCAAAAAATATAGAGAATGATATATTACATTCACACATGATGATAGATGATATAGATGCCAGAGGTATAAAACTTTTACATTTTTTATGTTCTTTTTGTCTGGAGAGTAGCTAAGGGAAGTAATTTTGGAAATTAATTTTTTTATAAATATACTTTGAATTTAACTTAATGCATTTTTTTCTAAGCCATGAATATTTTCATATGGTAATATATTTTATTTTTTAGCTAGGAAATTGATATTATAATGTTTTTGAAGCTCTAAATATGAAATATCTGAAATGGAAAATATATTAGCGTTATGTCTTTTTTAACTATTGAATGTAAATATTTTTCCTATTATGAGCAATAGTAATCTAGGCCAACACAAATTTAAAAAGAATGCAACAATACGCTTATAACATATGGAGTTTCGATTTTTTTCCAAGCAAAACAGCTAATGATTTGGTAAAATTATAATTAATGATAGTAAATATACATAATATGACATCATTTTTATTTATATATTCCATGTATCAGAACTTACCAACATGCATTGTTTTATTTGTTTTTGAACGCGGAACATTTTTAATTTTTAAAGAAGGTGTAACTAAGTAGCACAATGTAACAATGGTTGTGTTTATCCCTGTTATATACGTAATTTTGACTGCTGATTCTAAAAAAAGTGTATGTTTGGGCATAGCATCGATATTTTTTCTGAATTTTAACATTTATACAATTTAAGCACACATCTAGTTGTCAAAAAGTTTCATACGTTCATAATAAAAACATAATATAATTTTTGGTTCTAAACGGTCTTTTTTAAATTCGAAAGTGTCTTTTTTGATTTTACTTCTCTGAATAAGTTTTGAAGTCTTGTTTCTTAATAAATGCGCGTAATTTACCATTTTTACTTTAAGTTCGTCCTTTTTTACTTTAAGTTCGTCCTTTTTTACTTTAAGTTCGCCCTTTTTTACTTTAAGTTCGTCCTTTTTCACTTTAAGTTCGTCCTTTTTTACTTTAAGTTCGTCCTTATAAAATTCTTAATTTATATTTGAGCAAAAAAGGAAGATAAAAGGAGTTTCTATTTCTTCATAAAATGTGATATATTGTTTTTGCTTTAAATTACTTGAATGATAATAAAGAAGTTTCTGTCAACACTTTTCTTCATTATATAATGGATGTAAAATGTTTTTCGAAACTAAGTTTTAAAATTCACTTTTTTGCTTAGTTGAAACTTTCGATACAAACTAAAAAATTCTTTAATTCTGTGTTACTATAATATAAAAACAATCTATGCAGAAGGCAAAAATTGAAGAGTTAAAAACTAAAAGACTTGAAATAGAGGCGGAGAATTAGAAAATTATCAGCATATCTTTCAACACGTCTACAGAACCTTACAATCGCACATAATATTACGCGCATTTATTAAGAAACAAGACTTCAAAGCTTATTCAAAAAAGTAAAATCAAAAAAGACACTTTAGAATTTAAAAAAGACACTTTTGAATTTAAAAAAGATACTTTAGAATCTGAAAAAGACGCTTTAGAATTTAAAAAATACCGTTTAGAACTAAAAATGTTATATATAAAAATCAAAAATGTTTTGAAGTTCTAGCTTTTCTCAAATGAAAGTTCTTATCGTTTCTCACTAGAAACCGTATGTAATCTCCCATCATAACTGTGTTCCAGCTGACATCACCTAAGTTTTCAGGAAAAAAATCCAAGTGTGAGTGCAAAAATTGAGTCTTCAAAGACATACGGCAACCTAGGTTATGGAAAGTATGAATGAGGTTTGATACAAGTTCTTTGATACTTCCTTCTCAATTTTTGTCATTACTTCTTATAATTTTTTTGATTTTAGCATTGCATTTATTTCAGATTCAAGGAATACCACATTTTTAATTTTAGCTTCAGCAAGCTTTGGGAACATCAAACGAATTTCTCGTAATAACTAATTTTCATAATAAAGAGCTTTTACAAATTGCACTCAACTTGATATGATGTGGAGGCAATAGAACTTTGCTAAATTCTATCAAAGATTGTCTGAGTATTTTGAAAGTTCCTGGTTGAAGTTCCAATCCGCGTTTTCGAAATTTTTGGTTGTCAGTTCTGCTATTCCACAAACAAGATTAAAAAAACAGATTCGTTTTGGGTAACCTCTTTGTAAGACAAGCAAGAAATAATTGAAGTCTCCAAAAACCTCCCATTGAAAATGGAAGTATTTTATACATTCCAGGAGCTTTTTAACGTTATAATTGTTTTCTTTTTTATGAGTAGAATGTGCAAGAGGAAATGGATGGATATTTGTTTTCATTGTGAAGCAAACCTGCTTTGAGACTCTGAGATGAGCTATCAATGAACAAAAGATTATGTTGAAATCCAATTGAAGTGAACAAGACAACCACATCTTGACAATAACAAAGATTATCACATATATTATAAATATAGAATTTTTTATGTCTTTTTCGGTAAAGAGATATTCTACAGTTTTCACTTTGTAAGTTCCATTCTTTAAGTCTCGAAGAAAGAAGCTCGGATCCTGACTTAGTGAGTTCCAAATCTATGATTAAATCATCTAGTTCGTTTTGATTTGGAAAGTGAGGTTCTGTAATGGATTCTGGCTGAAAATTTTGCTCTGTCTCTTCTTCGTTACTGTTTGATGAAGTTTCAGATAAATAACAAACCTTTTGCTCTTAAAAAAATTAATATAAATAAAGTTTTTAGCTAAAAATTTAAATACAATAACTTTTTTGGCGACAGTGGTATTGTTAACTTGCTATCATGTAAAATAGGTGCTTTTGAAATAGATATGTCTGGATACTGAAGCACTTGTCTAACGTTTACTTTTGTATACTTTGATATATCAATTATACGGAAAAAACAGTCATCAAGATGGTCTTTAGGTTCTCTCCATATTCTTGGAACTCCAAAAGGCATTGCTTTTCTTATTGTACTCAACCATCCTTCTAATCTTGAACGACAACTTCCACATGTTAGCTGTGGAGCTTGTGATTTGTCTTGGTCACTCATAGGCATTCCAAAATATAGTTCATATGCAATCCACAGTTTAGAATTTTTAACAAATGTGTATACTACTTGTTTTTTCCCAGTATAATAACCACACACATAACAAAATGTATTTGGTGAATTCTTACATTGTCTATGAGACATTTTCAACAAAGTATATTTAACAAAATATTTAAAAACTAAATAAAATTTTAAAAGTAAATTTAGTATTAAAAATATACAAAATTGAAATGTATGAAAAAACTATAAAGCGATATCTCTGAAAATATCGATGATATCCAAAAGTTAACGACATTTTTAGAATCAGAAGAAAACACGGATGAAATAAAAATTAAAAATTATAATAAACTAAATTTTTTTAATTTTGTTTCATTGTGTAATGCGACATCGTTGCGACTTGGAGGGTGTGGGATTGACCATGTATAAGGTGAAAATACGCCAAACATACAAACTAATCACCTTTTCTTGATTTAAAAGTTTTTAATTTAACATATAAATTTCTTTTTTTTAATATAATTTATTTATTATAAAAATTTTTAGATTAAAGTTTTCTCCAATACTTTTTTCAAGCTTTTCTTCAAAAAAATCTCTCTCAGTTTTTGGAAATAAAATTAGTATCTAGATTACTAATTGCCGGATTATTAATTGTCAAACGAAGTATTAATTAGTTAAACTTATCCTTCATTCTCTTCTCTTTCGAGGTATTTTTCGGAATTATACTTATCAACCACTAATTCCTATACCATTAAAAGTGTTCAATAAGTTCGTTGTTAAACTTTTCCTCAATAAAATTATATAAAAACTGAGGAGAATAAGTCAACATTTTTATACTATATTTAACAATACATCGAATTCAGTTGTGAAACAAAATGTGATATTCAAAGTGAAGAATATTAAATCTTTACAATTAAAGTCTTCTTGGAATATACTACTCTGTCAAATCAAGAATTTATATTCATTCTTTCTCCATTGAAAATCTAGAAGAGTTCTTCAATCTTCTCAAATGTGAAAAGTCATCTTGGTCAAACCTCTGCAAAAGGATCAATAACTTACTTCATTTGGTTCAATCTCTGTGTGAAAACACATTAAGGCAAGTTTTTAGGAAGAATAGCATTTTTGTAGAATTGCGTATTAGTTGTGTTTTTAAGCTCCCCACGAATGATAATTCGTGAACAACTCATTTTTGCCATTTGAAATAAAGTTATTTCTGACGATGTTTTATCCGTAAGATATCCTTCAGTTAGGCTTGTCAGATGTCCCGGTTTTGACTTCGCTTAACAACAGAAGAATCCCGAAGAAGAATCTTTCAATTTGTCAGAAAAGGAGTTCAGAAAAAACAAGGTCTTTTTTAGTATAAAAACTCATCTGTTATCTTTAAAGTATTTTTCGTATTAATTAAAATTTTGTAAGAAATAGACATTTTTGTTTCGAAATTTTTTTAATACCAATTTATCCCGGTTTGATAATGTCAAAATATGACAGCCCTAACCTACAGGATATGGGCTTGAGCAGCAGATATTAATCTTATATTTCTCACTGTATATTTTCCCTTGATATATAAAGGACTGTACTTTTGAATAGCATGTCATTGAATCATGGCCATATCAAGGGGGAGGGCAGTGGGGGGCGGCAATTGCCCCGGGACGTCATTTCATTTTCTTACCTAAGGAGCACTATGGGGCAAGCCCGCCTGCAAAGTCTGGCTCTTATGAGCATTGAGAAAGAAGTTCTCGATTGTGTTGATTTTGACGAAGTCATCGATAATTTTACGGAAAATGAACATCTAATGGAGACTGTCTTCGAATCAATCAGTATATATCTGAATTATGTGGCTTAATAAAAATGGGAGCATTTTTTTTCTAAATCACTTCTTAAGCCAGAATGGGGTGGTGATGAGTGAGAAAAGAAAGAGCAAGGGGTGAGGGGCTCCATTCAGGACCTTTGCTCGGGGACCTTGCTACGGCCCTGGATTGAATGTTATTGCTATCTTATTTGACGAAGGAGAAAAATCTGCTCTGATTGTCTTCTTGTATTCTCTATTGGATATTAATAGTAATCAATCTCATTCACTCGCATCACTCATTCACTTTTCACTCTGAAATGGGTGGAGAGATTAAACTTGATGAGTGATATGATGATCTATCAACCAGAATTTGTTTGATAAATTGTAGTTGTTAGCCTTGTTTTAATTTACTGTTTTTTTATCATCTTCTTAAACATGTACGACACGTAGTATATCTGCCATTTAATTGAACTTATATAAAGGCAAGTGATAGACAAGCGAGAGAAGGAGAGCAAAACATGTTCACGGTACATTCACTGAGTCAATGTCTTTGTTTGAGTTGGAGTGCTGTGATTCGCTCATAAAATGTCAATCAAAATTGAGGTCAGTCTAGCAATCCTTGTTGACGCCTTATCTCGGAAAATCTCTGTGTGATAATTGGCGCAGAGTTTTGATGCAAATTAGTATGTGTATATATATATATACGAGAACATTTGCCTGGACAAGCTTTATTTGTTGCTCTACACAACTCTCATCATCACATCATCATCATCATCATCATCGTTTCACAACTTTCTTATAACACCTTTGATCATCTCCTACACTCTTAAAAGTAAGTTGCATATTTATTTGTCTGTAATTGAAGTAAATGTCAGCACTAAACGTTTTGAATGCAAAACTTCATTTTATTTTTATGAAGGTCTAAATCATGAGTATTCAAAAAGTATTTCACTCCACAAAAATCTTTGTATGACTTAGACGATTTCTTGATTAAGTTTTCTGGATTAACCAATTAGCGATCAGAATATTGAAACCCTAATTGTAAAGCAAAGGATTGGATGAAGAATTTTTTGAATGCAGACCATTTTATATTTATAAAGTCAAAAAAAAAAGTTTTTTGTTAATATGATAATTTTATTAATTCAAAATCTGTTAAGCTTATTTTTAACAACTATATACATTCTTCAAAATACTATTTTTTAAAGTACATTTATTAAGATTTCTGTTAGAAAATGCAATCCTCAAAAATAATATGTTGAGCGGGTAGTATGAATGGATTGGATATCCTTAATTTTTCCAATATTTTTGCATCAATGATATAAGTAAACTATAGAGGTGAATCAACGTAGACAACTTTATTTTAATTTTTGTCTCTCTTGTTCACTTAAACCCATTTGACACATTTACCGGGGGCCGTAATTTCTCCACATAGCCCAAAATAGTGTTTCCTTTAAGACTACCTCGATTGGAAGAAATCAACAAAAGATATGCTCCATTATATTTGAAAATATATTCCTGATTTAGTATAATACTTTTTGTTCATATATTCTTCATTTTAATCAAGTTATCCCTACAGAAAAGTGTTAGAAAATATATCTAAGAATATTGAGAAAAATAGTTCTGATAACCTTGACCCTTAAAAAGACTAATTTTGGAGACTATTCTTTTCGAAGGCATTTTATAATATTTAAATGACTTCCATTCCTTGATACATCACTCTCTGATTGTTCATTAAAAGGTGAAAACATTTTTGTGGTGGTTTTAATGATGTGCCAATATTTTGACCTATTATGTCTAAGTGAAAGACTGCTCTCTGAAAAGTATTTTGTAAGGGTTCATAAAACAAAAATTTGGTGCTTTTTGGCTACCCCACCCACTAAATTTAGTTATTTTTATAATGTATGACACATCTACATGTTCTATGATAAAGATGATATAATTATTCGTGTTAGAGGGAAAAATAGACGAATTTTTTAAACCCATTAAGTACCATAGAAATCAGACGATATTTAAAAAAACGCAGACGATTTATATTCAATGTCATTGAAAAAATCAGACGAATATGAAATTACTTATGTTCCCAAATGGAAGCATTGGGACTTAATGTGTTAAACCTAACTATGACACAATACCTTACTAATTAACAAACTCTTTAACTAATTGATTGACTGACCAACAAAGTAAATAAATAACAAAAATAGGAAGTAGTAAAGACGATTCCTCTAATTTTAAGATAGAGGGATCATCTTTACTTGGTTTATTAGGAGAAATATGTTAAACTCATACTTGCAAGAATTTATGTCGCTAGAAAGAAACAAACATAACGCTTTCCATTCGGTTTATGAGACAATTTCAGGGTAATGTAAATTCAATTCACTTAAATTTCGTAGCAAATAAAATTAATTAATTTGGTTTGGATAAATTTTCTAATTCATTTTTTAATCAATAAATATATATATATTTTGATATATAATATCAAAGATAAAACAGTTTTAACGCAAATATATTTTTTAATTATTCCGTAATCACAGAATGTACTATCATCTTTACTTGGTGCATTTACAAAAGGATTTCATTGGCTGGGTGCGCTTTCAAAATCATCATCTTTCATTGGTCTATTTTAGAGGGTTTGTCTTTACTTCATCAATTTACTGTTTTTGAAGGTAGTGAGGGAGGAGGGGGGGGGGGGAGGATATAACCAATAAGTGCCAAGAATTTTAGTATAGATCAGTGAGTAAATTCCTCATTTTCTTGTCTAGTTATTTGAGGAAATTATGATTTAGCTAATTGAACTCGGCATATTGAGGAACGGAATGTAATATTTGTATGTATGAGAAGCAATATGGCATTTTTTCTTTCAATATCGAGACAAGCAATAGGGTGGTGATCAGTGTGGAAGTATATACAGTATTAGAACAAGTGAAGAATTGCTATTATCATAATACCACAATATTTGCATACAAGAGACAAAGGTCTCTGTACACATCTTCAAAACAAGTCATTGACTCTGAGGTAACGCCTTTGGCAATTGTGCAACTCACACACACACACACACCACAAACTCCCATGAACCATCATGCCATTTTTCGTCTCTCTCTCTCTCTCTTCTATTCTATGATATATCCATGGATTAAAAAATCAGCCAGTCTTCCTTGACAGGCCGGTCGTGGTGGAAATACGAAGTCTTGCTTCTTCTTCACCCCCATACTTCAACCAATGAGTGAGAGAGAAGGGCCAATGAACTTTGTGAGTATTTCATCTTGGTATTCAAATTTTTCATCTCTTTTTCGCATTCGAGTTAGAAAGTAGTAAAGCGAATCGCGTGGATAGCCCTTGTCATTGCCCACGTAAGTGAATCTGTCTTCTCATTTTACCCCACGATTTAAACTATGGCGTTGAGTTTGTTGCACTCATCGTTTATTAGACTTTTAAGCCACATTATTTTGAAAAGTAATCTTGTGCGCATCTCTTTCAATCAGGCTGAACATATGTGTCATTTATACTTTACGTGCTTAATTACAAATGTATTCTTTCGGATTTATTTTCTTGTTAGTTTGTTTGTTTGCAGGTTACATTAGTTAATCAAGTAGATTAATATTTTGTTAGCTGGTTAGTATCAGTTAAAAAACCTTAATTAATTTTTAATAGCTAATTAATATCTTGTTATTTAATATGGTTAACTATATCAATTCATTCTAGTTTTATGCTCGGAAAATTTTAAATATAATTTAATTGGAAAGCTATTTAATAAATCTAAACATTCAAAATTTTGCTCCTAATTTGTCGAAACATAGCAATGCTACTTATTCGTTATTCTCTCCCCCAAATATTTTAATTATGAAAAAGTTAAATAAAAAAATCATAAAAAAATATTATAGATGGAAAAGCGTTAATTGGGTAGTCATCATTGTGTTAGTTAATTATTTTGTGTTAAAATTATTTAGTTTTAAAAGAAGTCGTTCATTTTTTCCTCTTACATATAAATAAACATCTCATTTTTGGTTCTATTTTGTCTTTTTGCAATTCCATTTTCTCCTGTTGGAAATGCTATCACAAAAACTCGTGATTATTTAGATATAGAATTGAACGAAGGCAAACTGGAGTTGAAAAAAGACAAAATAGAAGTAAAAATGGTATATATCATCTTTAGCATAGAGCTTAATCAGTCATGTAGTGATGATATGCATTATAAAAATAAACATTTTTAGTTGGGTTGAGGGAGGTGGAGATAACTTAATTAGTACCAGATTTTCTATTAATTTGCTAGTTAGTTGGCAATTGTATTTTTTAATTTTTTTTTTTTTTAATTTATCTATCAGCTAAAATTTTTTACTGATATTTTGATCTAATTTTTTTATGATAAAAATTTTGATCGAGGAGGACAGGGAGATAATCAATAAGTGGAGGCGTAGTTATTCAACGGTCAATCAGTCAGATTTTTGAAGCATTACCTTTCCGTCTTTGAAGCGCATAAACGTGATGATGCTGCTCTTGACGGCAATGAACAAATGCAAGAAGAACTTAGAGCAATTATTTGTTAAAGTGATAATAACAATAACTTAGCATTTTGCACGCACACCTGCAAGACATCCACAGCTCATGCAAAGAATATGTTTATGTGGATTCGCGAATCCTCCATTAATCTACAATAAACATTCTTTGTGCATGAGTCAGCCAGCATGCATGCGCACGGCTTTGCATGTGTAATGAATGATCCACCATATAAATATTAAATCAGTGCGTATACAGTACTAATTTTACGATTTCCCTCTCTGATCTGTCTCTGCCCACCATATTTAAAAAGCGAGACAATAGCATTCCTTATTGGATTAATGGCTGAACATTAGCGCAGAATCTGTGTAAGTCAAATTGTATTATTTCAAGCGCTAATATCTTGCATACTTCGCATAACTTCTCTCCTACAACAAGCCGATGATTTCTTTAGCTTTTAATCTAATATTTCATTAATTATATTTATACTATATATCCTATATATATAACACAAGATATCCATTTACCACAAATAATCTCGCAAAATCACATAGGAGGCTTGGTATAATTTGTATGATGCATTTCTTGATTCTTTTGTTGCCTCCCGTGGCATTGCCAGGCTACTGTAGAAGAAACGCCGCGAAATCCGTTGTTGTAGTGCGATTAGAAACCTTTTTCTAGGACATTTTTTATTTTGCCAGAAATTTGTTATTGTTAAAATTTGAAAAAACTTATGCCTCTATGACAATCGATTTATCGAGTTATAACTAAACATCATTATTAATTGAATTAATCATTATTTTAATAAGTAATACTCCTTGTTGAATTAAAATTTGGTTATTAATTAAACCCTAACCCCAACCTTAACCCTTTTTAAAATTTTTATTCTCTTTTTTTCCTTCCAAATTTATTTAATATAAAATTCAAAAGTTAGTTATTTGTGTAGCTCGATATTTGCTTAAAACCGACATATGTTTTAAGTTCTCTCATTATCACAATCCACACATCTACCAATTAAAATCTCATGAATAGCTTTTCATGAATAAGAAAACTTTCATTTTTTTATCTCCAAAATTTATCATCTCATTCTCGTTTTGAAGAAATTTTTATAAAACAAGTCGGTGCTTCTAATTTATTGGGTCATTGGTCCTTGGGTCCATCTTAGCACTTCTGATACCAGAGTAAAAACATAAATAAAATATCCAGTTTAAACGAATATTTTGTATAAATATGTGTCTGTCGTGTCTATCCATGTCTAAAGTAAAATATTTAAAAATACTTCCATTTTTTGAATTCACTTCAAGGTTTTAATGATCAAAGAATTTATACTTGAAAACTATCTGGATTTTAGGTTTTATTACTTTTTTGTTGTCAATATTACATCAAGAATTTTTAATTTTTTTACATTATCTTTAAATTTTCTGTTGTTATCCTTTGTTGAGGTGATAATTTGAGACAAGTTCTATCATAAAATGGATTTTATACGGAGAAAGGCAACAAAAATGTGAATATAAAATAAAAGAGTTGGTTAAAAAGTTTAACGTCAGTTTATTATTATTATATATGAGAAGTCAGTTTGTTTTCGTTTAAACTAACAGAAATTATAAACGTGAAGAATCTAAAAAGTGGGCAAAATTTTCATTTGTTTCAACGCCTTCCGATTAACTTAGTAGCTTTAAGGTTAAGCTCTTATACTAATCAGAATTCTTTATTTACTACAATAAACATTGAATTATGTTTTTACTTATACCTGCATCGTAACCATATGTGTGTGTGGTGCATATATATTGTGGTGATAGCTGGATAGAAGACCTTGATGATGAGTAAGGTTTTGATTTGACTTTGCGAGGTTTTAAAGACAAGTCATGTTAATGAAAAAAAGACAAAAGTGCTAATGCTTTGACCCAATTAATTGATACGGAATAAAAAGTTAGGAATTAGTGTGAGGAACCATCATTTCGAGTTAATAAGTAAAAAGTAGGCATGCACCTGTATGCGTGCACCCTTTAATTAAAGCTGTACACTACAATGATGATCATGACAATAAAGTTAATCCAAAGAGCCTTGATGAAATAAATGCGTACTACTTTGTAATAGCTTCTTCTTCTTCTTCTTCTTTTTCGGAAGATTTAGTAAGCGTATTCATATATTTTCATACTGATCTGTTTTAGTTTGTTGAATAAAACCAAGTATATGGCGAGTCAGTGTCGTGAATGCTGTGATGGTGGTGAGTCCGCCCATTTTTCAGACGAGGACAATGGCTACGACTTTTTGAACGAGTTATCAAGTGCTGCACAATCTACTTCGCCCAACTTCGCGAAAATGTTCAAAAGAAAGCGCCTCAAGGATAGCGGCTATTTGTCCCCCTTTTTGATAAGCTCGGACAGTGGAAGCGGGAAAGTCTTTTTCGACTTTAACAAAAATGATGCAGAATTGGAATTTGGGGAGGGTGGTGTTGAAAGTCTTTTCATCGATGACGACAAATTTGACTCTTTGATGAACTCTAGCGACGAAACTGCCATTTTTTGTGATTGCAGTACTCACCTGCCCCTCAAAGAAAATTCGCTTTCCCAATCCAAAAAGTACAGTGATGGCGATCATCTTTCGCCACAAAGCAGCCCCACAAATACTTCTTCACTCAAACTACGAGAGTTCATCCTTGATAACAAAAAAACAGATCTTCAAAAAGATACGCAATCAGGTTTCGTTATTTTTTGAAGCTTGCTAAACGAAAAAGAGAAAATTTTAATCAGTCAAACATGGAAAACGTAGGAAACCCCAATCAAAAAACATGATATGATATAAATGTTAGTTTGTAATTTATGCCGTTTGTTAGTGGATAATGTAGATGCTACCGAGACTTCGGTGTAGTAAAAATGAAAAGCGCCTGCCTTAAATATATATAATACTATTGAAAAAACAAGTTTCTTTAAAGCTTTTATGAACAGTAAAGCATCGGTGTTATAAGAAATGAAAAGTCACTGAATCATTGAAAAGAACAGGCCATTTTGTTTTCAAAATGCTGATCTTGAAAAAAATTCAAGGGTAGATTTCAAATTGTAAATTTAAGATTTGTAAAATAAAAAGGAACGATGCTGAAGCATTCAGCTAATAATAAAATAAAATAGTAAAAGTAATAATAAATTTTTTAGCCAAAATCGATCATTTTGGTGACTTTTCGCATTAAAAAGCCTTCATCAGACATTGAATGAATGCAATATATAAAAGAGAAAATAATTTTTATATACTTTAATATATCTTTTCTATTCTATTCACTCAATGTCTGATGAAGGATTTTTAAGCCGAAAAGTATTCATTTTATATTTATTCATTTTAGCTAAAAAAAATTATTATTACTTTTACTATCTAGAATTTAATTATATTTAACTGGTTAAGGACGCCATTAAAGTGTAATTAGTTAGTATAGCTAAATAAAAAATTGGTATTATAAAGTTCGTAAATTCAATTTTACTCATTACTGGGGAAAGACCATTTTTGATAACTATGTTTACGAAGAAAAAGCAAAAATAATTCTTTTTTTGTTCTTGTTCAATTTTTGTCAACGGTGCCAATTGGGACTTTGCCATGCATTACTTCTCAATATGCTATTAAATGCCTTTATTCTAATGTATATAATAATTCATGATTGCAGAAACAAAGAAAATTTATTTTGTCTTGAGACAAAGTATAGAGCGCTCGGATTCGATTCTGTCTTTTTTTCAATTGCATTTTGTATTTGCGCAATTATACTTAGTGTTTGTGTAATGAAAAAATAAATTCACGAAGGAGCGAATAGAATTGCAAATATCCGATATTCAAATAAAAATTGTCTGCATCATGATTTGAAGAAATGAGATTTGTCATAGAATTAACACTACTTTGAAAGTTCCTTAGCCAACTTTCTATTTCAATTTTTGAATTTGGGCAATTGTATTTTTTACTTTTCCATTTCCCGGAATAGTTAAGATTCTCTTTGGATGTCATATATGGAATACTCTTGAATTCTTCATTGTTGAAAGTTAAAGTTTATTCCCTATGAAAAATTCAAAAAATATTTGTTCCATGCTTTTTATTAAAACAATCTGTGATTTTGAAAAATATATAAAGTAGCAAAACTTAATCTTCATGCATGGTGACTTCTCGTTTATCGCGTACATAAACCTAATGGTTATCTGTACTTTTTTTCAAGTCAAATAGCGGGCATTACAATACATCCTGAAAGTATCCTTCTGAATGATACTCCTTTCCGTGGAAGGTTAAATTATTTAAAATATTTAACTGGTTAACAACGAGATTAATCAAACAATACGTAATGTGAAGCGAAATTTTGTAGTAAAAAACATTTATAAACTCAGACGATTCATATTTTTATAAAGTCTACAATTGTCGACTCAGGCCATTAAGCTTTTAACCCATTTACGGCCAATGTTCCTATTTTGGAACATAAGTAATTTCATCTTTATCTGATTTTTTCAATGACTTTGAATATAAATCGTCTGCGTTTTTTAGATATCGTCTGCTTTGCTTGGCCTTAAATGGGTTAAGATGGAGGTTCCAGTTTGCAATTGCAGACTTTATTAAAGTTTTTTCAAAAATCGGTGTTTTTCTACATTGATTCATAACAAAAATAACTTCCTATATTTTAAAATTTGTAAAAACTATAAAATTTAATCATTCTTTATCGATTTAAAAAATGTTAATTTATTTGTGCATAAATCAACGGATGATTGATTAGGCTGTAAAGAATGACACAAATAAAATTTATTTATCGTGAGTATTACGTAAATTTGTTTATGATTTTTTAATAAATGACTCAAGACAATCTTTTTAATTTAAGCTGGAAATTTTTTTTAATATACTACATGAAATTTTTTTCATTATTACTAAAAGTGTATCTCCGAGTAAATTGATTTCTTTATAATGTCTTGATATGTGGAAGTAGAAATCTCATTGGTCAACCTTTTGTTTGACATGACGGTAAATTCTAAATTTTACAACTTTCAAATCGTCAAAAACTATCCTCCTTATAAAACGTGTCTGTTTTAAATGGTATATAAAATTTCATTTAAAAAGAATGTCTTTAAAATTCTGATGCTCATGGTTGCTGGCTTCTGAATTTACGTTTTTTTTTGTGTTTTAGAATGACAAAAATAGAATCGATAAAAGACAATTTAGGATTGAAAAAAAAGACAAAATAGAACTAAAGGCGACATAATATACCGAAGAAGGGGAAAATCAAATTTCAAAACAAAATGTCCAATATCACTGAGAAGAATGACTAGTGATATTATTATTATTTGAATAGAGAAAAAAGTAGTATGGTTAATTTTTACTGGATATATCTAAAAACCATTACTATCTAAAAAAGGTATATGATCAGTAAAAACACTATTTGCTAAGTAAATTGGATATTTTTTTTTATGAACTTTTTGTATTTAGATGGCTTTAAAAGTTTTTTTTAATTTGATTTTTTTTTAATTTTGTTTAGATTTTGTCCAAATTTAGATTTAGGTGATTTAGAATTTTATTAAATTGGAATTAGATTTTGTCCATATTTTCTCGGATCATTACAATTTTACTTTGATTTACTAAACTAAATTTTTTAGAATGTCACTTTCGGATGAATTTTTCTTATCGAAATTATTAATATCCTCTGTATTTGTAGAATAAATCACTCAATAGTATTTATAGTTCACAACTTGTTTAGTATAAATACTTTTATCATGGTAAAAATTTATCATTACTTCAGTATAATGATGCGTTGTTAACATGACTAGTTTAAGTAGTTGGCAAAGGGAGTTTGAATTTTTGGTGAACGCTTTAACCCATCTAATCCTATCCTCCTAAATTATAGAAGTTTTATGTTTGGGTCCATATATTTGCAATCTATATACTCGTCAGCATATCCTTTTCAATGAATTTTCTTTATACCTTGAAACCGAAGATTTTATTTCACTAAGGGAACTAGTGTCCACTGTCCAGTGTTTCTTCGACTTTCTCGTTCCTCCTCTGAAAAGCTGATCTTTTGAAAAAAAACCTCACCTATCGACAATCGCTGATGGGAAAACCAATCGCTGATTTTTATCTGAAGCAGCACTAGTTTTCCTTGAAATATAAGTTATATAGACCATTTTTACTTCTGAATTACCTCCTTCTAAAATACAAAATAAAATAGAAAAAAGCAATTTAGGACTTAAAAAGGACAATTCAGAAGTAAAAATGGTATATATAAACTCTTTAAATAGATAACAGACGATTAGTTATCAAAAAGTTGGGCGTTAAAAGCTTGGTAAAAATTTTCTTCTAAAACATATTTTTATTCTTATAAGTAAAAATAAATAAATAAATATTTTTTTAGAAATTAGCTTGGAAAGTGTTCACAAATCAAGCTTACTTATAAGGCGCCAAAAGAAACTCTTTGTTAAGGAAAGGGAAGACAAGAAAGACGCAGAAGTTAATTTGAGTCATCTTTACATTTCAAATGAAATTACAAATTCACTACCAAACAACTCGAGTCAATCTACAGCAAAGATTTCAAATCTTCTAGTCTCAGCAAACAAGAGGGAGGAGAAAAGTGACGGGAAGAGAAATGAAGATTCAGTGGGTGTGCGACTCAGGAGGATAGCCGACGCTTTCGAAGATGAGTTGTTGTCGTCATCGCAGACACGTGATTCATACTATCAAAGAAATTTCTGGACTTTGTGCTATTCTTTCAAAAGACGTGCCTACTCAGCACTTAGACACACTGAAAGTGTTTTAAAGTTCATTGCACTTGGCGCCTTTCAAATTTCCTTACTTTGAGCAATTTTACACTTTCAAAGTAAGACCAAAAATTCTGTTTAAAATGAATTCTGATGCCTAACTTTTTTTTATATCGCGCGCTGTTTTCTAAGAAAAAAGTTTTCAGTATCCAAGTTTTTAGTCACCCACTCACTAAAAAAACTACTGGAGAATCATCAGTTTTTAAGTTTTTTGTAAGATATTGTACCATGTAGTTTACCATTTTAATTTATTTGGAAAACTCTAAAAGCTGTATAAAACAAGTAAATAAAAGAGTGTTTAAAACGTTTTCAAAATTTTATTCTTTTATTTTTCATTGCGAAGTCACAATGTTTTGCAATCAGATGTTGTGAAGAGGATTTCTTGATTTAGTCATGTAACGTATATCTCTTGACATTTTATAGGTATAATAAAGGTTATGGATGTGAGAATAAAGATGAGGGATGTATAGATAGTGAAATTTTATTCATGGGAAAGGTAAACTCACAATCTAATAAAATTATTTTAATAGATTTCCAAAGGTACTATACATGCGTACATAAAGACATTAAAGTCACAAAATCACGCACAAGCTTCACACATTGCAATCCATTCACACCGATAGATTAAATAGCCATGCACGCAAGACCTTTCAATCATACGAACCTCTAACCAATTGACGCTTGATTTTTTAGTTAATTAATTTTATAGATAATAATAAATAATTGGTTAATTAGACAATTATAGTTAAGTAATCAGTTAGAACGTTTGTTAGTAAATGTCATGTAAGGGTCAATGACATTTCCGTTTTTGAAAATGGCACCATTGAACTTTATGACGTTACCAACGCATAATCCAAGAGAGAAAAAATATGTAATTATTTAGAGCTTTTTTCAAAAACAAATTTGTTAAAACTCAATATGCAATGCCTTCTTGAAGAAGTGGATGGAATTATTTTTTACTAGAGACGCAGATAAGCATGTCTCCATAGCATTTTTCTATATGTTGACACGAGACTACAATTGGATATTGGTTTATTATTATTTTATATACAAAGTAAGGAAGATAAAATGAAGTAAAACTAAACCAAATGCCTGCTTTATTTGTGGTAAACTAAAAGACATTTTAAAAATCATGATTTGTAGTTATGAAGTTAGTTAGAAATAATTCCCTAACTTGTAAGTTTATAATAAAGGGATTCAGTAAGTTTCGTTTGGCTGTCGACAAAATCTTGTAACTGCCAATCATAACACCTCTTCATTTGTCACTCAAGATGTCACTTCTGTACAATTATTGGCAACGCTGTAAATAATTTTTTAAAGCTTATAAGTTATATAAAACAGAAGAACTTTAAATTTCCACATAGACAAGTTTTAATATATAATATCAATAAAGTTGTAAAATGGGTTAAAAGATGCTCAAACTAATATAGTCTAAAACATATGGAATTTCTACAAACAATAGAAGTAATTAGCTCTAAGTTACTTTCAGAAAGGTTGCAAGTATTTGCGGGTTTTCGTTATTTCGCGGTTAGTCGTGAAACGGAAACCTAGAGAAAATACGGGGCATGTTGACTGTACAACTATTAACAAACAATAACTGTCAAAGAAATATTTTGCCATTGCGTCAACTATTAACGGAACTTTGATTAAACATTTGTGAGATTTGCATGATTCGAAATCCTAAGTGTATCATTTATTTGTCTTTTTCTTTTCAGATCTGCTGTGTTCTGGTGCAATTCCTTCATTCTTTCTTACGAAATAAAAGAATATTTAAAGAGCTTATTTCAAAAAGCTTTTACGTTTTGATAACAAATGTTTATTTTTATGCTTCTTTCTCAATCCCTTTTTTTATGATTACAATTTTTGTATAAAACAAATTTTCAAATGTAAAAGATTTATTTTTGATAACATAAAAACTCTTATTTTTAATAAAAGTTTACTTTATATCGTTTTACTAATAATATTTAATTTTTTGCGAAATTTTGTTAAATTTTTTTTAAATTTTTTACTAAAAAATTAAATTAACTGAAAAATTTTGTAGTATTTTTGAAATTTGAAACAATAAAACAGTTATTTTGGACAACTATTTCCGCTCTTACCATTGTATTTAACAAAGTCCAATGTCAAAGGTTTAGCTAAAACATTACAGAGTCTTTTGAAAAAAAAGAGGTGAAATGTTGTCAATTCCAGGAGATTTGGAAGCGTCTAAATTACTAAATTTGTAGTAAACTACAAACATTTCCATCTGTTCAAATCTTTAGTCCGGCCGGTTTTACAATATGGAAATGTGATTTTTGGAAATTCTTCAATCATGAACATCATAAAAATAGAAAACGTTCAGAGATTATTTACAAAACACTTGAAAGAAATGCAAAGTTTGTGTTACATTAGAAGATTGGAGAAAATTAATCTTCCTTCTTTGTATTACAGAAGAAGCTTAAGGAATGAAATGATTACTATATTTAATATTGCGAAAGGAAACATGAACATTGACGAGAATGTTTTGCCTGGTTACTCAAAGAGAATTTCCAGATCACATTCCCTGAAATTTAAACCTATCTTTAAACCTATTATTTAACTTAACTATTGCTATGATTACTTAACTATAATTGTTTTTAAACCTATTATTTTTCCTATCAAAGTAATCATAGATAAAACACTATTTAACACAAAAAGCATATAATCACTGCTATGGTTTACCAAATGAAGTTGTCGATTCCTTGAATATAAATATCTTTGAAAAGAAGCTTGATGATTTTTGGAAAGATAAAAGATATCTCATTATCTGATTGATTTGTATTATATTTGATGCAATTCACATATAAGCGGTTAGCCTCTTTACTTTGCTTAATACACATATGTTATGTTATGTTATCTACACAATAGTCAAGATGCGTACGTAGCACAAGTTTTTGGGGTGGGTCTAAAATGCTTGTATTGTGTTTTTATTAATGACAAATATTTAAACAAACTTACCCACATATTTTTTCAGAGAAAGAGAAAAGCGTATAAAATTTACTCAAAAAAAATATGGGAATATAATTCGTTGACAGATGGAGGGGCGGATTCATAAAATATTTTCAGTCACTAGAGTTGAAATGAATATACACAATTTTTTTCTGATATTTGCTGAATCTAAAGGAAAATGCTTTTCTCAATCTTAATTTTAACTTCCATATTTTTTCTCGTTTTAAAGCAAGAATTTCGGTGAGATCTCTGACTTAAATTGAACATAAGCTATTAAAACATTCTTTTCTTACCATTTTTCTGTTCAGCATTAAATTCTTCTTAAATTACGCTATTAAAAATGAAAATCTGAGAATGTTTAATTTTTTCAAAAATTCCCATGGTGAGTAGAACTTTTCGCGTTTTTCAAAAGTTTCATTGTTTTGTATCAATGTGATTTACTATGTATAGAACACGAATCAGAAAATCATTTTCGATAACATTTCAAAGATTCATGCTGATAGATTTTGAAACAATTTTTATTATTATCTTTCCGTATTTATTATCTTTTTCTCTGATCCTTTAATAAAGCTTGTAACAAAAATTCCTATATGTAAGTAAGTATTCATCTATTGATGATTCAAACTCCACCTTGTTCTTTGCTCTACAACTTGCATTACATGATTTCCTTCACAATCAAATTCTCAGATCAAGAGGTTTTACGAATACCTTAATTCAAAAAATATTATTCTCTCACAGAAATGAGGAGCTGTTTAGTATCCAGTTTTTACTCAGGTGTATATAAAATCTTCTATCTTAGGAATGAAGCTTGGACTTGGTGAATGTATGACGTTCCTGGGATTAAGTTTAATTGAAGAATCCTGTCTCCTCCATTTTTGCATGTTTGATGAATGTACAATTTCTTCTTGAAATTGGCACATATGTAGAATACATTTTATAATCATGAAATGAATAGCCTTGTTTATTAAGTTAGATAGCTTTTAGTTAGTATAGTGGATATAAAGTTAACTACAGTTAATATATATATATATATTTTTTTTTATTCTCTGGGGTGTCATTATTGAAAAGGCACACTTGCGCCGCTCGTATCGAAATATGAGGAAAGCAGGCTTGATGCGGTATCTAACACAAGACATTGCGTTATCGAATCCAACATCTAACCAACCCTACTAAACTAATAAATGTGTTTAGTTCCTATAATAACGTTTAAAACATGTGTTAATAGTGTTATCTCCAACTCGAAAGAAAGTTAGAGAGTGAATGAATTTGTTAATCGCAATTTTTTTATATATATATATTTTTATCATCATGCAATGACTTATTCCAAATATGTTACAAGTGATCCCTTGATCATTTTCCTTTACACACGAAGCCAATATCTTCCACATATACAGTGTATAAGCAAATTCGTTTTTCTTCTCATGCAGAGCATTCCTATTATATTATCCATACTAAATACTCTAGCACTTGTCTCCATTCTTCCCATATTCCGATTCAAGATTACCGCAATGTTGTAGGAAGTATTGGCGCATCAATGAAAGAAAGCCGGTCGTAATCTTCTTGCGCTTTGCGATCATGCGTAAAGCTTCCTTTATACCTTGTACTTGTGCGATCAAAAGGATTCCCTTCCATTTGTACACATGTAAGTCGTTTAAAGGATCTAGGTTTATCCATTTACTATGCTATAATCAATGACCTTCATGAATTTCATATATGAACACCGCGTTTTTTAATGTCTGAATTGGTTTAAACTTAATAAGAGTTAAACATGAAATATTAGCGATTAAGTCATTTCTATGAACATGCAATAGCTTTTCTTATTTGTTATCAAATATTTAGGGAAGCATTCGAGGTCACAAAAACGCTTTTGTGGAAGAGATTCTGAGCTAAATGTAGCAAAAGACATGGAAAAAGTAGGAAAGATTAACAAAAACGTGTCTATTAACAAATTACATGACATAGAAAGCAACCAAATGGAGAGAAATACGTTTTCTAATAAAAAAAAATGTAAAAATGTTCAATCCAATTTTGAAAGTTAAAATGATTTTATCGAATAAAATTTTTATAAATTTTGTCAACTTTAAGAGTAACCAGAAAAAAGAAAGGATATAACGGGTATACGTGAAATCAGTTTTTAATAATTATGCTCTCAAAGAATGTGTACAATTCGAAGTGAAAAAATATTTTTGATGAGGAAAAAATTGTGTAATCTTTGAACAAATTTGAAGAATTTCATTTTTCTTGAATATAAAACTCCCTTTAACAAATTTCACAAATTAATAGGAAAATCGACAAACGGAAACATTTTTCATATAAGTCGAATTCTTCCATTTGAACTCGTCCATACAGAATTCGTCCATTGAAGATTCATCCATCTGATATGACACCAAGTACATTAGAGGGGAAAGATTTTTTAATCAACTAACCCAGACAAATATCAGCTTAAAAAAGCTGTGAACACATATTCCCCTATAGAAAAAGAAGTAATAAGAAAAATAGAAAAAATTTTTTTTTATTAAAAACAGAATTAATCATATATTTTAGTTTGATTTTTTAAGACTTTTTTTTCAAATTTATAAAATAGGCGATTAAAAATTCGGGATGTCAACATCTTTTATATTGGAAAATTCTGAACCTTTTAAATTAACTAATTAATTAACTAGCTGGCAAACGAATAAATTCAATATATAATCTTACTTTATTCAATTAAATTTATTAACGAGAACAGATTTCACTATTGAAAACCCTTCCATTTGAATAATTACATATGTAGTAAACATATATAAATAGATTGTGAATATTAACTTGTTTGTCTGCTGACAAAATATGTGTCGGATGTAAATAGGTTTCACTTTGTTTAAATAATTATTTTCCAATATCGCCATTTTTCTTTTAATAACATGGTAAAGAGGGAGTTTGGTTTGGGAAATGAGGTTAATGAAGAGAGAAGAGCACCTTGTTAAAGGAAACCAAGAAAGAAAAGCTTTGCGCTGCTTAAAATGATCAAAATCTAGTACAATATACCATTTCATCGTCGCGCTAAAACAGCGTCAAAGAGTTTTCACGAGATGAAGAACTCTCGTTGCGAATTAAGATAATGATAGCATGTGTTTGCCTATTTGTCAATAAGAATCAGTGTCACGAATACACTAGCATACCACTAAGTCGTGAAAGTGTAAACGTGGAAAAGAAAGCCTAAAGATATCATTATTCTGCTTTCGAGAGAGAGAGAGAGATATATATATGATAGCATATATATGTAAAAAGTTGATGTGTCACGATCGCTGTGAAAATTGAACTGAACATTTCAACGAACTATTCGAATAATGAAATTATCTTGTTTGTGAAAAAACACTCATTTGGCTCAGATATTCTACCAAAGACGTTAAATGCTCAATTCATATTATTAAAAAAATGTCCATCTTTTTTATCTTTCCAGAATTGAAAGGTAAAGAGTAAGGGAAAAATTTTAAGATAAAAAATTTATTTGTATATGAAGTGTGGCTAGTAAGGTTTGATTCTATTTTTTATCATGGCGTCATTATAACAATATAGCTGAACAAACTCTGTCCCATCTGACCCAAATTTCAGTGAGTTAAGAATGAAAATGTTAGAGGCATCTAGAAAATTAGTTTGTTAGTTGATTAAATTATTTAAGCAAAGGTGGAGACGCCAATGTGCTTATTTGCTATAGAAGTTTCAGGGAGTTTTAGATTTAAAAAAAAATCTAAAATCATTATCTAAGTTCGAGGTTTGCTGAAAGCAGAATTGAATTGAATACAGAATTATAGCCGTATAAAGGAAATCATTAGAAAGTATTGATTTCTTCATCTGAAAGATAGACTTTTTATATTTAATAAACCTCATTAGGGCGTGAGTAAGATTGGTTAGATACTAGGTTTCCATAACTCAAGGTTTTGGGTTCGATTACGTCTGAAGCCCTATTTTCTCATAGCTTGATACAAGCGACGCAATGTGCCTTCTCGATGAAAACACTCCACGGTATCTTTACCTTTAAATTTAAACGATGTTAAGATCAAATTTCGAAGTTTTTGTAAAGTAAATATTATATAGTTGTTTCAGTATATTTCATATAATACACGGGCTTGTTAAAAAGTAAATAAATTAATTAGAACTTGGGTTTTAAATTTCTTAACACACGTCTCCCCATGCTTCTATTCTTGCTAGGAAATACGTTTTTCTCTTGAAAGTGAACAAAAGCTCAAGCGATTGACAAGCAGTGACACGGAAAAAGTATTACCATTTTTCAATTTAAATTTGCTTGTCATGAATACTAATGATGATTAATTCATTTAAAATTTGTGATTTTGCGTTAATAAATTTTGGGTCCTTTTCTTTTGTTTTGCGGATTATAATATGAATTTACTGTTAGCTATCTTTTATGTAATTACTCATTTTTTTTAAAAGAATTTGCAATTAACATTTTGTGCCTAATAAAAGCCGTATATGAAAATCCAGATAGAGCGAATTCACTTAGCTTCCTTCAAAAATAGAGCAAATTTTCTTAGAATTCTGATTAAAAACGAAGCAATTTTTGCAAGAAACATTTATTTTTAACTAAAAAATTACTTATATGAGTTAGCTTATAGCCCCCCCCCCCAAAAAAAAATCAATACAACTTAGACTTTTATGAAGTTGAACAAAATATCGAAGAATTTAAAGGAAAACTTACTTCATGTAAGTTCTTCAGAAAGTGAAGGAAATGGTTTTACTCTTTTATTTGCAAATATTTAAGTAACGAAGAGTTATGGAGAGAGATTGATGAAACTTAACCCAATTGGTAAAAGAAAAAGAAAATTTATTGAAATGAAAAAAATGAAAATAAACAAGCAACAAAAGAAGACAAATGAATTAAACACGCTCAGTAGGCCTACATGTACTTCATTAGTAAATTATAATTACAATAAATAAGTGTAAAAATAAAAGTCAAGCAATTTGAAACAAATGAAAACATAAGAAGAAAAAAAGGTGAGATGGTAAAGTCTAAATGTCAAAAATTTCTTAAAGTGTACCCAATTGGTAAAAGAGCAAACCTTAAACTCATTACAACGATTGATTGACAGTCTTGTTAATTTTAACCATAATAATATAATCAATATTTTGATAAATTTGAAAACGATAATGCCTTCAAATAAAACGATGAAAATGACTTGGATGAATGTGACACGCAGAAAAATCACCAAAATTGAAGTCAAAATGTTTAAAATTTTCAAGCAAAAGAAAGATATTTCGCTTTCAATAACGAAATCAAGGAAGCTCTTTCTTTTTTTATCAATTAGAAAATGAAATAGCATAAAATATAGGAAAATTTGAATTGAGAAACTTTAGAAAAAAGAGGAACAAACTTATGAAAATCTTAAAAAAGTTTAATGTCCTCATTCTATTGAATCTAAACTAAACTTTCTTCATTAAGGGACACATAGGTTCATTCCCAAAATTCAGATTCACATTAAAAACAATTTGATCAAGGTACATGCAATACTAATGAATATAATAATTATGATACGGTAAAATAGATTATTATATAGAGGAGGATAACTAAAAAAATTTTATGTTCAGAGTATATTTCCCAAAGACGCTTGAGACGTCGCACATATTTAGATTTTTGCGGAGCAGCCGATATATAGACTAATTAATTTAAAGTCTATTTTTTCAAAGATGTCTTAAAAAATGTCTTGATTATATGTTGGAATATATTTGAAATGAAAAGTTTTCATGTAGAAAGCTTAATTCAGTACACACTTTATTTTGTGATATTGCATCATCTTAACTTTTCGCTTTAATTTCCTCGAGATATGGCTGCCGGCTTGCTTAAAGGTCATTTAAAATACTAGCAAGTATATTAATCCGATAAAATTCAAGGTCACGTCATACACGCGCCACTTTTATCAAGAGCGGAATGCAAAAGTGAAGTAAAAGCTGCGTAAGAGGAAATCCTTTCTGATTTACGGCCCACCTACCTTTGACAATAGCCATTAGTATAATTGGACTTGTGTCGTCGATAACGCAATAATAATGAAGATAATAATCTTGGAAAGATAACAACAACAACCTTCCTTCTACACACATTGTGAATAACGAAGTGCATTATTTTTTAATCTAGATCCTAATCTCATAGATAAAAGAAGGTGGCAGCATTCCTCTTGATTCCTCCACATCCCACCCTAAAGACGCAGAATATGCTGGCAAAGAGGGGAATCACAAGAATAACAACGAAGTAACACACACAATAAACGCGAAAGTTGCGGAACAAAGAACTTTTCCGGTGGCACGCTATTCATCAAAAGAGCATTTAACGCGTGCTGCCTGCTCCCCTTCCTTCGCCCAATCAAAACAAAGGGAATAAATGAGATTTATGTAAATATAAATAGGTACAGAAGGTGTTCCTTTCTTTTCTCATTTTACATTTTTATCATGCTTCTTGTTAGCTTTTGATCTTGAGTGATGGAGAAGAATCCTCCACATTCAGGCCATTCTCAATAAAGAATTATCATATTCTTTAGTTCAATTTTTCTTAACATATGGGCTATGGACATAAACTAGGCAAGACAAACGTCAAGAGACGTCATGCCAATCTATCTAAAAAGTATAATATCTCAAAACTTGAATTGAAAAAATGTGAACAATCTTTTTATCAAACACAATAATATAATATATATATATATATATATATAAGACCTTTGAACAAAACCGTACCATTCTAAGATTATTAATGTTTCATACAACGAACATATTGAGAATATACGGTGCAGTAAATACTCAATATTAAAGATAAGTGGGAATCACGAAATAAACGAAGCCAAAAGGGTAGAATAGAGCTGCAATATTCACAGATGTGTTATGGGCCCCATGAAAACCCCAATCATTGGAGCGCATTCCTCAACTTGTGATGATCTCTTAACTCTTGCATAGTATTTCTGTTTTTTCATCATTATTTTTGTCGCTGGAACAAAATATTAATCTCGAGTTCCCGGGAAGTGAACTTTGTGAAAATTTTTTCATTTAGTTCAATAATTTTTACTTTGATTTAATCAAAATATTAATAACTAAATAGAATATAATTAAAAGTTTGTTATTGTCATGAATTTATATAGCTTTTGAAAATTAGCTTTATTTTTATTCCAAACTATATACAAAAAAATTATATTTTCTGATTCTTTAAAAACTTAAAAAAAACACAAACAATGAATACTTTTTCCACTCAGCCGAGTCCTTATTTTTGTTATGAACAAAGTGGCTGCTGAAAAAGCTCTTTCAGATTCCACCAAAGTGGGAGTGATAGTTTTAAAAGTATTTTCTAGCAGAATAATGTTAGAAGATTGACTTTCCGTTGCTTCAAACTTTTACTGAAAAAATTATTTGAGGAATGAGAGGTGGTGTTTTCACTTTTTTTAATTTTACTTTAAATTGTCTTTTTTAGCTTTTCTTTAAAAATCAAAAATTGGCAATCAATAAAGCCATTTTCTTCATCTGATCGTGAAGATTCGTCATTTCATTCAATTTCGTTAAAAATATTTTATTCCAATTAGAGCATATTCAAATATAAGTTTTTTATTTGGCAAAAAAATTAAATCATTCGGTTTATTGAAATATTTTTTCCTAAACTTAATTTTTGTAGTAAGACAATTAGTTTCGGAATTCGTCTTTTAACAACTCTTTTAGTAAATGATTCATTGCAAATAGTAAACTGTGTTTGCCTTTTTAATTATAATTAAAAAAATTAAACTAAGCTCAAAAACTTTTTAGATAAACAGGGTATTTATGTAAATTAATTATCAATGAATAAAAATCTAATTTTTTTTCAATTACATTCTGATAAATTTTGGAAAGCAAAATTTCCCAAAAAGGGAAAAAAATCTTCACAAAAGGGAAATTTTGAAAAGCAAAAAATTCCCGTGAAAGAATCCCTAATTCCTGGGAACGCAAATTATTATCATTTTTTGAGGACGGATGCTGGTTTCCCACGAAAGAATTACTATACCTTTGCTACATTAGAATCTTCTTTTAGCATTTCACTCAATTCTTTGACAAAAGGAAGCCTACAGCAATTGAAAGAAACGATGTAAGGAAACTAAATTTTGATTCTTAGTTTGAAAAGTTTTGTGAAGTATAAAAAAAGGAGTTTCGCTTGAGCGAATTATAAAATTAAAACTATTTTTTTTATTTTGAAATATTTTTTGATAAAGTGACTTAATATTTCAAGTTGCATATGTATCTTTTAAACAAAATAAAATACCCCCAAACTAAAATAATGAGCTTGGAAATTAGTCTAACGTTTTTTGACACGGGCTACAACGGCTCTTAGAAGAGCACTTCCGTGGAAAGGAAGCGTCAAAAGCCTTAAGTTCGCGCACAAATTTAACAAAATAATCAAACTAACAATTATATTCTCATATTTTTAAAATTCTTGTACAAAAACCGTTTTTCTTCAAAAGCTAAACTCTGTGGTCTGGAAATCGACATTAGCAATCAAATATTGAGATATCTTTTATCTTTTCAAAAATCATCAAGTTTTCTTTGATGAACAACATGAAATACATCATTGAAAAATTGACAAATAAGAAATAATGACTTAAACAAGATTTCTTTATTCTCAATTTTTTGCTATTTCATAATTTGGTTGCTTTGTGGGAAAAAGTTTTTGAGATTGAGTGCACAAAAATGAACAAAAGTTCCTCCAAAATTCTTCGCCTTCTCATACGTGTCATTTTATGATATAGTGAGTGCTCGGAATTTTGTTCATCACCGTTGTTTTGTGCATTTTCATTCTTCAAAAGTTGGATATTTTTCACGAATAATTCTCTCCCAGTTTTATCATCTTCCAAATGATTCCAAAGCATCAAGATTTTCTTCTTCACCAATTCGATAACATGACATATAAAGAAAAGGATTGTTATCTAGCAGATATAATATATATATATATCCTGTAATATTTATTCAGCTAGAAGTTAACTAATTCCAATTCTAGAAATAAAGAATTTCGCTGGATTTTCAGAATTTGAGATTTCTAATTTAAATATTTGAAGAGCCTAATTTTATAGGACTAATCGTCTGTTTTGTATAAATGGAGTTTTATGAGGATTTTGATTCCCTCGAACACCGGTATCACCCTGGTCCTCAAAGCACTGAAAGACAAATATTCAGGATCAAGCATTGTTTCCGATTTCTAGAAAATAATGGATTGTTAATTATAAATGTGGTTAATGGATGATTTAGGATAGAAAATTCTGTGAATGAAAATGAAACCGACATTGGATTTCGTTATTGAACAAAGAACGAATTATTTGAAGTAAAAGTGTTTCTGAATTTTGGCATTATGATTGAATGTTCCATATGAAAATAAAATTAGCGCTTCTAGGAAAGTTTCTTCTCGTTGCTTTGAAGATGTTCATTTTAAGGGTTTACTTCTATATCCAAAAAAATAAGGTGCGATTTAATATGTAGATATTGTGTTTTGATGAAACCAAACTTGAAACATGGACAAGAAACGAGATACAATAAATAAAATATATATACACATTCTTTGATTAGATCTTTCAGTATTTTAAACAATCAATATTCCTATTGTTTTGGGATATGATGTTTTTGGAGAAATTCTTTGATCCTAAACTCTACTTTCATCTACGTTATAAAATAGAAAAGTCCGCATTACTCCCATGAAAGTTAACATGACTACGATGAAATTTTTAAGCATAATTAAAAAAAAGCAATTAATTCCAACTGAATGATTTAATAAAAAAAAAATGTCTTCTCAAATATTTGGTTGTTGAAATCAATGAAAAATTTTTTTTAATTTCAGTATGATGCGAATTTGAACTTGAAACTTTTTTAGGATTTTGAAAAGGACAAAAGTATCACTAAATCTTCATAAAATTGAAGATTATGATTTAAAGTTAAAGATTTAAATTGAAAGATTATGATTTAGTTTTAAGCTCGAAATTTGGCATTGAGTAAACCCACATGATTCTCTTTTAAAAAAAGTATATCCCAGTCAACGAATTGAACTTAACCACCGTAGCTTTGTATATCGAAGAGTGATGTGGGTTGTGCGAGCATGTGCTTCGTCTTAAACTCTGAACATTCGTATTCGTTTTCAAAATTTATTATTGGAGAGTATTTATGCGGATGTCTGTTTGTGAAGAACAAAAGATAGCAAAATTAGATGAAGTATACTGTCTTATTTTATGACATTTCTTAGCATTTTGGTAGCATCGATAGATACTCTAGCATTTTCAATTACATTACACTTATTTACCGAAAGGTTATAAATCTTTTTATTTATTTTCATATTTCCTACCATTGCCATCTCTGCATCCGTCCCTGCGACTAGAAGACAAAGACAGTAAAAACACTAAAGAAGTTGATTAAAACTCAACCCCCAACTTTGAAAGAAAATGCCATGAAATCTTCTTTTCACATCTGATGCAGAGAAAAGTCCTTATTGCGATAGCAACTTCAAGCATTATTCTGCATGAAAAAGAAGTGTTATAAGCGCTAGGACGAGATTCCCTTGAATGGTAGTGGTGACTAAATTAAACGAAATATAAAAGCTGATCTTTTTGAGTTACAATTTTTTAGTGTAGCAAGGGAAAGATTGTTTGGGAATGCAAGTCATATATATGATGAAAGAAGGAATTGGATAACAGGAGAAAGAGATGAAAAATTTTACTTTTAAGTATAGTAATATTAAAAAATATCATTCAAATATTATTATAATTCAAAATAAACCTGCTTTAGATTATCTTATTGAAATTTTAAAAGCAGAATTCAATTGATGTTTTGGGTATTTGCGAATAATCCCAAAGACTATTCGTTTAATATTATTAATAATAATAATGTAAAATATTCGAATAACACTACTAATATAGAAAACACGAAAGAAAACTATTTTATTAAAATTTAGTATAAACACTGAAATGAGACGAATACTTTTTTTCATTAAGTTCCAACATTAAAATGGGATGTTTGTAAAAATAGATCTCCAAATAAACCGAATTATGTCTGCTTTAGTACAAAAAGTACTACTTTTCGTTCATGTACTTTTCTTATGTTAGAAAAAAATTGTGTTGATTACTTTTCTGCAAACCCATATTTGTCACAATCATCTGATTTAAATTTATATGTTATTTGTTTAATTTAGAATATTTTTTTACATTTTTGCTTAATTTTGTAGGGGATTTTTTTTTAGTTAATTAGTTTCATAGTTAGATATTTAGTAATTAAAAAGTATTGGTTAATCCATTAATTTTTTTAGGCATATAATGCAAGATATAAAAAGGACTTAGGATGCTTGTGGATTAGAGATCATTCCGATGAATGAGTTAAGGCAATGCGAACTTCAACCTGAAATGACTAGTCACTTCATGGCTAGAACTTCTGTATTGAGTGTGAGCGTACACTTGAGGAAAAGTTAGAGCAACAGGGATAATGTAGTAATAACCAGAATCATAAAATCGAGCTGTCGATATAACACATAATAAAGTTGATTGATCATAAAACAACAAAATTTGCATAAAAATTAAGAAATAAAAGGAGAAGAAAGAGAAAGAGTTTGAGTTTGTGAGTGTGCGCGCTCTGGTGTTGGCCTGTCTGTATAAATCATGTTTTTGAAATTAAAACGCGAGTAATCGCCAACTTAACAATAAATTTAAAATTTTTAATTACACAAAACTTTTTTCGTATCTCCTTTATCATTTAAATTATCACATTAATATTGCATTCAAACTCATTTTAATATTTGATTCAATTTATTGATAACGATATATTTATTATTATTTTTATTTCCATTCTTGTATTTCAATTATTTTTATTATTCAACTTCTTAAATTTACTCTCTTTCATTTTAACACACACACACACACACACACACACACACACACACACACACACACACACACACACACACACACACACACACACACACACACACACACACACACACACACACACACACACACACACACACACACACACACACACACACACACACACACACACACACACACACACACACACACACACACACACACACACACACACACACACACACACACACACACACACACACACACACACACACACACACACACACACACACACACACACACACACACACACACACACACACACACACACACACACACACACACACACACACACACACACACACACACACACACACACACACACACACACACACACACACACACACACACACACACACACACACACACACACACACACACACACACACACACACACACACACACACACACACACACACACACACACACACACACACACACACACACACACACACACACACACACACACACACACACACACACACACACACACACACACACACACACACACACACACACACACACACACACACACACACACACACACACACACACACACACACACACACACACACACACACACACACACACACACACACACACACACACACACACACACACACACACACACACACACACACACACACACACACACACACACACACACACACACACACACACACACACACACACACACACACACACACACACACACACACACACACACACACACACACACACACACACACACACACACACACACACACACACACACACACACACACACACACACACACACACACACACACACACACACACACACACACACACACACACACACACACACACACACACACACACACACACACACACACACACACACACACACACACACACACACACACACACACACACACACACACACACACACACACACACACACACACACACACACACACACACACACACACACACACACACACACACACACACACACACACACACACACACACACACACACACACACACACACACACACACACACACACACACACACACACACACACACACACACACACACACACCCCCCCCCCCCCCCCCCCCCCCCCCCCCCCCCCCCCCACACCCCCCCCCCCCCCCCCCCCCCCCCCCCCCCCCCCCCCCCCCCCCCCCCCCCCCCCCCCCCCCCCCCCCCCCCCCCCCCCCCCCCCCCCCCCCCCCCCCCCCCCCCCCCCCCCCCCCCCCCCCCCCCACACACACACACACACACACACACACACACACACACACACACACGTTTAAAGTTTTAGCCGACTTTTTAAAGTGTGTGCTATTTTCTTAGAAATGTTCCATAGGAATGATGTTTTTATAGAAATAGACGTTATTCCTATAAAAACGATACAAAAGGCTGATCACTTTCGAAATTCCACTTTTGTAGAAGAAAAATATCAGGGCTGATTCTTAAAGGAAAACCTGGTTAAAGCCTTGATTATATATGCAAAGAAAATAAAGTTTTTCATTAAACTTGTAAACATTTTTTAATCATTATGAAATTTATAGCCAATTCAGAATTTTTACAATTTTTTAATTCAAATATTTATTCAATAAGGCAAATTATAATTGCTCATAAATTTTATACTTTTAAAATAATATTAATTTCAAAATATATAAAATTAGTTAAAATATAAAAAAAAAGATATTTACATTTTCATTGATTAAATTTCCCCTGAGTTTCTTTATAGTTAGTACGAAATTTATTTCAAATAAATTTTTTGAATTTTTTTCCACTAATTTTTTAGGTTTTCATTTTATCTCTAACTTATTGTTTTTTCTAAACTCTTAAGAGTAGCAGACTATTTATAAAATTGTTTATTTTTTCTTTTATTTACACACACACACACAAAAGTATTTTTTTATATACTAAGGCTTTTATACTAAGGCCCATAGCATGCTAAGAATGTTAACTGATATCCATTTTTCCCCGCCTAACTGGCGGGAGAGGAGGTGCTAACTGCCTTTAACTGCAACGATGAGCATGCTATCTGTTAGAAAAATATTATAGTGTATTTTTAAGTATATTATATAGGCTCTAATAAATTTAGGATTTGTGAGATTTGATATTATACAGTTAGATTGGTTTAGCTTTGATATAAATAAAATTCAAAGTTACAAACATAAAAAAATGAAATGAAATGATCGAAAAAGCGTCATAATCAATGATTATATACAATCTTTAATTAACTAACTTCGATTCGAGAGAATAGAATATAAACCAATGAAAAATAAAACAAAGTAGAAAGACATATACGCATAAAAAATATTATGGTGTATTATAGATTTTATATAAAATTTTCTTTGAAATAACTTGATCGAAAATGCATTCCAACAATTGATCACCTATATACTATTGATATCAAGTGATGTCCTATACTATTGTCTTAGGTTTAGGTAAAAATAATTGGTTAACGTAACATCACAAAAAAATGAGAAAAACTAAAGAGGTCCTTTATGAAATTTATTTCTATTCAATAGTTTCAAAAGGTTATAAAAATAATTGCAGTTTTCAGTTTTTATTTGATTCATTTTACTATTACAAAACAGGTGAAAAATTTAATAAAAAAAATCATAATAAATTTCAACACATTTGTAACAATTTTGACATAGAATTATTTCATTCTGAGCATAACAATTTTCTTGCATAGAAAAGTAAATAAAAAAATTCTTCTATTTTTATTTACAGCTTTGACAAGAACTTCTTTTTGTTAGAAACAAAATTAATTAAATACGGAATCACGTAATATTTCGTAATTAATCCAACTTTATTTCAAAGTTTTTTGACTTTGGAGATAAATTTTCGCTGATTATTTTGCCAAGAGTTCATTGTGAAGCACTTTTCCTTTTACCAAATAAATGGCTTTCAAAAATGTGTAAGTATTATAGCGAATGTTTTAAACGCATTTTATATGTTCTCCCTGAAATAACGCAAATGTTAAGACTACTACTAATTTTCCTGGAAAGTTGACTATACTCACTCGTTTGCAAGAAACGCAACTTCCGTTATGTTTCAACGGTCCTAAAATAGAAAATGAGATTTTGCCTTATTTACATAACAACTTGAAGTGAGTCAGTTTTTTGGATGAACTTTTGACAATTTTTACCCCACTAAAATAAATTTAATTTTCTGATTTAGCTAACAAAACATAAAATATCGAGAATAATTTATATGATACTTTTTAGTACCCTATACTCTGCTGGTTCACCAGGCCCAAAAATTTTATTGAACATGCTTCCATAAAGGTTACCCATTTGTTCATCTTCTGTGACAGCCAAATGTAGTTCTATATTCCTAAAAAACAAAGCCAATTTATTATCAAATTAAACTTACTTATGGAATGCCTATCAAAGAAAATAGAGATTGATTTCCTTCCATATAAATCTCTTTTTTGGTGTTAATTATTATTTTTTAGAACTTTCAGTTTTTTTTCTTTTTTTGATCAATTTTAACAAAGCAATAGAAATAAATAGAACGAATTTTTTCTTTAGATGATAATTATAACATTAATTAGCCCATATGATAGATATCTGCTCACAGAAAATGGGAAGACAGAATTTTTGCTTCTGGCTAGTCAATATGTAAATTATTATCATATCAACATCAAGAAGATGCAGAAAAAGGCGTAATCATAAACTACTAATTATTTCAATATTTTTAATTATGTATAGTAATTTTTTTCTTTACTTAATAATATAAATACGGAAAAAATTTTAATGAATTCTCAGTTGTGTTTGAGATTCCACAGTTCCTAGCGGAATATAAGATTTATAGATAAAAAGGTTAGTGATAAAAAAATATTTGTTCGTGACTTTTATAATTTTCTATGTTTTGGAAGATTGAAATATGATAAAAAAAAAGACGTTAAATTCAGAAAAGATTCTAAACGAACTATAACAATTGAATTTATATATACGTAATTAATTAAAAATATTGAAAATATGAATTTGTATCTCATTAATCTTTGCTCATAAATGACATTTTTTTCAACAAATCTAAAAATATACCTTTTAAGTCGTTTATACAGATGGCGTTGCCATTCTCTTTTGACTCACAACGGACTCATTATTCCTTTATTGAAGAAATAAAGTTTATTCAAGTGTTTTGGATCATTTTAATAGTGGCCCCACATGGTAGTAAAAAAGTGGAGCCGTGGGGTTTTTTAAAATAAGTGACAAATAAATGATTCCTTTTAAAAGGCTTAGAAAGCATAAAGACACTTAATTTTTTTTGTCCATTTTACGCAGCTTTCTGATCTTCAATTTAATCCAATTCCAATTTCAAAACGCAAATAGGAACAAAAAGAAAAAGATTAAGATGGCCGAAGTGTGCTTGATTTGAAGTACCCCAATTAAGTAGAGATAGTTCTGAGTAGATTTATTCACAGTTCGGTTAAAACAAGTCCTCGTAGTTCAGTCCGCTCCTTAATTTCTGCACTCCGGTTCCGTAAATATTATAGTCCGGTCCAAATGATAGATGGTCTGGTCCAATCCTGGTGTGGATATTATGAGGAACGGACTCTTCCGGCCCAATTTTGTACAGGTCTACTGTAAGAACAAAACGAAGTTTTAATGTTAATTCAAGAAATATTTAAAAAAAAACATAAAATCAATTTTGTTGATTTAAAAAAATAGGAAATTTTGGGAATTATTATATACATGAAGTTAATTTTACACAAATTTCATATGGCATATTTATAATTTGCCTTGCTATGATCATAAAGCGGGAGAAAGAAAGGAAAAATCAGAATTGTCAAGCATATATCAGATATATTATATATCCTTCTTAGTGAGTAGCTTTTTAGCTATTCACGTTTAATTGACAAAATATCCAAATTTGCTAGTTTATTTGGTGAGTAGAATTGTGAGAAGAATAAATATATTGGAGAGAGAGAGAGAGAGAGCGCGTTTTGACAAATCGCGTAGCACTTTACGACACAGCAGGACAAAACTTCTACGATCACCCAAACCATGAGAAAGTCTCTTGCCACATTTTCAAGAGCACGTGTTGTCTTTTATTTCATAGATGAGGCTTCCAGATACAGCATTCACCGCAAAGTAAAGGAAAAGATAGCGGCGATTTACGTTTGAATTAATTCGCACAGAAATTGCATTAGTGTATACTCCGTGCATTTTTTTAATGCATTATGATGATGCTCCATTATCAAAATGGCAACCACAAAACCGTACTGCAAGTTAGTAGTGCTTCTCAACCTCTCCTTTTGCGGCCTGCCTAGCAAAGTTCAAGCTAGTCATGTCATATCAAAAGTGTAAGATTTCGCAAAAGTATGGACCTATCGTCTGTGGTGTCATATGTTGTGAAGTAGTTTTGTATCTATGATCTCTTCTTAAGTTTTGTATACACACCATGTGTCTACGGCCAGGGCCAAGTTTCACAAAGTAAAGTTACTTTGATCGTCATTTTGTGTTGATGAAAAAGTAATAAAACAAATCCCTTTCTTTTTTTTCAAAATCTTATTTCTCACTTTTAATCTTTTTTCCTACCCACACTGGGCCCCGCGCAATCCATTTTGCATAGGGCACCGCGAACACTAGGGCCGGCCCTGTACGGCAATGCCAGATTTTGACCGGGTGCATAAGTTAATCCACTATTTTTGAGTATATCAATGTATACCATTTTCCGTTTTTTTGCAGCACGCTAGTACAATGTTGGCTCTTAATTGGGTCCTTTGTTAAAAAAAAGTTTGAGAGCCACTGGCATTTAGGGTATTTTTATACAAAAATACATCCTTGAATGAACTAATTTGTTTGATATGCTGAATCTAAATATCTAACTTGATTACTAATAGATAAATATTCTGATTTCTAATTTCTTCGTATCACTCACTAATTGGATAAGGAAAGTTCGTTGTTGGATTAGTAAACGAAGACTTCACAAACTTTGTTAGTTAGGGCTACTAATTTTCCTATTTTGACAAATATAACAGTTAATAAAATACTAGATGGACATTCATTATTTTCTTCAATCTTCAAATGTAACAGTAAATAAAATACCAGATGGACATTCATTATTTTCTTCAATCTTCAAATGTAACAGTAAATAAAATACCAGATGGACATTCATTATTTTCTTCAATCTTCAAATGTAACAGTAAACAAAATACCAGATGGACATTCATTATTTTCTTCAATGCTAGAAGAAGTGAATCAATAGCAAACACGCTATGCCCTCAAGAAGATACAGAAAAGGCCTCATTTAGACACTGATATAAAAACTATAGTTGATAAATAGAAAATAGGAATCATTTATTACAACTCAAATAACTTTACTATTTTTGGCCTAATAATAATCACTTACATCACCAATTTGAAGTTCTTTCGATTCTCTCAATGTTGAATCATACCTTTTTGAAAAGTCATGAAACAAACTTGTTGATTAAATCAACAAAATTGATAATACCTTTTTCTATAATAAACTTTTTTCTAAGCTTTTATTATAAGGATCTTTAAGAAGCATAACTATGAATTTGAAAAAATATATATTTACATTTAACACGATCAAGATTTATTTTGGCATAACATACGTGTTCGAATTTCGCTGCAGTCCTCAAAATATCCACATCAGGAATGGACTAGGCCAGTGGTTTTCAAGCTTTTTTTTTTAACAAAGGACCAAATTAAGAACCAAGATTGCACAAAGCACAAAACCGATTTTTATAAAGAGCGTTTTTTAAATAACTCGGAAATAGTATTCAAGTTACTTGAACTGAATCCAAATTGCGGCATCTAATTCATAAAATTAACAAATCATATTATTCATTAATAATAATAAATCAATAAGCTTGAGAAATTTTAACTGTTTTAATATGAGATATTCTTAGCTAATGTTTCCTTCGAATTTGCTATATGGGCCGCATAACAAAAGGTTAAGAGCAGCATGCCATCCTCAGAGCTTGACCCGGTTCTAAACCGAACCGTGAAAAGGACTATCTTACAGTATACTGGACGCCTTCTTTGATTCCACTCTTCTTGAATACATAACATCAACCGAAGATTTTTTCCGATTTCTCAAATTCATACTTCAAACTATCACATAAATGCCTCCTTACTTCTAAAATTTTTAAGTTTTCTAAATACAAATTTTAATGAAAAAAAATACAAATATTTGACTAAAATGGAGTATTTAGAAGGTAAAACAAAATAATAAGATATACGTATACAAACTTGTAACATAATAAACTATACCATACTTTCCTTCTCTAAAATTATATCTTCCAAATCTAGTCAAATCTCCTAATCTTTGTTTTATATGCAATTTAATATAAAAAAATTCAATCTTATCAAAATAGAATTTAGCTTATCAAAACAAATGATAATAAATCCGTCCCCTCATTTTAGCAAGTTTCAACAGACAAAATTACAACGCTAGACGAACTTTTAGTCGGTGATCAATTGTTGGAATGCATTTTCGATCAAATTATTAACCTATTTAATTACTCATTGAATGTAATCAACTGATCAACAAAACTATTTGGCTAAGTAATGATTTTTAGTTTTTTTCACAAGTGAGTAGCTAAAAAATGAACTGATGAACTAAATAATGAATCAACTTTAAGAACTGTTTAATGAGTTTTTGGAGTTAAATAGATTCTTTTGGTTAACAATGTAATGAAAAGTTTTTACTATTTTTGTATAACTTAAGAGGTCCAAAATTGTAAAAATGCCTTTTATCAGAAATAATCAACTAAATAAAATGAAAGAGTGTACTGCAAATTTCATGACTCTAAGAAAACATAAATTCTCCCCTTTTTACATTTTTTAAAACTGAATTATCCGAACTTTGCAATTCTTTCAATTATAGAAACAAAGAAAGATTTTATCAATGAAAATAAAAGCAAATATGTTTATTTAATGAATAAAGATAATTTCAAAATAAGTTAGCAGTAGAACATTTAGTATTTTTACAAAGTGATGTAAATATTTCGCTGAAAGGAAGCAAAAAAGGCTGAAAAGAGCCACTAGAATTTGCAGAGCTTTGGGACTAATCAAAATGTTTAGTATAGTTGAGTGATTTAATAATTTTTCAGAAAAATGCCTTAATTATTATTGATCTTTAGAAGGAAAATAAATAAGAGACATAATTTATTTTGTTCTTTTGAATCTTTTTAAGTCATCTGCTTTTTTTGCAATCAAACTTCTCGACGATTTGATAAAATTTTGAAAAGCAAAAACTTACTATTTATCGCTTGTATTAATTGATCATTTCATATTCTAATGCAACAGTTCATATAATCTCTTATACGGACTCAATTAAACGTAAAATTTCAAACGTTTACAGTCAAATTTTTGCGCGAACCATTTTACTTAACCCTCTCGAACATTTATTTTCAAGTTTCAAAATGGGATCTTTTAGAAATGTTTTTAAGATTTCAGATGAATTGGATTGTTATAAATTGTAAAAATAGAAAAAAGGGGTAATTTTTCTTCAAAACAAAAAAATTGAACTCGTTTCGGAAAGAATTTGGATCATAATCGGAAAAATATCAGTTCTAAGAAATGGTGGCAGTAATAAGTGCTGTAGCTTTTTTCACACTTTGAGAAATTTGAGTGAACGTCAACAATTAAACTTTCTTTACTTCACACACACACATATGGTAATTCACTCCATGCAAACTTCTCGAAGTATTTAAAAAAGATTGTGATATCGTCAGCAAAAATGCAAAAAAGGTATTTTTTTTTTAATTTGGTTTTTAACAATTTTTCATATTTAAATTATTTTTATGGTTCAGTGTATAAACTAATTTATTATGGGTTCACTATATATGTTTCTATAATTAACTTCCATGAAAAACACTACTTGCAAAATTGAATTATTTTATTCATGTAGGGTTTTCACAAATATAAAAAAAATATTAACTATATTTCTCAAATCAACTAATGCGTTTCTCATATCGTCCCATTTTTAAGTGAGATAATGCCTGACCGTATTTATTCTTCTGTGTCGTATTTTTGTGTTAGAAATTTGGAGAATTTTTACTAGAAAACACATGCGTCTTATAAACGTTCACTTTATTCCCGGTATATCGTCAATTCAACCAAACTTTAAAAAAGTATGCTACGTTTTTAGTGTTGGAATCGGCATCTACACGTAAAAGTAAGACAAAACGGGCACTATAGATAAATGGAATAATTTGGTTAAAACTTTCTTGAACACAAAGTGATTTCAAAGATTTTACTACGACAAGATGAGTGTAATCCAGCTATAAATGGTCTGCACTATAATGTACTGTTCGCTTTGCGTCGATCCTGGCTTTGACGATAACGCATGAGTTTCATTTAGCAAACATTGAGCGCACAAGTTATGGAGATTCATTTGAACTAATTTTTAATTAATGTAAATGTTTAATTACTTTTAATGCAACTTAAAATATTTTTGAGAAACATTATATCAGTTTAGTTTATTATATTAGTTTTAATAAATTTATACGCCACGAACCATTATCACATATTGGACTGTGTCTGCATCTAAAGTCATTCTTTTGTTGGTAATAAAATTTGATCCTCTTGGAATTTTGATTAACTGCCTGGCATTGAAATATTTTCCACCAAACTACATGAAAGTGGTAAATTCTCTTAAATTTCCTTCCTTTTCTCGAAATTGTTATCTTTTTTGCATCTGGTAACGATTTATTCGCGTCGGTTCCCTTAATTAATTTTGATTGGAGAAGGGAATGTTTGCGTTATTAATTGATTTTCAAATTGGTCGTAGTGGAAGAAAGTTGGTCATTTTTGCTATTACAGTTCAAATAATAATGATCAGTTCTTTCAGAATCGAGTATAATCGTATTGTTGGAATCCTTTTCTAGATCAATTTTCGTGTTTGAAGCTAAATAGAAAAACGAGTAATTGAAAACAAAATTTTCAAAATGTGGTTCGATCATGCATTTGAGAGTTTTTTTTAATTTTTGAAAAAATGGCTAATTTTCTTTCACTTTGATAAACTGATTCATGCAATCATAATGGTAGAAAAGTTTTTCAAAAATTACATTCATCGTTTGTGATAAATAATAATAATTATAAATCATTTATCGATTGTGATAGATCACATTTATCATTTGAGATAATTTAGTTTTTACAAAACTCTTTATAAATAAAAAGCAGTAAAAAATATTCTAACAGATTTTTGTAATCAACATGAATTGATTAACACAATGAAGAAAAACAATATAATTGCAATGACTTTTAGAAATACTTGGATTGCATCATTTGATTACAGTGATTACAATAATAAATTATTATCGATAATCTTTTATACTAAAAAATACAATAAGGTAAAGTAGAGTTCATAAAAATTAAATCGCAGGTTCACTCTTCTGACTATTAGTTTGAACTGTACGAATTATTTCTCGCCCGATTACGGAAAACGGGGAAAATGCTTCGCCACATGGAACGGAGAAAATGCGTCCCTCGGGTAGCGGGGATCCCCTTTGGACTCTGATTGAGGAACATCAATTCGCAAATTGTAGTTCAGGTTTTAATCGCTCTTTATAAGCTTACACCAAATCGTTGCTCGCCTGTATGTATATGGATGGAGAGGCAGTAAAATAGCGCGCATTGATTATTATTATGATTCCTTCATATCGAATAAAGAAAGAGTGTTCTAGAGACTGTTAGTTTTTCTCTATCTTTAAAATCGTCAATTTGTTGAAAGTTCAGAAGCACTTTTGAAAGGAGTTGCTAAAAAATGGTGGAGGAGAAGAAGAAGAAGAAATGAAATGCGATGTTTTATCATTCATTTCAGAAATCAATTTAATTAATGGCATTTACAGCATGTCATGCAAGAAAGATGATTGACAGGCAAATTGTTAAAAATAAAATGTGTACACGCAAATCAGGACATTTAAAAATGGAGGGAACAAGGAAGTGCGTGAAGAAATAGCACGCAACCATGCAGTAAAGCTAAGTGTAGGCATTTTCGCTAGGTAAGCACTTGCAAGCTTTTTCTGCTCACGCTTCTGATGAGTCAGGGAGAACGCCAACACCACGAATGATGAGTCCCATCAAATGTGAAGTGATCATGGATGTTGTAATTTAAATTTTATGCTAATTTGCATTTTAAATTTGTATGTAAATTAGATGTGAAAGAAAATAGAAAAGTTGAGATTAATTGTCTTTTTTGCAAAATATAAACACAGATACAAAAAAAGATGTATATAAGCAGCAGTTTATGCTGAGCAGAGAAAAAGAAAATTGCAGAAAGAAAGTGGCACAGAAAAGAGGAACACAATGAATGATGTCTGACACAAATCGAAAGAGTGGTCTGCTTCTTAATCATCGTAAAACACTTTTTGATCATGTATCACATCGTGTTCAATATATTCTCAAACTGCAAAGCATGTATGATATTTAAAGTCTATCTGCTTCCCAGTACACGAAGGTTGTTAACCTTTTGGAGATTTAAATTCAACTTTTGCTTAGAGTTTGGCACTTAAAATTTTTTTTTCGCTCCACGCATCCCTAGATGTGAAATATGTGTCTTTTAATTTTTTGGAATTAAAAAAATCTTTTATAAGTATTTATTAACCAACTTAATATATATAAATATATAAATGCTATTTCACTAATAAACTTCAATATATAAAATAAACAAATCTATCAAAAATATAGAAAATCTTACAAATCAGAAGCAATGAATGCAATTATTACTTAATTAAGATGTCAATTCTTTGATAAAGAGTTCAAAAGCTAAAAAAAAAACTATTGCGCTTAACTGAAGGTAAATGAATATATCATAAATTTTTATCATAAAAAATATATTTTGCATATAATTAAATTATTTAACAACCTAACTTATCTTTTATGTAATTATAATAAGATAATGCAAATATTTGATCCCGATTTGGTATATATTATATTGACACAAAAAGTGAGATTGCCAATTTGGTTATATTATAAGTCTTAACGCCATCTATCATTTTAACAAACAAGCATTGTGCCCACCTAGTGGCCAGTGTCGAATGCCTGTTTGTAAAATGATAGATAACATTAACACTTATAAATTCGTTTTGTATATGAAAAATAAATTAAAATATTCCAATATAAAATAATAAAATTTTACAAAATACTAAAAGATATGGGTATTCGTAAGGAAAATTTAAAACTCTGAATTTGAGAAATTCATTCAAAAATTTGTTAGAAAAACTTCGGAACTTTACAGATAAAAGCAGCGAATCAATCGCGTACCTGCGATAAAATGTCTAATAACAAGTTAAAACGTCGAGAAACAGTTGTAATATCTTCAAATATAATGGACCACAATTTTCTAAAAATAAAAAAGTCTTATTGCTTTTTAATCAAAATCAAGAGTTTATAAGAAGGAATATTTTGACCATTACTCAAATTTTGAAGTGATATTCTAGACTTTTTCACTCATTAAAGTTTCTTCTCTTCAGTTATAGACTATAGAACAGCAAAATTATACCAGAAAATATATTTAAAACGGATCTGAATAAAAAATTGCATAAATTTAAATATACACATTTAACAAATATTAAATTTTAAAACGAAACTATCATTATGTTAGAATAGAATTCTCCATTCTTTTTGAAAAAAATGCAAATTTATAAAAATCAAAGGATGGCGGAATGAGAGAGTTTCACTCCTTTGTTCCATTAATAGTTCAAAAATAGTTAAGTAAATTTCAAGGCGATAACTAATAATTTATAGATTATTATTTATGATTTGGAAAAAAATTAGTTAGTAAAATAATTTAAGATCCAATTAAAAATAGAATTTCGAGCATTAAAAGTGTCTAAACTTGGGTATATCAAAAAGTCTTGCCCGGGTTCAAATTCTTGCTCTTCATCACTTTCTATCTCGTATTTTTTAATTTAAAAAATGAAAAATGATTAGATGTCAGTAATTTTATCAGTTTAAAGTTTCGGATTTTTCACGAACCCAAATTGTCAGGCTAAAATGCAGGCTTATGTCATTATAGCTTATTAAGCCAGTTTACAAAACTAAACTTCAAACTTTATATACACGAAATAGGGAGAGGGAGAGAGAGAGAGAGAGAAAGAGAAAAATGAGTTTTAATAGAGAATGCAATTAAAGTGTCTAATGGTGTTGGGAAGGGGAGAGTAGTTTAATCTAAAGGAAGATGTTGTCAGAGATTAAAAAACTTTGATGGATCGCCTACCAACACGTTCACTCTTCCTCCCTTATCTTGAAGAGAATCTCTCTTTGTGATCCCAAAACATGATCTGGCTCTTTTTAATTATATTTTGTAATTTGAAGATACAGATAAATAAATCCCTCGTCCCAATTCAACCATTTCCAAGCACTTCCCTTTAAGGCAATTCCCAATGGCCTTTCTTTGTATGCGCGTAGACTCAGCCATCATTTCTAACAAGCTCTTTCAACTTACAAAACTCCTCAACTAAATTAGTTGTCGTCTTGTGTTGTGAGCGGCGCATAATCTAACCTTTAAGCACAGATAAATGAATCAAATCGACACTTCTTGATTCCTTCACAAAGTGGGCTTGGCAAAGTACCCACAAGAAATACTTTGAACTTTCTTTTGAAAGTGTTTTTTATCGCGAACTTCAAACGCTGTTTTCTTTATAAGGCGTGAGAGGTTCTCGCTCATTTATAAGGGAAGGGAAACCCATCTTTAGGAGTCCATTCACACGAACCACTAGTAAGTAACGGAAAACTAAACAAAATACATCAATTCAATACTGATTCTTCATTTTATGAAACTTTAGTCGTGTTACAAATGGCTTATGTCATATGTCCCACACACAGGCACTTCGCAAGGCTTCTTTTTAGCATTTTGATTTTCCAAAGAAAACATCGTACACGCATTATACTCTTATGCCCTGAAGATGGGAAGCGTTCAAAGAAGTGTCAACTCAAAGAGGGACAAACTTTGTCAATCCTTAATTAAAAATAAATCAAAGGATTTCTTGAAAAACATCCGTTACTTGATTTTATAAAAGAGAGTGAAAAGAGTGCGAAATGTTTATGAAATAAAAGATTACTTGGCCGACGTTTTAAGTCAAATTTAACACCGTCATCATGAAATATATTTTTTCTTGAATGAATAGTCTGCTCTTTGTTTTCTCCCATTTGTGAAGCTGTTGTTAGTTGCGCTAGGATATCTTTCCAGTAAGAAAGGCTAAAAGCACTAAACTCCAAAATTTTAAATTCCCCGTTGCTAACTTACATAAAATTTGTTTATTTAAATGTAAAAAATGCTCAAAATTAACAAACATATTAAAATATAGAGAAGGGCAATATCATGATAATCCAATATAAAGGTTTATGAAATTTGGCAAAACCAAATTCACAAGTAACACCTTTTTAATAAGCTGAACCTTTATCAAGGCATTTAAATGATGGGCTGTCAATCAAGTGTTAAAGGAGTGGCATTCCTCTATCCAGTTAACGCATAAACACTATATGCTTAATTTGATGGACGCCAAAGATTTCCTCTATAACCAAAATGATATTTATGGATTACATTAATGAAAACTTCAAGCATATCTATTATATCTACAATACTAAATGATGAGGAATGGGGCAAAAAAAGTTTACTTAGAAATTCTACGAAAATTACATACCTACTATGTATGCATAATTCGCACCGTAACTTTAAAAGCTCCAAAATTAAATATAAATGAAGAAATAGTTTTCAAGATAAAGATTTTAGATAAAATCTAAAAATTTTTTAGATACGACATAGTTATATGCGTTCTGCCTATTTTCCTTGAAACACATTCCTCTTTCAACGAAGCCACATTTCCGTTTTTAGTCAATTAATTGTGATAAAAAAGAGTGGATTAAAGGCGAGTATATAGGTTGACTATCGCAAATCCGGCATCATTGCGACTTCGACAGAGCAACGGTTATAGCTGTTTCTCCGGTTTAGACATCTATTAGATTAAAATACACCAAACTTAAAAACTGATCATCATATCTTAAGGTTAAAATCTTTGATTTTGACTATAAACTTTTTTTAGAATACTTTATTTCTTTGTTAGGATAGAATAAAATAAAAAATCAATTTCAATTTAAGTTATTTAGAGAGAAGGAAAAGAAGCTTGTAACATGATTTATTTATTAATCATCTTTCAAAATGGCTAGAATTTATAAAAAAAAGTTTTTGATATTAAATTATTCTCCAATACTTCTTCCAAACTTATCTTTAAAAAAACTCCCGAGTTTTTGATAACAAAAACAGTGTGGGGTTAATGATAGTACGGGATTTCTGTTCCTTATTAGTGATATAGTCAATCCAGGGATGGACCGAGAGGGGGGGGGGATAGGGGGATAGGGGGATGCATACCCCCCCCCCCCCCTACCAGCAATCTATTCAAGAAAAATTAAGGTTGGAGTCACCCTAAAATAGAAATCAAAATTGATGAAGTCATTGATCGATTTTCAAAGCAAAAAGAAAGAAGAAAAGACTTTGTAATATAATTTTAATCATTTATTTTACATACGTTTTCAAATTTCTTCCCTAATAAAATGTGTAAAATATTTTGATAATATTAGTATACCCCCCCCCCCCCCCCCCCCCCCCCCACAAAAGATTTCTGGATCCCCCACTGAGTCAATCTATATATAGTTTATTCTTTTTTGAAAAGGGCAATCTTTAGACAAAAGCTTTTCAATTATTGAAACTTGTTTTTGCCATGTGACTGTTGTTCCCAGTGAATCTTGAAGGAGATCATATATGTGCGAAGAAGTATCACCCAATTAAAACTTCTTTTGATATGCCTTCAGCGCTATTTTTCCTAAAATCGCTAACCGCATCTTTTGATACTATCATGTCAAAAACTGTCAATCAATATCAAGTGTACATTTTTTTCAACAAAATTATTATAACTTAATGTTTAAATTGTGTACACTCCTGAAAATTTATAATCGTATATATATTGGAACGCATAACACTTATATATACACATCAATTTTATAGAAAATGTCAATCAAAATTTTGATTAAATTGTTTGCGCATTTATTCCAATTTTAAATAAGATTAATTTTTTTTATTTCCAAATTGACCGTCATGTTTTTATTTCTCGATTCAGTTTTTGCAATAAGGGTGTTGAAATTTTTGAAACTGACAATTATATTTGCAGTTTTCAGGTGAAAATTATGGACAAGTATATTATTTAAATTTTAAATAAAAATATATTTTTATAGTGAATCAATCATGCTGGTTTTATTTCCGTCCTCAAGATGTCAATCATGTATCCAGGGTCTCTTAAGATGGCAATTAATTGTGTGGCTTACGTCCAAAAATAAAACATCCATTGACATTTTGAATAAAATAATTTATACGAAATTGACAATACTGACATCTTTTCTCGACTCAGTATTCACTTAGCAATTAGGATTTGTAAATGTCTAAAAGTATTGTTTTAATTTACGGTTTTCACCTCAAAATTATCTCCAAAAAAATCAACCACATTTGAAATATAAAATATTTTTATATACCAAATCTGCCATCCTAGTTTCATTTCTGGATTCAGTTTACGCATTTATCGTGTGAAAATATCAATAAAATTTGCTTGTATCGCTAGAAAATTTTCTTCAAAAACATTCATTCATATTTAAGTAAAGTATTTTTTATGGAATTTGGCTCAGTTTTGACCATTACTGTGAAAAAGTGCCAAATTGCCAATAAAATTATTAACTATGATATTTTAAAAATATTTTATTACGATGCTCAGTTCATTTCAGAATTTAATTTTCGAAATTAAGATGTAAAAATTAGGAATTGGAATTATCTTTCAAGTTTGAGATTTCGGAAAAAAAATCAAACCCTGCATGTGTTTGATTGAGAAGCATTAATCAAAATTTTGATTGAGGATAAAACTCTCCCAAAAATATTCTTTTAATAAAATATTATCCATCTTTTTCATTTCTGTACTTTTTTTTGTCCATTGCAGTGTAAAAATGGGTGAAAGTGTCAATCGAATTGGTAAAAATCAGTTTTTTTGGAGAAAAATCATTTGTCAAGTTTTCCTCACAATAAATATTCTTGATATAAAGTACAAATATTTGAGTATGAGAGAAGTAATGGAACTGAATGCACATTGCAATGAGAACGTGTGATCATAAGAAAAATGAGATAGCAACACTTTTATAAATTGTGCAATAGGAATCGCTTTTATATTGTCAATCATTTTAGGACTTAAACAGTTTTAAGAAGCATGTAACTTGTCTACATGGAAGATCTACTGCTTTCTAATGAACTAGGACTTGGTGAAATTAATCTAGTATTGAGTATTTCAAAAAAGATCTTAACAGTGAAGAAGAAGCTTCTCCCTTGTGAGTGAAAAATATTTGAAACTTTATCTTATTATGTAAGGTAAATAATAACATAAGGTGTAATTCAATAACATGGATAAGAAATAACTATAACTATGACAGATAGCACTTTTAAGCAATATGTGGAGATCAAAAAAATGTTTCTAAATGTGAATTAAAGTTGACCATTTTTTCCTTTGGTTTGATAGAGGGAGGTTTTTAGTTGATGAAGGCGATAAACTTTTTGCAATTGAAAAAGATGATAATGGATGATTTTATGAAGAATAGAAATTTTGAAATATAATTCGTTAGCAAATATCCAGAGTGATAACATCAGATGATAGTGATAAAAAAAAGATAAGATCAACAAACAGATTCCCTCCAATAGAAAAACTCTGAGATCGCTTAAATTGTGTGCTAAATAAATCTCTGAAATCGATTTTTTGAAACACAGGTCATTGTTAGTAATCAAGCTATCACTAGATATTAAGTTTGTTTCCACTTTGCGAGCGTTCGCGTTAGGATAGTATCTTTCACTCAGTTGTATTTATATATTTGAAATATATACTCTAGCAGTATCTCAACTTATTCTGACAATTAAACATAATTTTTCCACTTGGAATTACATGCACTCATTCTTACCTTTAGGTGTTTTAATTATCAAAGTTAAACCCCGCGAATTACAGACATACATACCGTTGAAACTACACGAATACTAATTGAAGGTGTCTCCTAAACAAAATACATGTGGAAAATTATTTTTAGGGGCATGATAGGTAGATCTTTCGTGAGCGTGGCGCAATTTTCATAAACATTGCAAATCACGTGGCCTAACTTGTGTGAAGTAAGAACAAGTAAAACAAGATAAGGTTAGTTTATTGTGATGCAATGATTCCGTGTTGTAAATAAATTTTTGTGATCTACTTTCATTTTCTTCTATACTTTATTGTTACAACTCAAACTTCCTGTTTGAAATCTTGAGTTAAAAAATTTTTGTTCATATTTTTTCATAATTTTATTTTTAGATTCATTGATAATAATCGTATTTTTGGAATAGCACACACAATTAATTGTGTTTGCTTTAAGTTACTTTTAAATCTTTAAAACTTAAAAGTATTTTTTAGTTCGGGTATTTTTTGGGGTTTACTTTATTCTTTTCTCTTGCTCTTCCAATATTTACTTAGTTACAATGCTTAAACGATTTTTATAGCTTGTCCGTGATCAAAGCATCCATTACACACGATTATTTTTATCACCAATTGGAAGTGTGAGTAAAATTGTCTAGAGGCTTTGCTAACCAATCCAAAACTAAAGCATCTTTGATACAAGAGGTTCAACTGCGCCTTTTCAATGGAGCACAATAGCACACCTTTATCTTCACTAATAAAAAGAGATATTATTTCATGGCATGGATTCGGCATTGCATATATAATGGACGCGATTACTAAAGATTCAAATAATAATAATAATAATCGAGAAAAAGAAAGAATTCCTATCTTTTTAATAAAAACATAAATCAAGGTATAATTGACAAGTGATGTATACTTCAAAGTGCATATAACTAAAACAGCAAACATATTGATATATTAAGTATGCTATTTATGAAACAAGATAATAGAAGCACACATACAAAAATGATTCACTAAGATCATGCAAACACGCATCACTACGCTGAAGAAGTTGAGATGGGCGGGCCATCCTCTCTTTTGTCATCTAAGCCATTTGTGATTCCGCACTTTTCTTGCTCTGTTGAACCGAGATTCAGCCAGAGTTCATTCAAACTTTGGTACTGAAGATCGAGTTTTGTGTTTTCTCTTTCAACAGATTCAATTCTCTTTTCAAGATTTCGGATATTTTCTTCATATTCTGCATTCTCCTTCCTCTGTGCCTTAACTTTGCGTAAAAAATCACCAACTAAAACACAAATTATTATTGAAAAGTAATTTCGAAAAGAATGTTACAGTAGAGAGAAGGTAAGAAGGAATTATTTTACAAGTTTTCGAGAAAAAAATCAAAATGTTCACATAAGGGCAATTAGAACTTTAACTACGGTCATAAATCAAGTTTACAAATATGGGCAATCGGGGATTTTGTCAGCGTACTATATAGGTAAAGCATGTGTAAATAGTAAAACTATCAAATCTTTCACTGGAATGAAAACCTTTTTGCTTTTACTTTTTATTGCAAAACAAATATAATGTCATTAAAATGGCTTTTTTTAGCGTATAAAGGAATAAAAATCGAGCATCATAAAATTTTTTGATTTTTTTAGTTAACTTATCTTTCAGATAAAATCGTCAAATATTTGTATTTGATATAACTAAGTCATAAATTTAAAATATTTTTAGACGAGAAAAAATTCCGAAAAAGGTTTATGTCAAAAGCAGCGTTTATTTGAAAATTATAATCAAGTATCAAAATACAAATTTACTGTACAAGTCGTTCACCGTCATGAAGTTAGAAAAAAAGCAACGTCGTGACATATTCAAATCACCATAAAGTGTGACTTGTTATTTCATCTATGCCCATATGATTTTGGTTATAAATATGAGATGATGACATTTATTTTGAAAAAAGGAAACTTTTTGTTTCTTCCTGACTCTATCTTTGCTATCAGATATTTTGTCGCTGAAATGTATTTAAAAAATAGATGCTAATGATTATAAAATCACCTAAAAAATGACATTTTTTACAACGACAAAATACAATTTACGACATTTTATGGATTTTTATAAAAAAAAATTTATGTTAAAACATTTTGTCATAAAAAATATGTTAGAAGAAAATAAAAAAACTAAGATTTCGACCTTTAACTTAAATTTGATATCAAATGTATTAATCACTATCAATCTTTGGAATTGCCGAGAACCTATTTTTGAATCAAAATACACAGACATACACAGATATAATATAGCTCTGTGATTCTTAACATGTGTGAAATGTCCGCTTTGGGATGAATAAGGTTATCAAAAGCTAGACGAATAAATTTTAGTTTTATCAATAACCCCTTAAATCTCAATGTTCCCAATTGAGAACGTAAAATTTAAAAGATTCTCTAAATTAATCATGATCATTTTTTATAGTTAATAAACTGAAATATTTTATACTTCTTCTATCCAAGTTATGCTTTCATTAATCAAAAGGGGCAAGGATTCCCTTATATGTTTACAGAAAAGTGTAATCACAGTATTTTAAATCGTTTAGTTAAATTAACGAAAAGTAATATTATCATTCATAACATTAAGCCCCTATTCTCTGTAAACCAACCATATTAAACGGATAAAATGAGAAAAGAGAGTAAAAAATGCATAACGAACCTTTACATTACTTGATATAATATATATATTTACAAATTATAGAAAGAATACTTTTTAGGTTAAAATAATTTTACTTTTTGAAATAAAATACGAAAATTTAGTACATATTGAGCACTTTCAAAAATCTTAGAAGTTGGGTGGGATCCAAAAGAAAAATCCAAAAAAAAACTCATTAAAAAGAGGATTTTGTAAAATGAGAAAAAGAAAGTTACAATGGAAAAGTGGAGATATGGGATCAATCATGACGGATTGGATGTGCGCTTCAATCAGGTCATGCCAGGAGTGCGGAGTCTTCACATTTCTAAACCAAGTCAACGATTTAAAAGGTACAGAAAAAAAGTTGAAACAAAAAAGGAAATAAATACTATGTATATAAAAAAATTTTGTTAAACTTGAGTAAAGTATTTTCTTCTTACACCGAGTTTACAATAAACTTTTCCATTTTCTTCAAAGTATAAAACCAAATCTTCCAAAATGTTAAATTCGTCTTCAATTTTTAATGGGGTCGTCGTACATATGAAAAGCTGGTAAGAACAGAAATTGCAGCGGGACAAATAGCAAACGCTATAAGTAGTTAAGTTATTAGTAACTTTATTTGTCGTAATTGCTAGTTTATAAGTTGATAATGGTTAAAAGTATCCCTTGGCATGGATACTTAAATGGACACTTAATGGGACCAGTTGCGTCATTACAGGCATTTCGAAAGTATATGTCTTTTTTAATGGATAAGGCGCAATCGGTGCTCATGTTGAAATAGGAGTCCAAAAGAAAAAAAAGAGACAAAAGCGTAAAGAGATGTTTATTGGGTAACGCGACTTGGCAAAATGACCATGTAAGCGATAATTCGACCGTTGCGGTCTTTATCAAGATTCTGAAAGAAGAAAAATGATTAAGTTCGAAGTGTGGAGTTGGAAAGGTGTTAATTCCTTAGGTTAACTTTTATTAACTTAAAGGTTTTTTTTAATTTAATTATTGAAATTTTTTATTCATAATAAATTATAAAATTTTATTTTAATCAAATTATTTTGAAAATAATTGTATTAACTCAAAATGAGTCTTATTTCATGGAAAAGAGAGGAATGAAAGAGATATTTGCAATTCCAAAAATTATCCAAAATATCCATATGAGACTTGAAAGTTGCTTAATTTTTGATCTGGAACCTTAACACTTCGGTTGCTTATAAAAAAAGGTGTATTTTCATTAAAAAAAATTTTTTTTTCTATTTTTTCAAATAATATTTAAAATTATTTTCGATTCTGCTTTTGAATTCTTTGATAAATTTTTTTGCTTATTCTTGTGTTAAGAATTTTAATTACAAATAATAATTAAACTTATAAATGATAGGTTTAGTAGGTGATTTCAAAGTATAGCAGAAACAAGCATGATTACTTTATACCTTAATAAGAAGGACTAACAAGTTATATATAATCTTGCGTATTTACCCTTTGGCAACATTTATTTAGACCTTGGGCAAATCTGAGTAACGGGAGAGATGTTCACGGTGTGGACTCGCCACAGATCAACAATTCTTATTAAAAAAATATTTTCGGGAAGGCATAGTGAAACAAAAATACTGCTTACGATTGTGAAGAAGTTTGATTAATATCAGCAGTGGTAGAAGGAGGCGAAACAAAGTTCGAAAGATCAAAGGATACTTCATTCGTTTTAAGATCTTTTTCTGTTTTATGAGTTGAATCTAAAATAAGTAAAATTTTTAGTAATTCCTATGAGTAAATTATTTTCTCTGAAAAAAGAAAGCTCTAGTTGAATATGAAATGCACACACTTATGGCTCGAGATGAACATTTTTTAGAGTTGAAAACAGAGACAAACTCATGTGTAAAATTTTGAAGAGACGTTTCACTTTTTTGGGTAGGAACTTTAGAATCAAGATTAGAATTTAAATGTCTAAATTTTTAGCCTGTATATTTATCAACTAATTTAAGTGTGCAGAAAATTATTTAATATGAATGGAGCAATAAGTCAAAGAAAATGTTAGCACTGCGCTATTTATTGAGTATATTTTATTGTCGAATTACTGTCGGAAGGTAGCACAAGTGGTTGAAGTGTAAGATCTTGATCCATTTGTCTTGGGTTCGATTCCCGATCCCAAGTATTCCTATTATCTGTTCATAATAGAAGAATACTCTTTCCTTGAATGCGATATCGACAACTAAAAAAATACTAATCAATCTAGATATTTGATGCGATCAATTGCAGTGAGAATTGAAGGGAGTGTAAACCTTTTAATTTTTCATATGGTCAAAAAAGAGAATTTTTATGTTTATTTTAGTACGTATTTAAATGCGGTGTCTTATTTCTCACTGTCTTTCTTGTACGAATAAATTTTGGCTAAAAAAATTAGTTGGAAAAGATAAAAATCTCTTAGCTCACTTTTTGATCTTCTTGTAATTAATATCAGTGGCAAAGTTTCCGTCAATGTGCAACAATATGTCAATGCCTATGTTTTATCATAAAAATTCCAAAAAAAAACTTTGAGGTAGGTATATAGAAAAAAAGAAAAATGTTTCAAAATTACGGATGTTGAAACCTAAATATCCGCGGATATTAAGAGGATGTAAAATTATCTCTAGATTATATCAATGCTTAGAGCAAAAACGGAAAATCTGGGGCCTTTGAAAAAGGCATCGTATAACTTACAATATATTGTAAACTAATTACAATTGCTCATTAGATATTAATTTTAATCATTCTTGTGAATCAACATTTTTTTACTTTGCCCAAATAAAAAATTCTCATCGAACTCAATTAACAGATAAACATTTGGAAAAGCAATTGATACTGAGAACTACTTGCGTACCAAGAGACGGACGGTTCGCGACTGGAGCAGAATTTTTTCAATAGAAATTTAATTGATATATTTTTAACTTAAATAATAATGTAATAATGATTTGCTATACTTTTTATTCAAATTTTGTGTACTGTTTTAGAAAGTTTTTCGGTGTTTTGAAGTTTTATTTGAAAATTTGAGGGGCGACAAAATTAGCACCTACCCAGATGGCATTAAAGATACGTGCGCCACTGCTAAGAACAGGAGGAAACTCAAATCAAAAAGCCCTCTCAAAAAAAACAAAAGCAAAAAAGTCATTAATTGTTAAAATAATTTTTTCTTCATAAAAAAATTCTTTTTTTCTTCAGTAGAATTTGTAAAAAAAACAGTGTACAAAAAACGGCCTTTATAGGCATAACAACATATTGTAAAGGGCATTTAAACAAAAAGATTCCCACTGGCCTATAGTAATATTTATTTGTGGACATGTAATAAGGTGGAGTCTGAAGTGTTAAATTCTTGCGATTAGAAAAGTTTTTAATCTACTCAAGAAAAAAGGCAAGAAAATTCAGAAAAAAATAAAATTGTTTCTACTTAAATTTTATAAAAAAGGAAGTGAAATGTGTTAATGTAAAAGTTTCCCAAAACAAAACAAATGAGAATATTTCTTCTGAAGACTTTTTGTTTGAGAGAAGATCAGCTTTAAAAATGGATCGCTAAGTGCTATGCATTTAGTTGTCTATATTTTTATACAAGTTTTAAACAAACTCTAAACATAATCATTTCCTCGAGAAAACATTGAATGTCGAGAAAATTGCTTATCAGGAAATCAGACACTTTGGTATGGTTGAAATTTTCAGAAAAGTGGTGCATTAGAGATATAGACTGACTGGTCTACAAATAAATGAAAATATACGAAAGCTTTTGCATTTACGTCAAGCAAATATCAGTTGAGCAGTAACTTTATAATAAATGAAAATCCGGTATCGGAATGATTTTATGAAGATGTCTCATAAAATTTATAATTGAACAAAACTAAAAAAATTGTTTTTCGTCAATATAAACTATTTTTGTGATCTATATAAACATTTTAAACTATAAAGTGAAATGCAATTCGTAAAAACTTCAATTTATACTTCACTTCTTCCCATTTTATTCAGTTATTTTTAGATTCAAATCATTAACAAAATAAAGAGACGAAGAAAAAATGTTTTTATTAAATATAAAACTTTAGGAAAAAATTATAATTATTTTAACTGTATATTTATGCAGTCCATCAAAAGTCTACGTCAATTCTTTGGTTAATTATCAAAAAAGTTGAGCAACACCGATATTGGCCATGCTTTCTGATGATAACGCTGATCACAACCCTACACTACTTATACCTGCGATATCATGCAACATTTCTCATTGTCTCACTTTCCTACGCGTATTATACTCATTTTCTTTTATTCCTTCACAAAGAGCATTATTACGTATGCACACATCTAAGACAATGCAATAATCTTCTTATACCTTTAACACATCCTGCAGCCCCCGTCCGTATTCGATTCAACGCCAAATCTCATTAGAGTGGTGAGTCGTTCTCGTTTAAACGCGCAAGACTCCTTCTTTGAATTCGCCGTCCATCAAAGTGATATGGGTTCTGTTCACACACTTCGCAACAAAGCCCGTTTCAGCGCTAGAAGCTGACTTAATTCCTGCACCATCCACTTTATTGATACGATAAGCGCAGCAATATTTGCACTCATATCTTCCTCCCAAATCTCTTTATCTCTTCTCCCTTTTCCACCAATTTGTCGTCGTTATAAGAAAGTCTTTAGCACTACAGCACAAAGCTCTAACTGCACCATTTTCATCGATAGTGGTTGAACGCAGGAGTGAAGATTTGCCATTAATCCAATACTAACAACAAGGATATTAAGCCAGATTATTTGCTTTATCATGGACTTAACGCCAAAGAATTTATTTCACAGCGCTTTCCTTTTACTCGATTCATCAAAATTCACACTCACTTTCGCCTTCCTTTTCACTAAACTTTTTTTATCTGTAAAGTTTTTCCTATCAAACAAGCTTCATAAACTTTTTATTTAGGGGGTCAGAGAATTATGTGATCTAAAATATGCTTATTGTAATTAGTAGAACTTTTACATTTTATAACTTGTGAAGTTAAATTTTATTTTATAATTTATTGTTGCGAAAAGTTAGATTTTTATTATTTCTAAATTTTATTTCTTTTTATTATTAACAGGTTTTTAATTAGATAAAAATTTTGCGTATGATTTTACAAATCCATTTCCCAATAATTGTCTCATTTATACAAAAAAAATTCGAATAAAGGATAAAAGTTATGGCTTATAGTGAAAATATAGGGCGGCGTGAGATATATAGGGGGAGAGAGTAAGGTTGGTTAGATACTGAGTTTCGATAACTCAATGTCTTGGGTTCGATCCCGCATCAACCCTACTTTCACTATAGTTCGATACAAGCGGGGCAATTGTGCCTTCTCCATGAAAACACTCCACGGTACTATTATCTATATAAAAATGGTAAAAATTATTTCTCAATAAATTTACACGGAACAATATTTAAATTATAGATGTATTAGAATACAAAAATTCTGTGGGTATATATAAGAATTGAAAGTAAAGGAGGCGTAGTAGAGGTTAATTTCTGTTAAAGGTTTAACATAGGTAATAAAATTTAATTAAAAATAGTTATCTTTATTTTAACATAATTACGATATTGTCATTTTTATTAAATTAAAAAAAAGTACAAATTTAAAATTTATTGAACGAAATTAAAATATTTAATAATTTAAGATAACGTTCCATATTTTTCCAATACTACACACAAAATATGAAGGACACAAATAAACTAAAAAGTTATTCTACCAAAAAAAAGAAAGAAAAAAGTGATGTTTTTGTGGACCTAATTCTTTGCGGGGTAATTTGTAGGGAGGCAATTATCGGTCCACGACTATTTATGTATAATAAAACGTGGCATCATGAATAACTTTTATCTTCTGAAAATACTTTCAGAAGATGCTTCAATTTCCAGAGAAATTTTTTACAAAGAAGCATATGTAGTTGTTTGATCATTTGAATGATCTTTTCGTAATTTTTTGGAAAAACTACCGCTTTTTAAATTAATTTATGGACATGAATTATTGCACTCGTAAATTTCAACGGTGCCATTTTCGAAAATTGTCACGACACTAAACCTGTAAATGAACGGATAAAATAGTGCAATAACTAACAAACCTACGCATATCCGTATGAGGCCAGCTCGGATACTCTTTTTCGAAAGTAAGATGAAAGGTAGCAAGATATAAACACACTTACTGAAGTAGTATAAGAGTTCAGAGGCCAAGCTTTCACTATTGTAGGCAGAATTGTCCATTCTAATGTGAAAAATAAAGAGTATACAAAATAAAAATAGGAATGTAGAACTTCAGAAAATGTAGACTTTCAAAACTCTAGAAATTTTCCATTTAATTATAAAAATGTGATTTAAAAGCTATTAAAATTTTATAATTGGGTGAACCAGTGAAGAACGAATTACGATGTTTCTATATGGTCTTGGCGGAATCATTAAATTCAAAAAGTTTTATTTACAAGTATGTTTTCTAGACTTTTGAAAACTTTAGGTCAAAAATGTGAAAATTTAGCTAAATTAAGAAACAAATTCTCTCTAAATTATAAAAAGGATTTTTAAAAATCTTGAAAAATAAGCGGGAAAAAATAAAAAAATTATAATGAAACCTTTTTTTTACCTACTAAATTTGAATTTTTTTATAATTCTATATATACACAGTAAAGAGACTAGGAATTTTATCTGCATAGGCTGTATGTTCACCTATAATGCTTTGTAACAAATGTTGGTTAAAATCTCTGTATCTTTTGTAATCTTCACCAGTGATATCAATGATATTTCTAACTTTTTATGGCATTTATTCTTTTATCCTATATGTCAATAAATAAAATGTAAGAATAATAATGTATCGTAATAAATAATGCGCTCAGCCCTATCTTTACTACAATTTAGACTCCTAATCATAGAAACGAAATCTTAGCTAAATTACTTATAAGAGATCAACAAACCGCTCTTCAAGATTTACTGCATTCTTTCAGACACATCGTGTTGCAAAACAAATGCATACGACCCTTCTTCTGGGCTATCCTGTGACTGGAATTTCACAATCATTACACAACCTTGAATTTAAATTGTGTTTAGATGGTGAAGGTGTCAGGCTTGGGTCATAATAAATGTCAAACAACATAAGGGTTCATGTGTCCTGACCTTTTCATGGCAAAATAATAAGCCCAAATAGAAAAACACTGTAATGATTTAAGTCGCCAGTTCAATCAAGTTAGGTGTTCAAATTCCCTGGCTCAATCATGGATATACACACAGAATGCGTATGATAATAATATTCTGATGGCCGCATCTCTGCCCTCTATAACACAAATACAATTATGATGAAAGAAATGGCTCACAGAGTGTAGCTAGAAGGTGGCAACGTTCTACTTGAAGGAACATAGATTAGATAACTCTCTTGAGCAAGCTCCTAATATCTCATCATTCTTAGGAAGAAGCCATTTACCAACATCATAAAGCAAAGTTTCCCAAACCTTGTTCCGTGGAATACTAATATTCCACATAAAATTTAGAGAGGTTAACCGCAAAAAACTGGAATGATAAAATCTTTAAATTTCTATTTATTTATCATAAGACCAAAAACGAAGTCATTAAGAACAATTTATTCTATTTTATGTTCGCCAACTGAAACAACAAACTCAATGAGCCGTAGACTAAAGAAAGCGATAATAAAAAATTATACATGCTACTCCTATGCATGTCCTTGATTGATATTCATTCATGTACTTTTCTCTTAACGTTTTGGGTGGCCCACATAAAACGAACCAATCAAACTGAAAGCTCGAAAAGGATGGTCCAAAGATTTAGCTCTGAATTATTGTCATGTTCTGCGACCATGGCCCTCTGAAAAAGTTACTGATACAAATGGATGCGCCAAAACAGGTAAGCATGCATATCAATATAGAATATCATATCAATTTAGACATACATACCAACTATCCCAATTTTGTTGGGATCATATCAATTTAGACACTTAAACCCGATATCCTATTTCAGGATAAAAATTTTAGTCAAAATTCGGATTTAAAAATTGCAAAAAAAAACCTTATTTTTCTATTTGTTGAAACAATAAATTTATTATTATAAACTAAAAGGCTGTACGTAAAAGAATTTACCGTATGGTAAAAAAAATCTTAACTCCAAACAATCATACTAACATCACAACAGATATTACACACATTGTTATAAGAAACATGAACAACACATGTTAAAAGCATGTTTGGTTTATAATAATAGGAGTGATGAATAAGCTGAAAGCTGTTTAAAATTTTTTTAATATAAAAAAATCATTTAGAATATATTAAAAATGATTTTTATAATTTTTTTGTAATATTTGTTTTTATCAATATTTTAATAAGCTTTGTTCGGAAAAACAATTCATAAATTTAAGTATAATATAAAACTTAATGAATATATACAACTACTTTAAATTTCAATAAAAGTAGAAACATTCATTGGTATTGTTAAGGTGTAAATAACGTATGAGACACATTCTGCAAAAAATTAAATTGCAAAAATAAGATGTGCAAGTTATAATTGCGATTTTCGAATTTTTTTTCGTCACCCCACGAAATTTTTTCGTAGAACGGTGGCAAGAAGTACTAAATCACATTCACCAGAGACAGATTAGCGAGCCGAGAAGCAATTTGTGGGCTTAATCCGAGATTACTACAACTGATGGATTAGCTTTTTAGTAGCAGCCAGAGTTAAAAACACACATGATTGCCAATAGGTTAGGGTTAGAATGAACAAAGAAGAGCAGAGATTGGCAATAATACATATATTTAACTCTCACAATTATGACCAGTTTTCAATATTACAAAATGATCTTACAGGAATAAACTTGTGTATTTTAAAAAAAGTCCACGCTTTAGTTCGAAGATAGTCAGGAAACATCATTTAACATATGTGCACATTTTTATAATGACGTTAATACATTTCAAATAAAAATTTATTGAACATTTGTATCCTGACAACTCAATAATTAATAGTTTATAATTAATATTTATTATTTATTATATTAATTAATAATAAAGTGATAGAATAGAACTTGTGAAGTTATCTTATAAAGAAAAGAATTTGTGATGAAAGACATATGTGTTGATTGATGGCATTAGAGTATATTATGAAGAACTAATTATGTACTTTGCTTATAATATAATCTGGTGAATAGTGTCTGTTATGTTTATGCAAAAAGTGCATAAGCATCACCTTAATTCTTCATACTGAACACGAATGTTATCAATAGAGACATATGGCTTCGAAATGAGTTTTAAGGAAATTAATGTGAAAAAATGTCAATTTGAAAAATACTAATTGTTTGATGGTTTTGACATTTTCAAAGGAATGACAAAAGATAGAAAGGATCGATAAAATGGTAAACTTTCGTTATAAATGAAAAGTAGGAAGGTATGAACATTGTTTCAAGATTAATAAACAAACACCAAAAATATTTAAAACTGAGCCTTTAAAAAGTATATTGAAGAAATGAATTGATTTATATTTTTTTTTAAAAAAAAGTTAAATAATACTCACAATGTAATATTCGGATATATTTAATGTTTTAGGATAATAATTGCGATATGAGACAACATTATAAAGATGATTAAAAGTACATGTGCAAATTATAATAAAAAATACGGTGAAAGTGAAGAGAAATTGTGCAAGGAATTTACAGGAAGGTAATTCTGAGAGGATGAAAGATCCTAAAATTTAAATGAAATTTACAATTGAATAAAATCTTAAAGTGAACAAGTAGTATTGTAAATCTTAGAAAAAGCCAGATTTTATGTCGTGATTAAATCGTAATTTCTCTTCACATAAAAGCAACTTTTAAGTCGTCAGATTTTCAATAAATAAGAATTGAATATATATTGACAGTAAAGTAATCAACTTGATGAATTTCCTAGTTTAAAATTTTTAAGAACCGGATAAAGAAAGAACAAATTCATCTAATATAAAAAAAAATCCTAGCTATAACAGCACATACATTATTGAAAAGAAATTTAAGAAGAGGACATTTCTGTTTTTTTAAATAAGGAAATGAAAATAGTTCGGAATTTATGAATTCGATTCAATTTAAATCAACGCAACAAATAAAAAATCATATTTTAGAGATTTGAAGAATTTATAAAAAGAGTTAAAAGGGTCATGTCAAAAGAATGCCCGAAGGGAACGTTGTAAAGAAGATAAAAGATGAATTGATTGATGGAAAAATGAAGACCAAAGAAAGCATGAAATGAAGTGATTCACCACGATATGGATAAAAGAAAGCTTGCGCGAAGTGATGCTAAAGAAAGAATGAAATGGCGTAGTTGTTGCAGGAAACTGGTTTATCCCGACTTTTTAGGAACAATAACCAGGCCTCGAAGGCAAAATGGATGATGATGATGATGATGATGATGATGATGATGAAGATGATGATGATGATGATAAAAAGAGTTAAAAAGGGACAAAAATTTATCGTTGCATTCCAAAGTTTAATTTCACGAGTCTAGAAATGCAAATACAAAATACAATCTCTAATTCTGCATCATTTCGAAGAAAAATGATCTATTGTTCCAAAATGTCCTTCCCCCATTATCATCCTCTTTTCTTGGAGAATTCATTAGAATTCTAGTTTCAGTAATATCATGTTCACTTAGAAAAAATACGCTTTCATTATATCTCTAAATGCTTTAAAAATTAGAAATTAATCCACATTTTATAACGAAAGGAACGCATTAACACATACACAAAGGGGGAGAAACTTACCCATCTGACTATTTACAAAAGTAAAGATTTAGGGTTAGGGGGAGAATGAAAGATGAAAAGACTTTTCATTTGATCTTGACTGAAAATTAATATTTATGGAGTTTCCCTATTGAACTCATATGCAACATTTGATCTACTAAATACGCGTCAAAGAGGCTTATAAAGCATGGTTCGCTCTATCCCTCTAGCTAGTCATATACATGTGTCTCTGAATGCAAAAATTCAAGTGAAATAGGAATGCACATAGTATCTATGGGAATTGTTTTGTGTAGTAAAATGATTCATGAATGCTGTTCGCTTACGAGAGTTGAGTTAAAGTCTATGAATTTTGGTGATTTCTTAGGCATGGTATTTTCGGAAAAATCTTTTGTGTTTGTGGCAAAAACTTCATCGCTGTCTTCGCTATCAGAATAAATGTGACTGAATTTTCTTTCCTTTGAGGGTTTGCGCTTTTTACCACTTGAAGAATCCTTTTTGATATTTCTTGCCGACTTTTGCCCTGTTTCTTGAGACTCAGCTGTACCCCGTACATATGGTGGAGTACTAAATGGAGTATAGGGAATCGACGGATCTATCTAAAAAAGAAGACATATGAAGTTAGGGGAAAATGATCAAAAAAAGTTTTAATCAAAACGCAAAAAATGGCAACAGTGTTGATGATATAAAATAAACCCTCATTCAGCGTTTGAAAAGAGAGGCCAGTGAAATCCAAGAAAAAGCAAGGCGTGATACGCAAACATGAATGCCAAAACTCTTTTATCCAGGCTTCTTACGTCATAAACTACATATAGAATGGAAATTGTGCTTTGTGTCACATTCACATTTTTTACTAGCTTGCTATTTTCTTTTGTTAATTAAAAGTAATATAAAATAAAATATATATACGTAATCTTTATATTCTTTATATAGAAAATTTTGTATAGTACGCGAGAAAACCACGGAAAGAATAATTAATGCTTGCAAGTATACTAGGAAGATTCAAACCCTTGAAAGCTGTAAAATTGAAAAAACAAAAAACGATACAAATTGATAACAAAAAAAAGGGTTACTTGATACAACTTTTCTCAAAATCTAGTTACATGAGTGTGCATTAGGGTTATGACATTTTGTAAAATTAAAAACCTGTATCAAAAAAGATGAACTTTTACTTTTTATTTGATAAAATTATTTTTATTCTGTAGAATTTAAAAAAAAGATTACGCGCATCTTGAATTGAAAGTTTTAATACTTCAAAGAAAAAACATGGAAAAACATTTATTTAAAATTACGACTAAATTATTTTGTTACACGTAATGAACTTTTGAGATAAATATTTGTCACTTTTACAGGTATTGTAGACCTCTTCCGTCACCTTCATTGCTCTCTCTGCTACGATATTTGTACGAGGAACTTCAAGAATTGAGTCAGCAGTCACCCAATGCGTGTTGAAACTTTTTAAAGCTTTTGGGCATTTCAGTTCAATGAGACAAGCTTGAAGACTATCATATATTTCTCTAGAATATAATTGATTTGAAAACTATGCTTTTTTCCATGCATTAGCCATGAAAGTACAAGCAATTTTTAGCTGGTTTCTCCATTTTGGAAGCAAAAAGGCTATTAAAGTTAATATTGATCTGGAATTCCATCTTGAGTTGTGGATGCACGGTAATTTTTCCCATTTAATAGAAGGCCAAACGCTTTTTTTATTATAAAAATTGTATGCTTCACATAGTTCAAAGAGAAACTTAAAGTCGCCTTTCCAGCCTAGATTTTCTTTAATTGGAAAGTTCTTTTCTCCTAAATAGTTTTTTTTGTAATTCTTCATAATCCTCTAAAATTTCTTTAACATATTCATAAGGAAGGTTTGGAGATTGAGATTTTTCTTCGTATAAAAAATCAAGAAAATGCCGCAAGATTAAATCCAGTATGTGATGCTGGCATCCAATAAATTGGGTTTGTCAAGTTGTTTTCTTTCGAAGTGATTAAGAATTTTAGCCACCACGCCATTTTTCCGGCCTGTATTTACAGCTGTTGAGTCAGAAATGATCATCACAACGCTTTTCCACGCATCATATTCATCGAGAAGAGATTTCAAAGCAGCAAATATGTTTTCAGCAGATCATGTCTTACAAGAAAGAATGCCAAGGTAACGATTTCTTTGTGGATTGACTAAAGAAACCACTTGGTACTCTTGATTTTTTATTTTCTTGCCATCAAAGTGCAAACAAAATTTTTCATTATTAATAAAACAAGAAAGTCTGTTTTTAATTTTCAATGAAGTTTTTATCAACTGACGCCATATGCTGTTTGTTTGCGATGGTGTGGCAACATTCATCCCCTGATCAAACAAATTCTTCAAAACAGTGGCGGTTTTTCTTGTGGATAAATTTACTTCTGAACATAATTTGACTGCAGTCTTGGTTGTTTGATATTTTTTAAAAGAAACAAGTTTCTCTTCAAAACATGAAACTGTATCTGATTCTTCGGCATCTGTATCATTAAAATAATAAGATTGAAACTCCACTGATGAAGAAGTTTTCTTTATTCGTTTAGAAGGATGGATTTCTGACAAAGGCGCAATTTTTTTTGGTTGTGTATCCAATTTGCCCTTTAGAATAAATTTTCTGTAAGTAAAAATCTTTGTCTGTTTTACAGAGCCACACGCCAGTTTTTTTAGTTATATCAAAAACAGAAAAGAGATTTTTTCATACTCTTCATTATGTCTTTTTTTGAAAATTTTCAAATTTTTCTATTAATTTATTTATTTATTTTCGAAACAACTTGTTGCTTAGATATATAGGGAAAATTAAACTTCAACCAAAGATTTGATAATTCTTCTGAAATTTTCTTTACTCGATTAGTTTTACTTTTTATTTGATCAAAAAGTCCTAAAAATCTTCCAACAATATTCTTATTTAGAATGGATCGAGTTATAATGGATCTACTGTGTAATAATTTTAGTGAACCCAGAATCAAGAGCCTAAGCTTCAACCACAAGTGCGCCGACAAAAACAATTATGAGGGCCGCAAAAACGAGGCGTAAATAACTAATAGAAAAATAACATCAATATTTGAAAGATCTATTTGAAAACTTTTAACCCATTTGATCGGAGAAAATGCAGACAATATCAAGAAGTTTGATATAAAACTCTCAAAATCAAGAAATTGATTAAATTGAACTCGCTTCCAACACATAGACAGAATCATTTGCCTTTGACTACTTTAGTCAAAACAACTCATAATAGATTATAGCATGTAACTAAGAGTTGTTACAAAGAGTTGTAACTAAGATGTAACTAAGAGTTGTTACAAAGAGTTGTATTAAGAGTTCTTATATATAGTCAAAACAACTCATTGACATCTTTCTGCTCTGAAGACTTCGCCAGCTTCTATTTGTTATTAAAACGAAAGAATACAAGTCACTACCCGTGAATCTTAATATGCTCTGAAAGTCTACATATATTAGTATAGCCTTTGTGATTTCAAGTTTCAACGAGCAAGGCCGATTTTATAAGATGTGTCTTCTTCTTCTTCTACACCTTGTCCCCAAGTTGGGGGTCTTCTACTCCAGATGCTGCAAATGCCGAGGCAGGGAACAAGGATAAGCTCTTGTCCCCCACGAAATGTCTCATAAGGCCTGCGTCTCGTAAAGCCTCTTGCAGTGAATCTCTAGATTTGCTTTCCTATGGCAGAGTTGTTTCAAACTAAACGATCTAGAGGTGAAAAGCGAATTAGTAGGCGCTTTAACCTACAGCTTCGGGTAGAGCATGCTCGTTAGTCTTGGCTGGCAGATGTTCTAGGAGAGAGCAACTCTGATTTCAAACTACCGCTGCCTTGTGGGTATAGCTTTTGTGTAGGCAAAGGCTAAGGGTTTCCAGCCCCTAAAACAAAATGGTTGGGGTCAGGAAGAGCATACGGCCATAAAACTACGCTTCAATTAAAATGCCATGATTTATAAGATGTGTGTATTTTCCAAATACAAATGTATTTGACCACAAGTCTAGTATGTGGCATAGGAAAATTAAGTATAGGCATTAAGTACTACCCTTGTTACATAATACATTAAAATTTTTAATTTGAATTTTTGTCTAAAATTTTACTTTTAAAATCCCAAATTAGTTGTTTTCCTTTTTTAAAGAATCTCTCCTTCCATAAATTGATGATATTTTGAAGAGATATGATGCTATTCTATGAATAATATAAGAATATATATAAATATTCTGAATATTCTATGATGCTCACTCAATCCTCATACAACCAGTGCTATATTATAAATGCTGGAGGATTAAAAAGTATGAATGGAGTGGACTTTGGCTTTCTGTGTGAATGATTGAATTAAAGAAAATCTTTCATTTCAAGTTACATTTTAAAATCTCTATAAAAAATTTAGCACTTGTCTCTGATAAACTTACACACTATTGAATGAATTCTCAATACACTGAGTTTGATTTTTCAAAACAAAAGTTCAATTTTTTAAATCTAGAAGAATCGCAATAGACTTTTTTGGAATCGGCATTGTACACAATTTCATAAGTAGAACGAAAATATTGTTCGTTTTGTGCTTATTCCTTTCTAAGTGAGGAAATCCAGAATGCTTAGAGAAAGAGAGAACATTAGTCTACCTTCGAGTAGCTCTTAGCCATAAATAGAAGCGTACTTGTGGAGAGGAGAGCAATGCCATGCGATGGCTGTCATATCGGTTCTCTGGTACTACAGTTATTCATCGCTGCTGCTCCGAAAGTCAAACACTACTTCCAGAACCTTAATCATGTGTGCATTTTTGGAGGAAAAAGTGTCCATTTAGTTCATTCAAGATGGCGCACACAATAAAAAAAGTATAAAAAGAGTACGAATTGTCTCATCGTAACCCCAAATACTTTCAATAGAAGGCAGAAAGTGAGAGTTAAAAAGAATAAAAAAAGGGAACGTACTTGATTTGAATGAGAATGCTGCTTGCAAAAGACGACATATTTGATGACTTCATTTTTATTCTCTAGCTTCAAGATTTCTTCGCATAAAAGTTTTTGACTTAGAGCGCTGAAGAAAAAAAAGAAAAATTTCTGACAAGCTCTTCAATTTTGTCGAATTTTTTTTTAGAAAAATCCATTTTCATCTGGACTTTTATGAGATTTTAAATGATCTAAATTAAAAATGAAGGGTAAATTATCCAATGTTACATAAATGAGTTGAAGATTCACTTATGAATTATAAAAAGGCTGCTAACTAAATGTTAAGCATTTATCTAATGAAAAAGATCTTGATATTGAAACCAAGAGCAGCTGAATAAAGATAAAAAGTAAAAAAGTCTAAATCAGAAGTATCCCGCTATCTAAATTTAAACTGCAATTTTCCTATACTTTGAATGAAATAGAAAAATAGATAGGTCATCTAAGTTGAATGTCTTGCAGGTTATACCACATTTTCCTGAAATAGTTGGAAATGTGGCACATGCAGTAACTACATCGCTCCAATTCAAGTTAGTAGTGGCGAAGGATTGTTTTGTTCCTGAAAGCGAATTCATTTTAATTCAATTTTTTTTCATCAGCGTTTAATTTTCACTATTTTTTATATTTAATTTTAATTTTGTATCAAACAATTGAAAAGAAATAATTTTTTGAAGCTCCGGGGCCTCGAGTTTGAGAACAATGCTTCCGGAGCGGGAGCTGAAGCCACAGCTTGAATATACTATGGCTTGGTTTAACGCGATGAGAATCATTGTAAGAGGATAGCACAAAAGAAATGAAAATCCTCTGCTTTGAATGCATTAAAAAATCTTTAATACTCATATTTCCCGTCGTCAAAGAGTTAAGTTAAAGTAAAACTCATTGGCAAAGATGAATTAAACAAGGTGTCCAAGTGTAATTAAAATACACCCACACGGTGTAATTAAAATAAGAAGCAAATGTTGAAATACAAGATATGGCCTAGGGGTGGGAATTTTAATTTATATATAGAGAAACAAGTATTTTGTATTTGTATTCCGAATCAATATCATTTGAAAAGCAAGATGGGATGGATGGAGGGAGAGAGAACGGGGATTTTAAATCTCGACGCAATTGAGATAAATACCATTGGAAAAGTATATGACTACTGATTTTAACTATTGGAACTAAGTTTTGAATAATCAAAGGTCTTTTTTTCATTTTTCGTTTCTCCATTTTTACATTTTCAACCCTATATTTGTTCTTTACTTTATTCAATATTTTTATTAAGCACGGGTCAAATATATGTTTTACTTGTAGTTGAATTGTTGAACAACCAAACAAAATAAAGATTTTTTTTATAAAAAAACACTATTAAAGTATGTAAATTTGATGAAAAGAGAAAAACAAAATAAAAATTGATTAAAAATAATTAAATATTTCAAATCTATTAATTTTATTAATATTTCATCAGGCTCACTGTAAAGATATCTAATAAAATTTATTCATGACATATTTTATATTTTTCTGTCTATATCGCAGATACGGTAATAAAATTCTTTTAATATTTCAAAATATCAATATCATGTTATTGAAAAGTTATTAGAAAGCAAACAATCTAAAATAGGACAATTAGTTCAAATAGCAATTATTTGCCCTTAAAGAAAAAATACTAGATGTGTCGAGGTAAAAAACAAAATACGCTATAAATAAAGTCTACCATGTCACGTGAAAATAAAATTCACAAGTATTCTCGGCGCACTTTATAGTTGAACCATAGGAAGCATCATCAAATCTGTCATCTTCAAAACAAATACTACACTAAAAATAAAAGAATGCCTTAAAAGGTGAAATAAGCATGAATTAGGGTAAAAGAAAAAGAGTTAGAGAAAAATCGTCAACACCCAAAAGAACTTTAGTCTTCGATGTCCCTCATCGTCAATAGTAATTAGCATGTTGTTCCATATCCTATATATACTCTTATCTATATCCTTTTGAGCATAAGAGACTGATGAAGGGGAGGGGGCAAAACTGATTTAAATGGGGGCCGTGAATATAAGAAAGTGTATACATTTATATATTTCAAAGGAATTTCAGATGGGCAAAATAAATCCCAGGGGGCCTAGCTCCCTTGCCCCCTCCCATCGATGGGCTTGGTTACAGTACTTAATAGGGATACACATTTTAAATTTAAATAATAGAGCTCTTATATAGTTATGTTCTATAAAAATATTCGCCTCGCTCAAAAATGCACGGGCTCTTTTCAAATGACTGGCTACATTACTGCCTCTGATCAAATATAGCTCAAATGTGTATTACTACAACAAAGAAGTGGGCGTTAATGAAAAAAAATAGATTTTAAATATCCATTCTAAGACTTAAAAACTTAAAACAAGAAAAGTAATAGCGAAAATCTACTCAGAAGACAAACACGCCTAATAGATACTATAAAAAAGATATATAATTCCGAAACTAAAACTTGCTCTGATCTTAAACTAAAGAATACTTCGCTATAAGTGCAATATCATATATTTAATTTTAAAAATTCAAAAGGAAGCTTATGTATTTGATGCAGCATAACACAACGTTCAAAATAAGGTCCCAAAAATGTTTTTTCCATGCTTTCAGCAGAATGTAAGTAATACATTTTTTAAATCTTCATGTTGATATTTTAGTTGAGTATACATAAAAAATAAATAGCAACAGTGAGTAAATATCTTTTGGCTTAATAATTTTAAGTGAATTTTATAGATTAAATTTTGCTAAATTATACACCAAGAAAATTTTCGAGGGTGAAATTTTCTGAATGGAATTTTGGAGCCACAAAATGTTAGACCTTTTCCACGATTGTGTTATAAGCAGATATTTAAAAATATGAAATTTATTTAGTTTTAATTAAAAAAAAGAATCTTAGAAAGACAAAAAAACTAAAAATGGCAATAATTTCACTTGAATTTTTTATTCAAGTAAAATTTATAAACCGATATTATTTAATTGAATATGAAATTATCACGTTAGATTTTTCTGATATTCTTATTTGATTTACTATTTCAACTCATTTGTCGCGCCAGTTTAATACTTTAAGTGTTGTAAACGTTGCATATTTTTATGGTTCGGCTTCCATCAATGATCTGATAGCTACGCACGCTTCATATTTTCTTGAAAGCGGTTGATCCGTCAAAGGCCATAGTTGTCGAAAATGTATTGTTTCTTGTTATATTTTAATGGAAACTATCGGTGTTATATGGCATGACAATAAAAATCATCATATCACTTCTTCTTCCTTATATATACATAAATTTTTTCTTTTGTATTTTAACTCTTAATCCTAATAAAGTTTTTTCCTGTTTCCGATCTCAAGAGATTGTTCTACTTCTCAAAAGCTACGCTAAAGAAGAATTCTATTCGCTTATGTTGAAGTAAAACAGATGTTCATGCGATGAATAATAGATACTAATTATCCCGTTTTTTAGAAATAATACTTTGATGCCCTGTTTTAGTACCATTTGTTCCCAAAGTCAGTTGTTCAAATTTTAATTCCCTGTATATTAAGATCTAAATAAAATATTGTTCATAACAACCTTGCTGATATGTTTGCTCACAAATTAGAAAATTTCATAAAAAATTGAAAACAAAAAATCAAAGTGTGATTTTTTGCATGTAATAATTCTAAATAATGTTATACGTTTTGAAATAAATCATTTTGTAAATATGATTGGACAATAATAAAAATACGAGAAAACAAATGAAGAGAGATGGTTTATTCTTTCGCAATTACCACAATAAAACTTATTCTTAGAAACTTCAGTCATCAATTTGCTGGTAAAAGCTTCTGACATTCCTGTATCATCGACCTTGACACCCCAAATTTTGAAAGTTCAGCTACCTTGAAATTTGTAGCCTGTATTCACAAATTCGACACAAAAAATGTTTGCTGTGTATATAAATGCTTCATGAAATTAGAAAGGTATAAAAAGTTATATAAACAATTTACATCTTTAGATTCATCGAAGCAGCTCTCAGTAACTTGAACCGCTCCAAAATTAAGAGTACTAGTAAAAAAGCACTCAGGATTGAAGATAGCACATATGACGTGGACCAATCCTAAAGGATAAAGCAACACATAATATCAACGCATACTTTACACATGGTTTATGAACCTTTTTATATAAACCGTCCATTAAGATGTTAAAAAATATAAAAATAGCCCATTATAAAGTAAAAAAGGAAAAAGTTTAATGTTTTTAAAACTTTGATCTGAATTTTTCATTGCATTTAAGTTCGATAAAATCCTTCCAAAATTCTTCTTGTAGATGTTCATAATCTCAAGAAAATGAATTTATCATCCATTTTTCTTTTTTGAGTTTAAAGAAATCCTTACTTATGAAAAATAAGTAATGTTCCAGCTGAAATTTATGATGACAAAATTTTAATTTATGTCATGAAAAAATGTTTTAATTAAGTTTATGAAAAGATATTTGAATATTTGTTTTTACATTTCGAACTGTTTCCTAAAAAAAATGGTACACCTGAATTCCATTTTCACACAGATGTGGGCATTGAGAAATTGCGCTTAAAACATGCTTTCTTAGAAAAAATGATTGATCCTACCTAATGATTAAAATCTCAAAAAGGAAGAAAGAAAAATAGCGGAGTAAGGGTAATAAATTGCAAGCAATATTATAAAAAGATAACACAAAAAATAACAAAGACATAGACGCTAGAAATCAAACAAAAAATAATGACGTAACAAGAAAGATAGAAAATCAATAAGTTTGCAGATACAGGCATCATATAACGGAGTTACTGCAGTGGCGTGCCTATCCTATATAAAGGTGGATGCTAATTTTGACACCCCTCAAAATTTCAAATAAAACTTCAAAGCGCCAAAAACTTTGTAATACAAGTACATAATGTATGGAAAATTGGAATGAAAAGTGTATCAAAACATTACACTACTATTTAAGTCTAAAAATATCTAATTTAATTATCATTTTAAAAATAAATGCCTTAATGATAAAAAAATAAAAATAAGTTAAATAGTTTCACTGATGAGTACATTAGAGATAAATATCTTTAGTTAAAAATTATCTACAAAATAAATTGCTTGCTAATTTCAATATATGTCATCAATATTTTAAAGTATCAAATTGCAAATGACAATCTGTCGAGGTTATAGAAGAATATTCTTTTCTTCGATGCAAAAGGCATATTGAATAAATAATAATCAAAATAGAAATGGGAAAAGGAAGCAATTTTGGAGAAAAAAAAATTATTCAGTAATATATGAATAAAAATTTTCTTTAGTGTGCTTGCCACTAAATGGACAGGGGGCATGAGTAAGGTTGGTTAGGTACTGGGTTTCGAACCCGCATTAAGCCTACTTTCTCCACCCCACTGTACTTTTACCTTTAGTGTATTTAAACCACGACATACACATCTGTCTGCCACATTACGTTTGAAAAGTTAAGTATAAAGAATTTGAATTTATTAACACAAAATTAAAAAAAAAAATTCTTTTATCTTAATTTAAGCATTGAGTTTGCTAAACCCTAACCCTAACTTAATCTCACTCTAACGAGAGCTTTTGGCATCAAAGCTGGGTATAAAAAAATTAATTTACGCTTGTAAACGATGAGTAAAAAGACAGGAAAGAAGATTAGGGAAAATGAGAGTACAAAGTCCCAAAATGTAAAGGTTAGAATGTGTAAGGAGGAAGCTGAGTTTCAGAGATGTGCACTTGTGCCTTATTATTATTTGCACAAGAATACTTTATTTTTGTCAAATTTCCATGTGAAAATATATGATTTAGTTTAGGCCTTCAAAGTTAAATATAACTTGTCAAATTTTTGGAATAGAAAAAGGAATTAAAAAGGGATATATATTTTTTCTAGAATTTTGACATCCAGCGGTAACATTTTCTGTATTTTAATTTGTGTCAAATAAACTTACAGCTAATTGTGTAAATTCGCTTGACTTGTAATAATCGCATATTTGTGTAACAATTATATATCTTGAGCTGTGAATGGAGTTAGTAGAACATTTTAATTCAGCAAGTTTATCATGTTTGCTTTTTAAAGAAGGTGTTCATTTACTTTCACAATGATGGGTTCCTATTTCAGCTTCTCTCCATTACTTTCTGATATTTTAAAAGATATATTTCAAAGTAGAAAGATGTTTTCTATGAGCAATACATCAAAAAAATTTTTAATTTGATAAATAATATTCAATCTGTTTCAATAATGTTTTTCTCAATTGCTTCAAATTATAGATGCAATCCTAAAAAATTCTTCAAATGAATTTTTTACATATAAGCATTTATTACCACATATCACACTTTGCAGAATTTATGATTGATTGAGGCAAATGATGAACTCTAATGTGATAGACAAAAGTCGAAGAAGATGATTAAAACTTCGGACCAATAACTTTAAAGGAAAATGGAAATTTGATTCTGCACAAGTCGATCCACACATTCTATTCCCCAAAACAAAATTGGATCACAGCCCAAATGATAACATGTTAAAGCATTTTAAAAAGTTTACGTCCAGTAGTAGTCTTTTTCAGGGCACCTTTTGTAGATGGACAAAGTTGGCATTTCTTAGAAGCAAAGAAATAAATTTAAAATGCAAAAAATACGAAAAGGAATATTACACTGTTGACTTCTTTGTTTTCACATTTACAGCAATACCACGAACCTTTTGGCACCTGGAGAATACCATAACACGCTAATATGAAAATTGAAAATGTGCACAATTTGAATCAAAAATGTATTCATTAAAAACCTTGATGAACAGCTACGTCACAGTCATCGCCATCACAATAAACGAGCAAATTATCTGCGTATCCAGTTTCATCCAAACAAATGCAACACCCACCCTCCATTTCCTGGCAATAAAAATATCGTTTTGAAAATGTAAACATATAATTCACATGTTCACTTACATTTCATGCTTACAAGAAAGATTTGTGAAATAGATTTTACTTGAATTAGTTAAAAAAAATATATTATAAAGTTCTAAATATTGTTTCAGTTAAATATTGTTTAGAAGCGGTAAAATAATTATTAAGAAAAAATTTTGAAAAACAAAAACATATTTTATAATTTACTCCCTTTTTAAAAGAATATATTTAAATAAGAACTTCTTTTTGTATTTACGAACTATAGAGCAGTGAACTAACTCGAATTAAAGTAGCAAGTTTTAATCTGAAAGTATTTCAAAAATGATACTTTAGTAAGACAAAAAAAATTAATAGGATTATCTCTGTTTTATGTTTGAATTTTCTTGAAAGCATAGCTTTAGAATAAGTCATTTTAATTAAATTTGAACATAATTAAACCGCGTTTTTATTACTTATTAAAATAAGACAAAAAATCAAATTAAATTTCGCCATATGTAACAAGTGAAATACGAATACAGAGTGTAGCCATCAGAGGCCGAGGCAGTATAAAGGGTGCAAACAAAAAATAAAATAAAATTTCAATCACAACGGAAACTACCGATATCAGAACTTACAAGTAGTACCTTCAAAATGTAAGATTCCAATAATATTTATTATTTTAATAGCTTTTGAAAAAATGAAGGGTATTTTAAAAAAAAATAATGTACATCAAACTCTAGACTACCATTTCCCAATGTGGGCGCCAGCGCCCCCCAAAGGGCGTTGAAAACTTTTAGGGGGCGTTGAAATAATTTTGGGACTTGGGAGGGGGGGGCGTTAAAAAATTAGCTAATCCAATATCTTCACTTTTAAATTTTTAGTATCTTTAATATAAATATAATATAGTAATAGTATAGTTGAAGCCTCTCTTCAAAGAATCATAGCAAACCTTTTGGATTCAACCTTGAATTTCTGTAAATTTCCGAAATTATGGGAAAAAAAGATTTTTTCATTGCTTTTCCTACTACGTATATGGCTGAACGCAGTTTCAGTGTTATATAACGCAGCTTCTCAGCAGACAAAGAAATCGTAAGCAGAGGTGACTTAAGACTCCTTCTCAGTCAATTTTTTAATAGAGGGCGTTAGAAAATTTTTTGAAACTTTGATGGGCGTTGGTCTCAAAAAGTTTGGGAAACACTGCTCTAGACTAATATACTCGTTTTCATCTTGGAAATGAGTGCGTTCATATGCTTATGTAAAAAAATGTCTATTAGATTTTGTAATATAGATAATAAAAATGGAAGTATCAAGGAAAAAATAAGTTTTTTCTTCCCTTGGTTGAAACGCGCATGAAATTGAGCTAAATTACTAGGAAGCTTTCTACCAATAGTTCAAAACCAAATATAGTTGTATATTTAGCATATATATGCTATAATTTAGGTTACCATATTTAGAATACAATCCATTGTTATAAGAGTATTGAGCGAGGCAGGTATTTCGGGGCGGGAATGCCTGCGTACCTGCATATAGTGTTTTGCAGGGAGGTGTAGGTACGGGTATGGAAATATTGAATGTGGGTATAAATATTATGTTTTATCATAAATAACATTATTATAAATTGTAATTGTGTAAATTTAGTGTAATGTACACTTAAACCCTATTTAAAATGAGGAAATAACTAGTGGATACTCTTGAAGTCTTATGTCCAATTGGTAAATTCAAAGAAATGATTTTAAAAAATGAACATTCTGCATGCTTATAATTTTGATTTCTGTTAAAAAATTAAATTTAGTTAAATTTTAATTGAAGATGATAATAAAAAGCTTCAATTTTACATCAGGGCTGTCAAGTTTCAGAAATTGTCATGCGGGTGAAAATTTTTCGTCAAGCCTTGGAGAAAATTTCATTTTTCCAGTTTTTTTCACAAAAAAACAGCTAATAAAAATGCCTTTGAGATGATTAATAGCCAATAGACTTGATATATATGTACGCAGGCCCCTAGCCACAAGAATTTATGTTATTTGTTGTCGATTCTACTCGAAACACAATAAATTCCTAAAAAAATATATTATTTTTAAACAGAATCACTAATATACCAAAAAATTCTAAAACAAAAGCAAAAAATAAAAAAAAGAAGCCCTACTAGGCCCTACAGCAAAATTTAAAAGATGTTATAAAAGGTTAGTGGATACTTTTTATTGATTTCTATATCTTCAAATTAATAATCTATGCATAAGAGTGAAACTAAACGTGTTTTATGTGACACTCTATGGAAATTATCATTTTTGAACTACATGTTTTCATAGCTATATTGAATGTGAGAGGAGTTACTATGTCTAAAAGTTAAAATATCAAATTACATTCCATATGTAGATAGGCTTTCCATAAGTCAGAGTAAATGTTTATGCCTTATCGCATTAAAAAATTAAGTTGAAGTATAATTTTTATCGCATCATAAGTATAATTACAAACCTAATTGTACCTGATCAAACATGATTTTTAATTAGAAAAAATTAATAATTATTTCTGATTAAAATTCATTGATATGATGATTCAAATTGTATTGATGAGTCGTTTTTTTGACAGGATAATATTGACGTAGAGATAAAATTTGCTTAACTGTTTTTTAAATTGTGAAAATTTGGTGTAGTATTTAAAATGAATTAGTTTGGAAATTGCTAATAATTAAAATGGAGAATTTTTTTATATTAATGTAGCGCTTTTTCTTCAGCACTTTATTTAGTCCGACAAAATAAAACTAGCTTAAAAAAACCTAAAAAGAGATTAAATTTTTTTTTTCTTTTTATGCGGGATTTCAACTCAATTTGCGGGTAACTCCCGCTCAATGCGGGTGACTTGACAACCCTGTTACACCTATATACCGCACTGTCTCGATGAAAACATCCCACGGTACCTTATACCGTACTGTTATTTTATTGTCAATAATAAATTGTAAATATGAATTACAAAATTATGTTTGATAAGATTTGAGGGTAGAAAATTAACAGGAGTTTTAAAAGGTACCAGAAATAAATTTTCTCCAAATCTTGACAATAAAGCATATTTTTTTCGAGAAAACAACGTGGATCCAGCTAGTTAGACTTGGAGTACTCAAATAGCCATTCTTTATTAGACAAATTAAAAAAATGAGTTACCTCTATAAACCAAACAAATTTTATCTAAATATTATTAAAAAAAAATAAACCTTAGCAGACATTAAAAATAGAACAAAAAGATCATGACTAAACCAATTCGAAATTATTCATATCAATATTATATATATTATAAATTATTTTTCTGAGTTATACTGCAACATTCAATCACTCACATATGATAAAGTCTTTATTATAGGAGACCTCAATTACAAATCCATACTTACGAGCAACGAAAGATCCCACTTTTTTCATATGAAAGATGACCTACATCTCAAGCAACTAGTCAAAAGCAATTCTTATTTTGGACTCAATTACAAATCAAAACTAGACTTGATCCTAACCAACATGCCTTATCATATTGAAACGACAAAAGTTATAAAATACGCTACATCAGACCACTGAATAATTTTCTCAAGTTTTAAATTCTTAATCTCCCACATAAATCAAAAATACTATAAAAGAAATTTTATGAACTACAATCCACAAGTATTGATAAAAGAGTTTTCAAACCTTAATATTCACTACTCTCCGAATTTCATCTTTACTTCTTTCGATGACATATCGAGCTCCCTTTTTTCTTCCTATAATAAAGTTTGCCCGCTTGAGAAATGTTCTATCCGACAGAAAACTCCTGCTTGCATCAACAAATACATCCAAAATCTGATAAATGAAAGAAATAGGTTTTTTAAAATATTCACAAAATCTAATGGTTACAAAGATTTTAAGAAATTTAAAAATCTAAGGAATAAAGTCGCCAACACCATCAAAAGCAGCAAGCATAAATTCTTTTCAAAAAAATTATCAAACACAAACTCTAATCAAAAAGCGTATTGGACTTTAATAAAACAAATTCATTCTGGATTCTCCAAAAATTCCTTTGAAACAAACCACGTCATTCATGAAGGCAAAGTTGTTTCAAACCCCACCCAAATCTGCAACATCTTTAACATAGAGTTTCATTCTCAACATAAAGACTCTATATTACAATCAGATCCAACGTATTTACAGGACATAGAAACCTTCTACAACTTAAAAAATCAATCCTTCAATTTCGCTTTAACCGACTCAAATGAAGTTCCACAAAAATGAAAATCAATGAAAGTAAAACCATTTCCATTTGATCCACTACCTATCAAAGTTATTAAAGATTGTGATCAGTACCTAACACCCATTTTAACAATTTATCCATTATCCACAAGTATTTCCCTTCTACGTTAAGGCATTCATACATAACCCCAATTCATAAAAAAGGCTTCAAGCAAAATGTATCAAACTACCGCCCTATCACAAACATACCAGCATTATCAAAATTATTCGAAAAGAATTTTTTAACCCAAATTACAACCTACATCTCGAAGAATAGCATACTTTATTCAGAACAACACAGCTATCAAAAAAATCATTCCTCCAGCGACTGCATCCAAGAAATAGTAAAAACACTTTTCTCCAAGTTGGACTCCAAGTTATTTGTCTCAATTACCTCATATGTCCTCTCTAAAGCATTTAACTCTGTAGATCATTAATTACTCCTTAAAAAGTTGGAAATTCTCAAGTTTGACAACTCAAGTGATCTTCTCTTACAATCATACCTCTCCAACCGTACTTTTCAAACGAAATTTAACAACACATTCTCTACTACAGCAACTGTTAATTGTGGAATACCGCAAGGATCTACGTTAAGGCTATTCTCTTCAAACTATTTATCAACGATCTCCCCTTCTTTATAAAGTCACCACACACTAAAATATTTTTATTCGCTGATGACATATACTCTATTTCATTTCACGAATCTGCCGAGGTTCTGTGTTTTCTCATTATAGTGCAACAAATGAAATAGAACAATGGTGCAACATCAATCATTTAAAATTAAATACAACGAAAACTTCTACAACAATTTTTTCTCCAAACATGAGCAAAACATCGTCAAACATGCCAAATTTTAATGAACTAAATACTTCCTCATCTATCATCATCCTTGGATTCCAAATTTCAAATTCTCTCTCAATTGAACACTACTTCAACAAAATCATCTCCAAGTCGAAATTCAAATTATCTACACTCAAGAAACACTTTTCTTTTCTTTCTCTTACCCAAAAGAGACTCCTCGTGAACTCTTTCATTCTGAACAATTTTAACAATTCGATAAAAACTTTTTTCCCCTTCTTAAGAAATCAGACCATGAAAAGTTCGACAGACTAATCAAAAACTGCCTCAAATACATATTTAGTCTGAAAAGTTCCTCACAAATAAGCAGAAACCACATTACTCATACAATGATTCTTTCAGACAGTAATTTACTTTATTACAAGTTTTTTATATGCACCTTCAAAGACATATATCAACACCATCAAACTTCTGAACTATTAATAAATAAATTTCACAACATACCACCCAGAAGAACCAGAAACTTTAAACTAAAAAAGACATTTTACTCTTGTTCATCCTCTCTATTCAACTCTCTACCACGCAATTTAAGAAAAACAACAAATTTAAACTGTTAAAGGAAGAACTTTTTTTTTACATCTCTGCACTAATCCCATCTATCAAAGTCACATGCATTAATATCTTCTTTATATCTTCCACCTTCATCATCAAGCCTGAATCATTTTCACATTATTTTATACTTAAATATAAATCCTATAGATTGTAGTTCATAACATGCTGAAACATTATTTTAATAAGTGTCGTCAATATCTGAATTATATTCATCCTCCACAGCGCAATCAGAAAATTTATCAGTATAAGAAACTAAAGCAAAAAATTATCTATGTGAATATCAATATATTGAAAAATCTGTAACAAAGCTTTAATCATTCTAATTGATTTTATTACAAGAAAATGATAAATAACAACTATTATTTGTTTTCAATGAAAAAGCTTTGTAAAAAAACTTTAAACACATAATTTGTTGTCAAAAGTCGAATGAGTCCATATGGATTAAAAGATTAGAAAGGTTAAATTTTGGTGATATTCCTAGTCACCAATTTTTATGAAATGAAATTACTTAATGAGTTTCACAAAGTCACATACTCTTAAACTCCTAGCAAAAACTCCAAATGATTTATTCAATTTTGTAATTTTTATGGGTGGAAATGTATTCGGTGGGGGCTCAAGTGTTAATTACATATTAATTAGGGTGTTTTATTTAATACATATAATGACTAACTACTAATTATTAGATGAAAGTTTGTAATAACTAAAAATAAGAATTCATAAAGTAAATTTTTAAGGAGACGCATATGTAAATTATGACAGTCCGATTGAAATAATTTATAATAAAAAAAATTTTAATATCTTTTGTCGCTAATTTCTAAAAGACTCGTTCTGTTAGTGAAACACACATGGATATTTTTCTCATTAATATTTTTTTTAATACCTAATACTCCAATAACATACATGGAAGTTAGTTTTTAAAATTATAAATAATCGATAAAATAGAAATTAACTATCATTTTTAGACACAATTGATATGGCATTGAATAGATAGGTGAAAAGAAATTGTAAATAATATTTTGAAAAGTAATGGACAGGATTAATCAATGAAAGTAGTGAAAAGAGGAAACGAGTTTACCTAACTTATTTAAATGAGAAAAATTAAAGGTGGTTATGATCCGTTGAAGACCATAGTTGTCAAAAAAAAATTTCGTTTATTTATTTTAAAGTTGTTGGGAATATTTTTTAATGCCCTTATGTATATCATGAAATTTTTTATGATTATTTTAAACTTTAAATCAAATTTTCAGAAAAAATACAATGATTTTAGAGACCATACAAAGTCTATTCCATTTGTCCTAGTTTCAAATAGCGATCTTTATATTTCCAATATATAAAATTAATGTTAAGTAAATGATTAGAATATTTGAAAAAAAACAAAAAAGTGACATCATCCTCCTCTTACCATATAATTATTATAAATAATTTAAAATTATGCTTCTTGATCTAATTTATTGAATTGTATATTCGACTCGGATTGCCTTAGTAAAATTGTTTGTTTTTTATTATTTTTCTCAATTATAATTTTCAGGACTTTTGTTTCTTTTGTACTTTGAGTTGGCTATTAAAAATGAAATAGGTCTTACTACATTTGTGACAAGTCTTTATCAATTTACCCGATGTAATTTTTTAAAATTTCAAATATTTTATAGGCATTGTAACAAGGAACGGAGACGTAGATATGTGAGTTTTCCAAAGTTTAAGAACACTAAATTATTGTTTTTCATTAATTTTATTACTCATGATTTTCAAGTTCTCTACAAGAAGCTCAATTTGTATATTCCTTTTCAGAGAGTAGCTTTATTCATGAAAATATGAGCTTTTCATCCTAGATCAGGCGTTCATAACATTTTTACCGATATAAATCCCATATCTGTTAATCTATGTATACAAACCCCTAATAATCTGGCAATAAACAAAAATTTCTCACTGTTATGCTATGGGTCTTCCACAATTCGTCGAAAGACAATTATGTGAATCATAAATTATGGATGTAACAATTCGTTGAACATGTTTTAATTTACAAGATAAATTAAAACTCTAACATTAATCCTAAAACTAACTCCAAGAATGCTAAATCTCTAACATTAATTCTAACAACTCCAATATTAATAGCAAAAACTTACTCTAATATTAAAAAATAAATTGTAAACATTTTCAAAATTGTAGTGTTCTATGAATTGTCGCATTCAGATAATTCTCGTGCACCATCCCAGAATATGATTTTATAAAATTTATATATTATGTTAAACTAGTAAATCCTTCACTTTTGTTTCACTCAATTGTTGCATTTGAGTAATTATGACATTCCACCAATAGTTTTCCAACGGAGTGTTTGACCCTGAATTTTATAAAACTAACTTAAATAATCAAAACAATTTATTAAAACTCATTTGACTATTTCAATAAAACAATCCACCAAATACAAGTTCTTCTTTTAAGATACTGTTATATTAAAGGTTATAGCATTCAAGTAATGATATCAAATTATTTATGGCCTATGTGTCCTGGCTACACCATGGAAAGCGTATTTCATGGAAAAACAAAAAATCATATCATCCAAGATTAACCCATTTTATTCCAAAAAAGTAGATGAGATTAAGTAATTTGATCTAAAACTAGATAACTGTACATAGCCAAAACATAAAGTGCACTTTATGTTTGGGTAAATAGATCATGATTTAAATCTAGTCAATATAATCCATAGTAAAATCAATACAAAAAAATTTGTCTATATTGATATTAGTGAACAAGAATGAATATCTTGAAAAATGATTGATAGAAAATATAAGTGAAATGAGAAAATACATGTTACGGCAACCTTATTAACTTGTATGCATAAAAGATTTACTCTCACCATAAAGAAATAATAAATATTTAATTGACTTCTTATTTCGAATATGCCACACCTTACGCCTTTAACATGGATTTTCAATAATTAACCAACTAGTTAACTAGCTTCTAAGTTCTAACTGACTAACTAAGTAACTTCAATAATAAAATTTGTTGGGTCTGTTTTTGTATGTGATTAAATTGTAGATTAATATATACCACTGGCGGATTTAAAGGGGGCGAAACCGGCGTACGACCCCCTCCCCCTCTCCCTAAAATTGCATTGCCAATTGCTTGAAAATTTTTCCTGATCTAATTCTTTTCGTAGAACTCAAATATTATGATGATTTCTGCAACTGGTTTTTTAGATTCAATCTTTCTTTAAAGTGAAAAGCCCTAAAAAGTTTTTTATGTTTCAATCGTAGTTAAGTGTGACATTTATTACTTTTATATTATCCAATTTTTTTTGTAAATTTATTATTTAAACACATCAAGTTTTACCACGTTAATTCACTTCGCAGTTCAATGAATGAGGATCGTTTTAATGCTCTCATTCTTCTTTTTGTTCACAGAGATACTCGATTGGATATTGACACCATGCTAAAAAGTGTCCCAGATGGATGAGGCTCCTTAATCCCCTTAGTTCTTACTTAATCTAGTTACTTAATAAACTTTTAATTTTTTGATATATTATTATGATACTCTATGTTTTATGATAAAAAGACAATTTTTGCTTTTTATTAAACTATTACGCAAAATAAGATAAAAATAGCTTAAAATTTTCATAAAGCTTGAATTTATATGCTTCAAATTTGAGTTCTAGTTTAGTAAAATCCGCCCCCATAATGCCAATTTATAGATCCGCCCCTGTATACAATTTAATTTTGAAAATTTAAAGTTTTACGTTATTGATAAAATTATTTTGTTTCACCCAATTGTTTCATTTGACGAAGTGTGCATCGTATACTAAATTTTATAAAAGCATAAAATAATCTTACTTTAATAGAAAGATTAATATGTTATGTGTCTCGTCCCCTAATGCTAAATGTCTTTTGCTCATGTCTTTTTTGACTATTTCTATCCATGTCATCTTTAGCCTGCCTTTACTCCTACCTAAAGTTTGATTTTTATAAGCTTCTTAATTAGATCACACAAAGGTCTTCTATTTACATGCCCAACCCACCTTAACCTTTGTATTTCTAATACTTTATTTATTTCATTTACTTGACATAAACTTCTTATCTTTTAAATTAAATTTACACATAATTCTTATCATCCTCATCTCTGTGGTGTTTAGTCTCTTTTTTCTAAGATTTTTTTAAAGCCCAACTTTGGCTACTATACACTAAACTGGACCTAATACAACTTCTATAAAAAACCCTTAATTTTAACGAAAAGATACTATTGCATAAAATACCACTTAACGCTTTAACTTTTTTCCAAGTTAGTTGTATTCTATGTTCTACAGAGTTACTTACACTACCTGTTTTGTCTAAAACCTCACCTAAATAACAAAAGTGTTTAACCTCTTCTAATTCTACGCCGCCTACTACTACTTTTTCTTCCAATACTACATCGGTATTTGGGTTGAAACTTAAACAGCACCTACACTTAAAATTTGTTGTATTTATCAAACTGCCCTTAATGTTTGAGCATTTTTTATGTACCCACTTATTGCATCTCACCGATCGCAAGTACAACTTTTTTTAAACTAAAGTTGATTGACCTGTATACTGATATGCTTAAAAATTGGGAGGTAGTTTCATAATCACTCCCCGAACTATCACAATCTTCTGTTGTAGGCGTTGCCTTCAGGGGAATGATTTCTTCCTCTGACAGTTTTTCTCCTTGCTCGATAGATGTGTTGATGTTTACGTAATTTACGTTTCAATTACTGTTCCCTGTCAATTAAGTGGGCGTATCATAGAAATGCGCTCACATGATTGGTTTGTTGGATAAGCAAGTTCTACAGGCTGGCATGCCAGCATTCATTTGCTGAAGACAGCATCATTGTTAGAGTGTTAATGTCAGGATAACGGGAGAAAAAACAAGGAAAATGGTTACATTCTATTTTGTGTCGGATAGCGGAGTTGTCAGATAAGTATGGCATTTGCTTCAAAAGCAATTCCATCTCAAGGCAATGTTAATAACAATATATATTTAGAGGCTTAATTGAGGTGCTTCCTAGTATTCATCTAATGCAGTGTTGTCTTTTTTACTTATAATTCCTTCCTTACTAATGCATCATTTTCCCCAAAATTCATTGATTATTTGCTGCAATTTCTTTCAATGCTACTTCGTAATAATAAATAATAGCATTTTTTTCATTTCACATCAAAAGTCCCATTGATAAGAATCATTAATAGTAATCATGCTACAACATACACCCTGTACGTTTAGATAATAACAATAATCATAGATTTGATGATATTTAAAATCTTCTCTATTCCATAATTAATTTAATCAACTTTCTTTTTTCTCTGTCCTCATAAAATAAAAAAAATTAAGGAGAGGAAAGTGCTACGCTTAAAAACTTCTTTTTCCGCCTTTTTTTAATGGAAAAAAGTCATCATGATTTAAAGCGCTCATATATAATTCACGTAAAGAAGAATTTGTTATGCGATAGATAGACAGAGTATTATCAAGTGTCATTAAGGATTCTCTTTTGCTAAAAGGATATTTCAAAAACGATTCCAATGCCTTTTCTACGCTTGATCTTTAACGAAATCTTAAATCATACACGAATAAGACTCCGTGCAACTTTTTTGTACGCCTTATTTTTCTCAATACCCCAAAATCCAGGGGCTCGGGAGCTATGGCATATTCTTCCTTCTCCAGAGCCATTGTTTTGAATCTGCTAATTCCTACTTTACAGCTTATCAATTAACTTATGTTGAGTTAACTAAGTAGTAATAAAATAGTTAGTACATTTGTTAACAAATTAACTAATTGAAAATAAATGAATACATCAATTTTTTAGAAGTTTTATTGTTAGTTACTTTTATTCTTAATTTGTTTGCTTCAGTTTTGGTTTTGCCAGATAATTATTTTGTTAATTTTACATAAGTCTGTTTACTAGTTAGTCAAATAGTTGATGAGGAAGTAGCTTTTCAAATGTTATGTTAGTTACCATTGTTGCTAAGTTTATGGGAGATTTGTAATTGAGAGGTGCAAAATATTAATTAGAAAATGGTTATGAGCTGGAGCCATTAAAATCCCTAGTTACTTCCGCTCCACTCAATGTAATCAGCTTGGCTCTGCCTCTTCCAAAGTTATCTGGCTCCATCTCTCCAACTTTGCCAAATTCAATTCAAAATAATAATGTTTCTTTCTAGGGATGCAGGGTCTGAGTTTGGAGTCTGTGTTTAACAATTGTCTGACAAACTGGATTTGAAGTCGTGACTAAAATCTAAATGTCCAATCTCAATTTTGACTTCTTTAAGCATAACTGATATTCATTACTGAATAATTTTAGCAAATTATTTATATCATCTATTTATTGTTTGAAGATCAGCATAGCTTATTTATGGAAACCGTGTTATCGTACATTTCTGCTTTTTTTGCAAGGTAAACATAATTATATTCGTTTTGAGAGTGTTTATACTTGTTAGAAAAAATCAACTAGTAAAAACGTATTTTGAATTTTGAAAATTAGTAGATTTCCAAGGATAACATCGAGGTTTTAAAAAAATATATAATAGCGTTCATTTTTTTCATTTTTCAATTGCAAAATTTTTAATCAATTTAGTGAAGATATTGAAAAGAACTATTATGAGATTTTGGCGAATTTGAGTAAATGTCACTCCCATCTTTCCTTCCATGTAATAAAAAGGAATTATTTTGGTTAATGGTATTTTTATAATGGCAATTTTCAAAATTGGGCCAAGCATTCGTATTCAAATCCAGTTCTTGTCAATAGCTTATTCTCCACATTTTCAAGAAATTCTGGATATCATACTTTGAATTCTTAAAATCAATTAAAATGCGATTTAAAAGAAGAAAAATCTTTGCTTATCCCAATGTGAAGCCTTTAAACAAATGAAAGCCACTCCTCAAATCTTGTATTAATCTCTAGGAAGCGTAAATTTACAATTTTTGTTCACTTTTCATAAATCGAACGTGATTTTCTGCTATTCCCTTTATCGCCATTCCTTCATAGCTTTGCATGCTTTCCTATTTTTTCCATTTAATTAAAATTCTATCCAAGAAAAGACGAGAAATATTTTAATTTGACAAAGTACTATTTTTCTATATGTCCTAATTTGGAAATTTTTGATATATTTTTTGTAAGTACATACAAAAATTCTTCGTTAGCTCGACTGTGTATAAAGTTGAACAAAATTTAACTAATTCAAAATATTTAGTAGACCATACGGGGATTAAGACTTGCTGAGGCCCTAAGCTAAATTTAATTCACTATATTTTGCAGGTATGAAGTAATTACATGAAAAGTTTAAAAAAGAATTGTTCTAGATTTAGATAAAATGGCGCTGAGTCTTCATAAATCTAATTTCTAGATTTAGTTTATTTCTACTTTACTAGATACAAAAACAAAATATTTTTTATATTTCAATTAACACTAATACCTAAACGAAACTGAATTGAACAACGAACTTCGTTTATTTAAAACATTCTTTTACACCATTTTTTCAGCAAAAGAATCAATTAGTTCTACTAACGATATGGAGCGCAACAAATCACTTTCTATGCATAGAAAACTAAGAGCTGCTAGTCTATCTTTTGACATATTCGTTCTTAGTTCATTTTTTATCTTTTCAATTGTGAAAAAAGGAACTTTCTCCAGATCATTTGGTAATCGATCATCAAGCAGAGAAATATTCGTAAAATGGATTGTACATTTCGAAAAACGTGAATCTCGTCTTGCCATACTATTTGGTATAGTGACTTGTGGTTAAGGTGTGTTCCTTTTTGAGATAATTTTGTTGAACATAAATGTGAAAATGTTTCGCCTCACTTTAAAGATTCATATCAACGGCGTTAGGGTACTCTTCCGCAATAAACGATAAGTGAATAAACGATTTCACTCTAAATTTATCTTTTAAAAACGGTTCTGCATCGCATGCAGCTCCATCATTGGGCATTTTTTCTTTTCGTGTTTACACTTATGCTCCACATCAGGTAGTTCTGATTTTGCTTTTCCTTCAATTTTGTCAAAATCTTTGCTAGTGATGAATACAAATTCTTACATGTGCACAGGGTAATTTTTGGATCCTGAAGAGTTTTATTACTAACTTAATGAAATTTCTGCAGTAAAGAAGTCCATAAAGATATAGCATAATAACTAGCTTAAATTCTTCCATTTTTAAAAGAAGGAAACCAGCACGAATTCTTGTATCTCCCTTTTCACATTCATCAGCATGGAAATAACAATGTTAAAAAAATTTCCCAGCATCTAAACAGCAATCTACAGCTTCTTCTATTCTTTCGTCACTTTTTGAGCTGGCCCTATTAAACTGGTACTAATCAATATATAGGCTATAATAATGTAAAAAATTTGTAATAAAATTGAACCATACTGGTTTAAAAACACTCTTGTTTTTTTACATACAGTATGTGATCAAATAACGCATTAATTAGATTAATATTATAATAAGCTGAAATACCATTTTATTATTGTATTTAACCCATTTAAGACCAAGCAAAGCAGACGATATCTAAAAAAAACGCAGACGATTTATATTCAAAGTCATTGAAAAAAGCAGACGAAGATGAAATTACTTATGTTCCAAAATAGGAACATTGGTCGTAAATGGGTTAATATTTATTCTTTGGGATAATAAGGCCCCTAACACGGTTAGGAAATAAACTATAACTTTTTTAGCTTATAGGTCCAGGCATGGAAAAGTATGATAAACCCTAGGATTTCGTTGAAAAGTTGCAGCACAAATATTCTAAATCTTTGTTGAAATTGAGAAATACGGAATTAATGAGAGATTCGAGATGATGAAAATTTTGAGAAATACTCCTTACATTTAATTAAATAGTTTTGAGAATGTCATTACATCAAATCAAGGAGATATGAAGGACGGTGCTGTTAAAGCTATTTTAGCAGTGTGGTACATGAAAAGAATCATGATTTTAACAACCGCATCTGCTACAGTACTTGAACATTCTGCTCTTTAAAAGAAATGTCAGAATGCGTCTTGAAGCAAAAAATCTGGCAAAATGAATTGTAATTATTTTCTTAAATTAGTCTTTAAAATTCGGGTCCTGAAAGTGTTAAGATCAATTACTTAATCTCGCTTGCCTTTTCTCGGATGAAATGGGTTAATTAAAATAAAAAACTATTTCTTGCGTTCAAGAACGGATTTAAGGAACAAATTCAAGATTATTTTCCATCGTATATAAATATATTTTTGTTAAAACATTCTTACTTTAATTTTTTAGACTTCCATTCCATATTAAAGATTAGTTTTTTGCTGTCTTTGATTATGTATGATGTGATTAAAGAAAAAGCAGCCAAATTTGCTTCTCGCATAAACGAAAATTTGCTCATTCTCGCGAACCAGCCTTCTCTCGTCTTCTTCCGCATTGAAGAGCATATCAAGAGATCGCTGACGTCAATCACGCGGGATAAGTACGCGATGCAAAGCGTGCAAGCGGAAATCGCCGAAAAGTGCTACGACGTGGACCTGAGTTTGACGGTCCTCTCTTCCATGCAACGCACCTCCTCTTCTCTTGCTAGGATTCAAGAAAATATTAAAAATATCATATTTTATAAGCAACAGCTAAACTGCTCCTCTAATTCGCAATAATCTTATCTAATTTATATAAACATTTTATATTTGCATTTGTACAAGAATGACTTTTTCAGAGCCGTTCTTTCAGAAGCTGATGAAGAAAAACATGATATCATATTAGCAATCTAGGGTTTACAATTTCTCCTTGAAGAGAATTGAAACTAGTTTTTTGCAACTAAAGCTGTATGAAAGAAAATAAAATGGAATTTTTCTTTCTTTCTTCAAACAAGAAATAGAAAATTTTATCATAATGGAACATTGTAACTTTTTGGGGAAAACGGGTTAAAGTTTGTGAATATAACTGTACTATAGAAATCTCAATCCTTTTTGATATTTTGCTACCAAAATTTGTCTCCACTTCCATGCTTATTTGCATTTAATTGTAAAATTATTTACCTGTTTGAAAAATATATAGTACCGGTGTGTAAAAGTCCAGCTTTGGATGCTTTGATCATGTCTTTCTTGTGTCGTGTATTTTACGAAATGAATCTCCTCACCGTTATTTGCTCTTAGTGCCATCTCAGAGCCAGCACTACATCTGTAAGTTTTAAGGATTCTCTAATTTTTTTAGTTACTGTGAAAATTTCAATAAAACAAAATACGTACTTTTACCCGTAGAACATATGAGTAGAAAGCATTCAAATGTTTAGTGTAACAAATATTCTATGAATCTAATGGCACTCGATGAGGTGAATTTCTTGATTGATCGCGTCTTCTCGGTTGCACATAGAGACTTGGCACTGTTACTACTAAAAAGAACCTCGTTATAGTTATCGTTAATTTGAACAAAAAAGCACCTAGTTATCGTTTAATTGACATTTTTTTTGGTCCATTTTCGTTACTTTTACCTTTAAAAAAAGTTTCATTACTTTTCGTTAATTTCTTAGAGTATGATTATTTTTTAGAAAATAACTAAGACGTTGAAAGTTTTGTAATTTTGAAATATCACCTAATTTTCTGAAAGGGGTTCAAATGAAAAAATAACAAAAAAAAACTCTAAAATCTTTTATTTAAATTAACATCAAAATTAAACAAGTATCAATAAATCAATAAAAACACATTTGTGCAAACTTTGAAACACACATAGAAATACTTCACAGCTCTAGGTGTTGAAAATCGATTTTGAAGTTCTTTTGTTTTTTTGAAGTTTTTGATCACAAAATATTATTTAAAGATTGGACGCCATGGTAGTCGATTGCAAAAGTGCTTTCTCCAGCGTTTCTTCCTATGAAGATCCTAGATTTTTGTTTCCTTAACTTTTCAATAATGAATGCTTATGTCGAATTAAATTTGGAATATTAAAAATAAGAAAAAGTTGGTGATTATTTGCAGAAGTATAGAAGTCATGAATAAATATACTTCGAGTCTTGATTTTATAACACTGGATGACACGAATTGAAATATATATATTTAACGAAAAATTAACAAAATCAATAGAATCGCTAACGTAAAAATGTGTTGTTAATTTCAAAAAAAATTGCCTATTTATTCTTATCGTTAATAACGATAATGAAAATTCAACGTAAATATCGTTAATTTTCCAAATCTAGCTGCTCATGACAGAATTCTTTGGCAGCTGATAGTCAAAATTTGAGGCTCTATGTTATCTGCAGGTAATTTTGTTGCGTACGGGTTTACATAATTCACATCATAGTCTAGGTAGAACAGATTCAAATTAGCACGTGAGATTCTCTCTTGCTTTATGTTACAATTATCTTTCTCTTTTCACTTTTAAATAAGAATTTAAATTTAAACGATAATAAGACGAACTAGAAAGATTAAGTCACAATGTTGGGAGTATAGGAAGATATGATGCCAAATTGCAGTTAATAACTTTAACTATAGGAACATTATATCCTTTTCAAACAATTGTCGATATTATCCCTATTTTCGTTTTAACCGTCAACCTTATGTCCATTTGCATTTTGCCAGCAACCGCTCTAAAATTGCTTGTCAGTTTTGCAACTAAAAATATTCTGTCCCCTGATATTTCAATTTTTTTTAGAACTTACGGATTTAATGTTTGATAAACCTTTGCTATCAGAGAATTTGGTTTTGAATAGAAAAAGGCCACTTTTTATAAAAAGGGAAATTTAAATTTAAAAAAGTGATAGAAGATTTTGAATGGAGCATTTTGACGTATTCGAAAAAGCTTTTTGAAACAAAAAGGCCAAATAGAGCTGAATATGATCAATATCAAAAGGTTATTTGTAAAAGAAACACAGACAGATATAATATTTAATAAAATTACGAAAATAAACATGCAAGAATGATCTTTTTGACGTAATGAAAAAAATATACTTTATTCATATCTAAAAAAAAAGGTTTCAAAAGTAGACAGACAAGGGCATAAAATACTCATTTAGATCCAATGATTAAAATGTGGATTTATTGAATTCATGTTAAGTATGATGACTGGTATGCTGATCCCGGTTATTTGGCAATGTGTCTGTTGCCCCTTATTTTTGAAAAAACTCAATATAAAGCTGTACTTTTTGGTGATGCAAAAACACATTGAAAATTGAATTTAATGTTTCATCCAATTTTAGGTGTTGAACAAACCAAGTTTATGATTTCATATTTTTCTGATAAATGGCGTTAAAATTTTGCTCAAATATATTGACAAAGCTAAAATGTATTCCATTTTTATAAAGAAAAAACAATAAAGAATTTACTATAATTGAAATATAAAATTTGATTTTATATTTTATTAGTTTAAAGCAATCTTTGATTAGGAAATTTCTTTCTACCATTTTCAATACAAGCCGAATGAATGTAATCGGAAGCCAATTTTACTCCTCTTTCCGCATTATCTTTACAACTACAAAAATATTTGACACAACTTCACGGTCATTGATAAAAGTTTTATTTTTCCCCATGTTTTAACTTAAAAAATAAAAATAAAAGACCATGAAGAGCTTTCAACTAAGGTATGTCATTCTACTTTATTATTTGTATTCTGATAAATAAACCAAAAGAGCAATTTATTATTATTTACAAGATAATATATTTTACCTCTTTGAAAAATATATAGAACTGGCGTGTAAAAGTTCGGCTTTGGAACTAGCATTTTCTCTTTTTTGTAACTTTTTTTGTTTACCTTTTTTTTGTAATTTTTTTAAAAAAATATTCCTTCTGTACAAAGACTTTAAGTCTTTTTTTATTTTAATGGGGGTAGCGAAATTATTATTAATAAATAATCTAGTAGACCATTATAATATCTGGGGCGCTCGTCCTCAAAATTATTGGGGGGAAGGCAAATTTCTTTTTATAAATTAACCGTAAAATAAGAATAGTAATATGCAAAGTCTACTGCTTGTAAAAAAGATAAAAATATGAGAAAATTAAAAATCATTGCTGGAGCCAAAGTCTTGTTCGACCATTTTGAAATCACATGGGCATCGCTTGATAGAAGGGCAAGACTGTATTTGCAATTACTATTTGCAGAGATTAGTGCACAATTTTTTTCCATAAACCATCATCATGATAAAACTAGCATTTTGTTAAAACATCACTTCCCAAATCACTTTTAGTATAATAATAATAATTGAAATCAATGATTTCGTCTTACTGTAGCCGTGTCTAGAGTATATATCTCCTACAGTGCTTAGTTGAAAATAGCGCAAACACAGTCCTATATACTTTTATATTTATGCACGTGTGTGTGTGTGGTGTTCTCTGCTTTCATAGCTAATACATATATAAACAAATAGTATATATTTATGGATGTAAGTGATAGTATTTGAGTAGGAATCGAATCGATAGCAATCAACTAAATCAATACTATCTATTGGCTATTTTCACGAGACTTTTTCTTGCATTCTATACTTTAGAATTTGGTTAATTGAACATTCTACAAACATACAACATATACTTAGTATCATAAAATTCCAAAAAAAAATTCAGATATAACACACACGTAAGCGTTTTTTCATTTCATTTCCCCCAATTTACCTTAGATGCCTGCCCTATACATTGGAGAATAATGCGTCCCTTCATTACCTTAATTATATCCTTAAAAACGGACTTAACACCAAATATCGAGTTTCAATTATATCAACCAAATTTCACACCATAAACGCATACACGCCGTCAAAATGAGAGGAATAGTGTTTAAGGAGGTTTTATAAACAACTCTTTTCAAGTCAACTAATTTGATCAAAATTTTTATTTATTTTTTGACAAATCACTGCAAATTTTCCATTTTTTAAACTGGAGTTCTCACTTATACAGCCAAGATTTTATTTTTAAATTTGAAGGCCAACTTTTCGACCTTTACACTGATATACTAATTAACTGTGTGCCAAGCAATGACATTTCTTTAACCGTTTGAGGACCAAATCATTTTTGTACCCCCTCCCCCCTGTACTTAGAGTCGTGCTACGTGCTACGGATCTGTGAAGTTACGAAAAACCATTTATTATAATCTAGTTATTCTTAACATTTCTTTTATTTATGGAGACTTTTTAGCAAAAAAAGTCGAAGTATTCATTGGAATAAATTTTTAACTTTAATTTCGGTTTTGATTCATCATATTTGAGATCTCAGCTGATAAAGCTGGTAAGATTGTAGTCTCACCGAAGAAATGTCATTTTTCAGCTTTGTCTATTGTTTTTGAAATTTCATAAGAAGTCCTCAAGCCTAAAATTTCTTCTCTTTGATAAAATAAATTTCTTGAGAATTGAGAATTCTTGAGCCTGAAGATTTTTTCCAAGAAAATAGAATAAAAGCAATGAACATAATGCTTGGCTTGCTAGACTTTCACATGATAAAACCGAGACAAAATGCTCTGGAAAAATTTCGAAAATAAAACTTTCTATTTCGTGCAAAAATGTGATATATGAAAAATAGTTTGAAAGTAAAAGACGACCTATTCGATTTGGAACTAAATTATTTCAATCTACACTTTTGGTCATATTAGAAAGCTAAGCGAAGTTAAACGACCGTAAAACGCCGATAATCGCTTAAATAAAACCCGGACATCTGATAATCCTCTATAAACACAAGCGTGGATATAGTGGCGTAGCCAGGACGGGGCCTGTAATGAAGTGTCCGTCCATTTTCACTTGGTGCCCCCTACCTATTTTTATTCTTAAAATTTTTAAGCTATTATAAATCTATCTGCATTGCTGAAGTGTTAACAGTTTTTTCGTAAAAATTCCACTTGACTTTAAGCTTCTACGAAATTGGAGATTTTTATTTTTTGAAAAAAATGTTCCCCATTTTCGCTATGCAACTGCATGGACGCGTAAAGAGTAAATGTAATCTCTATTTAAAAAATAATTTTTCGAAAAAGCTAAAGCCTTTAAGCCCTCATTTTTAAAATGTAATCTTTTTGGAGATAAAAAAATAATTGAAAATTTTCTCTCATACTGAAAGTATGTAAGCTGTCTGCTAGATTGCAAAGTATTTTTAATAGCCTCAAACATAATGATAGTTTAGAAGTTTTAACAATACTAAAATTTTAAGAGAACTTTTCATTTATGATTGAATAAAAAAAGAGTGATTTTCTCGAAATTTATGTGTATTTCTGGACAATTAAGAAGCTTAAAAACTTTTGAAGTCTCGAAAAACGAGATTCGAGACTTTTGAAATTTAACGTTATAAATATGGGCCCCTAAATAAAGTTAAAAAAATTCCTTCATTTTAGAATAACTTGACCGGTCTTAGAGGGGAAGGAAAAATTTGAAACCACAAACTCTAACTGAGGAGTTGAGAAGAGAAAAAAACTTTCAAAAGTTTTATTTATGTATAAAAGTCAAACAGCATTTCATTTGTTAATAAATGTGTAAAACTTCACTATAAAAATATTCTATTTAAAGAAATATGCAATAAGGTTGTCATCCCTTGGTCTTGACAGAACACTAATGAGGAATAAATGTGCCCATTCTTCAAATGCTTTGAAATTTATTTACAATAATTATTTACAAATACTTGAAATTTTTAGTCAATTGAATTAAAAGAGAAAAAATAATTCTTTATTTTATGCAAATTAATATCAAGTAAATTACGAAAAATATCATTATGAATTCTCATATGCTCCATAAAATTGATAGATCATAATACTTTTAAATAACAATGAAGAAAAGATGAGGTTTGACCAATGAAACTCTCAACAATGGCAAAAGAAGAAATGAGAAATTTACAAAAAATAAAAAATACTTAAAAGTAGTAGTAATAATTTAATTAAATTTGAATTCGAAAAATATAGCTTCAAAAATATCAGAAAAAAACGCTTTTCTCAACATTTTGTTTACTAAAGGAAAAAACTGGTCATTGTTTTACCATACCAAGAGTCCGTCGAGTCAAATGCGCAGATCAAGCTCCGATTTGTACATATGGAAGAATGCTCCAGATACTAAAATCTTGAGTTTTTTTAACAGAAAATTCTTGCACAAACTTTTGTCAAGGCTTCATAATCCTGTATTTCTATACCTCAGCCTTTATGTCCGGTTTAGAGAGGATTGATCGGATTTTGAATAATATAATAGGCGTGCATCTTTTCTTCACCACTTGAAAACATAAGCGTCAACGATAAAATGTTGATTCATATTTTACTGACACAAATTTACTTCTAAACTTATAGGTTGTGAAAAAACTATTATTGATCTATTTCAATATTTTTAATTAAATTCAAAAATTAAAAATTTTTTCCCAATAGTTAAAGAAAATGAAATAGATCGTATTATTTTAAATTTGTTCAAAAAAAGATTTCGAAAATTTTTGAAAATATTTTGATCTATTTTGGATTATTTTGGTAAAATGTCACACTCTAGTTATAACCAGTTTGGCTTATAACGAAGAGATTTTATCATTCTGTTCAATAATATGGCAAATTTTTATAACTCTCAAAGAAATGTTTGGAAGAAACTTTATATTTTTAATATAAAATCCTGCATATATGAGTTATTAGATTTTCTCTTTAGGTTAAGTTTATTAAATTAAAAGATACTAATTTTAAATCTAATATTTTTTAAGCAATCATTAAAAAAATAATTTTCAAATTTGTTTTACCATTATCGGTATTTTTTCAAATTTTAAACTGCTTTTGAGAATATTGACATATTTTGTTAATAGAACCAAATTGGTGATGCAGTTTTCTATCAGTTGGAAAAAATAAATTGATAAATCAATTTTAAGAAAGAACAAACTAAAGCTGAAAATTTTTATAACTCAAATTCAAAAAAATAACAACGAATCACAATTAACGAATTTAGATTAAAAGATTAAGAATACCTGCAGGAAGATTTAAATAAGCAAGAGAGCCGAAATGTGATGCTTTGAGATGACTAAATCAATTGACGCTTTTAAAAACAAGATAAAAAGAGAAATGTACTTGGGATTAAGCGAAAACATGGATTCATATGCTTAAGGATATAAATTAAAATTATGGATATGAGGAAATATGTACATTTGTTAATGTAACTTATTTAAAATGACTTAAGAAAATTTTTTCACTCGCCATTTTGTCAAGTCGTAAGTTGTCGGTATTTTAAATAGTCGTTGATATTACTCTTCGCATCACCATCTTAGCATACACAGTTAGAAGTCTTTTTGCTGTTTATTACGCTTATAGCCTTTTTCTTTAACAATGAAAACTAATTTTCCATGGTCGTTTTTCACACGACCTTATTCATCGTTATTATTAACTCTTCTTTTAACATTGATGATAAGCCAATTCGCAGAGTTTGATATTGGAGAAATTGCGTGTTCATGTGAATTAATATTCAATCGCTATTAATCATATTATTATTAGTAGTAGTAACAGCTTTACCACACATTTCAATATCTGTTCAAACTTTGTTTGCGCTGCATATTTAAAATTTATATATCTTATCATCATGAGTTAAATTCATCCTACTTCACTTCATATATGGAACAATGATTTTGCTCTGTAATTTCATTAATTAACCTTATTGAAATGCTTTTACACGATTCCCTCACGGTCCAATACCTTTTCGAACTTTAAATTGTAATTTTGTATTTAAACATATTGAAGAATGACTTCAAAATTATTGTGAACATAATATACAAAGTTTTGCCTAGAAAACATACACTTTCAAATCAAATAAAAAGACAACAATCTTATTAAAAAAAAGGAGAAAGAAAATATTTCAAAAATCAAAAAAAAATCAATTGAACAAAATAAATGTCAATAACAATTTTTTTTTGAATGTACAATGTATATAACGTAAATGTCATGTCCCATTTCATGTCATTGATGAAGTGAAACGATCACCTTTATTTTACCTACTATAGTGGATCCCAAACTTTTTTTAAAAAGAACTTCAAATCCTTCTTTTAGATGAAGAACAGCATGCCCCATTTTTTGCTTAAACAAGATATTTAATGATTTTATAGCAAGGTTTAGCGATATTTATAATTGTGGTAATATTCGAAAAGGATTCTTCCTATATATGATGAGATGATTCTATAAAAGTTTCTTAACTTTAGGATTTAAAGAAGACACTGCATAGCGCAAAGCACTTTGAATTTCAAATCGGATTCGTTTTTAGCGCAATAAGTGTTAAAAATTCTCTTTCGAAAGGATATTTCGTTGAAAAGGAAATCATATTTTTGAGATAATATTTCTAAAGTTAAACAAACTTATTCCTTTTTTTCGATATAAAGATATGTTTATGAACTTTTTAAATATATTAATAACTTTATTTATTTATTTTATGTTTAATACTCTGAAAAAATACGCTTATTAAGTATCTGTTTTCAACTTACCTAAGTCCTAAGTTTACTAAAAGACTTACCTAAATTATTTAGTGGGCGTGAGTAGGGTTGGTTAGATGCTGGATTCGATAACTCAAGGTATTGGGTTCGATTCCCCATCAAGCCTGCTTTCCTCATAGTTCGATACAAGCGGCGCAATTGTGTCTTCTCGATGAAAACACCCCGGGGTACCTTTACCTACGCCTCCTCCTTGAGTTTAGCACGCGCCACAGTTTGGAAGTTACTAATCTAGTGTCTAGACATTGATTTACCTAGGGTAAAAATATCGTATGGGGTTAATTAGATACATTCTTGCAATTATTGGACTCGTTTAATATGCACCTTGTCCATTATTAGACCGGGTCCGCCAATGGACTAAAACTAAACTTTTTAATTAATGAAAATAAAGATAAATTCTAAATAAAAATTACAATATTGGAAAAAAGAAACGCAAAAGAAAAATAAGAGTGGTAAAAAACGAAATAGAGTAGAACACAAAAACGTAAATCCAAACGACGCTATTATCTCTTTAATATGAAATTTGGATATACTGATTCTGAATTGGATATTATAATGACTAGATTTATAAAAATAGGATACTTATTTTTGCCAGTAAAGCATGCGCGTTTAATAAACTTTTTATATTGAAGAATTAACGTTGTTGAAGTTCAAGGCCACAAGTGCCAGGATACCATAAAAACAAAGCGTGTTTGATTTTCAATATCATTTACTTCACACTTACCTATATTGCACTATATGAGCATTGATGCTTTTTTAAATTAAAAGTGCTTTTGTAAATTCTATTGAAAATACAAGTTGCAAACTCTTTTGAATAAAGATAGCTATTGGTTAATTAATAAAATTAGTAAGAAGTAGTTAGCATGTATATTTACTTTTTTTTTTTACAATTTCATAAAACTGAATTCTTTTATCATACGCATTTGATTCCAGTAAAAGCAAATATAAAAGTTACACCAAAACAAGAAACCATTTGGGTCATTTATTGATGGCAATGAGATCAAATAGGTGTATTAAAATGTATATAAATTACTAAATTGATAATTTCAGTTTTAAAGGACTATTACTCACTAAAAAAGAAACATTCAATAAAATGCTTCCTTGAACAACATATTCTGTTAATAATAAAAAATCGGTAAAAAAAATCTACACTACTAAAAAAGTAAAAAAAAAAGTGGCTAAAAATAAAATCTCCAAACTTAGAGACTTTTTCATTAGATAGGAAACTCTGTTCAAGGGGATTGAATCAAAGCGAAACGGCCATACCCACAGCCCAGCTGGCGAAAATTCTTTAAAAATGACATTTTAAAACACTTCACACACTGATATGTGGAGTAAGGAAATTTATATATTATATACACATGGACTATAGAAAATATGTAAATTGCATAGTCAAATAAAGTTTTTAAACTACTCATTGATTCGAGAAAAGGGTTTGCAGTTAAATCAATAAATTTGCTAATTAATGGCATTCAAACTGACTTTAAGGAATGATGTGCACACAAGTATTTATAATTGAATTTTCATTCAAGGACAATCTCCGTGTCTTAAATTAAAGAAATTTATGTCTTTACCAGAGATAAGATATCGGAGTAGGAATTAGGAATAAAGCCTTTCAAAAGAATTAGGAATTGTTAAAAAAAAAGAACTAAAAAAGGTATCGAAAAAAATCAAAAATAAATTCCTGGATAAGAACTGCTTAAAGAGACGTAGATCTTTTATAGATGATATACTTTTTTATTTTTTTTGAAATTCTTATTAGATATAATTATAATAGTTTTGGCCAAAATAATAATTCCACATGGTGATGATGATTCATAAGGCGATATACATATAGGAAAAATTTATTTATTTTTTATAAAAAAACAAATTATAAGAACGGTGTATTTTTATAACAGCCTCTAAATTGTTACCTTTATTTTTTCAAAAAATGTAATTTTGGGTTGTTTCTAATTCGTTAAAAAGAAGCATAACCGAACGGTATTTAATGTAAAGCAGAATATTTGTATTAAAAAGCATTAGTAAACGCCGACCGTTTATTTTTGTTAATGAATTGTTTAATAAAGAAAGCATATGAAATTAGTACGACCATTTTTATTGGGATCTTTTTTTCCCAAAAAGGCGATGCATTTTTGTAAAGTGTGTTAAAATTAAGTCAAAAATAACGTGAAATCCAAGCATCTAACGTAGTGTTGATAGATTAAATAGCCTCATTCTTATAGAAAAAATAGAAAACTAGTGCTTAAGCCAAAAATGAAGGATATATTATATAACTCAACAAAAAAGACATCCATGATTTTCTTTTAAATTCTGTTTAAAATGGTCAAAATTACTTACAGTTGCGAGAATAGTGAGAATTTGAGATGCGAAATTTGAAATATTATGGGCTCATATTTATGAATTATGTATATATGTAACAAACGTTCTTCACGTATGAAAGAAATTTTTAAATCTCTTTGAATTAGTATGTAAATAGCGTTGAAAAATTTTATTTTTAGAATTGACGAAAAAAGTGAGTGCGACTTGTCCCCACCCCACTAAAACGCGGCCCAAGGCTCCAACTTATATAATAAATATGTGTATTCATATAAAGGCATGCATATAGCGCATGCATACCACTTTTGCAATTTTAAGTTGTATAAACAACATACCTTGACATGGATTTTAATTGATGGAAGATGATGAATTGTGATTTATCTATCTTTACACGACACACAATTTAGCGCCTGGTTTTAATTTGATTTTCGTTATTCCTAAACTCGCTACACGTAACGTGTTTCTCACTTATTTTTCACCGGTATGAGTTTCTCATCGTTTTTGTTTAAATCACACATCGAGATTCTCAAAATTTTGAATTTATGAAGCAAAGAAACTCTAAAAATCTTTAACATTTTCTTTTTCAAAAATGTACAGTTTGAGACATATTTATTTTTGAGTGACACGAATTTTCGATTTGTTTAATCCCACTCAACCATGTACTAACTCTGTTTACTTCAAAGAATTTTACAACTTCCACTATATTAAGTATTTTAACTTGATAAACTTGACTCGTGGAGGCAAAAATTCGGGTCACTTTGAAATAAATTTGTTTTTCTTTTATTTCGAACAAGTGATCTTTCAGGACTTTACTAAATATTTTCTTGTTCACACTTTAATTTGAATTCTTCATTCCATTTAAATTCAATAAACTCTTAAATTGTTCTTCTATACATTCTATTTTACAACAAAAATGATTCTTTCTTTTTTTTCTAACTTGAGTTAAAACAAATCCTTTAATTCAAAATAATAAGTCTTAAATTGAAGAAATTTGTGTTTTAGCCAGAGATAAGATATAGGAGTTAGGAGTAAAGCCTTTCAAAATATATAATTCTTATGTAATTTTTGAATTTTTTTTTAAATGTTTGTTTATACAATGCTCAAATATTTGTTAAAAAATTGCTCAACTGAATCCTATTTTCGCTGAAATGTAGGAAATTCGAGCACGGCTGAGAAACCCTGCTATAGATCGCGGTTCCCCAAACTTTTTCAAGGAGGATTAATTTATCCTTGCCATCTAAGCTATTAACAATGTGAAAAAAAGTTTAAACAATGTTATATTATCATTTGAATTGTTAGAATATTAAGCCTTGCATTGCTTCAGAGCTTTACAGTTAGACCCTCTGTTGATAGACGGTGTCTACACAATTCCTGCCTTTTATATCGTACTTTCAAGCTTTTGCAAAGATTTGAGCTTGTTAAATTTAAAAGTAAAATATATGTCATATTTTTCCCAATTGCTTTAATCAGGACAACATTGACAAGTCAGTTATTAGAACGCAAAATGGCGCCTTCTTATCTGAACCGCTCATGAGTGAAATGTTAAAGTTTGTGATTGATATGCTCATTATTATGCTTTGTAGATTGTGGTAATGCAAAAATTTTATGGAAAAACTTATTGATTTCCAAGATAAAAAAAGACAGTTTATTACTTTCTCCTAAATTATGCATAATTAAAAGTGAAGTAGGCTTTCTACTGGTCTCACCACGAATTATGCTGTACACAATTTATCATTCACTCTCTTCCTCTCTCTCTTATGATATCACGTGAGTTACAAAAACGAGTTCATCAAATTTATATGACTCTCACGTAAAATAAAAGTCAGCAATTTAAAGATTTGATAAAAAGCAAGACTTTCAGGAAATATTATATAACTTCTTACTTCAACTATAGGCCCCAATGCAAAAAAGTAATTAATTTTATCAATATATTCCTTGCAATATCAAAAGACCAGCAACGAATTAGTATTGAATAGAAGTAAAAAAGCAAAATTAAATAAAGATATGAAAATTACTCATAAAATGGTAAATGTTTACCTACGTCTATGTACGGTTCTGTTAAAACTCTCATACTTGCGTGGGATCCTATTGCATCTGTTGAATGCGATATTTTTTATTTTTCTAAGATTAATAGCTTTGAATGAAGATTACTACCCAAATTTTTAGGAAAATAAAAAGTATTCGCTCTTGGCCCAAAATAATTTACTAGTCAAGAATTTTGGAGCGTGTATTTTAATTTAACTTCAAACGCTTAAATTTGGAAGGGGTATCACCTTTACAATTTTATATAGAAATCAGACACTAAGAAATATATGATCACTATGGATTTTTCTTACTTTTTTTTTACACTATGATTTTATATAATGGTATAAATTGCATATTTATTATGTAGATTTTAGATAGGTAATTATACAGTTAGTTATATATTAATAATATATAATATACTTTTATATATAATATTATCAAAATATATATATTTGTATAGCGTGTTATAATAATATAGGCAAGTCGTTTTTAAATGTTATTTTTGTTAAAACAAATGAATTTCAATATTATACATGTTTTTGTCTATTTTTAGTTATAAAGTTAGCCCGTAAAATATTTATGTATTTTTATATTAAATTAAAGCAAACATTTAATTTAATTTCAAAGTTAACTTATTTTTAAAAAAAAATACTAAACTAACAGACTAACTAGCTAACAAAAAATTAAACAAATGTATACTTTTAAATAAAAATATGTCGCGTAAGAAAATGAGCAGAAGCGATGCATAGGCCAATTAAAAGATCCGGTAAGTAATTATGATGGGGAAAACATTAATCTATAGAAATGTTCTGAAAAAAAAATGATATGTAAATAAACTGTCTCTCACGGCCATATGATGATATACATAATAGAGCATATTTTTAATTTAATTCAAAAAATAAGGAAACAACTATTTTAAGGTGTCTATATTTGTATATTAAACAGGGTTAAAATATATTTATACACACTTTCTAATTTCTGGTTTAAATCAGCTATTTAAACTATGGCCCCCTCCCTCTCTTGTGACATTATAACCTAAAGAAAATAAAATGATTTATTTCAATTTCTAGTTTTGTATGATATTTCAAGTTACGTTACAAATACGGGGTTCAATTAGCCATGAAATTGTGGGTTACGGGTATATTTGATTAAAATATAGCCCTGTAAGTGCATTTAACACATTACACGGTGCAATTAATAAAATATATATTTCATGAATGTCCTAGCAACGTCACAATTAATTTGGATCAATAAATGCAATATCATATCATATATAAAATCTGCAATACTAATATCATCGACTTTAAAATGTAATAACGCTTTTTACACTCTGTCTTCTTAATTTGCAAAGCCTGAATCATTCAGTTTTCTGGATTTTGAAGAGTTATTAAATTTATGTTGAGTGGTATCTCCAAAAACATCGCTAATTAATTAATTAACGAACTAGAAGAAAGGAAAAATACGAAATAACATAAAAAACTGTGGATAAAAAAACACTGTGAAGACAGTTTAATAAAAAGAGGCAATTTGTAGGCTTCCTAAACAATAAGCAAGGCTTCCTGAAGCGTTTAGTGTTACACAATCAGAACGATTATAGAAAATGTTTAAAGTGTAAGAAAATTAAGTGGGGTTTAAACAATTTATGGGGAAAAAATTATAAATTCATTTTTCTAGGATAACTTCTTGCTTATTCATTAGCCATTTTAACTGCTTTAATATATATAATACAAATACACGCATCACTCATAAAACATAAATACAAATAAGAACATACGCCTTAAGGATTTTAACACGTAAAAAGAAATAACATTTCCCGCGGTGGGGGATAGGGCAACTACCCCTCCCCCTCTGGATTCGCTACTGTAAATGATAGTAGAAAATAAGTGAGGTGCTTACAAAGGAAAACAAAGTTTAAATCATCGTGGTTCGAAGTAGAATTTGGTTGATTTTAGTGCCTACACCAAACTCATCCATCAATATACTCACTCTCATGGCATATTTATTTGTATGAGCGTGTGCTGTGACATTCGCCCTGTCAAATTATGTATGCGAAAAATGAAACTTGTGTGTCTTGAGGAAGAGAGGCATATGCTGAATCCAAGACACCACCCCCTACCATTACACCACCGCATTGGCTATCATATTCCAAAGGATTTTCCCTATTCAACAATATACATACAACAATACGTGTATGATTGCATCCACTAAATTTCATTTTCTACCAAGAAAAGTCTCTCACACTTCTAAATGTATTCTGAAAAGATTTCATTTTCTTCCTTGATTCATTTCATCATCACTGATGTATGAAATCACTATATACCAATTTTATACCTCACATCATCTGTATGACACTCATATCATGGCTGCAATTTCCTTACATCATGGTTCACAACTTTGCAATACTACTTCTACTCAGAAAACATGTAAGTGTACTACTATACACACTATAAATTAAAAGTCAAGTATATAATATATTCTATAGTTATAATTAGTATTTTAATTAATACGTAAAATCTTACTTTTTAAATATTTTCTATCACACAAAACGAAGCGAGTTTGCGTGTCCCTACTTTTATATACCTGTCTTCTCTACCACAAAGTGTTGAGTTCGAATCCAGGGGCATAGCTATCTTCTTTATGCATATACCATCCAAAACCTATACTGCCTTACCTTTTGGATACTCAAATGCAAATTTGGATACATATATTCATATTTAAATGGGTACAAATTTACTTAATTTATTTTGACGTAGACAGGAATTTGAACCAAAAGGGGAAGACCAAATATTCCACTGGTACATAACAATAAAAAGTATTTTTTTTATCAAGAATGGAGAAGGCCAAAATTTTCCTAGGGGGATTTTCCATATTATATATTAATTATTTAATTTTCCTTCATTTATATAGTGTAACATTTAAATGCTTTTTATTATTTATTAGACACATTTTTCTTTTACTCTTATTGAAATGTGAAGATATCAAAGACATCTAGGTCTAAGATTGTCAGTTACATTATCAAACTACGTCAAAAATAGACTTTAAAAAAGTCAAAGATACATTTTAAAAAATAAATAATATGAAAAAAACTTTGAAAATAAAAGGCGTTTTTATACTAAAAAAAGAAATAATCTTTCATAATTGGCGTTAATTCGTATAAAATCTTTATTGGAACTAACAAATTGATGAATTAAAAACTAGGATTCTTCAAAATCGCCTTGGATTCCGTTATTAGGCGAGGATAAAATGTAGGCACTCCCTGAAAACCATGTCATGTGGCAACTCTAATCACACCTATGTTTCTCTTATAAGAAATTAAAAAAATGTCGGCACTAAGAGTTTCATCTTAAAGTTCTACCATGAATAAGCATTAAAACTTTTTTGAAGTTTCTTAGGTTTGTGGGAAATTTTAAGAAAAATTTAAGTGCCATATATTTGATTCTATTAAATTTTATTCAAAGTGAATTAGTATGTTTTTATAAACGTAAGTTTCATAAATGTATATCATTGCTTGACAAAATGGACGGTAGGACTCCCAAGGTGGCGTTTTGAAATTCTTAGGGCGTTGTGAAAAGTCGAGAAATATTTTATATTATATTTTGGTAAATAATAATTTGTATAAGTAGTTTTATTCACCTTAAAACTATTAGGAAGGAAGTATAATATCATAAATCTTTCCTACAGATTGTGTGGTAGAAAATGGATTTAGTAGGGTAAAAAAAGTTATAGATAACGTGAGAATCGGAATATCAGAATTATTCCAGTAATATCAAACCAAACATATAAATTGGGAAGATAAACACCAAACCTTAAGGATCACATGGAAGTCAATGCATTTTTATTGTGAAATAAAATATATTTTATTGGCGTTTCCTTGAAATAATGTGATATAAGGAGTGTGTCTTTGAAGTAATGTCATTTATGAGACGTTGAGTAGGAAACACTCTTTTATATCAACCAGAAGATTAGTCCAGTTGCTTTTTTTCTCATAAAAAGAGTGTACCCTATAAAGGGTTACTGTGTGTCCTTGTTCTTGGGTTTCATTATTTTATAGGAGACCTAATAATGAAATTCCAGGATGTCAGAGCGTAACTAACATTTGGAAAGAATTTTAGGGGGGCAAGCAAATTTTGCTAAATATATATATAAGTTAAAGGTACCATGGGGTGCTTTCACCGAGAAGGCGCAATTGAGCCGCTTGTATCGAACTATGAGGAAAGTAGGCTTGATGTGGGATAGAACCCAAGACCTTGAGTTATCGAAACGAAGTATCAAACCAACCTTACTCACGTATATATACGAAATTGAATGTTTAAGTGATTTCTGCTTATTTTGACTTTTGGGTCAAGGGCCCCTTTAGCTCTTCGATGCAGGGGATAAAAACTAAGCAATCAAACGCGTTTCGTTGTTTTAATCTTCAAACAGGAAGGTTTTAAAAATCTATCTCCAAATATGATAATTTATTATTTCATTCTTCAGTATATTTCTCATTTATTTTCATGTATTCATAATAGTTATTTGTGCAAGGAATAAAAAATTGTGTATATGATTTTTTCGGACCCAAATCTCGCGCGGTTATGTGATTTCAAAATTTCATTGAAGCAGAACTGGCTTCAAAACTACGCACTCACAAACTTATATTGATTTTTTCGGATTCCGGGTATTTATTTTTCAAATGATATAAAGATCACGATAGTGTTAGGGTTAGTAATAACAGTCTAAATAAAACTAAAATATACAAATTATTCTTGATATCTGACACTGCTCCACTATCTATATTAAATATTTTGCCCGAAGGAACAAGCTTGATAATAAATTGGTTCAAAATAATTGGTCCGATTCTAGATTTCTGATCAAAGAGTTTGCGTAACTGTCATATGTGACAAAAAAGAAGACAACTTTTTAGATATATAATATAGATTGGTCCATCTTTTGAAAGCCCATGTCAACCCAAAAATGAACTAAAATCTTTAAGTTTACTGACCCAAATGCTTATTCTCTGCCTATTTTTTGAAGGTCTCCTACAATCGATAAGTTAAATTCCCATGTTCATATCGGCTTATTATTATTATTATCTGAAACAAACTATATAAATCAAATAATTTTGATATATATGCAGTGAAATCTCTCAATAATAAACAACGTAAGCCTGGCTACTCAATGTTCAATGTGCATTATGTAATCGTGTTCACTAATCGATGTTTTAATTTAGTTGTCCCATATTAAATATTTTGAGTACCTTTATTGAAATGGTAAAAAAAATTTTATGGACGGAATTTTTTTGCTACTAAACTTTAGTGCTGCATACATTTTTTCAAGGTTTTGAAAAGTTTTTCCAAAATCTTTTTATCAACAATTTTATCCTATTGATGCACATCCCAGAGATAGAGTGATCATTTTACTTTTAGCATCTTTGTAAACTTGAATTTTTTGAAAATATATTGATATCTAATAATTCTAATATTATATTTTTGGGTCACAGACAAAATTGAAAAACAATTTGGATTCTAAAAATTTTTTAATTAGGATATAAGGTAAACTAAAATTAAAGCATTAATTGTGCATCTTTTTACTTTATCTTAGTTCGAATATTAATACATGTGGGTTCTAAAGTTGTTCCATAATAATTTGTGAAAAAATTCCGAACTAGAGCTTAAAGTTGGGTCAAATGCCCGTTCTCCTATTTTTTTCAATCAATGAAATAAATTTGAATTGTATCGGAATAATTATTTATTTAGGAAAAAGTAATCCCAAGCTAAACAAAACCATATAAATTGCACTTCAAATACCTTTCACATTGACCGAATCAAATAACAAAATTGAATAGAAAGCAGTCAATAAATAAATAACTCTACACAAACAACTTTCTTCATTCGTTTCTCTTTCTTCAAATCGTTAATTTTTTTAAGATTTCAATTTAACACAATGAAGATAAATAAGTAAATAAATAAAAATATTTTAAATTTAATTAAACCCGATTCAAAAGTTCATCCCACTCCAACCCCGCACTCCTGGCACCAGAATTTGATATCAGATGGATATCTATGTAAAGATGTAAACTTTATCAGAAAGCATTATGGGGAAAATGATAAAAGATTTAACTGACGTGAACGAGAAATATTGCAATTTTAGTGTAGACATTCGAAATAGCAGCTTTCCTGAACCTTTTTTAAAGAAATTATATCTGTCAAGAAACGCTGAGCGAGATACATATCATTTTTGTATATTTTTATCACAGTTTTGCAACTGATGATATCACAGTTTTGAAACTTAAACGAATTTAAAACGGATTCTTAAATTAAATAAACAAAAAAATTTAATAAAAATTTTTCTTAAATTTTACCATTCTAAAATGTTTCTAAAAGCTGAAAAAATGCCAAATATTATGGGTGAATCGCGGATTGCTCATGGAACACACTAGGAAGCACAATAACAAATGGTTTAGAAAAGAGTTTTAAACGTTCACGAGACATGATGCTTTTTCTATTACAAAACTTGCTATTAAAATGAGAAACTTAATTTTATTCAAGTTTATCAAAAAAGTTTACACAGCCAAATTTAAAAAACATATATTCAAAATATCTTTAGAAACAAATTTAGTTTAAAATTTAAAATGTTTTTATACGAGTTCAAGACATTTGCTAAGAAAGACATTTCGTAAATAAATTTTGGCCATTTCGTACCCAAAAGTTAAAAAAATAACTGTGTACAAAACGTCCAAAATAGGTACGAAATGTCTTTGGTAAGAAATGTCCAGCACCGTGTTTTTAGATATCACTTTCATCAAGAGAAAAACGAAATGTAAAAGCCTAATAACGTTTAAAAAGCAAGGACGATTACCCGAAGAAGTCATTTTTCAAAGAGCAATTAAAAAATTTTTGTTATATAATGAATAATATGTCAATCGAGAAAATAAATAAAATTTAAGAGTGCATCCCTTTTTTAACGCAATCTCTGAAAAAATTTTACAGAAATGTGAAGAACTCCGTTTGAGAAACGCGACACTAGAGGCCAGCCCGTGTAGTAAAATTTTTCCGCTTTCGCCCCTTGCCGTTTTTCGTTGTTTTGTATACACGACACACACCGACACTAAAAAAATGAAATTGACCGTACTGCCCCACATGTGAAGTTTTAAAACACTATTGATGGTAATTAACCGTGCTTTCGTTAACCTGTTAATTTATGGATAATTTTGAGTCCATAGATATACTACACATAAGATATAAAAATAGTCTCTCAAGGAAACCAAAAAAACAAACGCTATTTTATTAAGCATAATTACAAGTAATAAAACATGAAAATAAGGTTATGCAATGCAGTTTTAAAAAAAGCATTATATCGTTAGACAAGACTAACGATATAATTAATTAAAATTTAATAATTAATTTAATATTTAATAATGATTAAAAGTATTTATATATGTAAATTTATTATGATTTGCTAAAGGTTTTGCGACTTAAATTAACAGGTAGATTATGGGTTAGATTGCGGTGAATCAGTCAACCATATTCCTGGTTAGGTTAATTTTAAGCGAACACCATCACTAATCCGCGTTGATATCACACATCAGATTAAATGCTCACTGTGACTATTTGATATAGAGCAGCTTTAGAAGAAACATCTGATGGTGTGTCAAAGTAGACATGATAAAAAATAAGATAGTACTTCAAAATCAATCATGATTAATTATAATTTGTAGAAGAAGCAAATGGAGCTTTGATGATGTAAACAGTGTGTGTATGTGTGACGTGTTATATGTCTACGCTATGTTCAATTTTGTCGTTGTATATAATAAATAAGTAATAACTCAACTGTTTCAATACTTCAATAAAAAATTTTTAAACTGAATCATTAATAATATAATATGGTATGAATATTCTATTTATTTGAATTTGTGTTGCGTGATGTGCTCTAATGATGTTACACTTTATAGTAATAATAAGATAAACTTATTATTGAACTCTTAATGAAATCAGAGTTATAAATAACACATAAACTAAATGATTTTTTAAGAATCCACATTTTTAGAATTTAACACATCAAAAATCTACAATAAGAATATTGATCACCCACCCAGCACATCAGTGAATTAAGAGATGTTACATCAAAAACACGTAGGTTACCCCATCCCTACTGTGCTCTAGTGCACGCTAGGCTTGGTTGAAATTTGGAAAATTTAAAGTAGAGTAAAAAGTGAGCAAACATGTTGAAACCTGAATTTAACTCCACTGCTTTTCTACCTTAATGTATATGATATATAATGAATGTATACCTAATTGAAGCAGGTCAATTCCGCCTCATAATGATATTAATATTTTCTTGATTCCGAATTGTCTGGAGATCGAATTGTCTTTGAACCATATCTAACTTCACTTATATCATATACAATTATGATTTATGTGTAATTGTGCACTCAAGGTTAAAAAGCTTACGGTTAAGTTTAAAACTCTCTTATGGTAGGTAGTGAAGGAGCAAAGCACCTTTATTTATACCAACTTTGTAATGCAATATCGTATAAAAGCTATTGTGATCTAATTTTAACACCTAAAAATGCATCTGTGAAGTGTATAAAAAGACAAAAATGCCACCTTTTTAAAGTTTCTATTTTTTATCTGCATATATTTTTTTATCGATTTCATGCAATTTCTTCCTTAGTAAATACGTTTTTGTAGCATATCGATTTCAAGTGTAATTTTATGTGAAAAAAATGTATTACTGTTTAATTTATGTCTAATTGTTGCACACCCAATTGGACACCAGTGTGCTAAAAAATTAAAATTTGCTATAAATTAGGTTAAAAAAGCAATGAAAAAGATAAAATAACGATTTTTTAAAACTGGACCACTTTTTGATTTAAACGCTTTTGAGACTAATACAGTGATTCCTTGCCCGGGAAAAATATATTATCAACAATTAAAGTTTTCTACGTAATGCATTTAACAGAAAAAGATGATATCCGCAAATTGACCCTTAAATGAATGTTATTTTATCGTAACTTGTATATTATAACATATTTAGGAATCCACTTATCAATTATATCTTCTTAAACGCCAACATATTTTAACGTATCTTTTGGTACTCCGTTTCACTTCTTACATTTTGAAAACTTTTCTCCAATTAAGACGGTGCATGTATAAATACGATGTATTATTTCATAAACATGAATGGATAATATGTGAAAACACATTTAACTCTTTGAGGACCAGTATGACACCCGTGTACCATGAAATGAAAATCGTCTGCTTCAAGTATATAAAATTGCATTGAAAAAAAAGCAGACGATTAGTCTTAAAAATTCTGGTCCTCCTTTTTACTCTTCACTTGTATAAGCCACACTTTCTTTTACAATTCAAATACATAACTTTGTTTATTTTTATTTTACAATCTGCTTAATAATCAATAGGTTTTATCTCAAAAAGAGAATTTTTTCAATAATATACTTGTATATAATAAAATGAATTAGTTAGTTACTTACTTAGATTACATAACACTAACAGATAAACTAATTAATTTATACAATTATACAAAAGTATATTTTTAATTTTATTTTTCAAATCTTTACATTTAAAAAAACTTCATATTTTCCACTGTAAATAATTCAATTTTTTTTAATATTTTCGATTTTTCAGTAAGATCCGATTAAATAAGAAATAATCGTAGACCTTTCAAAGTCCATGTTTTATCGTCTGCCCTTTTACAACTTATTTATAATTTACAATAAGTCAGAAGATTTTTATTTAATTATTTTATTATTATAATTATTCATAAAGATTATACTGATACTCCTCAAATATTTACTTTACCTTAATATGTCCTATCATTTTCACCTACAATTTATTCTGTTCGTATTTAAACTTATGATTTATAAGTTAGATATAATTGAGGCAACATTTTAAAACTAGAAAAAAGTCATCTTAATCCTACATAAGATCTTACTTATCTGTTCTTATATTTCCTCTAATTTCGTTGCCACAAATATAAAAAACCATCTTAATGAACTTGGCTGAATATACATTCCTAAAAATATAACTTTTAAGGCTAAAATTTTTAAGAGCTTTTAATCCAAAATATATGAATAAAAAAGCAGACGATATTCATTTTAAATCATCCAAGCTATCATGAATTATCTTCAACCATTCTTCTTGCCTAAACCTAAAAATTTGAAAATGAATTACATTAATATAAATACGACAAGTTTAGAGCAGGTCATTTTTATTTTCTTTTTATTAAGATTAGTGTATTCGGGATGAATCCTTAATTAGTTAACTGTTTTTTAAATTTTAGTGAAAAATTGAAAGCTGAATAATTATTTATCGAATTTGTTACCAGGGTTTTGTCGACCTTTTTGTTTAAATCGCCAACTGAGATTCTAAAAAATTTTTAATTGCTTAATATGAAGTAAAAAAAAAGCAAAATTTTTAACTTTTTTTTCATACTTTAATTTGAATGCTTCATTTCATTCAAGTTCAATAAACTCCTAAAATTTATTTTCTAGAGATTGTATTTTACGTGAACAATGATTTATCACCGATTCTTCTAACTTGAGTTTAAACAAAACCTTAATTCTGAACTATAAGTGATCTTACAGTTGAGATTTAAAAATAGAAAAAGTTGCTGAAATTCTGACTATATTAAATTCTTATTTAAAAATTAAGTTTTCAAAAAAAATTTAATTTTTGTTTATACAATGCTCACCTATTTGCTAAAAAATTGCCTACCGCAATTCCATTTTTGCCAAGATTTTCGCGATTTGACCGAGGTTGAGAAACTCTGATTTCAATAGTGTTAAGATCTTTGAAAAAAAATATTGTGACTTGACGTTTCAACCACTGAAAATGTTATTTTTAGTTAGTTGGACAGTTAGTAAATTTTGTAGTTATTTAGTTAGAAGGTTAGTTATACAGTTAATTAGTGAGTTAATTAGCTCATTTAGATGTCAAACTTCAATCACTTGACTTGCAAGCAAAATTTCTAATATTTGCAGCTTTTAAGGACCGAATAAAAAACTCTGGGTTCAAAAGACGCCCAGAATCATAATTAAAATCAACAATAACTATAATTAAATTATTCAAAAAGTTTTAAAAAAATTTGAATAAAGTTTTTATTCTTGATCTTTTTCCAACTTTCCAGAAACTTGAAATCTCTTCTCCTTAACAATTTCATCGGATAATTCGTAGCTGCAGAAACTCAAAATATTCATATCATCAGTTGTTATTCTTGTTATGTGAGTTTTCTTATTAATATTTGTCATTGAAAAAATTTTCCTAAAGATAAGTAGTGTTAAACATATATAAACTTTTTGAAGCTAATGAAGTTTGGTTCAGATATTTGGAAACATTGCTAAAAATCATATAATTTAACTGTAAAGAACTTCTTCGTCATCACAGAGTCACATTGTAAGTCGATGTTTTCTAACTAAAAATTTGATTCTAATTTTGATGCATTGATTATATTACAAGAGATATAAAAATAGAATGGGGGACAGGATGTGGCCCATGGGTTCTTTTTGAAGTTTAAAAAAAATAAAAAAGTTAAAATTTTTGTTAATAAAGAGAATACAGGAAGTTATTGAGAGAATTGACAGAAGAAATATCAAAAAATTCACTGAAAAACATCAAAGCAGGTTTTGAAAAGTGTGGTATTTTTCCTCTAAATAGACAAAAAATTCTTGAACGTTTACCAAATGAAGATTTGAGCTATAGCTCTGGTGAAAGTACCCGAAGTTTCACAGACCAGTCAAATAGATGAAAGTTTCGTCGATTTATTGAAAGAAATGAGATATGATTCAGAAAAACCAAAGAAAAGATGTAAAAAAAGCTTCAAATAGAGCCTGGAAAAAGTGTTTCAAATATAAATTTAGATGATGATTCCGTAAGTTGTGAAGAAGGAGACACGTTTGATCATAACAAAGTAGGCCAACAGGATGACGAAAGTGAAGATGGCTTTAGGATGCACGACGATTCATTTTTCAATGAACCTAGTAGATCTGGAATGAGGAGTTATGTTGAGAAGAGGATTATCAAGATGGCCCATCCACAAAAGCTAAATTAAATGTAATTGAAGTAATAAAACAAATTAAATATTTTTCAATCAAAATTATTTTTGTACCTTATAGTACCATGAGAATATAAACTAAAAATGCTGTAAAACCTATGTTCCTAATCACCCCACAAAAGGGGTGACAAGGGAAACTTTGTTTTGAAAAAAACTGTCCTAAGAGAAAAATTATAAAAAAAGTTTTTTTTTGAAACTATAGATATTAGAAGGTTTACGTTCATTATTAATTTGATTTATTATCTACTATTGTGAGATCAAGAAGACAAAAAATTATATAAATCTGTCCCTTATCATTATAATGCGTTTCACGGTACCGCGTTTTTGAACTTCTGTGGGTTTTGCTATAATGCGGTTTTTATTTTTTAATTTTATTTTTTTAATTTATGATGTTAAAATACATATAGTTTTTTGGGCGAACCAGTCTCATTGAAACGCATTATAAATAGACCTTCAAAAACGCGGTTTTGCATAGTGATGACGTTGATCGGAAGCAATTAACCGCGTTATGCGAGGACTTCCTGTACTCCTATAGTAAAATAACGCTAAATTCAAATGACATATTTATCAAAAATATGCAAATAATTGCAGAAGTTATCATGATAATTTTTTAATAAAACTTGAAAAATTTATTAACTTATTTTATCCTAAATTTGACATACTTTTTCATAGTTCACTAAAGAAAAATATTGTTTAAATAAAGGAAATTTGTTGCAAAAAAAGTTTCTTTATTTCCATTTTAGTTTGTTTATAAGTAGATGATGTTGTCTAGAAAAGACATAATATCATTCAATATTTCTCATGTTCATCTAAATAAATGCTTTGAAACTTAAATTTTTGAGGAAAACTATTCCATTTTAGTGCAAGTTGTAAACTTTTGAAAATAAAAACGATTGAAAATTTCCTTTAATTACACTATTAAATATTGTCCCTGTTTCAGTTGTAAACTTAAGGAAAACAGTTCATTTTTTTCTTCCTTTGGATAAATATTGTGTAGTTTGTATATTCCGAGTTTTAACATTTCTTTTGCAAAAGAGTAAACTTTCTTACTAAACTGTAATATCTTAATTCTTTTTCTTTCAATGGCATACATTTATTGTTGTATTTTAAACGAAGTTTGCATAAAATGCATCAATATAATTTTTCAGATGATCAACTATTGATATGGAGGAAAACTGAAAAATTTGCCTGGAACAGGGAGAACTGAATTATTCTACATAATTCTATTTAATCAAAGGCATTTTGTTAAATGTAATTGACAATTTATAAGAATAATAAAAACAAAGATATAAACCAAATGAATAATTTTTTGCATTGTTATATGTTTGGGTTGCTTTCTTTCGCAGGTTCAGTAATTCGTCATCCGGTCTCCAATTATAACTAATATTTTTGCTTTCGGTGTTATGTGTCTCAATGTAAAATATTTTTATATTGCTTTAAAATATAAATAATATGTAATTTAACAACTTTTTTTAATTTCAAAATATGTTTTTGAATTTTTTCTTAATTTAAATTATAATATTTAAAAAAACCGAGAGATAATTACTGGAGACTGAGAGAAAGCAATCAAAACCGGGGTCTCCCAGTATTGCTGGGAGAGTTGACATGTATGCTTACCTTATTCCTTTATATTTCCTTCTACATAGTCAGAGTGTGTTCTTTATGGCAGTGCATATAAATGTCATAAAAGTTTCTGCACACCTAGAAAGTAATTATTTGTTTAAAAGATCAATCTTATCTTTTAAACAAACAAGTTGAACTTTATAAAAATATACTTCTTCTTTTTATCGTTGGAAGAAGTATATCGGAGGGAAGTTATTTGTTAATCAAAGTATTCTTTAGTTATTTAGAAAAAATGCATGTTGTTTTGATATCTTAAAATAAAAGGGTGCTATATTTTTGTTTTTCATGTTAATTTTCATTTTATATCGTTTAGTTCTTAAATCTTTGGTATGTTAATAAAATTCTGTTTTTTGTTTTTAGTTAAAGTTTTCAAAAATTTACTAGAACTACTTTTCAATAAATTAGATTCAGAACCAAATATAATGGATTCATGGATTCATAGTTTGCCTGCCCCTGGTCTTAAAGCAAAAGTGAGGCAAAAAGAAATGTTTTATATTAATATCATTAATTGTAAAAAGTATTGTTGATACATAAATTTTGAATAAAAATAGTGATAAAAACTCTGGTAGAAAATATAACTTTTAAATTATCCCTTTCTCTATTGTAATATACATTTTTGCAAGATATTTAAGCATAAAAATTTTGAAATTTTTTAAATTTATTATTGCAATCTAATGAAACGTTAACTAAAGTTAGTTAGAGCAATGGTGAAGCATTTTCATATTAAAAATATAAAGAAACGCTGTTTAGATTATAATTCAATAAACTCAATTCAAATAACAATTTGAATAGGCCTTTTATATAATACAACTTTTCAAACATTTTTTGTGAGCAATTTGGTACATTGTTCAAAAACAATGATCAATCATATTTTTAATTATCAGTTATCACCATCTTATATCATTTGAAATGTATTGACGTGATCTTTCTCTAATAGTTATATTACCATCACGATCTGAGCATGAGAAATTTGTGGGTAAATAAAATTTCCAGTCAGGTTATTTTGGGTTCCATATCCACCGGTATACAAGATTTCTTTACTAAAAATCTTTGAAGTTTACGTGTTACCAATCCGCTTTTATTAAATTTACATAGCCCATGTTCAATTTACTTAATGTAATGTTACTAAAATTAACATATGTACCACATTCTGCACTTTACATTTGGAAAAGAAAGATAAATAAGTTGAATATTTTGATGAAATTTAACTCATTTTCTTCAAAATTCTGAATTGCTATTGAGAAATAAAAGATCGTCTAAAAGCACTTGTTAAAATTTAGATCTTATCTGAGCCAGTGTGATCCCTACAATATTAAAATTATTTCACTTGAAGCACAAATCTTATTCTTTTTTTAGATACTTTTTGTAGCAAGTAATGAAATCAGCTTTCCCAAATCAAAAACTAGAATCTTTTGTCATTCATTAATTTTAAAACTCACATAATATTAAATTTCTTTGACAGAAGCGAAACTTCATATTCTTTCGCGGAATGGCCTCTCTTTTCATTCATCACAATCTTAACCTAATCACTCGATAGAAAGTTTCTTCGTGCATAGACAAACCTCAATTTTCTAATACAAATTCTGTCCGCCCCTTAGCTCCCTACTTTCGTTGAAAATCAAGCTCCCATACTCGCATTGGGAAAATGTGGCCATTAGAATCGCTTTTAGTGATGTTTAATGCATTACTTAATTAAGTATTGTGTAATGTCAATTATTTTCCCATCATTAAAGTTCATAACTTTTAATATTTTTTGATGATATATTGTTTTTTTAAATGATTATAGAGTTAAATTGCAAGTACGTTTATTCTTTCATTGTTATACATTTTGGATTTATTTTCTCTTTTAAAATATATAACTCACTTTCGTCTTAAAATGTTTAATTTAACTAACTATTTAACTCACTACATATGGGGGAGATAAGTATCGAGAAAATGTTGTTAGATAGAGAATCGCAGTTCGCACCATTTTTGGAAGAAAAAATGACACCGTAATTTAGCATTTCTTCAATCATGTTATCAACAGCTTCGTAATCCCCATCATTACAACATATCAATCCTAGAGTAATAGTAACAAAGAGTAATGTAGTGAATGTAATCAAACATTCTTTCTTCATCATCTCCTTTTAATAATGATAGATATGGCGGCACTTGTTTATTATCATCACAAAAAACATCTTTTGAAGAAGCGAAAAAACAAAGAGGATATAATATAAAATATACAAAAAGGGATTGCAATCAAATAAACTACAGTGTTATTATGATGAGGATACACTCTTATTTGTATACGCGTTAACTCTTTTCCTTCTTCACTTCCTTCCGGTGATGTTATACGTCTCCAATTTGTTTTTAGCTGAATAAATAATAACTTTACACTTTTATTAATTTAAATCAAGTTTATTTAGTATTTTTCCTTACGTGTAAAAGAACAGTGGTGGCGCAATAATAACCAGTTAAATCGTAGCAAGTCTTGTTTAATAAGAATTCCAAAAGTAACAATTCGATTAATATTACATTTTTTATACAGGTTGCGAAAATATTAGTGCTTCTTTCATCATATTTACATATAAGTTCTTTCCTTATAGATCATTTCATTTTTCGGTTGTTTTGTCACTATGGTTGCCAGATTTTGACATTATCAACCAGGAAAACTAATCACATTTGGAGCTAAATTTTTCCTAAACTCCTCTTTCGACATATTAGTATATGAAAAACTGGAATTCCTATAAATCCTACTGTTAAGCGATGTCAAAATGGGACCATCCCGAAAAACCGAGAAATCTGACATCCCTATATATGGCCCAACTGGCCTATTTTACAGAGTGCTTGTATATCTGTCAACCTTTTGAGGATCAGTGTGAGAGCGGTTTAAGAAATAAAAATCTTCTTTGAAAATATAAAATTGGATTGACAAAAAAGAAGTCGGTCGATTAATCTTCACATTGCTGGTTCCTCAAAGCAGTAATAAACTAATTTGAAAACAAGGGCGCCGTAATAGGGGACAAAGAGACAAATTTCCCTCTCGTCAAATAAGATATAAAAGTTTATGGCATAATCAAATATGCAATACTTTGTAAAACAAATGAAAATAGACCTTGCAAAATCTTACATTTACCATTATGATCGCAGAAAAAGCAGACGACACTTATCGTTTGAGCACGCATGTCAAATATGAAAATGTCTGCTCTAAATATATACCATTTTTACTTCAAAATTGTCTTTTTTAAATTCATAATTTTCTTTTTTAAGTTCAAATTGTCTTTTTTAAATTCAAAATGATCTTTTTTAAGTTCAATAAGTAACTTTTTTTATTCTAAAATAAAATAATGTTTTTTTACTTTTAAAAATTTTTCTGAATTTTTTGTCAAAATTTTAAAAATTTTAATTTTGAAAGAAAATTTATACAAGAAATTTTTTTAACATTTTAAATCTTGCATTATAAAGAGCATCTTTTTACCTACATTTTTCATGTTGAGATAATTGAGATATTAGAAAAAATTAAAAATTTTTTTTAATCCATTGAACAATATGCACAATGTTCCTATTTTCACAATATTTTAGCGTGATAAATAATTACCCAAAAAATACGAAAAAAATATAGAACTAAAAAAAGATTATTTAGAAGTAAAAATGGAATATAAAACATAATTCCACTAAAAAGAGAAAGCACACTTTAAATATTAATGTTTCTCGTGCTTACATAAAATAATAAAATCCCCTTCATCATCAAAAGATGACTGCAAGTGCGCTCGCTCATTTTCTCTTTGATATCTTTGATTATTTACAAATTGCTCATACTAGTTTCAATTTTTGCGCTCACCTCATGTGAAAAAGATGCCTTCCACTCATGAGATGATTGAAAAACTTTTTGAGATCTTCTTTGCGGAGATAGATTGTGTAACATTTATCGCCCTTTCTAATTTAACTAAAAGTTTTCCTATTAATTCTGAGAGGGTGGGAAAATATCATATGCAATTATATCCAAGAAGTAAGAATTTAAAAATTTTTTGATGAACAAATTTACTTTTTTAGTTCAAATTCAAGATATTGTTTCAGAACTTAATTCTTGAAAACTAAATTCGATGTAATTATAGAATAGTATGTAATTCTTTTGTGTTATAACCTTTCTTTAAAAAATTCTCATTACACCCTTTTCTTAAAAGTATATGTGATCTTAAAAGTTTTCATTTGTCAATGAAAAATTTGTAACTAGTTCAAACTATTTTAGGACTACATTATTTGTACTAACTGAGGTTTCGATATGGTAGCAAGAATTAGATAGACAGTACATCGAGCCGAGTCTTTGTGTATGATAGTGATGGGTTTCTTTAGCAAAGTGTACCATTTCAGGAACACTGTATCAACACCAACCCACAAAATAATAATTGCCTGCTTCAACCCGTTAACGACCAGAATAATCAGAAGATATCTAGTGTAAAGCAGACGATTTGAATTAAAAGGAATTTACAAACCCAGATGATCATGTTCTTACGTAAGCGACTCTGGTCGTTAACCGGTTATGTTATATCAAAATTCGTTCAAAAGGTAAAGCAGACACGATCCATTTTCGAAAACCAATGTCTGAAAGGCTTAAAAATAAAAATGATGTGTTTTCATCAAAAAGGCGCTATTGCGCTCCTTGTAGCAAACTATGAATAAGGATATCAAGACCTTGTATTATCAAAAACAGGCATTTAGACAAACTTCTCCATTTCCTGAAAAAAGACCTTACCTAAAATAAAAGCATCCATTAAAAAGTGCGTCAAGTTGGAAGTCTCAAAAATGCGTCTAGTCTCGTATTTGATGATCTTTTATTAGTATTTTCTTAGAAATTCATCTGCACAACTGAACTAAAAGTATAAAGATTACAAAAATGTATGTATTCGATCTTTGCTTTTTTTGCTAAAATTGAGATAAAAAATCAGATTGCAGATTTATATTCGCTTGAATGACTAGATTTTAGTGCGATAGTTGTGCTTGTCTTAATAAGCACGATTTTGTATTCTTGTCACAGTATTTAAGAACGCAAATCGATGTTCTCCTTCAAATCTTTTAAGCACAATGATGTTTAGTCTATAAAAATCTTTGTTCATATAAATACGTTGTGAAGAATTGAAACAGTATTTTAATATAAGAATAGATATTCTTCAAAAATGTATCATATATTGAAAAATATATTGAAATTTGCCCTTATCTCTTCAAAAATTTAACAACTGAAGTGTCATCTGAATTGTCAGATGAAAGAAATGAATTCATTAACTCATAAACACACAAGGAACTATTTACATATTTAATAGTATTCGCATAAAAATACTTTGTTTCGTGAAATATGATTCTTGATAAAATCAAAAACACTAAAAAAATGTATTCCCGTTAAAAGAACGCGAAGTAAATAAAGGCAACTGGCCAACATAACTTTTCTGTTTTACTAATATACATCTTTTTTTCTGTATTATAAAATAACGCGTCTACTGGTTTTGAAGCTATTTTGAGGAATTCCAAATTAAATGAACTAAAAGCAAATATTTTCGGCGTGGTATTTTTTGAGTATTAAAAAAAGTCTAAATTTGTCAGCATATTGAGTGGGCGTTCTTTACCGCCCAAAAAATTAAATTTTGGATCTAAATATTTTAAGTTGGAGTCGTAGTCGCGTTTTTTTAAGTATTAGGAGTCGTAATGGGATTTTGTGAGTATTTGCATTGGGATCATTTTTGTCTGACATTGCGCAACTTCATTTTTTAGAAAAAAATTTTGTCTAATCAAAAAGCTTTGCCTATAAATATCGTTTTTTAAAATAGCCAATTTAACCAATTTAACATTTTTTGTGAAATATTTTTATAAAACTTTTTAAAATTTTATCTCTTTTTTTTGCAAACAGATTAACTTTTTTGACAAACCTTTTTATAATAAGGTTTTGAGCTTGATAAAGCAGAAAAACAATGACTTTATACTATAAATTGATTCGCGTATACCCTGTTTATGTCCACAAGCACGTATAAATTATTTGAAGGACAAAAAAGTTTGAAATATTTGGATAACTGCTATCAATCATAATTTTACCCAAAATTTTTGAATACAATATATAAGCCTTATTTGTTTCTATCGATTTAAAGATAATCCGGTATAAATTTTTTATATCCTTTCATATTTTATACCCTCGTCTAGTATTCCATTAGTGCTCGGGACCATCTAACATAACATCAAGGATCACAACTGGTCAATGGACCATGAGTTTAGAAACATTGGCTTAGACAGTTTATCTTAACCCTTTAAGAATACCTGTTCAAAGTTCGGTCCGAGTCAGTTCAATCATCATAATATTCAGATCGGGAATGAACTAGACTGTCTATATTTTTGAAGCGGATTATAATATCTACGGACAGGATTAGAGAAATTAAAAACAAACTAAACTACTAGAACCAGTCCTGAAGTGCACCGTGAACAGGTTTGATCTTAGAAAATTCCAGTATTTTAAGCGAACTATTTTTATTTCTTGGTACACGCGCGTCATACTGATCCTCAAAGGATTAAAAATAAGTTATGTGTTTTCATTGAGAAGGCAGGATAGCATTACTGATGTCGAACTATGAACAAAAAATGTTGGTGCTGGATAGAACACAAAACCCTGCTAGAAGACTACCTTACTCAGGTCCCTTATGCAAGGTTTAGTTTTAATTGCTTAGTTTAATGCTATTTAGTTGGTATCTTTTCAATAACATGAGGTTTTGTTTAAAAAGGAAACCAAGAGCCCCGTTTTTCTGAAAAAATTTGATAAAAAATAGATTTACTGAACTTTTGTTCATAGATCTTTCTCACTAACTGGCTATACCTACAAAGTAATTTATTTAAAATAAACAACTGTTTACTAATCATATAGCTAATCTAGTAACTAACTTAGCAACAAAACAAGCTATAAATTAGTTACTTTTTACATTTTACGAATATTTTATAACATTCTCAAGACTGAAAATTTAAATCTCGTAATAGTTCTTTTAGCTATTTGACTATTTTTAGACTTTTGCCGAGGAAAAATTACTTGCTATGCTTTTGAGTAAAACTGAATTTTTTGTTTATTTTTGTAAGTTTTTAAAATGTTAACTATTAATTCTGACTGTCTTTCTTTCACGAATAAATATTTTGTTTGGTACAATAATATAAAAAAATACTGAATACACACATAAAATTTGTAAAAAAAAATTAAAAATGGGAAATTTTTCTTACATGGTTTTTTATTATAATTCAGAAGTTAACCGATACAAAAGATAAGATTGTTACCATTATTATTTTCATGCCAATTTTTGATGCCCCTAATACTAATCTTAGAACATTTTTTATAGAAAAATAGTGTTAAAGTGGATTGGGCTTTCGTTAAGTGATGAAAAACAGATAATTTAACAACTTGAATATAATTTTTTTTCTTTTATTATAATGAAAATAATTATTGTTAAGCTGGCCTAATTAATATTTATGTTATTTTTAGTTGGCTTTTTAATTCATTCTTCAACATAGAGTTGGGCCAAGTGTCCATGATTGTTTTAAAAGTGGACATTTTATATAAATATATTTTTTCATTGTTTGCCTTTTTATATCACATGTATTAAATAATTTTTTTGTTTAAAATTTCCTATTCCTTTCGCGACCATAGAAAAGTTTCAGAGGACGCTCATAATGAAGTGAATTATATACATGAGCTGTGATTTAAAAAAGTTGACGTCTTTCTTCTTTCTCATATGAGCATTCTATGAAACTTACTCAGAATTATTAAATTATTCATTGTTAAAAAGACTTAAAAACTCCAACAAGAGATATGATTATCAATTAGTACATAAACGTGAGTGCACTTGATCTATATTCACTCCATAAAGTACTACACGTTTTACCTATCATAGATAGGCTACTACCTTCTTTCAGAGATACATCATATACAACATTATAAGGCAAGTGCGGAGAAAAAGATCTACTACTCTTCCATATTCCTTTGTTCCCTTCTATTCACGGCAAGCATGTATTGTAATCATCTGAGGAGAGAAGCATTTTATCTCACAAAGCTTACTATTGTAGATGTATCTATGTACGAATATATAGCGTATACAACATTATATTATTATATATTTGTATACTTTTCATAGAAGTTGTTGGAGCAGAACGATAGCCATTAGTAGTGGTAAAGAAAATTGTACAAGAAATATTCTCCATACACCTTATACACACAATTACACGCTATTACCAATCAGAACCCAGTCTCATAATTTTGCCAAAATTTGCATAATCTCGTGTTTTCAGAATGATGTTCTTTGCATTTATTGTTGTGTTTACGCCTAATTAAATCCTGATCTCTTCAAATTGCTAAGATCAGCGGTAAGAAATCGATTTCATTTTATCATTAAAAAATCAGCATAGACAATTATTATTTAATGTATTCCTCTCTTTAAATGTGCTTATTTTTTTTTAAAAAGTCGCCTTTTTTGTGTCATGATTGTTATTGATTTTTTTAATTGTGAATCATGTATATTAATTTATTGACCCATTCAAATATCAAACAAACTCAACGAAAAGTCCTCCTATCTTAGCATTTGATTAGTATGGGAAATTTCTTTTATTCAATTTCATGTTAAAAATATCTTATAAAAAGATTTTACAGGTAATGTGTTTTAGAATATAGAAAATTTTACTCTTGATAATGTTTTTTAAATGTAAAAGAGTTTATTTTTTTATTGTTTTAATAAACAGGGGTATTTGGGAAAGAGAAGTTATTTTCCCAAAGTGTTATATATTTTACTTTACTATTTTTTAGTTAAAATTTGACGAAAACCTTTACTCAAAAGAATTCCATATGCCCTTATTTAATAATATAACTCTTCAGCGGCGAATCAAATATCTTCTTGGTCTCTCGGAAGATAGCGTAAAATTTTCGGACATATCCTTTTTTTGAAAAGTTTATACCACTAATCTGGACCTTCTATAATTCGATAATATTATCTTTAAATAAAATCCAAAAATTAAAAGTAATTGGATTAGAATCCGCTCTCATAAAATGAGATTAGCTTCTTAAAAGTTTGTGGAGAAATAATCACATAACAGACTAAAACTTTTGACAATTAAAATTTGAACATAAGTAGGAATGTACCTACGGTTGGTTACTATGTTTTAAGTTAAGGCTTTTTCATCCTATTAGTCCTAACTTTCAGCGGGTAAAGATGCAACTGTAAAATTTCTTTCCAAATTTATAAAATTTTTTATAATGAAAATTAAAGTCCTCATTAACCCATTAAGTCCCAGTGTTCCCGTTTGGGAACATAAGTAATTTCATCTTCGTCTGCTTTTTTCAATGACTTTGAATATAAATCGTCTGCGTATTTTTAAATATCGTCTGATTTCTATGGTACTTAATGGGTTAAATGTACAATATATACGAAAGAGCATTTTGAAATGGACCAGTCTCCAAAAATCCTCTTCATAAGAAAGATTATTTTAAAATTCATTACTTTCAACGTCTAATCAACCGGGATTTTGAGTTATTTTTGTAGATCAAAATTAGACAAGTAAAATTATGAGTAAAACAAATTAAATTTGCCTACTGATAATCCGGATAGGTCACTAAACCGGAAACTTACCCGCTTTTACTCGCAAATTTTTAAAAACATTTCTTTTGAAATTTCTTAAACTTTTCAAATTTTTTAAATGAATTAGAAAATAGGTTTATTGAAAAATAGAAACTTTATTATGTAGTATTCAATCTGTTCATTACACTATTTAAAAATATAAATATCATTAAAACAGAAGAAGGTTTCAAAAGTGTTCTTCTTTCATTAACTCTAAAACCAGCTAAGCTGAAGTTCCTTTCACTTGTTGCACTTCCATTATGCAAAATACACTTATGGCAACTGATGCCAGAAAAGGAAAAGTACAAGGGTGAGATTTCCACCAAACAGGAACATCATTACAAGTTGAAGCATCCAGCTTTGGATCCAAAAGATAGTATACTATATACAGTTAATTTTGTGAGTGAAATTGATATCACATGTGCCATTCATCAATCAATTTGTTATTTTGTTTATTGTTGTTTGTAAAATAATAGGAGATAACCCACAACATGACATTTTTAGACCGCGACTACTCGTTGGTATACTCCTCCACTGCCAGGGTATGTTCACCATAAAAATGATAAAAATTGATTTTTTATTTTTTCATATGTAAAATTATTATTTATTATCAATTTAGTCAAAATTTGAAATTTACCAGATTTTCAAGGATACACTCATAAATACCATTTTTAGGTCTATTTTGACTTTTTTCGATTGTGTTATGCATTTTATAGAAAGACAGAATATAAATGTAAAAAGATAGAATAGAATTGCAAGACAGCAATATAGAAATAAAAGTGATATATTACCACTTTTCTCGTGGTATTTTCAAACCTTAAAGCTTTTTGACTAAGAAATGGGTATAAATATTTGCTGTTTTATAAGCTTGGCATCGCTCTTTTACTTTGTGAACACTTTTAGTGGCAATTATTTGTAAAATTCCAACTTAAAAATATTTTAATCTTACACGCTCAGTGTTTAGTGTGTGTTGTGTGTGCGCTCCATTCCCATGAAAACTCCGAAATGCTGTCTTTATGTTTGCCAAAACGCACCATATTTTTAGGCAGGTCTCTAGCTAACACATCCCTATTTTTAGTGAATAGGTTGTAAAAATATGATCTGTATACTATTTGGTATACCTTATCCTTGAGCGCGCAGTAGTATACAGTAGTGAGCAACTCGTTTATTTGCACAGCTACGATGCATTTTCTGTTTTACACACAGTGTCACACCTTGATCTAGCAATATTTACACAATCTTCTCTTCCCCATCAATTAGTGTTATGGTGGATATAGTAATCATAATATTGCTCTCATTCCCATTTTCTAAGCGTTGCAAATACTCCAGCCATGTCTCCTCCGACCACACTCAGCGCATTATTTTATTAGCTTAATCTTCCGAAGACTCACTTCTGCCCACACTAATTGATTTTGGAGTAAGAAGCCTTTTTCCATACATGCACATTATTTTCCAACTTGATTCTTAAGCACTTTCAAAATTAATATGTCACGTAGGAGTAGTACAAATGAATCATTATAATGTGGATTGAGTGAACCCAGTCATTCATTTATATATTGCTTATTAATCTACAACAATACTAGATTTGGGTATGTTCTTTATATTTTTTCCAACTTATATACTTTCAACTTTTGGTTTATCCTTCTTCAACACCCATTGATTTCCATTGTATAGTGTTCAATGTTCATGCTCCAGTCACCACATTTCGAATGTTCACACCCCCAATACTAATACCTAAAAGAAAATCTCTATAATAATATCTAGGCCAAAAAGTGTCTAGGTCATTAAAATTCGCTAATTTCTGTCAATAATAATCGATACCAATAATAATAATAATAATAATTACATTTCATTTCAATACTATAGATTAAGGTAAGCGCACATTTCTTTTTAACGATTTTATTTTAAACTTAATTACGTGTTCATGCTTATTTTTTACATATATATTTCATTCAGAAGTGTGGTAATATTTATTTTCTGATTGGAAATTTGGTTATTTGTTCATTTATCAATATGATATGAACAATATGAAGGAACTTTTTTCGGTTTTTTATGTCAAACGGTATATGGTGTGTTCAAAGTCTATTTTTCAGCTTCTTCTCTCATTATACCAGGGGCTACTCTAATAAAAGTACGCCGTCTGATTTTACATGTGTTTCTGTTATTAATCTTTCCTGAAAAGTCATATCGATCAGAAATCGATAACCCCAAAGATTTCCTTCTCTCGTTGTTTTTTGTATCAGAAGTTTTTGGAATTATCGTGTTTGTATCTAATATATACATCAGATAAATGTTGAAATCTTCTTATTTATTATTTTTCCTCTCGATATTTTAATAGGCTTTGATTGAAATTTTGATTTGCGCTTTATTTACTACAGATCTTTATAAGCTATTTTATTATTATATATGTATTAAAGTTTAAAAATTAAGTGTTACACAAACTTCGATTATTGTATATTCCCACACAATTTCAAATTTGGCATATTATACAAATAAAAAAATGCTAAGATCTATCTAAGTAATTCAACAACAAATGGCACGTTCATTTTAATGTCTGTTCATATAGATGTAGAATTTCTTTATCGTCTGTTTTCTTTTTCAGTGGAAATATTTATATATTTAGAGTAATCGATTTTCATTTCTTAGGACACTACTGTCTCACTGGTCTTCAAAGGGCTAAACACTACTTAAATTAATAATAAAGTCAAACCTTGTTAAAGCGAACAGAAAATTAAAAAAAAACTATTCAGATAATGAAGTTATCCCGCATTATTTAAAAAGATGATTTTCCTACTCAATTTTAGGGAGTAATACCATAATATATTATCAATATAACTCAAATATTTTACACAAAGCGTTAAATACTCAGTCCATTTTTTTAAAAAAATGTAAATCTTTTTATCTTTCCCGTATTTATAGGCATTAAGATAAAAAATTCCATTTTTATTCGGATAATGAAGAATCCGGTTTAACGAGGGTTGCCTGTATATTAAATATTCCTTTTGTCCTTAAAAATAAGTATACTTAATAATTTTTTGTTTTAAGAATATATATAATATAAAAACCCCCTCCCTCCCCTGTTAAAATTCCATTGCTTTGGGGTACGTAGCATGCTGGATTCATTAACACTGATTTATCAAGCTCTACCTAAAATTTTGTATTAGACTTCTCCATTTTTACTTCTTATCATGGTATTGTTTATGTTGTGAAAGTTCTAAAACATTTCTTTGATCTTTCCTCAAACAATTTCTCCAATATTGTGTTCCCGCTCAATGATCTCTCTATAGTGCTTTTTTACGATTTCGCCTTAATTAATAATAATAGTAATAATAGTGTAATCAAAGTAAGTGACACACATTTTGCTTGCATGAATTCTGTCTTACAAGGCAAACACAGCTTACAAGTATCGCGTCGCCAAGAAGACATAAAAATTGTTTTGTTTTTTGTTCCAGGAAAATAGCAGCTCTCTTCCTTTATCTTAATTTACATCTCCTTCTCTTTCCTCATTCAAGCAAGTCAGCTTGGGTAAAGTAGGCTAACGAAGCACATCTCTCAAATGAGGCACGTTTCTGCCAAGCCCTTTATAATAATTTGTTCAATCCTTGTAATGTCAAGGGTTGAAAAATATTAGATAAACAAGTTTTAAATTTTCTCTCCCTTCTTTGTTTTCTTTCATGCTCCATTGTTGTTGTTCTTTTGATTTTAGATAAGCAGCCATAAGAAATAGTACAAATAGGATTTCCTTATCACACTTTCCTGCAATGAAATTGCAGTCGTTGCAATCCATTTTTTATATAATTCCTTTACCTATCTATACCTATGTAGCTTGAAGATTTATTATTACGCGCAAAATATGCTCCTATCAAAGTTTAAAAAATTTGGCTTTCAATTTGTTGTACAATACATTTTCTCTCCAGCTTTAACTTCCTTTAAACCTCGTTATAATCAATAGTATGCTTAATTTCATTATTATATTCCAATATGCATTTATTACTACCAATACATAATAATTCGCCTCCAGTAGAGGAAGTTGCTTCAGTGCCCCCTGGGAACTTCTTCAAAGCGTTTTTTTAATTTTTTTTATTAAAAATTTAATATCTTTTGTATTTTTTTTATATTTTTCTAAACATAATTATAAAAACATGTGTATGCTTGATTTTATTTTAACATTAAATTGTTTCCAGTCGGCCCTTTATTTAATTCGAATTTTTTTTCAATTGACCTCGAAAAATCCGTAGTAGTGTTTTTTAACCTTCTATGAATTCTTACCTGATTTCAACTTTATCATACTTTTTTTGCTACCCCACCATAAAAGAAACAAATTCTCTATCATTTCATCAAAGAGAAAACTGAATTGATTCAAGTTTCAACAGGAACTAGAGTAAAATATATTTAAACGAATTTATGCTTTACATCTGACTCAAAACATACATTTTCTTTATCAGGCAGAGCGTGTATACTAGGGTTTGCATACGTATCGAAAATTAAGAACCGGTTCCGATACCGAAAAAAACTTACAAAACCTGGAAATCCCGGTTCCAAACGGTTCCAAGGAGATATATAGACAGCAAAAAGATGCAATGAAATTGACGTTTTTATTTATTATAAAGAGATGTACACCTTTTCTTTCTATATCATTATCGTTAAAATGGTTCTAGAAGAAAAGTGTGCAAACGACAAAAGTGTGCAGCAGAGAAAAAAAAGAAAAATAAACTCTTTTGTCGTTTGCACACTTTTCTCCGTTTACCATTAAAATGAGATGACAATGAAAAAAAGATTTTATATGAATGAAGTGCAGTAAAGTTTTATGCAAAGAATTGCATAGTGAAATAAATCAATTACAACTAAGTTATTCCCATAACCGGGAATACTTTTCGGTTCCGAGACGGTTCCCAAATTTTTAGAACCTGGAGCAAACCCTAGTGTATACATGTGTCTTCTTCCATTTTAGATGTGATTTTATGTTTTTACGACCTGCAAAAAATTCACATCCCTGAGAAGTACATTCAAAATGATATGTTTTATTTATATATTTTTGTCCCGATTAATACTATCCAATATATTTAATTATACAAAAATTATTTTCGCAAATTTGAAGGTTGAAAGCAGCTAATTTTATATTAAGATTCATTATTCTTTCTCACGCATACTCATTACAATTTTCGCCATATGTGTAAAGACTATAAAACAGCTCGATGTACACAATAATAACTTGACTGACTGACTGTGCAAAATTCTATTAAAGAGGCTTCTATCTACTTCAGCCATAACTGCATTAGAACACACATAAAATATAAACATAAGCAAGAAATAAGTCATTTTAATTACGTTGTTTAAAATTAAATGAACCGTCACTTAGATTTATAGCCTTTTAAAAACACCATAAAGATTCATGGAGACATTTTAATTTAGAGCCATAGTCAGTATTTTTTTTATAAAGCCATTAGCATATTTATTCTCTTTACATATTTAATATTGGATATAATCACTAAATGTATCATTTATTTTCAGAACTTTTAACTGGCAATCATTTTCACTATGAATTTCCTAACGGTATGCATAATATTTGCGCTATTCCTCTTTTCCCTACAAAGTAAGTTACTTGATATAAATTTTGACATTTTTAAAGAAAATTTCAATTACCAATGTAAGGACACGGATTAAAATTTTATTTTCGAGAATTAACTTATCCAATCAGAATTTAACACGAATCAAATAGTACAGCATTTCTCAAAATGTGTTCCGTTTTGAATATTTGTGTTGCGTAACAAATTTGCCAAATTTAATCAAAAAATTCTTTTAGAATCATTCATGAAGTTGAAATATATAAATTTTTATTAGACTTATTAAAGCACTATTCTAACATACGCCTAAAAACTTGGAAAGTGTTAATGTAATTATCACATATATATTTTTGTGATTTTTCAGTTTTTCATCAACAAAAACAAATTTAAGAATAGACTGAACATTAGAAGCTGATCTCCCTGTAATGAGCTACATGCTCACTTGTTTTCGAAGATTCTTAAATTTTCTATTACAATACTTGTTTTATGGTTATTAATTGATTATAAAATCAAGACTTTTTCAAATGTTCATATTTAAACAGATCAGATTGAATATTTATTCAATAAAATTGATGGTTCAAGAAAATTTTTTAATTTTTAATTTTATATTAGTTAAAAGTTCTTTTTCATGGCATAAAATTCAGTACTTGCTAAAAAACTTTCATAGTTCGAAAAGTTTGAACCAATTTAAAGCAAATAGATGGAAAAATATATTGAAAATTTTATGATTGAAAAATAGTTTACTTTGACGTCATTTTGGGCTTCACTGGAAAATCCCTTGCTTGATCGACGTCCATCATTGGATACTACATATGTTATAGTTTTTATGAAAATATAAGAACAAAACATTGAAATTTTTCTTGAATTGCAACAATTATCTCAAAATTAATTTTATATCAAATACTTATAAAATTTTGCATAGTGCTTTGATTATATGAGATAATATTTTTTAAAAAATCCATATTTTCAATTTATTAAATAATTATGTCCCAATTGAGACTCTGAAATATACTATTTTCAATAAGAAGCTAATAAAAATATGCAAGATAATGTTTATGAAATAGCAATAATAGATGGTTTTTAAGAATTTATATTACAAAATGTAGTAAGTTTGTATATTACCATCATTTTGAAAGTTATAAGAATGGGAGCAATATTTTTCTTTCCTAGCTTCTTCAGTTTCCATCCACCCATAAGAACCCAATTTGCTCTTACCTCCACAAAAGGGGTGTAGATTTGGCAAAAAAATTAATTCAATACACCTTTTTCTTGCATAACTTGATTGAAAAGAAAATTTAGTTATACTATACGTTAAGATAATCCCATCCCGCCCTTTGAATCATTTTCTTGTGTATTAAATAATGTGGTTTTCTCTTATGAAAATTAGAATTTCAATTAAATCAATCTTGATCTTTTTCCTGTCACACCGGATAACTTTCTTGAAGTCCTATGAGTAAGAAAATATAATTTTTCAAAGTAGAAATAAAAAATTCTTTATCCAATATCTTATTTTCTTTTCTTTTGCTGCAAAAATATTCGTTGTTTAGTTATTCATGCATGCTTGAACTATTTTTTTCACGTAAAAACATTACTCAAATCAACTTTCATATTATATTCAGGGGCGAATCTAGAAATTGGCATTAAGAGAGGGCGGATTTTACTAAACAAGAACTCAAATTGGAAGCATATAAATTTAAGCTTTATCAAAATTTTTAAGCTATTTTTATCTTATTTTGGGTAATAGCTTAATAAAAAGCAAAAATTGACTTTTTATCATAAAACTTAGAGCACCATAATAAATCCAAAAATTATAAGTTAATTATAAGAAAGTAACTAGATTAAGAACTAAGAGAGTTAAGGAGCCTCATCCGTCTAGGATACTTTTTAGCATACATATCAATAATGGTGTCAATATCCAATAGAATATTTGTGTCCAAAAAAAGAATGAGAGTATTAAAACGATCCTCATTCATTGAACTGCGAAGTGAATTGATGTGGTAAAACTTGATGTGTTTAAATAATAAATTTACAAAAAAAATGGATAATATAAAAGTAATAAGTGTCACACTTAACTACGATTGAAACATAAAAAACTTTTTAGGACTTCTCACTTTAGAGAAAGATTGAATCTAAAAAACGAGTTGCAGAAATCATCATAATATTTGAGTTCTACGAAAAGAATTAGATTAAGAAATTTTTTTTAGCAATTGGTAAAGCAATTTTAGGGGGGCGTACCCCGGTTCCGCCCCTTTAAATCCGCCAGTGAATTGCTTGTGATACTTGACATTTAATTTTCAACTGTTTCATCATTAGCATCTTAAAAATCTGAATCGGTAAAGATGGATTCTGCAAATGTATAACAGGTTCTCTCTGTTCATTTTATCGGATATTTGTTTATACTGTAGGCATAAAATTTTTTTTTATAAAAAAAGCTCCCTCTAAATGGAGAAAATAATATTTGAATTTAAATTGGAAATGTATGAAGACGATTATAGTTTTTAAATTTTCATGAAAAGCACATTATCATAATTTAGCTTATACCAAATTCGATGTGCTATGGTTTTAAAAATAGTTTTTTACTTACTCTTTTTTCATTGCATATTATAATATAGATTCATTATTTAGTTATCAAATTAAGAAAAAGGATATTTTATGATTCTATGAGAACATAATTGGTTGTGATAACGTAGCATGCTTACTTCCTTACCTACTACCACCTTACCCGCATTTTTTATAAGATCGTGTAAATTTATTTCTTGATATACCGTTTTTACTTTTTGACTTTTTTCGATCGAATAAGAATTTTTGTAAATAAAATAAAACGAATTACTTTATTTTAAACTAGTAAGCATTGATATACTATTTTAAAACATATACCTTAAAATCTTTACTAATTCTTTTAGAATGGCTTTTAAGTATAGTTAGTCTGATTTAGTTATTTGATATATTCAATCAGTTAGATGAAAAATCGAGTCTACCTTTACTTGCGAGAACAATGCTATGTAATTTTTTAAACTTAATTTGTTTCTATGCCTAACTTAATATGAGTATTTCTTATCATATATGATTACTTATAAGTTAACTCACTCAGTTGAATATATGTTCTTAACATTATATAAAGGGGAAGTTGTTAAAAAAAATGATACCGTAGAAGGAAGGCTTATTAATTAAAAGAACGTGTATACAATTTCTTCAGGGACGCATATATGTGTACAGGCCGATCCCCCTCCCCTAATAATTTTGGCCACGGTTAAATTGACCTTTGAATATTATAAACATATATTTATAAGCTATATATAATGTATATACTCATGAATTAACCCATTGAATAGATTAAGTAATTAAGTAGCACCAAATAAATTTATTAAATTTTTATAAAATCGTTTTGGCCGCACAGTAAAGTGAGGTATTTTAATTTTTTTCTTTTTTGTTAAAAAGTTGTGTACCCAAATAGTGATATTGATTATAGATATGAAAATGTGAAAAATTCATTCTATGAGCTCTAAAGCTACATAGATCTAGGCATCTGAGTTGATCGAATTAAACTTAACAGTCAATTTGACCACTTAGTAATCCTAGTGTCAAAAAAGTTTGCCATCCTCTTGCTCCATGAAAAAATTCCGCCTTCCTCCTCCTTATAAATTTAAAGAGTGTATCCTATAGATCCTAATGAGTGTGTTCTCATTAGGTATTATTAGGTCCTTCAACCAATATTAGAATTATTATTATAATCCTTCAAACTAATATTAGAACATTTCACTGTATTAGAATCATTTTTATTGAATTTAAACCATACTATCATAATCCTGTGAACAACTGCATTTATTTGTTTGCTCAATATTTTTTTGAAATAAGTACTCTCTCTCTCATTGTTGATTTTGAGATATTTTCTAAATATAGGGTCCTGGATTTGCGACATTATATCCGATACCCCCGTATATCACTCCACGTTATACCTTATTTCTTTTGAAAAATAATGGATTTCCAATTTTATATTTAGCGTTCTAATTCTAAACATGTTATACTTCTTCTGATTTTTCAATTTATACTTTTTTAATTACTTTTATAATTTACATATTTGTTTTATTTTTATAGTGACAAGACCTCCGACAATGATAAAGCAGCCTCCACAAAATTTAATTTACGATGAACGAATTTTAGTGACGTTAGAATGCGAAGCAGATGCCGAACCTCCTGCCGAGTAAAATCCTTTTTATCTCTCGCATATCATCATGCTTATATAACAGTATAGCATACTTTTTAGCATAGGTAGTACACCTAAAGCATCCATATTTTACCGTGATTTTGTTAAGCAGTTGATTCATAAATTAATATTTTTGAAGCTAACCCTCAAAATGTTAATTTTGGCGAAATTTTGAATGCCTAGATACATATTTTTAATCAATTAAATAATTTTGTCCCATTATTGAGGCTATGAAATATAATACTATTTTCAATAAGAGCCTAATATTCAAGATAAAGTTTATGAAATAGCAAAGATGGTTTTTAATCCAATTTATATTACAAAATGGAGTAAATTACAAATATTAGATACAAAAATAGTTTCCCGAGAAAATACAAAAATAGTTTGCCAAGAAAACGAAAAAAAATTAAACCAATTGAACATAATTATAAGTATACCAGAACATGAAAATAAGGTTATTCAATGACGTTTTCAAAAAAGCATGGTATAATCACCGAAGACATTGTATTTATAATGGTTTAGTATTAATATATGTTAATTTTATTATAATTTGCTAAAACTTTTACGAGTTGAATCAACTGGTTTTTTACGGTTCGGTTATGGTGAATTAGTTAGCCATATTCACAGGCCAATTTATCATACAAATTATATAAGCAATGAGTATGATCAGGTGACCAGAAATTAACATGGGGTGGGGAGGGGTTTTACGTGATTTATATTCAGTGGCGTATTCAGAAAATTATTTTAGAGAAGGGGAAGAGTACAAAATAACTATTTTAAATAAACTAGAAGACAAACAATAAAAATGCAATACTTCATTTTAGGAAATACCGCTATGGCCCAATTCTCCCTCCCCCCCCCCCCATATTCCAACCTCTTACTAGTGAAACTAATCTAAAATCTAAAACAATGTCAATAATTCAAAATCAAATTTTTAAATCAAAAAAGAATTTAGTCAAATGCATTGCAAAATAGCACAAAAGTAATTTTAAAGTATCTTCCGATTTAAAATTAAGTCGGTGTGTTACAAATATGGTAGATTCGAACATAATCCTTATTTTCAACCAAAAAAATAATATTCAATGATTTATTAGTGCTCTGTATCTTAGACGTAATCAAGAGGAGAGGAAGAGGGCTATATGGGGCCGCCTTCACCATTTCGTGAAAAGTGGAAAAAAATTGATACCTAAGCTTTATGAATAATAAATAAATTGGAATTTAGTTGAATCAAACTAATTTTATATTTGATTTTACTTAATTAATTGTTACAGTATTAGCAAAATATTCAAATTTTAAGGGCGAATCAGTCATATTTCCGACCCCTCTCCCGTTACCTCAGAAACTTTTTGCAACTCCCAAGCTGGCTATGCTTCTGCTTTGTATATCAATTCTAAATCTTGAAGCAAATTCTTTATTTTTAGAATCTGAAACAATTCATTCAAATGAAAAGAAGAATATAAAACTAACTTTCTAAAGATAAACTAAATGCAAAATAAAATTTTGATGCTTTTAAACTATAAAACTAAGTTGTTTATAAACAACTAAAAAGTTATTCTCGCAAACATCCTAAAAAATAGCAAATCAATCTGTTTAACAAAAATATAAAGCTTATGGAAGTAAATAAAATATAGAATGTATGATTATAAAAAATGACAAATAAGGAATATTTTGTTTAATAATATTAAACAAACAAATTAGATATTTGGAAATGTTATTCTAGATGCTGGAATAAGAATTCCTCATTTTATCCATGTTTATGATAAGAACAAGTTGATTGATAAAACGATTAATAAAATGCTTGTAAACATTTTGTATTGCTACATTGAAATGTTTCGCCCATTCAAAACTGCGTAAAAAATACTTGCAACTAATATATACTTCGAATAAAAACTTAGTTAATTTCCTGAACTTAATTTTTCCAACTTTTTTTTAGTAAAATGTAAAAAATTAAAAATTTACAAATAGGAAATGTAGGAGAGGAGAGTTTAGGAGGAGGGCGGGGGAAGGCTGTTGGGATAAGGCCTTCTATAACGATCGATTTGAGTATCATACGGAATTGTAAATTCAATAATTAGAAAATACAGAAAAAATAACATTCCAATTAATTGATTTAAATTAAAAACAAAAATTTAACTTATTTGTAAAAATAAGAATTTATTTTAACACGTCAAATTTTCTATAAATAAATTAATAGTTTCTTTAACTCAAAAATATTATAATTAGAGTTAATTATTTTTGATCTAAAAACTACCATGAAAATTGTTTGAATTTTAAGCCAAAAATTTTTGGCTTAAAATAATCTTATATTTGCATTTAAATAATAAAAACATCAAGTGCAAAAATCAAAATTTTCGAAATTTTCATTTTAAAGAAATAATTAGTAAAAAATTCTTTTATATTCTATTTTTTACTCCTTTGAAATTTGAGTATGAAAAATATCATTTTTGAGCTTATGGACATGTAAAGTTTTCTAAGAAGTTAATGAAACTAATATTGTACTCTACTAATATTGTCGGCAGGTGGCCTAGTGGTAGGATCGTAGTGTCTCGATCTAGATGGTCTGGGTTCAATCCTCAATCTTGACTATATCTTTACATTCCATCCAGCTATGGAAGATTATTTTTCCCCAGGATGCGATAACGTCAACTAAAGAAAGGGAACAAAAATACATTCCTTTTACTAAAATATTGAAACTATCTATGAAGCTACTTTAAAATGATTTTTTATATTTTGCTATTTTATATAAGGAAATTTAAGTTTTTACATTGTTTTCAAAAATTTTACATAGGATATGACTTTTTAGCGAAACAAACCGAATTATTATGAAGATTTTTGGAAACAAGTTAAAAATAATGCAATGCTTTTCAATGTTTTTAATTATTTGGAATTATTCTCAAAAAAAACTTAGAATATTACAATGTATTCCTCCAATGTTTTTAACTTGTCAAAATAATAAGATTTTGGTTTTTGGAATTTATAAATAGTGAATAAAATTTCCTTTTCATTCTAAATAGTTAAAAACATTGTAATAGCATTATTTTTAATCTGTATTAAAAACTTCAAGAATTCCAAAATGTTTGAGAAGCATTTGGATAATTTCAGTAAAAATTGGAAATCTATTCTTTATATTTTGATGTATATAGATATTACTGGAAAAAGAATAGTCGGCTCTACGATCCCTCGGCAAATAATGATAGAGTCATTATAACCAAAGGAAAAGGCACACTCACCATCACACAACCTAACAAATATGACGACGAAGGCTTGTATCAATGCTTCGCTAAAAATCAATTTGGTACATCACTCAGCAACACTGTTCTTTTGCAACATGCAAGTAAGTAAAAAATTTTTACAATGTCATTAACTTAAATTCATAAACCTGTCTATAAATACACTTCGCTGTGAAATACCAACGATTTATTCACTGGGTTTCTGAACGTGAATGGAAAATTCTCAGTTTGATAAGTGATAGAAACATTGAGAGATATGAAAATTCTATAACATTGTTTTTCTTAACTTAAAGCCTTAAACTTTGCAACGAAAAGTTTTATTTATCATGATTTCGTATATAAAAAAATTAAAACGGAATAAGCGTAAACATTTGAAACCAATTTTTTTTATTTCTTAACATCGTGTAAATAAAGAATACACTTCTTTTTGGTATAAAGAAGCAAAATGTTTATTGCACAAATAAGAGAAATTAATTTTTAAACTTGAAATTATCTTGAATCACCTTGGATTCTTTCAGAGATCAATGTTTAAATGTCATTATCAATATTTCGCTCTCTAGCCAGAATCCCTATTTTCTTTACGGGCAATTTTACAACTGGGAATTTTTATAGAACTCTTTTTGAAATATTATTTTAATTTTTTTTAAGTTTCTTTCGAAAATTCAAAAAAAGTTATTGTTTTGAACATGCTGGAATTTGTGTGTGCCAAATAAAAGTCGATAGATTTTTCTTTATAGTTTCAAAATCTTAAAAAATGATTTAAAAAAGTTGTAACAATTACAAGTTTAAGTTAAAATTTTGTTTGTCCAAAAAAGGACTAATTTAAATGTGATGATGGTATTACGAGCATGTGTAAATTCTAAAATGCAAAAGCCAATTATGAGCATCACGAAAGAAAATTATCAAAAAAAGTTTTGAATCGAATATTGAAAAAAAGAATTTGCAATGTTAACAATTCAAATAAAATATGTTAATTTATAGCATTTTTAGTTTCAAGTTAAAAAGTTTATTCATATAAAAACAGACAATAATCTTTTACAATCATTTTGTAATGCCAGTTCAAAAAGAAATATAAGATCGACAAAAATTCAAAACAACAATCAAGAGATGGACTAAATCTATTCAATTTAACCGGTTATCGACCACAGTCGACATATCTCGACTTTACAAAAATATGAATCGTCTGCTTTTATAAATGTTTTTTAATACAAATCTTCTGCTTTACATTAGATATCGTCTGCTTATTCTGGCCGATAACGGGTTAATAATGATATATAATGATAATATTTTTTTTATTTTTTTTTTTTTTATTTTTTTTTTTTTTTTTTTTTTTTTTTTTTTTTTTTTTTTTTTTTTTTTTTTTTTTTTTTTTTTTTTTTTTTTTTTTTTTTTTTTTTTTTTTTTTTTTTTTTTTTTTTTTTTTTTTTTCTCTTTTCTTTCCCCCTCCCCTCCTCCCTTTTCTTCCCCCCCCCCCTCCCCCCCCCCCCCCCCCCCCCCCCCCCCTTTTCCCCCCCCCCCCCCCCCCCCTCCCCCCCCCACCCCCCGGGGGGGGCCGGGCCGCCCCCCCCCCCCCCCCCCCCCCCCCTCCCCTCCCCCCTCCCTCCCCCCCCCCCCCAACACCCAAACCCCCCCCCCACCCCCCCCAACCCCCCAAAAAACCCCCCCAACCCCCCCCAAAACAATAATTTTTTTTTTAATTATAAAACACCAAATACCCCCCTCCTCCCCTTCCTTCCTCCGGAAAAAACAAAACAAACCCCCAAACAACAAAACAAAAACCACATCTCAACTTCCCTCCAAAACCACCAACCCCCACCCCCCCGACCACCCCCCCCCCCCCCCCCAAAGCAAAAAACCCAAAAAAAAAAAAAAAAACCACCCAAATAAAAAAAAAAAAAAAAAGAAAAAAACCCCCCCCCCCTTCCTTCTTTTTTTTTTTTTTTGCACAAAAATCAATATTTTTTTAACCAGGGAGCGGAACACACCCCCCCCCCCCCCCCCCAAAAACAACCCCCCCCACGAAGAACATCAAGTAAAAAAGAAAGAAAAAAAGGGGGGGGAGGGAGATTCATCCTCCCTACACCCCCCCCCAATCACCAAAAAAAAAAGAACAGCAAGCCGGTATCTCTCCTGTCTCACCCACGGAGGGAAAGAGAGGAGAAGAGGCGGAGGAAAAGCGCAGGGGGGAGGGGGAGGGAGAGGAGGAGAGGGGGGGCGCGAACCCTGCTTTTTTTCCTTCTCCTCTCACCCCCCCCCAACACATCAAAAAAAAAGAAGAAGAATTAACAATAATCCTCCCTCCCCCCCCACACCCACCACACCACAAACCCAACCCACCTCCCCCCCAACCCCCCAGCGCCCCCCCCTCCTACAGCGCTCCACAAGTCCAGGGGGGGGGCCCGCGCCCCCTCTTCTCCTCATGTACCAAAATATTATTTGCTCTCTCCCCCCCCTCGCCAAAATTCTGTATTTTCTTTTTTTTTTTTCATCCACCCCCCACCCACGAAAAAAAAAAAAACACACCCCCCCCTCCCCCAACCCGTATTTTAAAAAAGAACTCTCTCTTTCTCCTCATATCCAACTCAAAAAAAAAAAAGAAAAGGAAAAAAAAAAAAAATAAATTCTAAATTTTAAAAAAACAACACCACAAAAATAATTATTTTTTTTTTTTTTATAATATTATTTTTTTCTTATATATTAAAGTATTTGGAGGAGAATTTTAGAGGAGTAGGGTTTTGTGAGGCTATCACTTTCTCCACAAAAAAAACCCAAACAAAACAACCAATATATTTTTAATAAGCGACCCCCCAAAAACCCCCAAAAAACCCCTAGAGGGGCCGCCAAAAAAAAAAAATAAAAATTTGTTGACCAGTGTAATAAAAGCAAAAAAAAGTATCATCTCAATTCCCAGTCCAATATGAAAATAAATTTTTTTGAATTATATAATCAGAACGAGAGCCTTTTTTTATTTATCAAATTCCTTTCAAACATCCTTTGTGTATTCACTTATGAAAGAAGACAAAAACTATCAAAACTTTTGTTTTAATGCTCAATATGTTTAATAATATAATACTTCCTTTTAATACTCTATATTTATATTATCGCATAAAGATCAATATTAAAAAACTAAAATATAATAAGGTTAAATCGATTTTTCACAAATTTAATTTGATATTTTCATATACCCTTTTTCTCAACGATCTTTTAATATATTCATCTTTCCATTTTCGAATAAAACAGGTATTAATATCCCTTTCGTGACCAGAAAAATCAGACGATATTAATTAAAAAGCAGAAGATTCATATACAAATCTATTTGAAAAAGCAGACTAAGGTAAACTTGTTTATGTATCATATATAAAACACTGGTCACGAAAGGGTTAAAAAACTTGAGTACATGTCACTGAGAAGAAAGAATTCTATTAACTATATGTAAGTTTTTAATTAGTTAGTAAGTAATACAATTAGTAAAGGTTATAAATGTGTTAGTGTAATTAAAGAATCAAGGTCTATGAACTAAATTTTTTCCTAATTACTAACTTTTTTTTATTTTATTTGAAATTTTAAATGTTTACTTTAAATATTTTGATCTTTTTGCCTTTTGGAATAAATATATCCTTAGAAAAATTCGTTTGTGTTTTACTAAACTATTTTTACTTCCATAACATTCCTTTTAAAAACATTATCGACTCCTCAAATAGGTAACTTTTAGTTTGGATATTAGGGTTAGGTGTTTCCTAACCCTAACAAATTTATTTTTACTTAATAAATTACAATAATTTATTATTGAAATTATGTCAAAAGACTTTTCTAACTTAACTAGTAAATCGAACTAAATTTCAACTAATCTAATTTACTAAATTTAAATAATTGATTAGTGTTTTATGGACAACCTATAGTTTACTACATTAGTAAATGTAAAGATTTTTTCTCTGTGAAACTAATATTCTGATAAATAATGGTAGATTCATAGAATCAGACTGCTATATTTTCCTATATGAATAAAATCAATTGTTCTTGCTAATTTTTTCAACATTTGCGGTTAAAAAAATTATTTTTACAATAATGAAATTATTCTGCATATTGCGAGTGACCGTTCCCTAAATATGTCAACAATATAGAATTTATTATGGTGAAATTTCATCGGAAAATGAGAAATTTTATTTTTTTTATATATAATTTTTTAACAATGAATATAAACATTATTATGTTAAATTGTTTTCAGCAGTGCTCTAATTTAACTGAGCTCTATTTTACAAGTAAGCAGAGGCGAGAGTAAGTTGCCTAGATACTTGACTTCTATACCACAAGGTCTTGAGTTTGATCCATCAGTAAACCTTTCTCGCCCATAGTTCGACATAAGAGGCGTAACTATGCTTACTCGAAGAAAACAACACAAGATACCTTTAAAAAATGTAGTGGATAAAATATCATAATGTGTAAAATATGTTTTTCCTTTCTCATTCATCATTTTTTTAGGATTAGACAATTTTCCTCATCAATCCAAGCCAGCTATCGTTGCAGTAAATAATGGCGATCCTCTCACTCTTAAGTGTACACCTCCCAAGGGCATTCCAGATCCTCAAGTTTTCTGGTTCATTGACGTATGTTTACTTTTGATTCATCCTAGTTTCTCATAAATGCTAGAGTCGCAGAGATAGTTGATCATTCTGTATTTGGGCTCAAAGTTCTTCTTTAACATATCCCCTACTTTTTATCTAATACATACTGAATTTTTACTAATCATTAGCTAACTGAAGAAGGAGGAGCACTGTGAGAAAGGTCAATCCGAAGTGATGCAAAATATTTGTATTAATATGCCATTAACAAAAAGAGTTTAGAGGTTAATTAAATTTTCTTCGACTTGGCATTAACCCATTTACGCCCAATGTTCCTATTTTGGAACATAAGTAATTTCATCTTCGTCTGCTTTTTTCAATGACTTTGAATATAAATCGTCTGCATTTTTTTTAGATATCGTCTGCTTTGCCTGGTCTTAAATGGGTTAAACCTCCTCTGTTTGAAATACTTTTTGCAGATTATATATAAAAAAGACCTCATGGTTTATTTTTCTTTCATCTTGTAGCCTAGTAGTGTATTTCACCTTTGCCTTAGTAAGGACTATAAAATGATGCTTTTCACACTATACTTCTATTATGATTTAGTGAAAATTATCTCCAACTCTCTATTCATAAAATACTTATCTAAATAATTACTTCAAGTGTCTGTGAAGTTATGGCGTCACAAATCTTGGAGTATTTATCAGTCTCATTGGTGCAACCTACTTCTCTTCTAAGCTCATAAATCAGTTATCTACTTTCTATTAAGTCACTCCTTTATCTTTTCTTTACACTTTGATTAGGCAATGATAAACAATATTTATATTCTTAATTGTTTGTGGTAAACACCTTATAAAAGTATCAACTTCAAAGTCTAACTTTTTAATCTATTTCTTTTAGGAAGTAATTATTATTTGATTTCAATACCACATTCTCAATAATCTTCTTTTAAATATGATCACTGATCTTTTACTTTCATATCTTGAAGGATCCTCAAGGAATTAAAGAAGTCAAGTGTTCGAGTAGAATATCCATTGATGAAGATGGCAACCTCAACTTTGCTTATGTTAATGCTACTGAGGACGTTAAAGGTGATTTGCCGTACACTTGTGTCGTCAATAATCCCACACTTAACACCTTTAAGCAAGGAGAATATCAGATCATTAAAGTCACTAATCCAAGTATGAAATAAACGCTTTTATTCATCATGAAGGAGGCCGCCAAACAAACACTTAAAATATTGTGCATACGAAGTGTGCGTTTTCCAGCTTTGTATATAAAGCAGCATTGTCCAAACTGTGGCCCACCTCTATCTACAATGTGGCAAGCGAGTTTTCTGTAACTGTATTCTGCATGTTTTACAATTTAAATAAGCTAATATACAAATCAAGGATTCTATAATTAAAAAAATTCCTCTTAGATAAACTATCAATACGCTTATTAAAAATCTAACTAATTAACAAAATAACAATTAAAAAAATTTTTAAATCTATAAAACAATTAATAGTTCGTTCGTTAGTTGGTTAAATAATAATTAGTTATTTGCTTAATTATTTGCTTGGTAAGTTAGCCAGGGGTTTTTTTCTAAAAGAATTTTACGTTCCCGAAAAGCAAACAGAATCTGTCCCTGAACTCTATTGAAAAAATGTAAAACGCGAATATATTTTATAATTAAATCTTACTAAAAATAATTCAGGGTATATGTTGGAAGCGAGTTCAATTTAAAATGTAAAAGATGGATTCTTTCTTTTAAATTATTACGTCATTTCTCTATGAACTAATTTGGCATTATTTTTGCCCTCTTTCTCAACATTAATAGAAATATTTTTAAATAAATTTAAAATCAGTATACTTGTAAATCATTTTAATTAACCGTTTGAAAATCAGGGTGACGAAAAACATGGACTTTAAGCATGTAAAAATCCATAAATAAAATAAGCATCCTTTACATCTATTTTATTGAACAAAATGTTTAAAAATAAACTTTAAAAATTCTATGCCACTTGATGCGTAGAAGTGTCGTGCTGCAAAATGTTTCTGTTTCCAGTATTTCTTTTGTTTTCACAGTAATTGATATTAATGTTAAATGATGGAATTGCGTGAATATTTAGATGCGTTTATCTTTTACATGTAATTCTTTAAAATAAGCCCCTAGGAAATATGTCATTTTTGGTTATTTACAGAAAACAAAAATCACTAGTGAATAATTCTACAAAATTATCTTGTGTCATAATGATGGTAATGATGAATATAAGATTCACTACTATACTTTTTATTATGGATATATTCATATTCTAAATTAAGATATGTATATATAACATATACTAATATTATATTTCCATTAAAAATGAAGTTGCGAGTGCATTTGTCATAGCACTAATTTTTGCGTAAACTTTATATAGCTTATATAAGCATCCATCCATCTTGCGTGTATAGGATCAACGACACCATTTGCCTCTTTGATGATATATTCAAAATTTAATTGTATTGTATCAATCTGTATATGTGCATTAACTGTGTAGAAGAAAACATAGAAGCTTTCAAAGCAAGTGTATCAGTATCAAAATTAAAACATCAAAAATAATAAGATGGGAAATCTTTAATGGATGCATTACAGACATACATACACGGGTCTGTATTATTAAAAGTGGAATTTATATTCCTTGCCAGTATTCTTTAAAACCTACTGCGTTTCTAACTAATTTTTAGATTCTTTATTAAAAAATTATTTTTTACATGGGTAGGGCTGTTTACAGAGAAAAATAAGTAACATTAGTTAGTACTTTTAAATTCAATAATGCATAGCAAAAAAATTTGTATGAAAAAAGGTTATCTTATTTTTATTAATATAAATTAAAAAAATGATTTGATATAAATTTCTACCATTGCTAACATTGATTTTATTGAATTTTTACTTTTTCGTTAAACATTATTCAATGTATGGTTATTTGTAATAAATGTTTACGCTAAAATTTAGATCAAATAAACGTTTGATGCTTTGTTTATTAAATTGGTGGAAAATTTTTAATTCATTTTTGACGATAAAGCCCTTATTCTTCAAGTAAAATCTGTTTTTTACTAAAAAAAACAAAATTTAACGCGTTTTTTGCAATAACACATTAACAATTTTAATTTTCTCAATTATTTCGTTGTGACTTGAAATCACCCATCTTGTGTTTTAAAACAAAGTATCATAATATCCTCTGATGATAAATATCATTTTAAAAAAATATTTGCGACTTAAAAAAATCAACTAGATCTACTTATGAATTACGCAAAAATAGGACTATTTTATACAGATCATCTTTATTAACACTTACAAACTGAAAATGTGTAGGTAAATAATATAACTATATTTTTTTATATACTTGACGGATAAAATAAAATAAAATATTTGCCATTTTATTTTATATGTGGTTTTACAATATTCTTTTTATTTTTATTTTCTTAACCCATTAAGTCCCAATGCTCCCATTTGTGAACATAAGTAATTTAATCTTCGCCTGCTTTTTTCAATGACTTTGAATATAAATCGTCTGCGTTTTTTTAGATATCGTCTGCATTTTTTTAGATATCGTCTGATTTCTATGGTACTTAATGGGTTAAAGTTAAAATACTAGTTCGGATTATAAAAATATCAGGAATACGGAATTAAAATATTATAATGTAATTCAGAAAGGCAAATTAATTTATTATAAAATAATGGAAATAAAATTTCTTACATAACACATGGAATCACAATTATATATTTTTGAATTTTTTTTTTAATATTGCTCATGTATGTGCAAAAACCAAACTAGGACTAAAAACTCAGCCAAATTGCGGTAGCGACAATTTTTTATCTTTACGTTTTCTTGTTTTTGACAATTTTCATATTTTTTTAAATTAATGAAAAAGTTTTTGTCATAAATTTTTGGTAGAGTTGAAAAAGTAATGATATTTTTATTCATTTTTCGTTATTGTTTGAAATAATGTTTAACCATTTTTGAGGACCAACATTTTGAAGAGGATTCGTCTGCTTTCTTTTTCAATGGAAATATATTCAAAGCAGACGATTTTTATTTCTTGGGTCACTGGTGAAACCCACTGGTCCTTAAAGGGTTATTAATAATAACACGATTGTGTCAGGCATTTACGTCCAATATTATGAGAGAGTTTAAAACCCACGCTTGATTTACATTTATTCATGACTTCTATTCGTCTGCAAATATTTATTCACTTTTTTTGTTATTTCAATATTTGAAATTTTGTCACATAATTTAACTTTTTTCTTAACGCTATAAAAACCTTTCATCTTCAGAATAAAAAAAGAATAAATATCGATAAGGAATCAATATTCGCAGGGTAATGGAAATAATAATTTGTAGTAAAAAAATTTCTTTCATATCAAAAATACATTCACCTTAAAAAATAGAATTAAATGTAGCACATACCAAAACTGAAACCTAAATTTTGTTCAAAATTTTAACGGAATAATTTACTATTTTCAAACTAAATTGACAAATTAATTTCAAATATCTAGACAGAAAATTTTCCAACCATGTGTGCTCCCACCTCGTGGCGATGCAAAATATATTTGTGCAAAATTTCTATTAATAGAGATAACACAAATTGATTAACAAATTGTATTTTAAAAAAGTTTTTTACATTCGTGTATTTATGAAGTATTTCTTTTCAAATTTTGTACAAATTTGTTTCAATGACTTTCCTGTTTAATTTTAATATTTTAAAATTTAAATAATATATTTTTGATCTTTTTTTAATCCTTGATTTTAAAAGATTTTAGAAAATTATATATGATTTTCTATCTAAATTAAAGAATTTTCAACGCAATTATCTATTTGAATTTTGTTATTTTTTAAGTATAGTCATAGATTTTTTTCGAAATAACTAATGAAAATAAAAAGGGTTCTTTTTTGTTGTTTTGTGGGGAACAATTCGTTTCGCGTTGGAACTGAAAATTTGAAGCCATCTCATGTAACTGTTAGCCATATGTATAGTAAGCATACTCATGAAGCCAACAGTGGCTGTCATGTCTGTTGTCTGATACTACCCTTACTCATGGCTGGTGCTATGGAACTGTAATAAAACTTCCATACCCTTTTGGAGACAAAAATCTCCAAACAGTTTTAAACTGACTGGTTAAGTTGATATTGAGAGCGTAATCTGGGGGCACACATCAACAAAAGTTCTTATTTGTTCATAGTAACGATAATTACAAGAGTAATTATCAAGCACCCACAATAGATAGATTTTTTTTCATTTTTAAAATTAATTTTTTACTTTAATTCATTAGTAATAATTTTAATTTGCAAAAAGCGATGATAAATTAATAATTAAAAAATGTTGAAATTTAATCAGACTCTTGATTCAAACGGTTTCTTTAAAAAAAAAAGTCAAATATCGTCCCTATTCCCGAAATATTATCTTATTATGTTATTTTAAATGTCTTGAAGAAAGGAAAGATATTGAAGAACAAAGATTGAGCTAGTTTCGTCATATAATTAAGAAACGTAAATAAGCGTTTATAAAAAAGGTTTTCGAGGAACAGACCAAGAATAATTGTTAAGCGAGACCAAAAATAGTTGAAGAAAGTGTACATAGCAAAGAAGTTTGGGATTAAGGAATTAACAAATAAAATAGCGTGGAGGAAGAAAATAAGCATACAAGTACATTCATAGTTGTATATGTATTATATATATATACATCTATCTTGGAAAATTATTTTGTATTTTAAGACGATAAAATATCCTCAAGACCTCCGAAACGAATGTTCACAACCTCCGTCAATACCGTAGCGCTAGAAGGAAGTAGATTGGCTCTAAAGTGTATATATAGTGGATCGTAAAGATTTTAAATTCACTATGAAAAGCGTCTTGATTTGTGAAACGTTTTTTTAAGTCCTCCACCAAAAATCACTTGGCGAAAAATAGATGGAAATCTTCCTGAAGGCAGATATTCTTACGAGTGTTTTTCTCATGACATGGTTGTTGAGAATGTTGCATTTGGAGATGCGGGAGCTTACGAGTGCCGCGCGTTCAATGGCGTAGGCGAAGACAAGAAAAGAATCATCAATGTTCAAGTGCAATGTATCATTCTTATATTAGAAACCATTTTTCCTTCTTAAACATCATTCATAATTCACACATTCATTTGTAGCTGTGCCAAAATGGAAAATTAAGCCAGAGAATACAATAATGGCCGAAGAAGAAACACTTGTATGGGATTGTAAAGCAGAAGGAGTTCCACAGCCCAATGTCCAATGGTTTATCAATGGTTTACCAATATCAAGTATTTTTATTTCCTTCATTTCTACAGTTTTTTTGTTTTACCTAAATTCAAATTATAACTAAAAATTACCATCATGCTCTTAACACAAAAATTCATTAAACTTTTTCCAATTAATGAATGAAATTTTACATCAATTTAAAATGTATATTGATAAAATTGTTTTATCAAAGAAAGCATACAAATAATTCATTAGCTAATCAATACTATAAATCACATTTGAGATACAATTGACAAAAATTAATTTATGGTAAAAAATATCCAAATTATTAATAAAATATACTCAATAAATAGCAAGTAAAAATAACTGAAGATAATTTTTTACTTCATAAAATAATACAATTTCAATAAGATAAAAAAATTTACTTAGATACTTGATTCTAAAGTGCCTGTTAAAAAATGAGATGCCTCTCCAATTTTATTCTAAATGTTACATTAACATGCCTGCCAACGTTTTTGAGTTTTTTGAGCTCAACATACATTTATCCAAAATTTAATCCTAATCTATACACGCAGTTCGCTTCTTTTCTGTCAAAATACCAAAAACTATCGATTATTTGCGATTTGTCGGATGAAAAATAGGATAAAACTAATATAATCTAAATTCTTATATTTACATGAAAAGAATTATCTTGTTCTTTGTCTTCGGTTGTCTTCTCAGCCAACTAAAAAAGCATCTGAAATGTTCATTTGATCGGATAATCTTAAGTTTATCAATCAGCCTAGCCTTACTTCTCATATTTGATTATTGTAGTAGGCTTTAAAGAGAATTGCATTGTTTTTTGTTCCCTGGCTTTTAGCCAACTAATAATAATTATACGACAGCAAGTTTTTATAAAATATATATTGACATCAATTTTTTTGTTGGATTAACTATAGAGTATAGACACAGTGGGTAAAAGGGGCTATATCGCTGTTTTTGAGATTTAAGTATTTCAGTGTGTGAGATCGAAAAAAAAAGATTTTAAATATCCATTCTAAGACTTAATCTTAAAACAAGAAAAGTAATATGGAAAATCTACTCAGAAGACAAACAAGTCTAATAAATACTATAAAAAAGATATATAATTCAGAAAATTGAAAATTATTCAGTGGCGAAAGGCTTTTTTGCCCCCCTGGAAATCACATTGGGAGGTCGTCGCACCTCCTCGGATGTGCGCCCCTGGTCTAAATATTTTTGTGTCAGATTAACCCATTTACGGCCAATGTTCCTATTTTGAACAAAGTGTCATACTTTGAATATAAATCGTCTGCGTTTTTTAGATATCGTCTGTTTTGCTTGGCCTTAAATGGGTTAATACAAATAATTAAGAAAGTTTGTGCCAAGAATGTCAAAAATGTATATGTATTACGCTAACATTAAACCTAGCCTCAACGCTAACACCAAAACGAATGCCAACTCTAATACTAACAGCAATACTAATTCTACACTTATCCTAACCCCGACAATAGCTTGCTAAAATTCGACACTAAGCCCCATTTAGAAATCAGCTGAATTATTGTACAAATTGGGGAATAAATTGGAATAGTCAAAATCAGCAGTGAAGTGTAAAAAGGGTCATTTAAAATTGGAAGAGAAACAAAATTTGATGCAAAGATGAACAAATTGCTATGCGTCTCGTCCTTTGCAGGCGCTTTACTCCCTTTTAAAATTTTGTGTAATTTTATTGGAAAGCATTTTTTGCAAATTTTTATAATTTTTGCTCAAAAATGTGATAGTTTTAAAAAAGCCTTTTGCCTTTTTTCAAAATTTATAAAATATTTTTAAAATTATCAATGAACTCATTTTTAATCGGGCCATTAAAACTTAAATGTTCCTCAATGCGGCCATTAACTTAATTTTTTGTCCTATCCTGATTTTATTGAGAAATATTACTACCTAATCAATTATAACTTAATTATCTTCCTCTTTAGCAATAGAAAAAGTTGACGATTATTTCTTATTCTAAGCATAGCCTATTTTAATTATAAAAAAGCTTTTCTGTATACAGTTAGATGAATTAATTCTTTTATTACGAATTCTTACAAGTCGATAATAAAACGCTTTTAGAATCTAAACCAAATGAAAGAAGGAAGATAGAGGGAAGTACGATGACTATAGTTAATCTGAAGAAAGATATTGATGTGGCAGTTTATCAGTGTAATGCTTCAAACATTCATGGCTATGTTTTTGCCGACGCATACCTAAATATACTTGGTAAAAAATAAAATATTATTGCCAAAATGCTGATAACTTGAAGATTTTTTAATTTTTATTTATGCTAAGCTGAACCTCCAACTTTCACACAAGGTCCGCCAGACATTTTAGAAGTCGTTGATGATTCCAGTGCCAACATAACGTGTCTATCATTTGGAGCACCAAAGCCTAAAGTTTCTTGGACAAAAGACGGACAAGAAATTACTGGTGGCAGATATGTAACACTTCCAATAGGAAATTTATACATCGAAGGTGTTATTCCTAGTGATGCTGGTATTTACGAGTGTACCATATCAAATAAATTTGGCATGGAAAAAATGAACGGCAGACTTAGTGTTAAAAGTATACTTCTATACTTAACATGATTCTTCCATATTTAAAATGCTTACTTTTTTCAAAGCTCATACTGAAATTCAAACACGTCCACAGAATTCTGAAATTAGAGTTGGTGAAGCGGTTGTCTTTCGATGTTCTGCAGTTTCTGATCCTTCTCTGAAATTATCGATTGATTGGCACAAAAATGATGAGCCGATTGATTATTTGACAACAGAAAGAGTTTTCAAAAACGAACAGGACAACTCTCTCACACTCACAAACGCCCAAGAGTCTGACACCGCCTCGTATACGTGTATTGCTTCTACTAGGCTTGATAAAGTCAGAGTCACCGCTAATCTCACTGTACAAGGTATCACTGCAAAAATTGAATAAAATGTTACATGTTTTTAATTACTTTTGCACTCTTTTAAGATGTTCCAAATAAACTAGAGGGAATCAAGCTGGTGTCTTGTTTAAACAATCAAGCCAGCATATCCTGGACTCCTATGGGAGATAATAGTGCACCGATAAGAAAATTTTTACTCCAATACCAAACTTCTTTTAAGCCAGATGAATGGATCAATATGGAAGACGATATTCCTCCAAGTGATCGCCAACACAGTGTTAATTTGTCTCCTTACGCAAATTATACCTTTAGGTACACATTCCCTTTATTGAAATATATGCACACATACTTATTTTATTGAAACTTTTTACAATACGCCCAAATATATATATTTTTAATATGAATGTGTATTAATTAGCGATTCGAAATTAGCCTCTCACAAATCTAAAAAAATTGAAAACATTTTACTCAGTTTGCTATTTAGTAAACTGATACTGGTTAATTATTATTTAACGATCATAATTCTTATAGTATGATTTCAAAAAGACGTTAATTAAAATAAATATGCATACATTTATTTTATAATATTAATAATCTAAAAAATGTTATTTCTTACCTTCATAAATTTTTATTTGAGATGAAAGTATTCTAAAGTGTCGATTTATGTCTAAAACAGGTGCACACATCTTGTGGGCCCAAATTTTGAATTCTCTCAATCTTATATGTTTTCATATTATTTAAAAAGACTTGTTTGGCCTATGAGTAGACTTTCCATTTTACTTTTCTTATTTTAAGGCTAGATCTTAAAATGAATACAATTTAACATCTAATTTTTTTATAAAATTTTCACTTCATTTGATATAAAATACTAATTTGAGTTATAGTTGATCAGATGCAGTAGTGTAGCCAGGAATTTGATAAAGAGCTCACACATTTTTCAGCGGGGCAAATATTTTTATACCACATAATAATAATAATAATAATAATAATAATCGATTTTACTGTTTTTCTTACAGGAAGATCGTGCCGGTTTTACAACTATGAATAAATGTTTGTTCAATGTTATATTGTCAATTTTGCTCGTCTCCTAATTTTAAATTTCTTTTTCTCATATCTTTCTCAATTACCTCTTTCCAAGTTATTTTTGATCTACCCTTACCCAAATTTTGTTATTCGTGAGCCTTTTTGATAAACTCTCCTTTTGATCTATTTACATGGGTAAACCAACTTAGCCTTTGCTTCTCTAAAATATTATTTATTTCATTTACTTGACAATAAATGAAAAAATTCTATATAGAAAAGTATTCTCTATAATTTAAAGCTTATGAATTTAATCCTTATTGATTACTGTAACTGAAGGTGTTTAATTAATGTGATTTAGGAAAAATGGCCTTATTATATTTGATAAATATAATTTACACAATCAAATCTTTTGATTCACAATTCAAATTTATAGCATTTTTATTGTTAGATATTTGTTTTATTTAATGTTTTAGTTTTTTTATATTAAGATTTCTTTAAATAGTTGGCAATGTTTTCATACTTTGCTTAAAAAATTTTTGATAAAACTTGGTACAAATAATTTCATTTTTAGCTTATAACTTAGGGAATCAAATATCTAACTAATAAAAATTCAAGGTTTGTAGCAAATTTTCTTCCAAACATTTTAAACTTTCAATTTCTATTTAAACAGGGCCAAATTTAAATTTACGACTTCATTCCTGACAATTCATAGTTGCAAGTTCTAAATATATTTTCAATACTTTGCTAACTGAATATATGTGTAGGTAGCAAGGATTATTTGTTTAGTAATGTAGTTTGGTAACATTTTGTTTCTAAAAAGTTAAGCATTTATGAATTTTAATTTTAACCAACAAAGTGTCCAAGTATCAGTCAATGTATCAATTCACCTAAACAATTCATTCAATATCAATCGGGCCTGTTGACAATTGGTAAGATGTGAGGTTGAGGAAAACCTTTTAGCTCCTTGTCAATATTGTAAGGGATAGATGGATTATTGAATGATCGAATGTCGTATACAAAAAATTTTTTTTTGACTTTTTAGTAAAAATTAATTAGATAGTCAAAAAAAATTTGACTTTTAGTGATTTTTTTAAATGTTATTTGCAAATAATGCAATGTGAATGCCATATGTTGTGCAAATAGATCCACTCAGTGGCCCCTTCCCTAATCTCATGGAACTGATTCACGGTCCCCTAGAGGACTGCGGACTCCAGTTTGAGAACTACTGAGCTAGAAGATATTGTTGCAACCAGAATTACAAACAATGTATTTTAACTTGATTAAATTCGTGCATTTGTATTGGGATTGGGAGCTTACATTGCAAGTTTAATGTGGGGTAATAATGGTGGTGTGTTCATTGGACAAAAATTCTTTTATAATAAATTTTGAAAATTATAAAAAAAAAAATAAAGAACTTCCTAGATATATACCGATCGTATATAATTAAAAAAAATTTTAATAACTAAAGTAATCTTGTATCAAGCCTTCCTTGTTTATAGTTCGATTTGAGTGGGACAATGATGCCATCTCAATGAAAAAATAGCATGCTATCTTTAACTTTATATATATATATATACACCTTATTAAAGAGTTATTGCTGAAAACAAAATTGGTCAAAGTGATCCAAGTGATATCACACCTGTTTGCCAGACAACTGCCGCTCCACCATATAAAAATCCTGAAAATGTTAGAGGTATTGGTGATGAACCAAATGCAGTAAAGATAGCGTGGAATGTAAGCTGTTTTGTCAAAAAACTATCGAATATTATATTTTTATATAATCTCTTTAACATAGCCAACACCACCTCTTGAAAGAAATGGGCCAGGCTTTCATTATGTCATTGAATATAGACCTGCAGATAATCCTGAAGGTGATTACGCCTTGGAAAGAATTGATGATGCTGAACAATCAGTTTCCATTATTCCAAATCAACCTGTTTACAAGCCTTTTGAAGTGAGGGTTAAATCATTCAATTTATTGGGTGGAGCAAGGGAACCTGTTAAATCTGTTGTAGTTTATTCTGGCGAAGACAGTAAGGATTTTAATATTGCATGTATTATTTAATACAGACATCATTTATGTCATTTTCAGGTCCATCTTTTGCGGTAACGGGTTTTGCTTATGAAAATGGCCTAACACCTAAAAGTGCTAGATTTACATGGGATGCTATCGATATATCAACAATTAATGGAGAATTCAAAGGTTATAAAGTATATTTTTTTCTAACATTCATATTATCCATATAGACCCAATTTTCAATGATTAAGGTCCTTTCTTGGATAGAAGAGGGTGAGGGAAAAGAAGAGCGAACAACATTGCTATCTTCAAATGTTACATCAGCAATTATAAAAACATTGAAGCCTTTTTCAGAAAATGTTTTATCTATTCAAGCAATTAATAACTACTATGCTAGTCCTGTTAGTCAACTTGTTCGCATACGAACTCCTGAAGGAGGTATGTTTAATATCAAACTCTCTTTACCGTTAGTATGGCATCCTAGGGAAGTATAATCTTCATTAGTTGCAGAGGTAAGGAGGCTGCTATGTAGAATCTAACATAGGACGGCTGGATCTACATTTGGATATGGACATGGTATACATCCTCACCCATACTTGGCAGATTTAAAGACTTTATAAAATCATTGTCCTCATTCAAATTCCTTAGGGTTTTTCTTAGCCCTATAAAAATTTCATTGATTCGCTAATAAAACTCTTAAAAATTTGGTGTAATTTTTATGCCATTCTTCATATATATATATTAGTATACTTAAACTAGCTACTACAAAAACCAACAGAAGTAAATAAAAAATAATAATGTTTAAATTAGAAGCAGAAAAAGTATGTTTTGATCTTATTTCAAATCAATCCAACTTATAAATAATAAATGTTTGCAGGGGAAAATATAAAATTTCCGAGGTGATAAGATATATAAGGTATGATTTACATAAGGAATCCCACTACCCTTGCAAGAAAGACACGCTGATCAACACCCATCTTTTTCATTCTTATACCATGCACCGACTAAACTTATTTCTAGGATAATTTCTTTAAAGTCATCTTTATATTTGGTTCAATAATATTTAGTCAATTTTTTATCATTGTGAATAAAATTTCCACTATTCTATTTCATATTTTATACCTTACTTAATAAAAAAAATTAGATATATTATTCATTTATTTCAATTCAATTGATTTCTTTTATTTTTAAACAAACAAAGGTTTTGGAGCGAAAATGAACAAGTTCAAACCATCATCAAATTATGAAACCTAGCCTTTTTGTACTCTATTTGTAACAAATATTATGCTCTTTTGCTTATTTATTTTTTCCCATGATTTATTCTTATGAGTAAGGCTAATGCAGTCTATATAATACATAATTTCAAGGTGAGACATGATACGAGATGTTAGCCTGAATATAGTTTCGTAGAGGAAATATATTATTTCACTATTTCTTTTTAATGATCCAAATTGAGTGTGTCTGATAGCTTAGGGCTGCTAAAATTTTAAATTAACTAACAGAGACAAATATGGGCTTTGAAAAAGTTAGACAAATTTTTCTCTTTCTTATGCAAAAAAGGAATAGTGTGGATACTATCCTATCATACTAGAAAGATATTTATTAATGATATTTGGAGCTAGATTTTTCAACTTCCTTTTTTAGAATTTTAAAATAGGCGATTGAAAAGTCGGGATAGCTGTGTGATTAAGATAGGAAATTTACCTAGTTAATAATGGTAATAAATGAGATTTGCGCAGTGATAAAAATTTCTTTCCTTACTCTCGAATTAGGTATTTAGTAAAATATTCAGTTTTCTAGTTTACTTATATCTAAATAATTAGTTATTTAGTTAAGATGTAGGTAGTCACATATTTAGTTGATTTATTAGTCAGTAAGGTTAGAGAGTATGTTAATTAAAAAGATTTTAGATAATTAATCAGGTAATTAGCTATAAAAATATTCATGATGACAAAAATAATTGTTCTCCATTATAGTTTTTCTTTACAATAAGGATCCACTATCAGTTATTATCTAATATATATACATTTTCCTACCCGTTTTACATCCATAATTCCTTATCTTCTGAAAAAGACAGATTTATTGCCAAAAGTGGTTAAGAAAAAGATGTTTGTTACGATTGGTCTAATACCCATTGGTTCAATTCGAATTGTCAAGCTATATCAGATTTAACCCATTTACGACCAATGTTCACAAAGGGAACGCATACGAATTCCTACTTAACCTTTTGAGGACCAACATTTTGAAGAGGATTCGTCTGCTTTCTTTTTCAATGGAATTTTATATATTCAAAGCAGACGATTTTCATTTATTGGGTCACTGGTGACCCACTGGTCCTCAAAGGGTTAAAATGGAATTAAATAGGAATTACAAAAGTCGTCTGCTTTGCTTGGTCTTAAATGGGTTAAAAACTGTTTCATCTAATATTGGTTTAATATCGATTACTCTAATATTAAAAAAAAGTTAGTATAAAAAACAAAATATTAAATTGTGATACTTTGTTTCCTAAAAATACAGAAAAAAATCAAAGTTCAACATGATAAACGATATTTTCTATTTTGGGCTCAAAATTTTAAATTATGAGCCAGTGCTCGTAGAAAGTCGAAAATATCACTATTTTCTTTCCGTAAACCTCCAAAATTCTCTCTTCTTAGTTTATAAACTATCTATGTTATATTAAATGTAACTTAATATAACAATATCGAAATTTAATGTGACTGTTCTTAGAACCAAAGATTAAGGCAAAAATGAAACAACTCGGTCGAATAGACCACTTGAAATTAAGTCCCAAATTTTAGAAAAAATGCTTGAAAACTAATTTTAACACGGAGCTAGTAAAGACATCCCATCCCTCTTATTTTAAGATAGAGGCATCATCTTTACTTGATGTATTTTAAGCATTATTTTTTTAATCTAACTTTTAATTTGGTTTAAATAGATTTTCTAATTTATTTTTTATTCTATTAATTAACATTTTTAAAATATAATATTAAAAATAAATCAGTTTAATGATATTTTAAAATTATTCTTTAGTCACAGAGGTTTTATTCTTTACTTGGTGCATTTACAGAAGAATCTTCTTTACTTGGTTCACTTTCAGAGGAATCATCCTTAATTGGTTGATTTTCAGAGGGATTAAGGTCTTTACTTAATCGTAACTAATTTTAGACTAATTCGCATTAGAACAAATGGTAAATCGTCGTTGGGCCAATCGTACTTTTGAACAGATTCGTTTTAGATAAAATTCGCAATAGACCAAGCGGGATTAGTCCAATCGTAACTTTTTATTAGGTGAATTATATTTTAATTATAAATTCTAAATCACATGAATAAATTTTCAATTTTTTATATTGACAGAAATCTAGACCAAAATTTGGCTTAATATTTTTGACATAAATTTTTAACAAAATTTATTCAAAATTGTTTCTCATTGTTATTTAAATAGCGAAGATTCTTTTAACTTAACTAACTAATCTTACTATTTGACTAACTAACTGCTTTACTAAATAACGAACTATCTAACTTACTTAGCAGTAACTTTCATTTTCATTTTTCCGTTAATATTTTGCCACACTCTGCAAGTTGACGGCAACCCAATTATGGCATTTTTAAAAGACATTTGCCTTCCCTCTCTAAGTAGAAAATGTCGCCTCCCATTAGATTGAGAGTAATAGTTACAAATATTTATAATGAACTTCATTTTTTTGACACCGTCTCCCCTCCCTCACCGTAAACTTTTTTCTCCCACTAATAAATCCCCCAAAAAAGCTCTATGCACTATGGATGACAGCCTTTGTATATATAAATTTTCCTTTCCTTACTTCGACAATAAACTGGAAATAGCTTTATCTTATTTTTATCTAAACAGAAGAAAAAAATGTATCACATATTACTTTTAAAATTTACCTTTTTTGACTGTGAGATGAATGATAGATATTATATTTCGACATTTTTAAACTGGTCTTTTTTATATTTTAGTGCCTGGAATGGTGAAAAATTTCAATGTGTATCCTATTGGCTCAAACGCACTGCATTTAGGCTGGCAAAAACCTGATGAACCAAATGGAATATTGCTTGGTTATAGAATTTTCTATTCAAAAGGTAATGCTCAAGAAATGAAGTTTCACTTGCTTTTTCATACAAAGATATTTCAGTTGAAGGCACAAATTTGTCACCTGAACAAGAAAAATCACCTGCAATCGAAGATCCAAACATTCTAGAAACAAAATTAGTGGGGTTAGAGAGCAACACTAAGTATAGAGTGATAATAGCTGCGCAAACTCGCGTTGGAATGGGCCATCCTGATTGGCGCGAAGAAATTACAATGGAGTCTGGTCCACCAGACAAACCCTCATTTTACATAATGGGCAAAAAGTTGGGCTTATTGAATGTAACATGGATTCCCTCGAAAAATGGAAATCCTGGCAGTGTCTTTTACGTCGAGTACAAACTTAAAGGCAAGTGAATTTTATTCTTATGAAATCGCTATTGTTCATAAAATTAATTTAGACGAGCTCTTTTATTGCAACAAAATTGTATACACTCTCTAAAATTATTATAAACGCTTGTGAAGAACCTCTCTGAAAATATAAAATAAACTAGTGTGGTTTATTTTAGGATATTTTAGTTCTATTTTTTAAAATGATCAAGTTTATCTTTCCTTTTTTCTCGAAAAGCAAGAATAACATTTAAAAAGATCATAATAAATACGCATTAATCATTAGTAATAACGACTTACAATTAAAAAATTTACAGTTTATTATCATTAAAAATTGACAATTTTTTTCATTTTTAATGTTTTCCGTACAAATGTATTTTCAGTTTGAAAAGATAAACCTTGTTAGTTATGTCAAATGCAATTGAAATTAAGAGGCTTTTTGGTCAAGCTTTGATATAAGGGTGGTAATTAAAATATTCTTCTTATAATAACCAATCATTTTGGTAATAAAATTTTCCACAACGTTTTTAGGAGGCTTTTGATCAATATAATATATTTTTGTGTATAAGCGAGCCTAGATCCAAAATGTCTGAAAATAACTTATTCTTATCACGTTCATTTGAAAGTTTATACACAGCTCTCTTGAAATAGTCCATGTTGTGTTTTTACATGCAAGTGTTCTTCGCTCAAATTTATATATTGGCAACATGTTTCATAGGATTTATCTCGAAATAGTTATCCAAAAAAAATTTGTTGTTTGAGTTGAATAACATCTTATCAGTCAGAGTGGTCCAAAGAAAGTACCTACCAAGTTTGATTTCACTGGCTTTAGTGGTTCTTTCTCAAAAACCACCAATCAAATCAGTGAATCAAGCATCGTTCAAAGGATATAAATTTCAGGTACGGATTGTGCAAGATTACTCCGTTTTTATACAATATTTTTGTCAAAACTGTCAGTTTTATTCTCTCTCTCTGACAAGTTTTTAAGGTAAATTTTGAAAATAGGAATATTTATATTGAACTTATTAGTAGACTTTTATTTCTGTTAATATTTACTTTCAAAACAATTTATCTTGAAATATCTGCTTCAAAGTCATCAATGTAATTTTCCAATATATTTTTATGCGATAATATTGCTATTTTACTATTTTTTTATTTTTTACTCTTTTTGGCGATCAATATATTATTATGTTCGAAATAATTTTTGTAACATTTAAAAACCATTAACTTATGAAATCTCCTTCTGTTTCAGGCGATGACTTCTGGCAGAGATCAGCGAATGAGTTTATCGACGATTGGCTTGTCATTTCAAATCTAGAGGAAGGAAAGATGTATGAAGTTCGTGTTGTTGCGCAAAATGATGAGTACATCACACCCAGCAACGTCGAAGAAGTGAGAACGGTCAGCAGAAGTGAGTATTTTAGAATCTATTTTCCTTGCATCTTGGCTGACTCCCAAAAAATTAACCCATTTGTCTGATTTTAGTACAAGTAGGATAAAGATATATAGATATACACAGTGACGTATTCAGAAATTTATAATAAGGGTGTGGATAAGATTTGTAGCTCCATTTTTCCATAGTAGTGAAACTTTCAAAAAAAAATTCCTACTCTAATGGTGCTGCTAAAAAATGTAAAATAGTTTTATAGTTATTTATGTAATGTTTTAGATAGTTATTTAAAAATCATATTTATTTTAAAATATAAAAAATGGGGAAAAACACTCTTTAGGTATAAAAATGTGTATTTGAGTATATGAAAGTTTCTTGAAGTATGTATTATGTCGATAACTTCTTGTAATACCGAACAAAAATTTATATGAATATATTTTACCCATAAAAGTTGTTTGAATAACTGTTAATTATTATTAAATTATAGTAAGGGTAAGTTACAGAATAATATTTTTCTAAAATTTCTTAATAATGTTGTTCAACTCTTCCTTTTCCATGATTGTGAAATTGATATGGATTTTTTTGAATTTTTCAAGAATACCGCTTCATTTTGATTTGAGGTCTTTATCATTTTAAGACGAACTGGGACTCCAATTAATTTCTGAAAAACATGTATAAAATAAATTTAAAACAGCTTTTCTCAACCTGTGTTCCATGGAATCGCAAACGCTCACTAGGGATTAGGGAGAACTACTAAGATAAAAGATAAAAATACAATGCCCTTTTAAGTTTTTATTTCGTTTAATAGTCGTAATATTTCTGTAAATGGAGGACAGAATGACGAACCCCTATATTTAAGATAGATATTACTGCATTAATTAAACAAAGTGTCACGGTGTATGTATACACATGGTATATACAAATGAATTTATGAAATGTAATTTATTATAATTTACAAAATATTCCAAAAAGACTTATCAAATGAAGAAATAATCCTTTTTAGAATAATTAAATTTAAGCAAATTTTTATTGCATTTTTTCGTTTGTTAGCGTTTTTTTACACAGTATACGGAAATGATATACATTTTTGTGGGCTTCCTTGAAAGATTTAGTGCATTTGAAGGGATTCCACGCAGGTAAAAAACACAATCCATATGTTTTACATGTGCCCACATATCTTTTAAACATTTAAATCATATTAAAGCATTGACACTTTCTGAGCTTTTCATATACATCACAGAAAACAAGAATTATTTTACTCTGTCCTTCCATCTTAATCTATTTCATCAGATATCTCCTACAGCCTACTATAGATAAGGATACGCGCAAAAGTGGGAAAATGGAAAAAGTAGTATAGACATGAATTTAAGTATATTTGTAAGTTGTTTTATGCAAATGAGAATTATATACTTGCAACTGCATATCATTCTATATCTTTCAATAGCTAGATGGGATAAATTAGTTCTCTGTTCGCAAGTGTTTTAAATGTAAAACAGCATCTCCTCCACTTTACTTTCTTCTCTGAAGTATGAAAGAGGTACTGATGCGTGATAAAAATTTACTGATTTTCCTTTTTAGATCTGTCTTATATATAGTACTTTCATATAGACATTTTGTATATACTTGCGTATACCTCCAACGGACACTTAATGAGAAGCGCTTAAATTGCAAAGCAAACAATTTAATTATCACATTGTAGCAGGCATTCCATAACTTCAAGGCTTTTTTCATATTTCTTTTTTTCATACTTTTCTTGCCTCTTTTTTGCGCACTTTTCTCGACAAACATTGTATTAATATTCTGAGTGTTGAAAACGTTGAGCATGTTTGAAAATTTAGAAGCTCATGACATTGCTACCGCTGGCTGGTTTGTGGGGCTGATGTGTGCCATCGCTATTCTCCTCTTAATAATGATTGTTATTTGTCTGATACGAAGAAATAGAGGTGGAAAGTATCCAGGTAAGATGATAATGGGGATATACTTAAACTTCTCTAATCTGTGAATTCTTTGATTTTAGTAGTTAATAAAAATAAAAGAAAAAATTTGGACCGAGATGATGCGGATGATGGCTCCATCAACGAATTTGCTAAGCCGTAATTTTACACTTCAACATTTTGTGCTTAATATCTCTTTAATAACCCCTTGAGGACTAATGTGACATTAATGTCCCAAGAAATGAAAATCGTCCACCTTAAATATACAGTGCCGTGCAAAAGTTTTCGTGATTAAATGTTTTGGAAGTAACATTCCTTATACCTCATTCCTTTAGGACTTATAACATATTTGCTGCCATAAGAACAATCCCTCCCACTCAACCACAGAAAACTATATAATTGTCTAATCTTTTTGTAACCAAAATCACTTCTAAAACTGGTTATTATTCTTGTAAAAGATAAATACTCTGGGATTATATAGTAAATTATTAAAATTTAAAAACAAAAGTAGTTTTAGAATTTTTTCATGGATAGTTACAATAAAATTCAACTGTATATATTTGCTTATACCTCCCTCCCCCACCTCCTACTGTAATTTCTAGACCCAAATCTGTATTCATTAGACTGGTTTCACAAAAATACGATATTGTATTCGTGGTAGGATATAAGATTGGAAGTAAACCATTTTTGAATGGGAATAAGCTTAGTGTAAAACCTACAATATGAAAAACATTTTGTTCGAGAAAAATACGATATTTCTTTATTCAATAAATATAGTTAAAAAGAATGTACTTTTAAAGGATATTTTGTTAATTTTATGATTTTAGTGAAATAGTGCTAATTATTTTTTAGGAAGTATTGTATGTTCTTTCATAATTTATTTGGCTAATTAAAATTTACGCTGTGAATGCAGAAGAGATTTTTGTGTTTTTTTCTGGTGTAGATAAATAGTATTGATTACCGTTATAACAGCAATAAAACTTTGCCATTAGTACTAGAAAATTGCATCGCAGTAATTTGATTCCAGGATAATATTTGGATTGTTTATAATGTTAAATCAGTAAAATGAGAGTAGATTGATTGTTTGAGCTTTCCACAGTTTGTAGATCGCGAGGAATCCCAAAGCTGGCATGAAGCTGCAAAATCATGAATAGTCTTTTTGAAATTGTTTGGATTTTTTTGTCATGATAAAAAGAATTAAGGAAAGAAAGAGTAAAAAGGAACAGAATGTAAGTAAATAGAAATTTAAATAGGGTTGTGAATGAGCAAGATTTCGATGCATTTTAATAGAAATACAAAAGTAGTGCAACCAATTACTGTTTATAGCATTAAAACGGTCAAGCAAAGATTGAGTTCTTAGACATTGGAAAATTAAATAATAATAATCAGAGGTTTCAATCTTATTGGAACCAAAACGACACAGTTTGTCGTCTGTTTTGTTAATAATAGACATAAAACTCTTAGAAGAGCATTTGCGAACTAACCATCGTATAACTTCAGATGGTAGTGTAATAAAAAATAAGAGTCTAGTAGTTAAATCTAGGAATAAAATAAATCCGTTTATAGATGCCGTGAATTGTTTCATCTAAATCAATGAATTTTGTTTAAAAATATCTGGTGCATATTATATGAATCTAGATATTACGGTAATTTTAATTTATTTTGCATTTATAAAAATAGAAGTAAATTGCGGAAGGATCATTTGTCTGAAATATAAACAAAAAAGTACAGTTTCAAACAAATTTATTTTTAATTGACATTAATTTTCGCCTCCACGAGTCTTTATCAAGTTAAAATACTTAATGAAAAGTTTTTAAATGTTTTGAAGCAAAAGGATTAATTAAACGGAGTTAGTAGACGGTTGGAGTAGACTGTTTTCGAAGAGCGTAAGATGTCGAGATTTGGGAGTGCAGTAGTGAGAGTTCTGTGATTGGCTTTGAGTGGAGGCTGCCATTGGCGATGGCTTGAATTTTCGAATTAATTCAGAAATGGTTGTATGTGTATGGAAGAAGCCTGTGAAATAGGCGTGTTAGTAAGGTTTCTTTTAGCTAGTGAATCCACTAAAATATTTTCGGGAATATCGTAGTGCACTGGGCACCAGTATAAGAAGTGGATGTCGGAAAATTTGGAGAGTTCTTGCAATTTTTTGCAAGTTGATGAATCAGTGATTGAATTTTTTGTTGTGATGAGGGGTCATGAAGGATATTTTTGAGTCAGAGAAAAATAATAATGTAAATTTTTGTTTATGGGTTTGAGGGTTTATTAATATTGTATCGCATGCCTGGGTAATGCCTAGTAATTTCGCATGGTAGGTAGAAACTAATGGCTTTAAATAGCCTTGGTTGTGTAAAACGGGGTTTGTGAGGTTTGGTTGGAAAAAGCATACACATAAGAAGCTTTATGCGATATTTTTAAGCAGCGGTGAAACTGCAGAAACTATTGGGAGAGCAGGAAGAACGGAAAAACGATACTATTCGTATTGCTTCATGTTTTTGTTTGAAAAGTAGGTTGAGTAAGGATTATTAGGGGAGGTCGGATAGAGGGTAAAGGATTGGTGGAGACAAGTCTGTATATAGTAGGTTATCAGGTTTGGTGCAAATTTTTCAAGAAGGTCAGAGTAGAAAGGAAGAGGAGGAACGGTGTCGAGGGGGAAATTGATGGGAAAGGCAAGGTGATCTTCTTGTAGATGTATATAAAACGTTTGAGAAAAATTTTTTGATTTGAAGGTGGAGGGAAGGAGTGTTTATGAGAAGTTCAAGGATGAAGTAGATGTTGTGCGTTAAGCAGCGTTTATACTAAGTAGACATATACGGTGAATCTTGTTCAATTAATGTAGTGTTGACGGGTGTAGTAAGGAGTACCCCCATGATAAGATACCATATTGGATGGCAAGAAGGAAATTTGTATATGTACTTCGTGTGTTTGGGATGTATGCCCCACTTGTGTGAAATGGCTTTTTTACAGACAATAACGTGGAGAACAATTTTTGTATAGTAAATTGAAGTGGGTGGAGAATTTTAAATTACACTAGAAGTGCAATCCTAGGTATTTTATAGATTTAGTCGAAGCAATAGATGTTATGGTGCTTAGTACTTTTCTTTCGAGTGAAGTATATGAGATTGGTTTTATTTGGATTCAAAGAGATTTTTAAATTGTATTTGTAACTGAAAAGGAAAAATGTCTTTGCTATGCTTTGTTCTAGATTATTTCTTGTGAATGAGAAAATGAATAGGTAAAACCTTTGGAAAAGTAAGAGTATTGTTCTAGATGCGTTAGTATAGGATCTATGAGGGCTAACCACAGAATGTTTGAAAAGCAAGGGCATTGGTTTGTTGAGAGGGTGGGTTTGTGGAGACAAGGCACCTTTGTGTTACAAGATCAAACACATGTTGACCTAATTATAGATGAACTTAATGATATAATAGGGAAAGTTTTTTAAGCCTAGATTGTAGATAATGACTGCGTTTCATGCTTTATTAAATGCTTTGTCAATATCAAGAAAAACGGTGGTTTTGGATTGATTATTATTGAAAATGGAATAGTCTGTATAGGTCGAAGGCCTAGAGAGCAGTAGTTTGGGATTGCAGTTTGAAAGGTAGGCACATTAAGTTGAGTTCATCAGATTTTTGGTTGTAATATAATCGACTAGCCTTTTCCTTATGATTTTTTCGAAGATGGTAATGGGACGCCAGTTGATTATGAGGCTATGATTTGTTTTACATGTGGAAAACATGAATGGCTTTTTTATGTGTTTAACCTTGTCTAGATCTAAACTAACTGCTGTCTTGTTCTTGAGGGTGTTCGTTAGTTCTTTGGTTGATATCAGTAGGAAAGAGGAGTTTTGAATAGAGGTTATGATTGCAGATGTTCGATCACGAATTGCCTGTTGTAAATGTGAGTCGGAATCTTTGCAGTCCGCAGAAAATAGAATTGTTAAGAATGGAGAATAATATATGGTTTCATGTTGTCATGAGGTTGGTAATAGAGATTCTGGTAGAGTGGTTTTTTTGTAGTAAAACTTCTGTTCTTCTGGTAGAATGCTTGAGGAAACAACTGAAGTAGTGTAAATAATATTTGTTTTAATGAAACTAAAGCACTTTTTCATGTTTTTTTCGACTATTTTTCATTCAAATAAGGTAGAGACAACTATAAAGTTTCTTTTTTATCATTGAAATTAAGTTTTTTTTCTTTTCAAGGTCAATTTCCAGAAACATTAGAGTTTTAATGATCAGGTCTAGGGAATAGTTATTTTTGATAAAAATATGTTTGATTGTTCGATTTAATTTTTTGAACAGAGTTTGAAAACACCGTGGAATAAACATCGTATTACAGTCAATTTATAAGCTAAAGGAACAAATTATCCAAAAGGAATAAGACTTCTGTAAATAGACAGAGAAAAGGTGTAATCAGAGCAGGTTATATTTAAATCAAGAAAATTGAGACTGTTTTTGTCACTCATTTTTTCGCATATGAACTTTAAGGACTTGTTCGCTTCCTTCATCGTGGTTTTTATAGATTAGAAAATATCATACATATAACTTTTATACAACTAATGTCCAAGATTCGAGTGGAGTTTGTGTTCTTGAAAGCCTAAGAAAATATTGGCTAAAATAGTATATTCTTCTATTTCTAGTAATTCTAGTATATTAGAAAATATATTAAATAATTCTAGTATATTAGAAAAAAGTCTTAGTGGCGAGCCGATTGCTACACCGTCTATTTGCTTATATGTCGATCCATTGAATTGAAAATAAAAACCTTTAATGGCAAAATTTATATGTTCTTGGAAAGTATCTCTGTTAGATCAGTCTATGATCACTGTTTGAGAAAATTTTGATTTGGGATGTAGGTACGTTTGTAAACAGAGATTCAACATCTAGGAAAAACATAGAAGTAAATCTTGTATCTTTTTTTAATTGATTCAGTAAATGTGATAAAGCAAAGTTACAGGAGTGTTGAAAGGTATTTGGCGATTTTACAATAAACCGAATTAGTCATGGAAGAGCTATAGGGCCAATTGGAATACCAGTTTTGTGGACTTTAGGGAAAACATAGAACTTTGGAATGTTAGAACCTTTTATGGATTAGTCCAAAGATATCTTTGTCAATATGGTTTACCTCTTTTAGTTGTGATAAAAGGTTGTTCAACTTTTTTTCCAAAATTAGGGGGAACGTATCAGCTTTTAGGTTAGTGAGTTGGAATTTGGATGCATGGGAAAGTAGAGTTTCGCATTTTATTATATAATCTTTTTTTATTTAAAATGATTAATCTTCCGCCCTTATTATCTTTTGATATATGTAGGTCATCATTTAATAAGTTTTTTGAGCTTGTGTATTTGAATGTTCAAGATTAGAACACAATCTTCGACATAGTTATGATTGATGTAGTCATAGCCAAGATCAATAAGTTTTGCTTTCAGTTCAATGAATGAATCACAGGAGCTTGATCTATCACGTCGTATTGAAAGTTTTAAGAAGAAGGATTCGATATGTTTTTTTGGTAATGACAGATAAAACCTAAGAGGAGATTCATAAACCTGAGTGGGAGAAGCAGGCAAACTGCTGGCATGCGAATTTGTGTTAGAATTACGATGTACATAAAGAAAATAATAAGTAATGTATAGTTGATACAGAGTATATTATAGGAGAAGAAGATTAAGTAGAAAAAAGTGAAATATATATATGTATGTTTATATTGTTTTAATATGAATATTTATACAAAATTAATAAATTTGTATTTTAAGAACACAGCCTTTCGTTAAACGAAGTCGGCAAAGCTTGAACAACAGCTTGAAGGCGATGAGTGAAGCAGACAGCAACGCGGAATACGCTGACAGCGAAATTGGAAAATTTGATGAAGATGGCTCCTTCATTGGCCAGTACTCGAATAAAAGCAAAGAAGCCAAAAATGCAGCACATGCCTTTGTTTAGTGCTTGACTTTATAAGAAAACTTGTGATAACTTTTCTACATAGAATATAGACTTGTCAGAAAATATTTTTAGGTACTTTAACTTTTCCGTCCCAGAAGTACCCAAATCATTATTATCAATTTCCTTTCTGTTCCATTATCATAAACACCAACCTATACAATTTAATTTAAATACTGCAATCTAGAAATTTGTTCTTATAATGTTGCCACTGACTTACCAAAATATTGATACATAAATATTTGTACAAAATCCGGTCATACAATTTTAATAATGTGATTTGTAAAAAATAATTTTTAACTTTTGTGTCTTCCTGAAATAACTCTACATAACGTGTGCATAGACGCATGATGTAAAAGAGTTATTGTGCCCTTCTGACTTCACATGCATACATTTTTAAACCTGTTATTGCTTTTTTATGTACATACATGTATGTATACACATTGGTTGAACTGTTCTTACGATTATATTTGGTACACTGTGTACGCGTCACTTTTACGATTCCCTACTCATGCTTATAAATCTTTTAAATGATTGAACAAACTTTGTATTTTTAAATGCTTTTATATAGTTGAAAATAAATTTTATGCTATTGAAGATAGTAAGATGACAACTTGCCTATTCATCGCCATCTTTACTCATTGGTTTTTGATTTAAAAATCCACATTAATACAAGGTGGTAGTTCTTCTATAGATACTAGTGAGTGGATTAGATCTAATTGGGTTAAAGTTCCTTCTAAGCTAAACAAATTTTAAACACTTTTCTTCATTATGATATGATCACTTAAAACATTGATCCATTGAAGTTCTTAATATTATAAAATTTCCATTTCCATATACCAATTTCCAAATTGAATTTTATGGTAGTTGAAGGACCCTCTTATGTCAAAAATTGTCAATCTAAATCAAAAATTAAGATTTTTCAATAAAATTGGGATATTATGTGAAGTTTACCTTATATCTTCGTGTCTATATTAGTTACTCCCTTAAAATTATATATTTATATACACTTTTGATTCCATAAGACTTATATATAATTAATTTTATCAATAAACATGGGCACTTTTTAGAAAATGTCAATCAAAATTTTAATAGATGATAAATATATCTAATAAAATATTCATTCCAATTTTACATTAAATATATGTTTTATATTAAATCAGCTTTTGCATTTACCGTTTGAAAATATCTGAAAGTGACAATCAACTTTGCGGTTTACATCTAAAAATGGTCTCCGAAAATATTCATTCATATTTTACATGAATATAAGTTTTTATACTAAATCAGCAATGTGGTTTCATTTCTGAACCCAGCTTTTGCATTTAAGGTTTGAAAATATTCGACTGTCAATCACATTTGTCGTTTACATCTGATAACTGTCTCCAAAAATGTTCTATCAAATTTTAGATGAAATATATATTTTTTGACTAAATCAATCCTTACTGATTTTATTTCCGTACACAGTTTTTGGCATAAAGGTGTTAAAATTTCTGAAAGTTTTGAAAATATCTGAAAGTGGTAATCAAGTGTGTGGTTTATGTTTGAAAAATGTCTATAAAAATATTTTCCACCCATTAATGCCCATAATATATTAAAATGAACTATAGATCTTATTTTTTTTATGAATGAACTTTAAAATGTATAATTGAGTTTTTAAAAGCAAAAAAAAATTTTTTTTTTAACAAACTCTGAAAAAAGTTACATCCCACTTCTGGGATAATGGACACAAAAAGTTCTATTTTTTAAAATGTAAAAATTTTCAAAAAATTTATTTAGAATGAAATTTTTTAAAACATATTTCATGTAATGATACATCACAAAGTGTACAATACTTTTTGGTCTTTTTTTTACAAAAAATTACACAATCGTTGAGTATTTCTTGATGCGATGTAATGATCACCATGTGAAAAACGGATATCATCTGGGACTTTACTCTTGGTTATTCTGTTTTTTGAAGGCCCCAGTTCTTGGTTTTCTGTTTTTAACATTAGAAGAAAGATAAGATAATGTTATTTTTCTTCTGAAGTCAAGCAATGAAATGTAGTTTTGACTTTTATAGGAAATTTGATAAAGTCTCCATGAATTAACTATTGTAATATCTATCATTTGTGTAAATATTGGCCACTACCACTTCTTAGATCGAATACGTATTCTATAGAGAGAAATCATTTTATCTAATAAATCTACTCCACCCATGTTCCCTTTATAACTAGATATAAGATGAGTAAATTCAAGAGTTATTTCTCTTTTATCTTTTTGTTTTTTCAAGTGGCTCAATGCTATCATAATTTGTAACCAACATGACGGGTTTATTGTCCAGCCATTTTATGAAGAACAAATTATTTACTATATCAAATCTAAAATCATAAAAACCTTTTGTCTTTTTTTTCATTTCTTTGTCTGACATTACTGGGCATTTTTTGGTTCGTACTTCACGAATTGTACGAGTTGCATTTATTCCACTTTCATTCAGTTTTTTCATAACTCCATACCCAGAAAAAAAGTTAATATACATCTTACATGGATGATGCCCATAATATCTAATCATCATTTCATCAATAGAAGGATTACAGGAAAAAACTCCAAATTTTTTAAAGTTGTCTTTCAACATATTTAGATAAGGAATAAGCTTAAACATTCTATCTTTCTTGTTAACTTTGAAATTATTATTCAAATGAAGATAACGGTTTAATTCAAGAAACCTGTTTTTAGACATTGAATTGAAAACAATTGGAAGCTCCGTGTCTTTTGCTTTTACATTCTCTCATTTGGAAGATTATGATATCCGCTCAGCATCAAAATGCCAAGAAACGCTTTCAACTCACTTTTGTCAATGAAAAAAACAGTATTGTTTTTCTGATTAGCATATAAAATTGATTAAGAAATAATTAGTTCTAAAACATTGTTTGAGAACAGTTCTTCAAATACTTCAACTTCAGTTTTCTCACAAAAATGAACTTCAAGTCTCAGAGTAGAAGCAATTTCTGTTGTTTTAACAAATTGAATAAAAAATTTTTTTATAAAGGATTGAAGAGAATGATAGTAACTATTAAAAAACTATAAGTTAAAAAACATTTTTTATTATTAATGTTGAAGTTTACATCCCACTTGTGGTATAATGGGCACTAATGGGTTTAAAAAAATACTTGTTTTAACTTTATGAATCTTTCATACCAAATCGAGATTGCTGGTTTCATTTCTCGTCTCAATTTTCGTATTTTGATAACTATCTACAAGCTGAAATTAGTGGCATAGGTCTGCAAAATGTTTCCAAATTTCTTTTATTTAAAATAAAATATAGCTTTTTATATCAAATATGCTCGTTCCATTTTTGACTGAGTTTTCCCATTTAGGTTTTAAATATATTTCAAGGTTTCGACCCAATATGCGTATTAAATGTAAAAACGGTTTTTAAAAATACTTTTCACATTTTAAATAAAATATCTGTTTTATATCAAATCGACAATGCTGGTTTCATTTCTGGAATCAGTTTTTGCAATTACGGTTTAAAAATCTTTAAAAGTGCAAATCGAATTATTATTTATGATAGTAATTGATCAAAATGGAAATCCTTTTTATTTGTAACATTTTTAATTTATCAGTAGATAATTATCTCTTTTATAACTTATCGTCTATTTTGTATACACTTAAAAATTTATATTTGTATAGAGTTTCAATTGCATAATGCTTTTTTGATAAAAATAAGTACTTGATTGAAAATCGTTAATCAAAATTTTGATTAAGAAAAAAATTCTCTCTGAAAATATCCTTCAAATAAAAAACAAAGTTTTATTCTAAAATCGACTTTGCTTATTTCATTTTTGTACCCCATTTTGGCTAATACGTTTAAAGAATATCTGGAAGTAACATTTAAATTCGTTTTTTTTTAAATAATTTTAGCTATTTTTTTACAAATCGTTATAATATACCAAGAAAAATTGTTTTAGGCTCTATAAAAACAGAAGTATCAGACAAATTGAGGTTCAATACAGAATTGATACTTTTTAAAGTGATTGGTTTCAAAAATCTTGAGGGAATTCTTCTTCCAAGATTTTCTATAGAAGATTTAAGTAAATGTAGTGAAGGTTCTTCTCGTTGAGGAAGTAAATTAAAATTGGTAAATAAACTAATTGTTGACTGCATGAAGAACAAAGCAGGTTCCAGCAACGGATTGTCAAACCATGATTTTAGTCTTTTGAAATGCTCATTGTTGAAAGATTCACTTAAAAAGTATGATCTCAGCTAGGAAAGTTTTTAAGACTTTCTGTGCATTTTTCTAAAGAAAGCCATCTTACCGAGAGGTGCTTCAAAACAGAAAGATATTCTTGGTTACAAAATTCAAAGTATTCTAAAAGCTTCCCCTTTCGTTTAGTGCTTCTATCAAACCAGTAATAATAGCAGTCTACACAAAGATCTAATTTGAATCCAATATATTCACTGAAAGCATCATTAGCGTGACTTGAAGCAATGTGAGCCAAATGGCATGGACAACCGCCTACAAAAATACTTTCATTTTTCTCTAATCTTGAAGCAATTGAATTCCGTTTTCCAATCATTACGTTTGCGTTATTAACACCCAAACCAGTACAATTATGCCAAGGAATGCCATGATTGAAAATCATTGTTAATCTGCTCAAAAATTTTGAAAGCCTTTCCTGCATTCTCTCCTTCAGTTGAACACATTCTGTAGAAATTGTTTGATATTTTCTGAAGTGACTTTGGGCAAATTTGAACTAAAAAGTTTGTTACCATAATTTCTGTTGTCAAGACGTTTTTATAGAATCACTTTCCGTATTCTCAACGATTAGTAAAGGAAAGCTTTTTTGAGTTTTCCAAGAAGATTGGGCTTGTTGATGCGATTGCGTGCTACAGTGTTTTTTCACATCTTTCAGACCCTGATGACCGCAACTTAACTGTTTTCCACATGGAATACAGTAATACATAAGAGTGTTATTTGTGACTTCTTTTATAGGGTAAGCCACCTTCCATTCATTTTTAAAGGATACTTTGTATTTTAAAGAACCAGAAAATTTCTTTTTAGATGCGTGAAGAATGTGTGAGTTACTTTCTAAATTAGAATAATGTTCAAATAATAAATTTATTGATCTATTAACAACTTTTAGTGCAAAACTTTTTTAAATATTAATGAAAAATGTTATTTTTAAATGAAAATACCAGCATTCAATAGCATAAAGAAAATAATAAATATTTGGAAACTTATATTCAAACTAAAATTTTTGTTTTTCACTTGATCCAAGATTGAAACTTAAAAATCGGGAGATTAAAACTAAAAAACTGGAGATCGGGAGATATTAAGCAAAACCTGGAGTCTCCTGGGTATACCGGGAGACTTGACAGGTAATTGTCACCTTAATGTACTAAATGTGTTAGTTAATTAATGCCTTATTCTCTGCTATTATTTCCCTCAATTATCACTCACGGCACATTCAATTATATACACATATATATATATATATAGGTTGCTTGAATATTGTATTGAAGCAGTAATTTAAGTTGTTAAATAAAATTGGTTTTTATCTTACCACAGAAACATATAAATTTTAGAATCTAAATATTCGTTCATTTTATTCGTTAGAAGATATAGGTTGACGTATATACTTGGACTGGAAAGTGTTATGCAGTTACTAACTTTTTGGCACACTTTGTTACTTCCTGTCTAATTTTTATATCAATATTTATTCTCAGATTTTGTTCGTTCTAATAATTTTACAAAGTATTGAAAAATAAAAACTTAAAATTCTTAGCTCAACTTTAAAGCCCATTCAAGTCTTCAATATTAGGATCTGATTTATATTATTTTTTAATCAGTATTCTCTTATATAGAAAAGCCTTTTTGGCAATCTGTGTTTGAAGATGTAAAAATCGTTAATTTTATGAAGTCCAGTGATATCAAGTCGCACGGAGCTGTTCAAAGAAATAGAAGAGTGGTATTGAGTTCTGTTGTAGTGTTCGCTGGCTGTCACATGACAAGGTTATACGTGGAATCATTAGACTCATAACTGCTGTTCGGGAATTTCTGAAAAAATAATCTTTTGCTATTAATTTCACTGATTAAGAGACACTTTCTTATCTTTTTTACTTACCTGACATATTTGCAGAGCTTTGCAGTGATAATCTACAAATTCAAGGCACAAATTCAGCCTTCATTGATTCCTATCAAACTGTAATTTCATTTGTGGGAAACCAAGCCTCTAGATTCAAAATAAAAAGTTTCAAGAAATGAAAATGCATATAAACAAAAGACCTATTAGGGCGTGAGTGGGTTGGTAGAACGTGTGACTTCAAAACTCAAATGCTTGGGTTCGAATCCCGCTCCCTGCAACTTACTTATAGTTCGATAAAAGCGGTCTTCTGACCTTCTCGATGAAAACATCCTGAGGTACCTACCTAATAGAAAAGTGGGTTTGTGATATTGCAGAAAGTATTTCAATAATGCAGATGGCGTTAATTTATTATTACGCTCACATGAATAATTTTTTTCATTTACTAGTTTTTGTGCTTAAAATGGTATTTCTTCTGATTTTACATAGAATTTATGTAAGAAATGCAAAATTCGTCATAAACGATCTTTTTTGATGTATGAGAGTTTTACGGCATATATCCGTCCTTCGTGTATGGTATGAAATGGACCGTCTTGCGAAGGTTAAAGGAGATTAAAAAGCATCCATCACTACTTTACAAAGAATGACGAAGAAAAAGGATATTTTTCCTCTTTTTGCATGATGAAGCCATTCATAATATTGATTTCCATTTAAAAGAAATTTTATCAAAATGCGAGAAAATAAACCTTTGAAAATTAAGTTTTAAAACCAATATATTAATTACACTTCGATTTTACAACTATTTGATTCTACAACTCTGTCGACACAGCATTGGAATTGTTGGTATCACTCTCAGCAACTTATCTCTTGTAGTGGTTTTTAACAATGGTCGTATGAAAACAAATAAGAAGACTAACTTAGATGTGGCTAAATATTCCAGGCTGACACCTTCAACTATAAAAAGAAGAATTAATCAACCAGTTTTAAATACGCAACTTCATCCATCTCATTGATGTAATTGGTATTATTTCAATAGTCATTTAAGTTACAAAATTTTCAGATACAATATATAAAATGAAATATCCTTATTGTTTTAATTTAACAATATAAATCAATCGTAAAAATATTTTCTGAATGTGGTAACATGTTTAAAGTTTCAAATTGGGTAACAAGCTGAAAAGTTTGTCAACCACTGATGTAAATGTATCATATTTACACAGTTAATTTATCTTTTCTGTGTTTCTCTATATTAGAAACTTCTGTATGATATTGATTAGTTCTCTTTTTACTATTTTTACATTACCCAACTACCTAGAACAAGATTCTTAAATATTTTAAGAATCTCTGACATCTATATAAAAGATTTTTCATCTATAATTTTCCATTTAAGATTGATATGTTTGGTTAGACTAAAATTTGGAATTTTAACAAGCATTAAAATTTTTTTTCCACTAATTAACAATGGTTTAATTAATTTTCTTAAAACTTTTAATCTTATCATTTTTTCAGGTATCTCTTGTTATATTCCTTCACCTGTTATATTTATGGCCTTGTTGATAAGCATCTTTTAATAACCAATAAACGTTTACATAAAAGATAAAGTTTACATAATCTTACTTTCTTCCGAGAGATGAGCAACTATTTTAAGGAGATTAAATTTATGAGTTGGAAGAAGTCTCTACAGTCTACATATTTCTTACCATTTTCAGTTACATTAATACTTTATTACATTCAATTAAATATAATGTTTTGCATACTTACAAAAAGTGTTTTTCAAGCAATCGTTCAATATATGTTTCAAGAAAGGTTGGGATGTTTTTAAAAAAATTTAAAACTCAATTTTCTATGAATGTTTTTTCTTCAAGTAAGAGAGAGAGAAAGGAAATAATTTAGTGCAAGAAAAACTATGCTTCACAAAAAACATAAAAAATATATAAATTTTTCCACATTTAGTTATATCATTTTCTATGTTTCATCTTTTGCATCCCCTATTCTTTATGAAGATGAGATCTTCTTATGTTTTAACATAAAAAAGTTTAGGAAACTCAGTGATATTCTTATTGAATTTGATTTTTTGATAAAAAATAACCTTTCATCATTAAATGTGTCTAAATCTACATTTCAGTCAAGAATTATGATCTCATCTTAACCCATTAATGACCAACCTCTAGCATATGAGTTTTGAGCTAATTTATGATAGTTTTATGTAAACAGAACTCAATTACACTATTCATAACATTCTAGAACGTAAATATAATTTTTTAGAGCAAAAAAATAAATCATAACCAAAAAGTTATATTGTCGTTAAAGGGAGCATATCATTTTATTGATGATGTGCTCCATATATAATATATAAAAGTAAATTGAAAAGAAACTCAAGGGGAAACTTAAAAAAGTAAAATATACACATGTTTATGAACCTGAAAAAGTGGACTCAGTGAAACTGAAAGCTGAGATTGGAAATAATGAAGAGAGCAAATACCAACCTCCGAACCTTAAAACTAAAGATGGAGTATTGTCAGTTTGAAAAAAAGAAGAGTGTCTATTTTTTTATTGTAGCAAGAAACAAGATGAAAAAAGATTCAACAAATTTATTAAAAAACTTTATTTTGAATGAAAAGCTGTGAAGCAATGCATATGTAGAGCCACGTTACACTTGGTGCATCTTTTTTTAGTACCTTTTTTACAAAACACACATATTTTTTGAGTAGGAAGATTGCCAAAGTCATGGTCTTTTTGATCAAGTCTAATGTCATTGCTAACTTTATTTGTAAAAAAAGGAATTTGAATTTTGTTTGCAGAATTTTGCAGAAGATATGTGTTAACAATTTCACGTATGAACCCAAGTTGATCCAGAGGTTTATCTTTATACAGACAACTTTTTTTGTACAAAAACCAAGAATTTTGTAGCGATGCGTGAAATAAAAATCGGAAGAAAGGCCACCACCACTTCTTTAAACGTATGCTCATTTGGTATTGTGTAACATTTTGATTTGATCTGTCCACTCCACCCATCAATTTGTTATATTCTGCTATACCATTTGGTTGTTGTATGTATATAATTTTTTTTGTTGAAGAGCACCATCTTTTAATTTTTTTTATTGGCTTTACTCCTAGGCAGGTGGATGCAAGATTCACTACGTTATTATCCCTCCAGGTTATAACAATTATTTTAGAACTTGCGTCATAGCGATAATCAAAATTACCTCTTTTTTTTTTTAAGTAAGCATTTTTTATTAAGAATTGGACATTTCTGCAACCTATCACTTCTTATTACACCTGTGGCGTGAAATCCCTTCTTTCTTAGAAGTTCGAACAAATGCAAGGAGCAGAAGTAATTATCCATTATCAGGTGGTAATTACTTTGTGGTAAAAGATTAGCGAATTTCATTACCACACTACCTCCTATTCCTAATTCTTTGTTATATACTTCAGATTTACCCGCATATGGTGAAATAGAAATAATGTAGCCATCTGAAGTGCACATTGTCCACGTCTTATACCCGAATCTAATAGGCTTTCCTTTCATAAATTGTTTAGAAGGATGCTTGCCGTAATATTCAATCATGGATTCATCAATACTAATATTTTTCGATTCAGGCATATAACGTAAAAAACGAAGGTTTATTTTGTCATAAAAAGGCTTTATTTTTGCCAACTTATTACCGCATTCTAGGCACTGGTTATCAGCTAAATGAATATAGCTAAGAATTTTCTCAAAGCGATTACGACTAAATGCTTTAGCTATCGCTATGTTATGTATATCGTCTTTTTGCTCCCAAAACATTCTAGTTCTGCAAACTGGGCTGTAACCACTTATCATAAGAACACTTAAAAAAAGCTTCAACTCAGATTTATCCATACTAAAATTTAAATCCCCCTTATCCCTTTTAGCATACAAGATTGTCTGTTGTAGAATAAATTCCATAATTTCATCATCAAAAAAAAGCTCAAAATATTTTACTGGGGAAAATGAGTTTATATCATCTAGAGAGGCTTGAATGCGGGAATCGTTATTACACAATATACTTTTTATGTCAATTTTTTCCCATTTTCTTGAGTCTGGAGTTCTTTTATCTATCATAGTATCATCTTCATCGCCGCATAACTCCTTCGAACCATCGATATTATTTAAAACCAAACTTGCACTAGCATTCAATTGTTTTCCCGAAAGGTTGTCGATTGAAAGTTCATAATCTTCATCACCACTGTCAACATCGCTTATGTATGAATTTTCTGGAGGACAAATGTAAATTTGAGCAGAAGAAAATTCACTATCAGTCAAAAATGATATGGCTTCATTCACATTCATATTCTGAAACATTTATTAGTATAAAAACTCTCGTTATAACCTTACTACACACGGACATAACACACACACACACACACACACACACACACACACACACACACACACACACACACACACACACACACACACACACACACACACACACACACACACACACACACACACACACACACACACACACACACACACACACACACACACACACACACACACACACACACACACACACACACACACACACACACACACACACACACACACACACACACACACACACACACACACACACACACACACACACACACACACACACACACACACACACACACACACACACACACACACACACACACACACACACACACACACACACACACACACACACACACACACACACACACACACACACACACACACACACACACACACACACACACACACACACACACACACACACACACACACACACACACACACACACACACACACACACACACACACACACACACACACACACACACACACACACACACACACACACACACACACACACACACACACACACACACACACACACACACACACACACACACACACACACACACACACACACACACACACACACACACACACACACACACACACACACACACACACACACACACACACACACACACACACACACACACACACACACACACACACACACACACACACACACACACACACACACACACACACACACACACACACACACACACACACACACACACACACACACACACACACACACACACACACACACACACACACACACACACACACACACACACACACACACACACACACACACACACACACACACACACACACACACACACACACACACACACACACACACACACACACACACACACACACACACACACACACACACACACACACACACACACACACACACACACACACACACACACACACACACACACACACACACACACACACACACACACACACACACACACACACACACACACACACACACACACACACACACACACACACACACACACACACACACACACACACACACACACACACACACACACACACACACACACACACACACACACACACACACACACACATCATTCTATTCTCTTTTACATAAATACACACACATACATATAGACGAGCAAAAAATTGGTATACTTACGAAAAAAGAAATTAAAAAGAAAATTTAGATTCAGAAATTCAGTGAATGTTTCAGAAAAGTAAAAAGAAATAAAGAAAATTGAAAAAGATCGAGGTAGTCGTAATCGAATACGGATCAAAAGGCAGTGCAGTAATTTTGGCCTTGAAAGATACTTTACGTTTTGTATCACATCAATATTACTGTCGCATTTGGAACTTCAAAATAAAAATTTAAACAATATTCTGTACAAAGAACAAATGATAAACAAACGATAAACTTTTCTTCTAGAAAAACTCCATTACATTATTGTTTACATTGATTATGTGCAATCAAGGTCACATAGTTACTGCGTAAATTTATACGGTAATGAAGCCTGCACTTAAAAATGGTATATTAGGATCTTGTTGTAACGAGTTTTATTGTCGATTGGCCAGATAAAAGTGAACACAGAGATTTTTTTCGGAAATTACATAATTGACCTTGATTATGTAGTCTTTTGTGACAATATAACTTAAAAGTTATATTTTATTTTGTTGATTCAAAGAACTCCAAAAATATTTTTTTTTTAATTCTGAGTTTTAGGTTTTCCTTATTACACTCTAATTTAGTTATAAAGATTGCATCGAGGCTTAATGTCTGCTTTATCGTGCCATAGTTTTGGTACTGGTAAAATAGTAATTATTTTGTAACTGGTTTTCATACTGGAGCTCATTATTTCTATTTTGAAGATATGTGCCCCAATAAATCAACAGGTTTATTTAACAAAACTGTCATTAAGGTCTTTAGATTAAAAAATATATGAAAAAACGTTTTTGTGTTAAGAAATTTTATTGCTTGAATATTGTATTGAAGCAGTAATTTAAGTTGTTAAATAAAATTGGTTTTTATCTTACCACAGAAACATATAAATTTTAGAATCTAAATATTCGTTCATTTTATTCGTTAGAAGATATAGGTTGACGTATATACTTGGACTGGAAAGTGTTATGCAGTTACTAACTTTTTGGCACACTTTGTTACTTCCTGTCTAATTTTTATATCAATATTTATTCTCAGATTTTGTTCGTTCTAATAATTTTACAAAGTATTGAAAAATAAAAACTTAAAATTCTTAGCTCAACTTTAAAGCCCATCCAAGTCTTCAATATTAGGATCTGATTTATATTATTTTTTAATCAGTATTCTCTTATATAGAAAAGCCTTTTTGGCAATCTGTGTTTGAAGATGTAAAAATCGTTAATTTTATGAAGTCCAGTGATATCAAGTCGCACGGAGCTGTTCAAAGAAATAGAAGAGTGGTATTGAGTTCTGTTGTAGTGTTCGCTGGCTGTCACATGACAAGGTTATACGTGGAATCATTAGACTCATAACTGCTGTTCGGGAATTTCTGAAAAAATAATCTTTTGCTATTAATTTCACTGATTAAGAGACACTTTCTTATCTTTTTTACTTACCTGACATATTTGCAGAGCTTTGCAGTGATAATCTACAAATTCAAGGCACAAATTCAGCCTTCATTGATTCCTATCAAACTGTAATTTCATTTGTGGGAAACCAAGCCTCTAGATTCAAAATAAAAAGTTTCCAAGAAATGAAAATGCATATAAACAAAAGACCTATTAGGGCGTGAGTGGGTTGGTAGAACGTGTGACTTCAAAACTCAAATGCTTGGGTTCGAATCCCGCTCCCTGCAACTTACTTATAGTTCGATAAAAGCGGTCTTCTGACCTTCTCGATGAAAACATCCTGAGGTACCTACCTAATAGAAAAGTGGGTTTGTGATATTGCAGAAAGTATTTCAATAATGCAGATGGCGTTAATTTATTATTACGCTCACATGAATAATTTTTTTCATTTACTAGTTTTTGTGCTTAAAATGGTATTTCTTCTGATTTTACATAGAATTTATGTAAGAAATGCAAAATTCGTCATAAACGATCTTTTTTGATGTATGAGAGTTTTACGGCATATATCCGTCCTTCGTGTATGGTATGAAATGGACCGTCTTGCGAAGGTTAAAGGAGATTAAAAAGCATCCATCACTACTTTACAAAGAATGACGAAGAAAAAGGATATTTTTCCTCTTTTTGCATGATGAAGCCATTCATAATATTGATTTCCATTTAAAAGAAATTTTATCAAAATGCGAGAAAATAAACCTTTGAAAATTAAGTTTTAAAACCAATATATTAATTACACTTCGATTTTACAACTATTTGATTCTACAACTCTGTCGACACAGCATTGGAATTGTTGGTATCACTCTCAGCAACTTATCTCTTGTAGTGGTTTTTAACAATGGTCGTATGAAAACAAATAAGAAGACTAACTTAGATGTGGCTAAATATTCCAGGCTGACACCTTCAACTATAAAAAGAAGAATTAATCAACCAGTTTTAAATACGCAACTTCATCCATCTCATTGATGTAATTGGTATTATTTCAATAGTCATTTAAGTTACAAAATTTTCAGATACAATATATAAAATGAAATATCCTTATTGTTTTAATTTAACAATATAAATCAATCGTAAAAATATTTTCTGAATGTGGTAACATGTTTAAAGTTTCAAATTGGGTAACAAGCTGAAAAGTTTGTCAACCACTGATGTAAATGTATCATATTTACACAGTTAATTTATCTTTTCTGTGTTTCTCTATATTAGAAACTTCTGTATGATATTGATTAGTTCTCTTTTTACTATTTTTACATTACCCAACTACCTAGAACAAGATTCTTAAATATTTTAAGAATCTCTGACATCTATATAAAAGATTTTTCATCTATAATTTTCCATTTAAGATTGATATGTTTGGTTAGACTAAAATTTGGAATTTTAACAAGCATTAAAATTTTTTTTCCACTAATTAACAATGTTTTAATTAATTTTCTTAAAACTTTTAATCTTATCATTTTTTCAGGTATCTCTTGTTATATTCCTTCACCTGTTATATTTATGGCCTTGTTGATAAGCATCTTTTAATAACCAATAAACGTTTACATAAAAGATAAAGTTTACATAATCTTACTTTCTTCCGAGAGATGAGCAACTATTTTAAGGAGATTAAATTTATGAGTTGGAAGAAGTCTCTACAGTCTACATATTTCTTACCATTTTCAGTTACATTAATACTTTATTACATTCAATTAAATATAATGTTTTGCACTCTTACAAAAAGTGTTTTTCAAGCAATCGTTCAATATATGTTTCAAGAAAGGTTGGGATGTTTTTAAAAAAATTTAAAACTCAATTTTCTATGAATGTTTTTTCTTCAAGTAAGAGAGAGAGAAAGGAAATAATTTATTGCAAGAAAAAGTATGCTTCACAAAAAACATAAAAAATATATAAATTTTTCCACATTTAGTTATATCATTTTCTATGTTTCATCTTTTGCATCCCCTATTCTTTATGAAGATGAGATCTTCTTATGTTTTAACATAAAAAAGTTTAGGAAACTCAGTGATATTCTTATTGAATTTGATTTTTTGATAAAAAATAACCTTTCATCATTAAATGTGTCTAAATCTACATTTCAGTCAAGAATTATGATCTCATCTTAAATTGTAAAAAACCATTTCAGGGGTAGTGGTATAGAACGCTGGACGCGATATTAAGAGGACTGTGCTTCGAATCGCAGTCTAGGCGAATTTTTTTAAAGAATTATTTCTTATGACACTTTGGTAATTGACATTGTACTGGGACATATGTTGATCATACCACATTCTCATTTTGCCACGACATATCATATATATATATATAAAGTATATATCTTGTGTAACATCATTTTTTCTTTCGATGTATCTTTATTCATTCATTTTCAAATATATAAAGTCAAAAACGATCATTTGTCGATCTTCTCAACATTTTGATTTCAATATTCTTTTTGCTCTGCGATATGATAATATTGGATACACATGTCATCACATTTTGTGTTTATACTCAGTAAAATATCAACACATTAAAGTTCGTTTTTATTCCATTAATCACAATTGAATAAAAAAAACAAATTCAAAGAGAAATCAACGAATATAAAATGAAAATATGAGATATGGAATTTATACAATAAAGTTTTACAATAAAAAATTTTTATGAAGAGAAAATTTCTACGAAGCTTAAAATGCCTAAACACAATTTTGTTCATTTTTTTGATATTTATTCTTATGTTGTTGTGTATAAGTAGTCATCGTTTATTCACGAAACCAAAATCTATGTCCAAACACCATTTTAATTCAATACTAAAAGTTTTCTACAAAATTTTCAATATGGAAAGATTGTGGGACCGACAAAAATGCGTATCTTTCTTTAAACTTCAATTTAACCCATTCATAACATAATTAACATAATTTATTAAGCGAATAGAAAGGCAAATTTGTCTGTAATGATCGCATCAATTTAAGGCAAAGAAAAAGAATAACTAAACTGATCGAGAATAGTGTAAGTGAGAATTATGGAAAAAAGATTAATATAAGAAAACTAGGATATTCCAAGTTACCAAGCTAGGAAGGAGTATACATCTTATCTTTCCAGAAGTGGTCAAGGCGTTGCTTGAAGATGTTTAAAGTAGGAGGGAGAGTTCACTACATACGCGGGAAGGCTGTTCCAGTCGTTGATCATTCTGTTAGAAAAGAAGTTTTTGCGGAAGTGCTTTTTGTGTCGGCTTTTATAAATTTGTACTGATGAGTTCTTTGAAATCTTGAAGAAAATGGGGGTAGGATATCACGATTAACATGAATGTTTTTATTTATGATGTTAAATACTGTTATCATGTCATTTCCTTTATATCTGTATGGCAGAAGTGGTAAGTACAGAGTCTGCAATCGTTCTTTATAGTGCAGTTCTTTGAGGCCTTTCATTCTTTTGGTTATATGTTGCTGTACTTTCTCCAAAGATTTCATATTTTTTATGCAGGTAGGTTGCGCTATAACATTACCGTACTAAAGGATAGGTCGTATCAAAGCTTTATATATAGGTTTAGCTATCTCGGGTTCAAAGGAAGATAAATATCGAAGAACTAAAAGGAATATAGAGTAAGCTTTCGAGATGATTTTTGAAAATTGAGGTTTAAATTTGAGAGCATCATCAATAATAATTCCTAAATCGTTAATTTGTGCCGTACGCTTAATATTATAACCACCTATGTAGTAAGTGACGCTATTATTTAAACCAATTTGTAAATGATAACATTTAGAAACGTTTAAATCCATACCCCAAGTGTGACACCATTGGTATAAAGTAAAAAGGTCGGCTTGAAGTTGTAGTTTAGATTTCTTAGTTGATTCACAGTACATTTTAAGATCATCAGCAAACAATTTTAAGCGAGAACGAACTTGGGTGTGCAGATCATTTATGTGAATGTTGAAAAGTAGTGGTCCTACCTTGGATAACACCACTAGGCACTCTACTTGAATTTGATATATGGCCATTCACAGTGACTAACTGGGTTCTATCGGTCAAGAAGTTATCAATCCAATCAATAATTCCAGAGTTAATGTCATAGGCCTTCAATTTACTGAGTAAATAATTAGCGAAACATCATCATGGAACTCCGTTAATTGTGTTACAGTAGATTTCTATTTCAGAAAACCATGTTGGTTAGTGTTAATCAAATTCTTTTCTTTCAAATAAAAAAGAATATTATCAGCAACTATAGATTCAAGCACTTTTGACAGGACCGAAGTTAAACAAATAGGCCTGTAGTTTGAAGGAAGCTCGGGGTCGGAACTTTTATGTACAGGCACAACTAATGCAGATTTCCAACTTTTGGGTATGACTCCTTCTTTTAAAGATAGGTTGAATAACTTTGTTATAGGAAATGCCAAATCTTGGGAAAGTTCTTTCAGAATATATGGGTGCAAATTATCAATACCAGGTGATTTGTCGCGGCCGAGAGAGCTAAGTTTCTGAAATACAAGTTTTTCACTGACTACTACATCTTCCATCGGTGAGTAGTGATGATACTTGGGTAATATTTTTGGAGGATGGGTTTGAGAGTTAGTAAATACAGAAGAAAAGTACTCAGTGAATGTTTCAGCAATTATGTTATCAGATTTTACACGATTTCCATTTTTATCAATTATAGTATTTAAACTATGGCTTCTTTTTTTCAATACGTTTATATAATTCCAAAACTTTTTAGACTTGTCTTTTATGTTTTTTGAAATGTTACATTCAAAGGAACGCTTTGCTTTTCTTGTTTCTCTTCTTAATTTATTTGATATTTCTTTGAGTTGTAACAACATTTTAGGATCTAAACTTCAGGTACTTCTTGAAGAGTTTTTTTTCCTTTTGTATATGTATGTAGTTGATTTGTTCATATACGGATTATATTTTGTTTTCTTTTTCATTAAAGGTATAAACTCAGCAATAGCTCCGTATATAACTCTCATGAAAACATCATAAAACTCTAAAAAAGAGTATTCATTATATAGGTTTCAATTAACATTGGACAGATATTCTCTTATTTTATTTCTTCCCGAGCGAACATCTAGTTTGGTGCTTATAGAAGATGAAGCTTTGACAATATAAGAAAAATCGAACGTAATAGAGTAATGATCACTACCATCCAATGCTGGTAAAATAATATTTGAAAGATCAGAAGGGAAATTCGTAATTAAGAGGTCTACATTCATGCGCACAATGCTTAATTCATTTTATTTCACAATAATCTTTTGAATTATTGAATAAAACCTTGTTTTCATTTCAGAAAAAAGCATTTAGTGTATTAAAAAAATTTTGATTTGGTTTTTTTACCTTCTTTTTGATGATGCTCGATGTTATGATTCAATCTGTCAAATCTTTTTTCTTTTGCAGCAAACGTTTTTTGGTGTTCTTTAGAATTTTTATATAAAAGAGTTTTTGCTAGAGATATTCTGAAACTACTCAAAGTTTCGCTGTTTTCTTTCATAACGTTTCTTTTCAATATCCAATCATTCACTATAGAGACATCAATTAGATGAAGAAAGAGTCTTTTAATTAGAGTTGGTCTTTTAAATTAGTTTTAACTCTACTAACTTGACCATTTAATAAGTCCACGCCACCCATCGTGTCATTGTAAAATTTTACAATATTTGGACACAAAACTTCAATTATGTTTTTTTCCTTCTAGAATATCTCATGACTTTGCAACCTTAAGAACCAAAATCTCAAAACGTAAATGGGTTTGTTATCATTCCATGCAACAAGAGATAAATCATTAGAAGCTTTAAAAAATTGAGAATTTCCCTTTACTTCTTTGATGTACTTTTCATTGAATGGATTATTTACGACTCTGTTAGATCTGACAGTTCCAGAACAAAATATATTATATATTTAACTTTCAGGTATTCAAAAAGATGCAGAGATGAAAAAATTGTCAACTTTTATGGATATCGGGATAATTTCTTTGTATCAAATTATTTCTGCAAAATAGTTGACAACGTTGCAATTATTTAAGGAGATTAAATTTATGAGTTGGAAGAAGTCTCTACATATTTTTAGAATCGGCTACACCAAATTCATAATCAGGTTTGGCTTTTTCTGCTCTTCCTGGGTAAGGTTCCAAAGAAACACAATATCTGTTTTTTTAATGGCACCATGTTTTAAACCAAATCTAATTGGTTTCATTCGAATAAATTGTTTAAACGAATGCCTACCAAAATAAGGTACTATCGTTTCATCAATGGAGATGAATGAGTTTTCTCTTTTCAAAGATTAAGAGTTTTGGAAAAGAATGCAAGAGTGAGGCGGCGATTGTCTTCTCTGAAGCGCCTGTTTCCACAACGAATGGCACACCACTCTTGGTTGCGTGTAAAGCAGATCTACCAATTTCTTCTTTGAGAGAGTGAATTACTTTTATTTGACTGTTGGTTAGAGGAAAGGAGGTCACTTTTGTTAGAGATATCATTCTTTTCAATTCAGCAGAACTTCGCGGTATTGGCATGTCAACTACCATTCTCTTCCCTCCGGCGGTTTTGGGAACAAGGACAACTTGAGCTCGCCATGGAGAATTGGATTCTTCAATAACTCCAGCTTTCAGCAGTCTCTGGACTTCACTTTGTATATATCTGAGGTCGACAATTAGCAGACAAGAATCTAAAAAGTTTAGGTTCTTTCCCACGGAATTCAATGGTGATGTCTTTATGTCTTTTGAGAAAACTAATTCCCAAGATGACCTCTTTCCACAAGTTAGGTAAAATCAAGAACTCCACATTATCGTAGACTTTATTTTGAATTTGTAATTGAGCACGAGTTCTTCCCATAACCTGCATTTTGAACTTGCTAGAAGCCATGCTGACCGTTTCTTTGCAGGGATATAGCTTCAAATTCAGTCGACGAGCAGTATCTTTGTCCAAGAAGTTGTCGGTGCTCCCAGTGTCGACGAGTACTTGACATTTAGAGCCGTTTGGAAGAACGATGCTTTTCCAGCTGGATTTCTTCGACGTTCCATTGATGTTTGAAACGTTTTTCCTTGCAGATCGACAAACTTTGGAGAAATGTCCAAGTTTACCACATTTGAAGCAGGTATGACGCTTGGCAGGACACAACTCTCTAGAGTTTCTAGGGTGTCTTTTACCTCCACAGAAGTAGCAATTTCCATTTGAAGATTTTAAAAAGGAAGAACAACTATCCATCTCTGACGCTTCACGATTTTGACGGGTTGAGAGTTCATCAGGTTGGTTCTCGTTTGCGGTTGCAGCAAGCGTTAGGGTATTGAACGCGTAGCTTTCGCTTTGGCTTAAAGCTTGCTCCATAGCTCTAGCTTGATTGACTGCGGTGTTGAAATCAAGTTTCGTGTTTTCAAGAAGTCTGGTTCGAATAGCACTGTTCCTCAATTTAGAGATGAGAGAATCTCTTATGAAAAGATCTTTGTGCTCATCGGCAGTTACTTCTTTGAATTCGCAATTCATGGATAACACCTTCAAGGATTGAAAGAAAGAGTCGACGGTCTCGTCACTTGATTGAACGCGCGTTGAGAGGAGGTGCCTTGCATGAACTTCGTTAGGAACTTTGACGTATGCACTTTCCAATTGCTTTATATCTCATAACTTGACGCTTTTTGAATGCTTTCAGCAACGTCAGGTCCCAAGTGAATGATGAGAAGTTCAAGCTTGTTGGGACTGTGATCCTTCAAACAGTCAAGGTAGTAAGTGAATCCTCTAAACCAGTGCTTCCATAATTTTCCACTTTGTTCTTCGTTAGGGAGAACGTTGAACTCCTTTGGTCTGACGGCTTTTTCCATAAAGGGTTGGATGTTGAATAAAATTGTGATGAATAGAAAGAATCTGAAAGGCTGGAGCTTTTATTCAACAAATAGCGCGTGAAAAGACATAACTACATATATATATATATATAAGAATTTGCATAGTAAAAGAAAAGTCTATATTAATAGAATAGAAGAATTGTGATGTTCAGAGAAGTGTTAATGACAAATAATTAATGACAAAAATAAATATAACTATGACAGATAATTATGGTTAAATGAAAAGATATTATGTGTAAGTTTATAAACAAAAATGATGATAATAGTAATAATAATAATAATGAAGAAGGGTTATTTGAATAATACAATAACCAAAAAAACTAAATTTATTTCTATTCTTTAACTCTTTTAGTGAGATGAGTAGCGTTAAACACTCGCCACTCATTTTCTCCAACTAAAAAAGTATTGTACAAAATTGGCCAATCATATCCCTTTAAATTTCGTGACGTTTCCTAAAATCGCTCGCTACATCTTTGATACCATTTTAATCGTAGTTGAATCACCGTTTCACCCAAAAACTCTCAATCAAAAATTAACATTTTCAACTTTGATATTATTTGTAGTTAACCTAATAACATATGGTCTAGATTAGATCACAGAAATTCCTAGAATCGTATTCAGAATTATAATCATTTTAAAAAACCAAAATCAGACATATAGAACGCCAAAATGTGATTCTCTCTGTAATCGTAGCGATGGAAGCTTCGCTGTTATCGAGCAGAGTTTCGTTATAAAATAAGAACTAATCTCGACAGTAACTTCTGAGCATATAGAGTAGAAACCACAGGTAGAGGATTTTCATTTTCACTGCCATAACTCTAGTAAAGCTGTCATTTAGTGTTTTACAGATATGACAAACACCTATATGCATATTTTATTTAATCATGCATCAGGCAGGTGATGATCCACCATACCACTGGAATCGAAAGCAATCAATCTTTCCACAACTAGCTAAACTCGCTTGTAAATATCTACACATATGTTTTTTACTAATTAGAATCGTACTTTAAGAATCAGAGTCAAAATCTAAAAATATTCTGAGAATCAATTCAGAATCGGACCTAACCAGGCATCAAGAATATGTTTTAAGCTGATGATAAGATTTTCGTTAATGCATCTTCTGAAGATTTGAATAAAAGCTTTGATAATGAAAAAAAGTTTTAGAATATAAACACCTGAAAATTAATAATGAAAAAAGAAATGGTTATAAGCGAAAGATTTATTGAAAGCACAATAAGAATATCATGCATTGATCCCCGTGGAGTTTTTAGCCACTTCTTCTTATTGGAGTCGAAAGAAAAATGTTATCATTTGTGTTAATTGCAATAAGTTTTGGTGCTATACTCGTTGCACGTCTCTTCTGAGACTTCAAAGCTTTTAGAATCAAATTTAATTTTAAATTTATATCTGACACGAGACACATTTTTTTTCATCATTCCATTTTAAAAATACATTAACCCGTTAACGCCCAATGTCGGCTATTGTCGACTTTACAAAAATAAAATTACAAATCTTCTGCTTTACATTAGATATCGTCTGATAATTCTGGTCGTTAACGGGTTAAAAAGAATCTTTTGATTTAGCACAGAATAGGCCTATTCACTTAATGATAAGATTGATTTATTTTGAAAGAATTGTTTTAGCTTGTGTCATCCTTCAGAAACTTGTTAAGTCTAAATTTATTCTTTTGAATAAAATAAACTATCTATAGGTATTACACACTCCCGAACTTTGCACGTAATTCTTAATCTTAACTTTATCGATGTATATAACCAGTTTTCATCAAGAGTGGATTTGTATTTTTTCTAAGATTCATCTCTAACTTTGTTTTCAAAGAGTTTTTGTTGTTTTGTTGAATCTTCAAACGGCTTCTAAGGACTTTGATCGTTACCTCCAGAGATTTCTTCATTTCTTTGTCTTTTGATGGAGAATTGCCAATTAAACAAGTTATCTTAATTTTAATTGAAATTTACATTATATAATTATTCTCTCTTTCGTTTTTTAAAACATTTTTTAAGATAAACTTACTTATTTAAGTAATGAGTCAAAAAATAAATCAAAACCCCAAAAGAATGTTTAATTTAAACTGAATATAGAATGGGCAAATTTTACCCCCAATATATATATAACAGTAGCGTATTTAGAAATTAAAATTTTAAATTAAAAATTTAATTTAAAAATTTTAATTCATTTAAATTTTTTGACTGGAAATAGGATTTCATAAAATGCCAATGGCCATGCCCTCGAAATGAGTTGTGTTCCTGAAGAAACGCTCGTAAGTTGAAAACTTACTTTTTTAACTCTCGCATTATGAAAATTTAGATGCGTTCCTACGAGCTCTACAAACTCCACCCGTTTCCAAATTCTAGCTTAATGCATATATCCCACGTTATACGAGGCTTCCAAATACGAATTTCCGAAGATACGAGAGAAATGCTGTTGTACTTTGCACCTTTTAACGAGCAAAACCGCGAAGTTACGAGTAATCTGCTCGGCAGTCAAGTTTTGTGATCCTGAGTTTCAAATAATGCAGAAATTGTTTTTATTTATTTGTAACTGTAAAATTATGTTATTTATTTTAGAATTATTATTGAGTACATTTTGAATTAACTGCTCTGTCCTCCTTTGAAACGGCTGTTAATGGAAGTGCAAGTGGCAAAGTAAAGTAAAGAATGCTTCTCATAAACATTTACCCACGCTTTATTTTTTTAAATAAATCGAAGAAGCTGATTTCAGTTCTCGAATATTTTTTTGCAATTAGAGTGTGAAAATGTCAATCATATTTTTGGTTGATGAGTAAAAATTATTTCCTAGAATATTATTTATATTCTCAATAAAATATTCTTTTAAACTAGATCACCATGCTGCTTTCATTTTTGGACTGAGTTTTTGTAATTATGATGTGAAAATATCAAAAAACTTGTTAGTTTCGCATGAAAATTTTCTTCAAAAAAATTCATTCATATTCAATGTAAAAATTTTTTAACTAAATTGATCATGCTCATACCATTTTTTGGCTAAGATTTGACCATTACTGTGGGAAAATGTGTTAAAGTAAAGAAAATATTAATGATGTATGCCTGAAAATTGTCTCATAAAGATACTTTGATATTTTATAATAAAATATATTTTTTATTTTAAATTTTTTAACAGTTCATTTCAGCACTCAGTTTTTGCTATTAGTGTGCAAGAATGTGCATTTAAATTTATTACAAATTTTTCTAATTTTTTCATCAAGTTTGACATGTCGGAAAAAGCTTTTTCTGAAAAACTCAATTTTCTCAAAAAAAACTTGATTTTATTGAAAATCAGAATTAAATTTTGATTGAGGACAAAATTCTCACTAAAAATATCCTTCAAATTAAAAATAATTATTTAAAGCGATATCGTGCATATTTTTCATTTCTGTACTCGTTTTTGACCATTAGAGTGTAATAATGGGTGAAGGTGTGAATCGAATTGGTAAAATGAGTTCTGTTCCCAAAAAATCATTCGATAAGTTTTTTCTCTCAATTGTCATTTATTGTTTCTATAGTACACACATTTGAGTATGAGAGAAATAAGGGGCCTGCCTCCACATTGAAACGACAACGCGTGATCATGAGAAATATGAAATAGAAACTCTTTTAATGAAATGTGTAATAAGCCTCGCTTTTATAATGTCTATATTCAACCCTTTTGGGGAGATATATAGAAACAAGTATGTAACTTGTCTACAAGGAAGATACACGGTTTTTTATTGAACTAGGAGATGGGGTCATAATCTTGTATTGAGTCTTAACCTGCATTCGTGCACCGTTGTGATGCGAATATGGAAATAAACATTGTAAGTGAATTTCATGAGTCTGCCTTCCTTGGGATGCCTCTTTTTCTCTTCTACACAAGCGAAATGTTCGAGCTGAGTTAGTGTAGACTAAAGGTAAACACGTCTTTTACGAAAGTTTTCATTGTTTCAACAATAAATCCTTCTGGACTTAACACTCTGAAGGGAAGATAGGAAGGCGCTGATTCATTTTGCATCACGATTTGGTCTGGATGGCAAGCCGTGAGAGTAACAAAGCAAACAAATGTAGACGTTTACATTCTAAAAACGCCTGCACAAAAGTAAGGAAGAGAATTGTGCACATCGTGCAAGTAATATTTCGAAAAACATGCCCACTGAAAGAATAGACACGTTGTAATGAACATATACGACGCCTATAACACTCATCAGACTGCTTCCATTATGCAATCTGCCCACCTGAACACAATTGTAACAAATTGAAAAAAGTGTTATTTTTTAATAATTTATAAATATTTTCAATGTGATATGTATATTTCAACTATGCTGAATTCAGTGGTGATGTCCACTTTTTTTTTATCAAAATCAATCAGACATGTCAAAAAATTGACAGCTCATGTCAAAACTAAAATTTTTATTAAAATACTTAAAAAAAGTTTATTACACATATATACCATTTTCAAATAGGCCAAATTTAGAGTTTTTACTCATTTTTTTATAAAAATCAATTAAACGTGTTAAAAATCGATTAAAACTGTCAATCAATGTCAAATATATTAACTTCAAAATAAATTCTAATTTCTCTTCTAATTATTTTTTTCTTAATTTATTTAATTCACCCAAAATATTTCATTTGTCAGTAAATTAGGTATCTCGATATGAATTCCATCATTTTGACTACCAATTCGTTATAGTCTGATAATAATTATATACGTCTTTTCTTTTATACATTATAGAGTGTTTTTTTGCTATTCATTTTATGATGATCCTTTCTTCTCATCACAGAAATTATAGAGTGTTTTTTTTGGAAAAAACAAATTTTCAGGCATATTGTGAATCAATTTTTTTAACCCTTTATTAAAAATTTAGAAAAATAAAAGATTTCCGAGGAATACCGGCTTTTTCATTAAAAATTCACACCGGGGTAGGCTGATGAAACCAAGTGTCTGCATTTGATTGTCGTTAAATTAGCTACCGGGCCACGTAACGAAGGGATCATGTAAAATTTTAATTCATCATCATCATCATCATCATCGTATTTCATCGTTTTAACGCTTTCTTCGTTGACTTGCAAACTTTCTCTAAAAGGCAAAATTAACTTCTTGTTTGCTTTGTAACACTGTGTTGCCACGCTTATATTCTTACATGCTATCAATACTGCACAACTTCCCTAGCTTGCACACATTTTCGTGTTTCTATTGAAGACAGCAGCTCCTTTCAATTTTAGTTTGGAGCAAATTCGTTTGTTTACTCAGGGACCCTACGCGACACCTAAGCAAAATTGCGAGGATAAAAGCCCTGCCCCTCCTAAGACACCCACACTTTTTTCCGACGAACTGCTGCCAGTCACGCTCTTTCAAGATGCGCATATCAGTTCAACTCGTAAAATCTTCAATTTATATCAAACTTATTTCAATTTGCTTCATTTTAGCCCAACCCCATTGCTTTTTTAATAGCAAAAATATCCAGCTTCTAAGTGCACACCTATATTCAAGTGAAATTTTTTCCCACAATCCCACGAATTATCCTAGTAGTTTTCAAAATTTTTACTAAGTTATTTAAAATTCGTTTTACTTGAAAGTTTTATATATGAAGAAATAAAACTAAATCCATCATGAATTTTGAAAATTTTATGATTTGAAATTCTTACTTTTTAAAAATGTTATCAAAATTTTTCTTTTTTAATCCTACGTAATCGCAGAAATTCTGGTAGGAGTATTTTAATAACAAATTTTAATTCATTGTTTTATATATAGAAAAACCTATACAAAATTTTGAAAATTACCCTAGATTTCTGGTATTTAGCATAGAAAAAATATGATAACGTTTATTTTTTATGTACAAATATTAATGAAAACAAATTTTTATCAATTTAGTGAAATTTTTAAAAAGTACTGGTAGATTCCGCAAAAAGCCATGACTACTTTTTTCTTAAAATTCAATTCTATAATTAACATGCATCTTATGAGCGAGAGGATTAAATCAAAAAATAAGAATTGCATTCTCCTGTCAATCACTGGCCCAAAGACTTTGTGTGGTTGACTGAAATATCTAACTTCGTTTGGGTCTTCATCGGTGCAGGAGCGATGATCCCATTTCTCCCTGATCTGTCCTGAAAGACATGCACATACTTCTGTCTCTTAATTTTGTGTGTTAAGCCTTTAAAGTGTCTTATAAATGAGTATGTTTCTTCAAGCGGGAACTTTTGATTCAAAAGACACATGCTAAACGGGCCCATTATATCCAGGTATCATATGTGAGTGTTGCAGCTATGCCCCCATTCTTTTCTAAGTGGCATTGTTCTTCATGTGAAAAAGAAGTTATCATTGAATATAGGAATGACATGTTGATAAGTTTATACAGACACGCTGTTACTACTTCTCGAAGGAAGTGTTTTGGATTATTTCACCAAAAATACGTATATCTCTATCTTAAAATAGTTTAGGAATATACGCGGAAAGTGTAACACAATTATATCCAGTAAAACCTTTAATATTTTACCAAATCTTGGTTTTCTGCATCAATAATAATTTTAGCCAACCTATTCATAATTTCATCTATTGTTGCAAGAGTCCATTTAGAAATTAAAAGTATTGGACTTAAAACCAGCAAGGCCCAAAATTTCTTACTATTCTATAAGTTTCTTTAAATTATTTTCTTTGATCCTGAAAAATGTTTTTTATAAATTTTACAAGTACTGATCTTAAATTTCATTGTTGTATCCTGCACCAAAATTTATAAACTGCCAAAGTAGTAAAAGTCAAACTCATCGTTTAAGGCCCAGTGTCACATTAAGTATGAAGCATATGTCTCAATTAAATTGTCTACTTTTTAGATTATCCTTTGTATTTTTTTCATTTCCTTCCCTAACTGCTCAAATTCAACCGAAGAAGGTAAAATATCAATTACTTTTTTACTTTACTCTAAATCTTAAACATTTTACTCAAAAAAGTTTGATATAAATTCATTTAGCTATTATGAGCATTCTTATTATTAGTGTTGGATTGAGTGTAAACATTTTTTACCTTGTTGAACAGATGTTTGTACCATTTTCTATGGGGCAACTACACCTTAAGAGGACGTAAATAACAAATTTTTTATTTTGATAGCTAAAATTTTAATAAAAGGATGTTTGAAAAGTCCATAAATAAAACATTTTTTCTTTCAAGTGAATGACTTTTTCTATCCTCTATATCTAATGCTTTATGTTATAAAATTGAGCTTGATACCTTGATGAATTTTAAAAAGACTAAACTTAAAATTTCAAGCTTTTTGTTGTTGCAAACAGAATAAATTAGCCCTTAATTAGCAAAGACATTGATATAAATAGGAAAGAACAATGGATATGCATTCACAACTTTACTAATGAATATAGAATGATACATTTCTGTAGAGTAGGCTCTTATAAACCCAAATTGTTCAGAATAAAATAAAGAAGTATAATTAAAGCGTTGGATAATCTGATTGTATATATTCTTTCAAAAATTTTGATAAGTGTGGGAATAAGAGATATCGGTCTATAATTTTGTACATTGGAAGATTCACTTTTTTTTAATTGAAATTACTTTGGAAGCTTTAAAAACTTTAGGAAATACACCAAACTCAATGCATATATTGAATAATTTCATAAGGGTGTTAAATTAGCGTTTCTAACGAGTTTAATATCGGAAGGGGCTAAGCCATTAAAGTCCTCACATTTACTTTTTTTAAGTTATCTATGGCAATGAGTATATCCTTAAAATTTATTTGGTGAAACTCAAAGAATAATTCATTGTGAGATAAGTGTTTTAAAATATCATTACTATGCAAGTTAAGTTCGGATATGGGCTATTTCTAAATGAGACATTTACTTCCCTTTTATCTATTGTCAAAGGACCGATGGATATAAAAGGCAGATCACAATTTGAAGAAATGGATTTCTTAAAATTCAGAAATTTATAGAAAGGTATATTGTAGCACGTAAAGCCATGTTTACTCAACCAAGCTAAAAAAGGATGGGATGAAACAGAATCAGTATAATTTATGAAAAATTCTAACTCAATAAATTGCGATTTCAAAGATTGTGCATTTAAAGAGATTATTTTTATTTTGCCATCAACGAAGCACATTTGGTCAAGACCTATTTCAATGGATGGCCCAGAATAATAGTAGCTATCAAGTTTATTATAATTAAAAGAATCGGGTAGGATGTGATTATTCATCATCAGAATCATATGAAGTTAGATTTTTGAAATTGCTAAATTCTTTTTGTACCTGAGGACAATAGTATGGACATATAAGATACAAAAACTTTCAGTTTAAAGAAAATAATGATTATTTTATGGATTTTTAAAAATGTCTTCGTTTTTGGTAACTTTATGTGGGTGACAGCGTGACACTTTTATACAGTCCTAGTTATCATTAAAGTAGAAGGTTTGAGCTTGATACTGAAATGTTCATTGAAAAAACGGACGAAATATCAAAACATACGCAACTTCTATATTTTTCTTAGTTTCATTTCTTCGTAATTTTGAATCGTATTTTTACAAAGAAGCTCTCGTATCATACCGTAATTTCAAAACGTAACGTAGCGTCGTATGCCACCACCGATGTGCAGCGAAAAACAGAAAAAATGTGGACAAAAGATAAAACATTAATTGCAAGCCACAAAGTAGAACTCTAGTGAAGGTTAGAACACTTGAAGTAAAAAGTTGTGATAAAAATAAAAATAAGAAATTTGGAATACAAGTTAAATTATGGAAAATGTTACAATTTCTTCCCTTCGTTTCAAAGGTTTTGTTGTATTTGGAAGAAGATTCCCTCTATTTGTTTTTTTGAGAAATGATTTCTCTTAAAAAGATTTTAATTGTACGAAGAGGTATTGAGAAAATTTATTTGAAAAAGAAAATATTTGTGATGCTTTTTCTTACTCACTAATTTCTATATTATTTGAAAATAAAATAAAATAAATGCGATGTTGAAATTACAATTCAGCTCTAGTGAGTTTCCAAGGAACATTGAGGGGATGTGAGCACAGAAATAGTAGGACTCGCTAAGATAGGAGTGTTAGAAAAGTATGCTTTAATAAAAGGCTACTTACTGCCCACTTTTTCATAAACTTCTAACTATAGAGCAAAAGAAATTTCTGCTTTTTCAACGCCACTTTAAAATTTTTGAGGCCTCTAACTAACTATCAAATAAAAGACAGCTCTAGCTAAATGATTATCCCAAGCTTCGTTTGGATTCGGAATATCTACTCATTTAGCTTTTATTTTTTTTTAAAGAAACACTTGCTTATTATTCGAACATATTTACCGCTAAAGTATTTTCTCAATTGGTGGGAAATCAACCTTCTGGTAATTTAGTTTTTTGTGGACTAAGTTTGTTTCAAATGTTATCTGTGTTGAGAGATGCATCTAGTGGAGATTCGAAAAAACAGATCTGCAAAGCTCAATTCATTGGTGAAAATTGTGAAGACGAAAATCTTCTCAATGTGGGTAATTTTTTTATTTAAAATTTAGTTAGTTAACAATAAGCTATATATATATATATATCAGAGCCTTGGCAAGACCACCGGGATACAACTTGCCAGACCTTATTATATATTTAAATATGAAAATTGTAAAATGCTGAATAAACATATTTAAAATAAAAATTTCCGAAAAATATTTTACAATCTCCAAAAATGTAGCCAGGAGGGTGGATTTGGCATAAAAGCAGAGATTTTCTTTAAAATTTGAATGAATATTTTAGATCTCATTTAGTATTATTTATAGCTCCCCCTATAAATTGTTATTGGCCATTTTGACCTCGGGTTTTAAAGATGTCGTATATCAGCAACATTGTAACATGGATGGCAGTTGTTTCAAATTTAATAGTCGGTTGTTTTTCCATTTAATTATTTTTTATTTATGGATAATTTCAATATTTCTTCCAATTCTTTCTTAAAAAACCTACTATAAATTTTAGTGGAAAGAGAGAATACAGTTTTACGATTGGAAGGTATGGGGAGTAAAAAGTTGCTTAGTAGATATGTTATCTTCCTCTTATCTTTCAAACCTGTGGACTGTGATGAGAATAAAAAGGTTGAGAGTTTCTATAGGTTGCTGGAAAAAATGATCACATGATTCACTCTTGATTCTTTGGTTGGGAGGAAGATGTGTGTGGTTACACCCCTTACAGATTCATAATTCGATTACATTAAAATATTTAAGGAGAAAGATCTTTCAAAATTGTGAATCCTAAGAAAAGCATCCTTACCTTAGTCAACGGCCTTTTTCACGATAAAAGCAGTCCTTTATTACGAGATTTCATTAACAATGTGGAGGCGAAACACAATGTGGGAGTTAAAAGCCTTGCATTTAAAGATGATCCTAAAGGTGCATCAGAAGAAATAAACCAATGGGCCAAAGAAAAAACAAATGGAGAGATAAGCGAATTAACAAATGAAGAATACATCGATGGGAAAAAAATAATTTTGGCTAATGCAATATACTTTAACGAAAACTGGATGATCCCTTTCAGGTTTTTTTAATTTGAAAATCTTTACATATGTTCAAATAGCAAACATTTTCTAACCATCATAGGCACTTTTGAATTAGGTAACTACCATGGCTGTCTTCTAAATTTTAAGTGACCATATAATCTGCATTATTTTGTTAATTTTTTACATAACTATAATTTAAAAGATATCCATTTTTCAAAATTTTGTTCAATTTGACGATTGTAAATTCATCGTCATAAAATTTGTCCTTATTTTAAATGCAATTCATAACACTCTTTTTCCACATTATTCTTTTAAGGATAAAATCTACTGTTATTATTCTATTTTCTTTATTGAATGGGAAAAAAATTCTAACTAAAGAAAAAAATCTTTGCTTAAATTAAATTTAGCTTCTTTGCTTAATTTAAATAGTAGCAATCCAAATTATGTATCAATATTTTATACTAATGCTAACCAATTATTTAGTAAGCTAAAAGAGTTGTCCTATTTTCTAAATAAGGGAAACATCTTTGTTGCTGCAGTGACTGAGGTTCTCCCAAAGAAAAAATCTTTGTTGAGCAATTCTACTATCTATGATATTGAGAACTATGTAATAGTACATAATTTTCACTCTTATGTAAATATCTGAGAGGAATTATTTTTTACTTGCACAAAGAAATTTTGTTTAATGTAATTGAACTTTTTAACCCCAACTTTATTGAATACCTTGTCTTAAGAGTGTTTTTCAATAGGAAAGTATTTATCTTTTGATGTGTATACAGAAGTCCAAATTCACTTTTCTCTGAAACTTTAAATGAAATAATTTTTCTTTTAGATTTACTATACTCTAAATTCTCACATAGTAACATTATAATTTTGGGTGACTTTAATTACCCTTAAATTGAATGGAACTCGATGTGTAATAAAATTGGTAAATATCAAAGTTTTCTTTATTTTTTGCAAGAAAAATGTTTTTTATAACTTGTAAATGAGCCTACAAGAATTGGTAATTTTGGTTCCTTCTCAACTCTTGATTTGATAATTACTAATGTACCTGATTTATTCTCCATTTGAGGTTCTCTTCTCCCCTCGTTAAGAGTGATCATGTATGCATTACTTTCAATCTATTAATAAACACAAAAACTGGTATTTCTTTAACTAAAAAATATAATTACCGAACTGGAAACTATGATAAGATTATTGCTGATTTTTTCTAAAGTTGACTGGAATGTTGTCAAAGGCTTTAAACTTGTTAAGTTTTATTCTTTCTTCTTAAGTAAACTTTCCCCTCTTGTAGAAAAGTATATTCCTCTTAAAAAATCTCATAATAAATCTCAAGTTTATTTTACTAAAAGAATTAAATTTCTTCTAAAAAAAAAAAAAACTCTTTGCTAATTACTCCAAATCTCATTCGAGTAGACATATGCATGACCAATTCAAACAAATATCTAATACTTTGAGGAACGAGACGCACAAAGCTAGAATATCTTATGAGAGCAAACTTCTTTCCAATTATAAATATAGTCCTAAAAAGGTTTGGTCGTACATAAATCAAAAGCCCAACAAAAGTTTTTTTGAACTAGTTGGATATAATGGATTATCCTCCATCAGCGATGTTGAAAGAGCTAATGTGTTTAGTAAGTATTTTAGTTCTTGTTTTTTAAATTTTGGTACCAATTGTGATAAAAGAAACTTTTTGTCTACTTGTCACGCTTCTATTGACTGCATTAACTTTGATGTAGTTGAAATAGGTGGTAAGTTGAAAAAATTGAATAAGTTTATGTCTCCTGGTATTGATAATTTACATCTTCATGTCATTTGTAAACTGTATGAAGTAATAGCAAATTTTTGAAAAGTCATTAGAGGAAAAAAAATTTCTAGATGCCGGGAAAACGGCTTAGTGATACCTGTTTTAAAAAGTGGAAATAAGAAACTTTGTCAGAATTACAGACCTATAAGTCTTAATCCAATTCTACTTCAAAAATATTTGAGTCATTTATAGCTGATAAAATTATGTGTCATATAGATAGCTTTCAACTTTTCAATTCTAATCAGCATGGGTTCATGAATGCTAAATCTACAATTATAAACTTTCTAGAGTTTCAAAATGACGTAGTTCATCTACTAGAGCTAAATGATTCAGTTGATGTAATTTATCTAGACTTTCATAAGGCTTTTGATTCTATTTCCCAAAAGTATTTGGCCGATAAGCTGGAGTCATTTGGTGTTAAAGGTAATTTACTTGGGCTATTGAAAAATTATCTTGAAGAAAGAAAACAAATTGTTGTTGTCAATGGCACTCATTCTCATGAAAAGCTGGTTACAAGCGGAGTACCGCAGGGATCCGTGCTTGGACCTTTGCTGTTCAATATATTTCTCAATGACCTTTTGAACATAGTAAATTCTAATATAAAAGTGTTTTCTGACGATATTAAAATTTATAATGTATCTAATCCTCATGGTAGAAGTTGCTTGCAGAATGATTTAGTGGGGATCTTTCATTGGTGTAGTAGATGGGAGATGAAATTATATTTAGACAAGTGTACTCATCTGCAAATTGGATCACAAAGTATTCAGTCTCACTTCATTGGCGGACACAAACTAAATAAAGTAGATTCACAAAAAGACTTAGGTGTAAGTGTAAACTTTAATCTTGATCCAAGAGAAAATATTTCAACAAGAGTTTATAAAGCCTTTCAAGTCTTTCATCAAGTTTACAAAAGGGTTGCTCTATTTGATGTCAACATAGCATTGCTTTTGTATAAAACTCTCATCAGGCTTATTTTAGAGTATGGTAATGTTGTTGCCTTTCCCCTCCACTCCTGTGATGTTGCAAATATTGAAAGAGTCCAGAGAACAATTAGTCAAGAGGTATTAGGAATGAAACATTTTAGCTATAAAGAAAGATTGAAAAAATTGAATTTGCCTTCCATGATGTATAGGTTTAAAAGAAATGATATGATTACCGTTTACAACATTGCAAATGAAAAGTTGAAATTGGCTTCACAAATCTTAACTGAGGTCTCTGAAAGACTACAAAGATTCCATTCCTTCAAGTTTTAAAAGCGACATTGCAAAAAGTTATATCTGAAAAGATTTTTTACTCAATGTATGCTAAATGACTGGAATGCCTTGCCTCATTTTGTTATTAATGCTCCTTCCTTGAATGTTTTTAAAAACAGACTCGATGAGTTTTGGAAGGAAAAAATGTTTGAGCATGAATAAAGATCTGGACCTTCATAAATACATGAATTCATATTATTTCTTAATCTTTAAAATCTCGAAAAATATTTTTACCAATCAAATCAATTTTTGATAATAAAAAAATAAATGTTTACAACCATTTTAAAATTTAGTAGGACGAAAAAATCTGAAGTAATTTTTTGAATTAAAATTTTTAATTAATTTTTTTAATTTCCTTGAAAAAAATTTGCCCCCATTAAAAATATCCTGGGATGTCACTGGTTGTGATACACTTTCCTGTGATAATAAAGGTTTATTTTTTTATGTTTTTAGATTACCCTTCTAACTTTAAGTTCTCTCTAGATACATTAACATGATCACCTCAGAAAAAATAAGTAGCAAACACAGAAAAAAATTAGTCAGAATGTACTTTGAAAGTTTTTCTACCTTTTCTCAGTCTTCTCTTTTAAAATCAAAGTGTCAAAAATGCTTTACCTTGACCCAGTTTTTTGACATTCGCGGTTTCATAAACGCCAAAAAATCGGATGGTGGCCAACAAATGAATCTGGTTTTCGACGATGTTGAAATGAAAATCTTGTAGATGGGAAAAGTAACCGAAAAAGTTTTCGTTCTTGAAGTTTGGTCCTTACGTGGTTCGTGGTCAAAAACGAACCAAAACAACAATTTGAGCATCATTCATAGAATATAAAGTTGCGTACGAAATAGCTCTGTACTGCGAAACTTTCAAAATAATTCCCCTTTCTATAAAATCTTCATAATTTTCTTGAACTACTTATTTTTGCTATTCCATAGAAGAAGGTTTTGACATTTTTAAATCTAATTAATTTAATGTTTAAAAAAGGGATGCGATTTAATTGACTTTATTTTTTTCGTATACCTCATATATTTTAGATGCAATCGCAGAAAACAAACTAAGTAATGCGTTGTTGCGAAAAAACTTTTCAATGATTTTTTTTCCATGTTATTAATAAATTTACTGCATTCTTTTCTATTCTATTCTTTTCAATTGTCGACTTTTTTCATAACTTATTTTTATATTTTAAACTTCTTCTTAGTCCACGCACCAGGACCCCGTGCATTAACATTAAGCAAATATCAATGAAAAATTACTTACGAGAATACATTTTCCACTCCTAGCTCTTTCTGTATGAAATCCCTTTCCAAATTCGTTTGTATTATAAACTTTGGGAGTCGAACTTTCGTAAATTTTACTTCAGCAAGTTCATTGTCATCTTTGTAAAGTTGCTCAAAAGTGTAGTCGCCTTTAGGCAAAATAATTAACATGTGATATGGACCATCGTATGGCAAAAAAACGACTTTAAAACGCGTGTTTTCGGAAAAAGGTACGAGTAGTTTGGCTTCCATCATCTCAACCAATTTATTGACGCCTTCTTTCGTGGTAAAATTTTTTTTCCCAATCGACCTAAAACGTAACATATAATTCCATCTTAGTTATGATCAAAAAATGGCGACTTTGATAAATCATTGCACACAGCTACATGGCTCTACTCGAATAGTAAGGATAAACAAAAAGAGTAAAGTTTCAAATAAATTTATTTAAATAAACGAATTTTCGATTCAACGAGCTTTTACCAAGTTGAAGTACTAAATGTAGAAGTTGTAAATGCTTTGAGGGAAAAGGAGCGTATACATCTGTATTTGATCTACCTCTACTTTCAAGATACACTTTTGCAAACTTTCAAAAACGAAGCTTTACAAAGAAAAGTTAGAAGAAATTAAAAATTTTATCAGTCTATATGTCGTAATTAGATTGCTGATAAAAGAACTCTCTATTTCTTAAAAAAAGCTTGTTTTTTTTAAATTTCCTCCGTACACACATCGTTTGAAAATAAGAAATCTTTATTCTAGTTAGCATAACATAACATAATTAACATAATTTATTAGCAAAAAAAAGAAGCAAAAAACCCTATGAAGAATATTCGCATCGTATTTATGAAGGTCCAGATCTTTATTCATGCTCAAACATTTTTTCCTTCCAAAACTCATCGAGTCTGTTTTTAAAAACATTCAAGGAAGGAGCATTAATAACAAAATGAGGCAAGGCATTCCAGTCATTTATCATACATTGAGTAAAAAATCTTTTCAGATATAACTTTTTGCAATGTCGCTTTTTAAACTTGAAGGAATGGAATCTTTGTAGTCTTTCAGAGACCTCAGTTAAGATTTGTGAAGCCAATTTCAACTTTTCATTTGCAATGTTGTAAACGGTAATCATAATATTTCTTTTAAACCTTTACATCATGGAAGGCAAATTCAATTTTTTCAATCTTTCTTTATAGCTAAAATGTTTCATTCCTAATACCTCTTGACTAATTGTTCTCTGGACTCTTTCAATATTTGCAACATCACAGGAGTGGAGGGGAAAGGCAACAACATTACCATACTCTAAAATAGGCCTGATGAGGGTTTTATACGAAAGCAATGCTATGTTGGCATCAAATAGAGCAACCCTTTTGTAAACTTGATGAAAGACTTGAAAGGCTTTATGAACTCTTGTTGAAATATTTTCTCTTGGATCAAGATTAAAGTTTACACTTACACCTAAGTCTTTTTGTGAATCTACTTTATTTAGTTTGTGTCCGCCAATGAAGTGAGACTGAATACTTTGTGATCCAATTTGCAGATGAGTACACTTGTCTAAATATAATTTCATCTCCCATCTACTACACCAATGAAAGATCCCCACTAAATCATTCTGCAAGCAACTTCTACCATGAGGATTAGATACATTATAAATTTTAATATCATCAGTAAACACTTTTATTTTAGAATTTACCATGTTCAAAAGGTCATTGAGAAATATATTGAACAGCAAAGGTCCAAGCACGGATCCCTGCGGTACTCCGCTTGTAACCAGCTTTTCATGAGAATGAGTGCCATTGACAACAACAATTTGTTTTCTTTCTTCAAGATAATTTTTCAATAGCCCAAGTAAATTACCTTTAACACCAAATGACTCCAGCTTATCGGCCAAATACTTTTGGGAAATAGAATCAAAAGCCTTATGAAAGTCTAGATAAATTACATCAACTGAATCATTTAGCTCTAGTAGATGAACTACGTCATTTTGAAACTCTAGAAAGTTTATAATTGTAGATTTAGCATTCATGAACCCATGCTGATTAGAATTGAAAAGTTGAAAGCTATCTATATGACACATAATTTTATCAGCTATAAATGACTCAAATATTTTTGATATAGAATTGGATTAAGACTTATAGGTCTGTAATTCTGACAAAGTTTCTTATTTCCACTTTTTAAAACAGGTATCACTAAGCCGTTTTCCCGGCATCTAGAAATTTTTTTTCCTCTAATGACTTTTCAAAAATTTGCTATTACTTCATACAGTTTACAAATGACATGAAGATGTAAATTATCAATACCAGGAGACATAAACTTATTCAATTTTTTCAACTTACCACCTATTTCAACTACATCAAAGTTAATGCAGTCAATAGAAGCGTGACAAGTAGACAAAAAGTTTCTTTTATCACAATTGGTACCAAAATTTAAAAAACAAGAACTAAAATACTTACTAAACACATTAGCTCTTTCAACATCGCTGATGGAGGATAATCCATTATATCCAACTAGTTCAAAAAAACTTTTGTTGGGCTTTTGATTTATAAACGACCAAACCTTTTTAGGACTATATTTATAATTGGAAAGAAGTTTGCTCTCATAAGATATTCTAGCTTTGTGCGTCTCGTTCCTCAAAGTATTAGATATTTGTTTGAATTGGTCATGCATATGTCTACTCGAATGAGATTTGGAGTAATTAGCAAAGAGTTTTTTTTTTTTTTTAGAAGAAATTTAATTCTTTTAGTAAAATAAACTTGAGATTTATTATGAGATTTTTTAAGAGGAATATACTTTTCTACAAGAGGGGAAAGTTTACTTAAGAAGAAAGAATAAAACTTAACAAGTTTAAAGCCTTTGACAACATTCCAGTCAACTTTAGAAAAAATCAGCAATATTCTTATCATAGTTTCCAGTTCGGTAATTATATTTTTTAGTTAAAGAAATACCAGTTTTTGTGTTTATTAATAGATTGAAAGTAATGCATACATGATCACTCTTAACGAGGGGAGAAGAGAACCTCAAATGGAGAATAAATCAGGTACATTAGTAATTATCAAATCAAGAGTTGAGAAGGAACCAAAATTACCAATTCTTGTAGGCTCATTTACAAGTTATAAAAAACATTTTTCTTGCAAAAAATAAAGAAAACTTTGATATTTACCAATTTTATTACACATCGAGTTCCATTCAATGTAAGGGTAATTAAAGTCACCCAAAATTATAATGTTACTATGTGAGAATTTAGAGTATAGTAAATCTAAAAGAAAAATTATTTCATTTAAAGTTTCAGAGAAAAGTGAATTTGGACTTCTGTATACACATCAAAAGATAAATACTTTCCTATTGAAAAACACTCTTAAGACAAGGTATTCAATAAATTTGGGGTTAAAAAGTTCAATTACATTAAACAAAATTTCTTTGTGCAAGTAAAAAATAATTCCTCTCAGATATTTACATAAGAGTGAAAATTATGTACTATTACATAGTTCTCAATATCATAGATAGTAGAATTGCTCAACAAAGATTTTTTCTTTGGGAGAACCTCAGTCACTGCAGCAACAAAGATGTTTCCCTTATTTAGAAAATAGGACAACTCTTTTAGCTTACTAAATAATTGGTTAGCATTAGTATAAAATATTGATACATAATTTGGATTGCTACTATTTAAATTAAGCAAAGAAGCTAAATTTAATTTAAGCAAAGATTTTTTTCTTTAGTTAGAATTTTTTTCCATTCAATAAAGAAAATAGAATAATAACAGTAGATTTTATCCTTAAAAGAATAATGTGGAAAAAGAGTGCTATGAATTGCATTTAAAATAAGGACAAATTTTATGACGATGAATTTACAATCGTCAAATTGAAAAAAAATTTTGAAAAATGGATATCTTTTAAATTATAGTTATGTAAAAAATTAACAAAATAATGCAGATTATATAGTCACTTAAAATTTAGAAGACAGCCATGGTAGTTACCTAATTCAAAAGTGCCTATGATGGTTAGAAAATGTTTGCTATTTGAACATATGTAAAGATTTTCAAATTAAAAAAACCTGAAAGGGATCATCCAGTTTTCGTTAAAGTATATTGCATTAGCCAAAATTATTTTTTTCCCATCGATGTATTCTTCATTTGTTAATTCGCTTATCTCTCCATTTGTTTTTTCTTTGGCCCATTGGTTTATTTCTTCTGATGCACCTTTAGGATCATCTTTAAATGCAAGGCTTTTAACTTCCACATTGTGTTTCGCGTTCACGTTGTTAATGAAATCTCGTAATAAAGGACTGCTTTTATCGTGAAAAAGGCCATTGACTAAGGTAAGGATGCTTTTCTTAGGATTCACAATTTTGAAAGATCTTTCTCCTTAAATATTTTAATGTAATCGAATTTGAATCTGTAACGGGTGTAACCACACACATCTTCCTCCCAACCAAAGAATCAAGAGTGAATCATGTGATCATTTTTTCCAGCAACCTATAGAAACTCTCAACCTTTTTATTCTCATCACAGTCCACAGGTTTGAAAGATGAGAGGAAGATAACATATCTACTAAGCAACTTTTTACTCCCCATACCTTTCAATCGTAAAACTGTATTCTCTCTTTCCACTAAAATTTATAGTAGGTTTTTTTAGAAAGAATTGGAAGAAATATTGAAATTATCCATAAATAAAAAATAATTAAATGGAAAAACAACCGACTATTAAATTTGAAACAACTGCCATCCATGTTACAATGTTGCTGATATACGACATCTTTAAAACCCGAGGTCAAAATGGCCAATAACAATTTATAGGGGGAGCTATAAATAATACTAAATGAGATCTAAAATATTCATTCAAATTTTAAAGAAAATCTCTGCTTTTATGCCAAATCCACCCTCCTGGCTACATTTCTGGAGATTGTAAAATATTTTTCGGAAATTTTTATTTTAAATATGTTTATTCAGCATTTTACAATTTTCATATTTAAATATATAATAAGGTCTGGCAAGTTGTCTCCCGGTGGTCTTGCCAAGGCTCTGATATATATATATATAGCTTATTGTTAACTAACTAAATTTTAAATAAAAAAATTACCCACATTGAGAAGATTTTCGTCTTCACAATTTTCACCAATGAATTGAGCTTTGCAGATCTGTTTTTTCGAATCTCCACTAGATGCATCTCTCAACACAGATAACATTTGAAACAAACTTAGTCCACAAAAAACTAAATTACCAGAATGTTGATTTCCCACCAATTGAGAAAATACTTTAGCGGTAAATATGTTCGAATAATAAGCAAGTGTTTCTTTAAAAAAAATAAAAGCTAAATGAGTAGATATTCCGAATCCAAACGAAGCTTGGGATAATCATTTAGCTAGAGCTGTCTTTTATTTGATAGTTAGTTAGAGGCTTCAAAAATTTTAAAGTGGCGTTGAAAAAGCAAGAATTTCTTTTGCTCTATAGTTAGAAGTTTATGAAAAAGTGGGCAGTAAGTAGCCTTTTATTAAAGCATACTTTTCTAACACTTCTATCTTAGCGAGTCCTACTATTTCTGTGCTCACATCCCCTCAATGTTCCTTGGAAACTCACTAGAGCTGAATTGTAATTTCAACATCGCATTTATTTTATTTTATTTTCAAATAATATTGAAATTAGTGAGTAAGAAAAAGCATCACAAATATTTTCTTTTTCAAATAAATTTTCTCAATACCTCTTCGTACAATTAAAATTTTTTAAGAGAAATCATTTCTCAAAATTACAAATAGAGGGAATCTTCTTCCAAACATACAACAAAACCTTTGAAACAAAGGGAAGAAATTGTAACATTTTTCATAATTTAACTTGTATTCCAAATTTCTTATTTTTATTTTTATCACAACTTTTTACTTCAAGTGTTCTAACCTTTACTAGAGTTCTACTTTGTGGCTTGCCATTAATGTTTTATCTTTTGTCCACATTTTTTCTGTTTTTCGCTGCACATCAGTGGTGGCATACGACGCTACGTTACGTTTTGAAATTATGGTATGATAAGAGAGCTTCTTTGTAAAAATACGATTCAAAATTACGAAGGAAAAAAATGAAACTAAGAAAAATATAGAAGTTGCGTATGTTTTGATATTTTGTCCGTTTTTTCAATGAACATTTCAGTATCAAGCTCAAACCTTCTACTTTAATGATAACTAGGACTGTTTAAAAGTGTCACGCTGTCACCTACATAAAGTTACCAAAAACGAAGACATTTTTAAAAATCCATAAAATAATCATTATTTTCTTTAAACTGAAAGTTTTTGTATCTTATATGTCCATACTATTGTCCTCAGGTACAAAAAGAATTTAGCAATTTCAAAAATCTAACTTCATATGATTCTGATAATGAATAATCACATCCTACCCGATTCTTTTAATTATAATAAACTTGATAGCTACTATTATTCTGGGCCATCCATTGAAATAGGTCTTGACCAAATGTGCTTCGTTGATGGCAAAATAAAAATAATCTCGTTAAATGCACAATCTTTGAAATCGCAATTTATTGAGTTAGAATTTTTCATAAATTATACTGATTCTGTTTCATCCCATCCTTTTTTAGCTTGGTTGAGTAAACATAGCTTTACGTGCTACAATATACCTTTCTATAAATTTCTGAATTTTAAGAAATCAATTTCTTCAAATTGTGATCTGCCTTTTATATCCATCGGTCCTTTGACAATAGATAAACGGGAAGTAAATGTCTCATTTAGAAATAGCCCAAATCCGAACTTAACTTGCATAGTAATGATATTTTAAAACACTATCTCACAATGAATTATTCTTTGAGTTTCACCAAATAAATTTTAAGGATATACTCATTGCCATAGATAACTTAAAAAAAGTAAATGTGAGGACTTTAATGGCTTAGCCCCTTCCGATATTAAACTCGTTAGAAACGCTAATTCAACACCCTTATGAAATTATTCAATATATGCATTGAGTTTGGTGTATTTCCTAAAGTTTTTAAAGCTTCCAAAGTAATTTCAATTAAAAAAAAGTGAATCTTCCAATGTACAAAATTAAAGACCGATATCTCTTATTCCCATACTTATCAAAATTTTTGAAAGAATATATACAATCAGATTATCCAACGCTTTAATTATAATTCTTTATTTTATTCTGAACAATTTGGGTTTATAAGAGCCTACTCTACAGAAATGTATCATTCTATATTCATTAGTAAAGTTGTGAATGCATATCCATTGTTCTTTCCTATTTATATCAATGTCTTAGCTAATTAAGGGCTAATTTATTCTGTTTGCAACAACAAAAAGCTTGAAATTTTAAGTTTTGTCTTTTTAAAATTCATCAAGGTATCAAGCTCAATTTTATAACATAAAGCATTAGATATAGAGGATAGAAAAAGTCATTCACTTGAAAGAAAAAATGTTTTATTTATGGACTTTTCAAACATCCTTTTATTAAAATTTTAGCTATCAAAATAAAAAATTTGTTATTTAGGTCCTCTTAAGGTGTAGTTGCCCCATAGAAAATGGTACAAACATCTGTTCAACAAGGTAAAAAATGTTTACACTCAATCCAACACTAATAATAAGAATGCTCATAATAGCTAAATGAATTTATATCAAACTTTTTTGAGTAAAATGTTTAAAATTTAGAGTAAAATAAAAAAGTAATTGATATTTTACCTTCTTCGGTTGAATTTGAGCAGTTGGAGGAAGAAATGAAAAAAATGCAAAGGATAATCTAAAAAGTAGACAATTTAATTGAGACATATACTTCATACTTAATGTGACACTGGGCCTTAAACGATGAGTTTGACTTTTACTACTTTGGCAGTTTATAAATTTTGGTGCAGGATACAACAATGAAATTTAAGATCAGTACTTGTAAAATTTATAAAAGAACATTTCTTCAGGATCAAAGAAAATAATTTAAAGAAACTTATGGAATAGTAAGAAATTTTGGGCCTTGCTGGTTTTAAGTCCAATACTTTTAAATTCTAAATGGACTCTTGCAACAATAGATGAAATTATGAATAGGTTGGCTAAAATTATTATTGATGCCGAAAACCAAGATTTGGTAAAATATTAAATGTTTTACTGGATATAATTGTGTTACACTTTCCGCGTATATTCCTAAACTATTTTAAGATAGAGATATACGTATTTTTGGTGAAATAATTTCTTCCGTTTTTCTTTTTGATTATCCAATTGCGTTAAGGGTATTCTTTCTCTCCAAAACACTTCCTTCGAGAAGTAGTAACAGCGTGTCTGTATAAACTTATCAACATGTCATTCCTATTTTAAATGATAACTTATTTTCACATGAAGAACAATACCACTTAGAAAAGAATGGGGGCATAGCTGCAACACTCCTGGATATAATGGGCCCGTTTAGCATGTGTCTTTTGAATCAAAAGTTCCCGCTTGAAGAAACATACTCATTTATAAGACACTTTAAAGGCTTAACACACAAAATTAGGAGACAGAAGTATGTGCATGTCTTTCAGTCAGATCAAGGAGAAATGGGATCATCGCTCCTGCACGGATGAAGACCCAAACGAAGTTAGATATTTCAGTCAACCACACAAAGTCTTTGGGCCAGTGATTGACAGGAGAATGCAATTCATATTTTTTGATTTAATCCTCTCGCTCATAAGATGCAGGTTAATTATAGAATTGCATTTTAAGAAAAAAGTAGTCATAGCTTATTGCGGAATCTACCAGTACTTTTCAAAAATTTCACTAAATTGATAAAAATTTGTTTTCATTAATAGTTGTACATAAAAAATAAACGTTATCATATTTTTTCTATGCTAAATACCAGAAATCTAGGGTAATTTTCAAAATTTTGTATAGGTTTTTCTATATATAAAACAATGAATTAAAATTTGTTATTAAAATACTCCTACCAGAATTTCTGCGATTACGTAAGATTAAAAAAGAAAAATTTTGATAACATTTTTAAAAAGTAAGAATTTCAAATCATAAAATTTTCAAAATTCATGATGGATTTAGTTTTATTTCTTCATATATAAAACTTTCAAGTAAAACGAATTTTAAATAACTTAGTAAAAATTTTGAAAACTACTAGGATAATTCGTGGGATTGTGGGAAAAAATTTCACTTGAATATAGGTGTGCACTTAGAAGCTGGATATTTTTGCTATTAAAAAAGCAATGGGGTTGGGCTAAAATGAAGCAAATTGAAATAAGTTTGATATAAATTGAAGATTTTACGAGTTGAACTGATATGCGCATCTTGAAAGAGCGTGACTGGCAGCAGTTCGTCGGAAGAAAGTGTGGTTGTCTTAGGAGGGGCAGGGCTTTTATCCTCGCAATTTTGCTTAGGTGTCGAGTAGGGTACGTGAGTAAACAAACGAATTTGCTCCAAACTAAAATTGAAAGGAGCTGCTGTCTTCAATAGAAACACGAAAATGTGTGCAAGCTAGGGAAGTTGTGCAGTATTGATAGCATGTAAGAATATAAGCGTGGCAACACAGTGTTACAAAGCAAACAAG